>OW119932.1:66058485-67258485 GCA_933210815.1 Meta bourneti | reverse complement strand
AAAATTTTATATTAATTAAAAGATTTATTTAAATGGGAATACCGATCTTCCTATTCCAAAAAAAGTGTTCATAATTTTAAACTACTGCAATTAAAAATATGAAAATACCTGATCATTCAGGTTTTAGTTAATTTCTTAGTAAATATTTCATTCTCTTCTAATTCTACAGAAAACTGATGAAACAAATAATATTTAATCTTACAATCTAATATTTGTTATTTAATTCAAGATAAATAAATTTAATTGCAAAATTTGTATTACGTATAAAAGTAAAATAACAAAAAGTTGAATTAGAAATATTGAGATTCGATTTTATGTGATAAAAGGTTTAACTTTTTTTCAAAATTCTGGAGGTTTATATATAATTATTTCTTTAAAGATGGAATTCTATCAAATAAGAGTTTTCATTTAAATTTTATTGCATACAAACTAAAAAGATTTTTATTAACATTTAAAATTATTTCATAGATCTTTTAAAAAATACAAACCCATAGTTCAATTGATTCTTTTTTCCAATCTATATTTATTTAAAATCATAAAACTTTTCAGATTTTCATTTTAGGCCATTTTCTCCCATTGAATATAAGACGCGATAGAAAACTGCATGCTAATTACATTTTATAAAATAGTATCTTAAACTAAATAAATATTCTTCAAAAGTTTTTAATTTTCTGACTCGCTGCATTTGACTGGATACCCACGCAACTTGCAAAACCTACATTATTCATTCAAGGCCGTTAAATAGTTAACACTGTGTGAAGTGAGAAATGTCAAACAATTCATTTCCTTCTACGCGTTACAAAAACATTATTTGCATTTTATTCTATCACCTGCAACACCTTCTGATTTAGTTCTTTTATTGCTTGCAATTACTTAATGTTCTGTCAATCTTAGCAACTCATTTTTTTTAACTGTAACTGTTGAAAATGTGCTAAGCTAGAATAAAAATGGTGGGGATGTTCTGGCAGCACTTTCTAGGCGTTTCGAGAAAAGAAAACTCAAAAAATACATCAAAAACTCGTTAATCTTGTTTATGAAGTTTTGAGTGCTGCTACTTTCGTCAGAGTGCCTCGGTTTTCAGAAATTGTACAGCAGTTTTGAGTATTTCATACAAGAGAATATATCTTCAGCACCACGCAAAAAGGTGCAATTCTGCAAAATTGTTGTTTCGATATATGTACCTTTAATGGTCCTTAAGGTTGGTTGGTCTGGGTTTTATGGTGCAAGGGGCATATTTGGTCAAGCTGCGCCAAATAATGTCAAGTTAAATTGCCGCACACGCACTAGAAAAGTTTTACTGACATAGAAGTGAGTAATAAATCCAGGCAGGAATTGAAAATGACCGGAATAAAACCTGCGTCGCCTGCAGCTCTCAGATTGCTAGCGCAGTGGGCAAACTCACAAAGCTCTGTTTATGAACGGCATTTTCTAATTGTTCGAAAATTTAAAATAATTTTATTCCAGAAATACAGAAATAAGAAGAATTTGATTTGGCAGAGGAACTTTAATTTTAAACTTGCCTTTCACTCAATTCGTAGGTCATATATCTTGAAATAGAACGAGATACTACAAAACAAGTCTTATTGAATTACACTCACTGCCAAAAGTTAAGCATGGAGAGGAAAATGTTAATTTCCGGAAGCCAATCTGAATTTCAGCGGTTGCATTTCGCTGCAGAGGTAGATGGAAGTATGCAAATATGTTCTGTAACAGCCAATCATAGTTTCGTGTCGAGAAATATGCAAAAAAAGGCAGTCGTATAAGAAGCCAGCATTGTGAAGGGTTAGAGGAGTTTAATGTAAGTGCTGATAAAAAGTGTTTAGAACTCTCGTACGATTAATTTTCAAGACAGACGTGCTTCTATGGCTTCCAGAAGACGAATGGCAGATAGTGAGCGCTGGCGCTCTGCGGGACGCCTTGAAGCAGGACAATCAATCACATATGTTGCTCTTTTCTTCTGCGTTCATCATTCCGTCATTTCACGATTATGGAAACAATTCCAAACAAGCCAAACAGTTGTCCGAAGACCTGTGGCCGGTCACCCAAGGGTTTACGACCCCCGCGAAAGATCGATATATTGTTGTTTTAGCCAAGCGGAATCGAAGAGCGACCTCCACACGTGTGACATTTATGGTTGCAGCGTCCATTGGTAAGACGATATCTGCCACTACTGTTCGCCGAAGGCTACACATGAATGGACTGTACGCCCGGGTACCACGAGTTTGTGTTCCTCTATCCGTCCAATCCAGAGGGGCACGATTAAAGTGGTGTCGGTAACATGTGAATTGGACTGTGTCTGATTGGGCCAACGTTATGTTCACGGATGAGTCGAGATTTACCCTGGAGCCAGATGACAAGCGTGTAAGGGTCTGGAGAGAACAAGGCACACAATCGGCCCCAGAACATCATCGAGCATCACGCATTCCGAGGTGGAAGCATCATGGTGTGGGCAGGGATTTCGTTGGAATATCGCACCGACCTGCATATCTATAGACGGGGTTCTGTGACGGCTGTCCGGTATCGGGATGAAGTCCTAGAACCCACTGTGAGATTGTACGCTGCAGCAGTTGGTCTTGCTTTCGTTTTAATGGATGATAATGCGCGTCCCCATCGAGCCAACATCGTCGTCGGCTACCTGGAGAGTGAGGGGATTGTGCGTATAGGTTGGCCGGCGTACTCGCCCGACCTTAATCCCATTGAAAATCTTTGGGATGCTCTCGGCCGTGCTGTGTCTGTACGTTTCTCACCCCCAGTCACTCTCACAGAGTTGCAAACTGCTCCACAGGAGGAATGGCGAATACTTGACTCTGGGGTGGTTGATCACCTCATGGAAAGCATGGTCACACGCTGTAAACTTTCTATGAGGATGAGGGGTGGTCACATACCCTATTAATGTCGGTTTTGTTTGTTTGTTTTGGATTTAAACATCATTTTGTTAATGACTCCAATATGACTTCATCTTATAATTTATGAAAATTCAATATTGCTTTCATCTTTGTATGTAATTCTTTGTTTTATTTCATACATAAACATATTTGCTAATTTCCTGCCGCATTTCGTTTCAATCAAAGCTGCACTTGTCGATTTTTTCACATTTTACCGCTTCGTGCTTAACTTTTGGCAGTGAGTGAACTTTAGGTCTTTCATTGAATAGGGGTTGAACATTGAACAATAGCCCTGTTGGTAGAGTCTCGGATTAGCATCCGGATGGTTGCGAATTCGAAACTCGATCCAACCCAAAAGCATCATGTATATGTGGGCTGGTGCACGTTAAATCAATCGTAGTCTCAAATGTTGTAACTTCAATAGCGTTAGCGTGGTGTGGAAATTTGGAAAGTGGGGTGCCAGCTCATGTATTGACATCGTCATCTGACAGTGGTTCAAAATTACGCGATTTTTCTCAGATTTTTCCCTTCGTGTTGTAAGTGGCGCAAGTTCGATTCCTGCCAGGTGCATTCCTCCCTGGATGTATTTCCCTCGTCTGTGTCAGTAAAGTTTTCATTGTGTGTGTCAGTTACTTGATGTTGTATATCTTGTGTTAATTACTTGATATATTGTGTCTGGCGCAGCATGGCCAAATATGGCCCTTGCGCCATTAAAAACCCCAAAACCAATCAACTCTTCGGGATTGATCTCGGCTGCTGCCAATACCCCGTTGTGTTCCCCAATGCGACGTAAATGCTACTACTTACCTGTATTAATATTTCATATTATCCTTTGTATAAATTGAAGAAAATATCGCAATCCGGCTGGAATAAGATGATTTTTATTTTTATGTGCATAAAGACTAATACAAACTTCTGCAAATCTTCGACAACTGTAGATTCCAGTAGAAGGTAGTTGTAACAGATTTTGTGTATGCCGCACTGTGTATTTATATGGTCTTTCTACTCATGAAACTAAGAACTGGTTTTTTCAGTTATGGTGGAATTACAGCCAGAATGTGATACGATCTTTTATCAACGCAAAAACAATTAAACTAAACTTTAGACCTTGTTTTATAGATTGACATGGTAATTAAACTATACGCTAAATTAAAATCCTCAAAAGATAAGGTAAAATGTATTCGTCTTTAACGTGACCAATCAACGAACTTTTAATTGACTTCATCAAAAATTAAACTACGAAAGTAAAAATAAATTTGGGACAAAGAAACTATAAACAGGGAAGATAATTGATCCGTGTATGAAGGACTACATGAAAGACGTAGTCGAGTTTAATTTGTAAATAAAAAGTTCTAAATCTAAAAAGCGAGAAATGTATTAGATAAATTCAGTTATAATGTTTATTTTACACCAAAATAATATTAATATCTCATGCAATCCACTAACGTTAATTATTTATCAAAAATAGCAAACACCTTTCCAAATTTCTCAATATATGTTTCTTTCTATATTTTATTTACTGGGTTTTAATAAGTGAAACAATTAATCTATTCACCCAAATTTATTAGATTCTGTTTCAAGGTTTGTTGGGATTTTATGGCGGAAGGGCCATATTTGGCCATGCTGCGCCAAACATTCAATATCAAGCAACAGACATACACAGTGAAAGCTTACTGACACAGAAGAGTTTGGTTGGTTGATATGATGGGTTTATGGCGCAAGGGCTATATTTGGCCATGCTGCGCCAAACAATATCAAGTAACAGACATACACACTGAAAGCTTACTGACACAGAAGAGTTTGGTTGGTTGATATGATGGTTTTATGGCGCAAGGGCTATATTTGGCCATGCTGCGCCAAACAATATCAAGTAACAGACATACACACTGAAAGCTTACTGACACAGAAGAGTTTGGTTGGTTGATATGATGGTTTTATGGCGCAAGGGCTATATTTGGCCATGCTGCGCCAAACAATATCAAGTAACAGACAAACACACTGAAAGCTTACTGACACAGAAGAGTTTGGTTGGTTGATAGGATGGTTTTATGGCGCAAGGGCGCTATATTTGGCCATGCTGCGCCAAACAACATCAAGTAACAGACATACACACTGAAAGCTTACTGACAAAGAAGAGTTTGGTTGGTTGATATGATGGTTTTATGGCGCAAGGGCTATATTTGGCCATGCTGAGCCAAACATACAATATCAAGTAACAGACATACACACTGAAAGCTTACTGACACAGAAGAGTTTGGTTGGTTGATATGATGGTTTTATGGCGCAAGGGCCATATTTGGCCACGCTGCGCCAGACACAAGACAACATCAAGTAACAGACATACACACACTGAAAGTTTACTCACACAGAAGGGAGAAATACACCCAGGGAGGAATACACCTGACAAAAATCGAACCTGCGTCGAATACAACTCGATGGTTGCTAACTCAGTGAGCATACCCAATGAGCCACGAAGGCCCACTCGTTGTTAGGCTACCTGCTATTATAAAGTTTAGACTAATCTTAACCATTTCTAACGGATATAACATAATGCCATTGAAATATCCAATTTTTCAGAAGATCCATTGGAAATTTTATCATTACTGAAAAAATGATGCTCTCTAAATAAAATTGGCATGAAAGGAATGGCCGATTATGTATTTTTTAGCATTCAATCATAACAAACAATTTTGTAATAAGTTTCGGATTACCATGTACAACCAAACATCGTGCATTTTTCTGTAATAACAATAATAAACGTTATAGTTATTATCGTGTTTTTCTTCACTAACCATCCATGCATTGTCAAGCACTTGGAAATCGGGATGTTCCTTCGCGGATGATGCTTCCAGGCTGATAAGGATCTTATCCATTCAGTGTTTCGACGAAATATCGCGTCCATTAATATCTGACCAATTTTGCTGATAAAGAAATACATCGCCATCAAGTTATGTCCATTGATTTTATGATGACGAGATCAAGATCTGCTCAGTTTTCTTTTCAAACAACGAGACATGTCGTCCATCTAGGTCTTACCAATTTTGCTAATGACGAGATATCTCGTCGAGGCAGCAACGAGGAAGGTTAATGCATTCGTAGAGGCTAGGTAGTTGCATTTACGTCCCATGGAACCCCCGAGCGATCCGGAATCAATTCCGAAATGAAAGATTCGAGGACAACACCTCATAATTTTGAACCTCGGTCAGATGACGAGGTCAACACCTGATCTGGCACCCCACTCTCCAAACTTTCCCACCACGCCAGCCAAAAACAAAACACAACGAACGAATGTTTTTACAATGGAAGTTGATATTTGGAGAGCGTGATTACATAGCACTGGAGCAACACAACGTTCTTACTGGCTACTGGTCCGAGATCAACCCCGAAGTGATAGACCCGAGGCCAACACCTCGTAATTTTGAGTCACGTATTCGGATATTCGGAGGGAGAGAGTAGTTTGAACTGGTTCAACTCCTTGTGCACATAGGGAAACCAGCTCAATCTACCAATTGATACTAATCAAATCGGCAATTCACTGCCCCCGATGGCTTATGCAAAACAGCCTCTACTAATTCAAGCGTCAGAAAATTAGCCCTCAAGATGCGGGGATTATTGTATCAAGATGGAGATACAGAATCCGAATCTGTAAATGGGTCAATGTGTGTATTCATTAGATGCATACCAACGACGGAGACGTTTTGGACACTGTTTAAAGATAATATTCCAGAGCCAAAACAGACCATTTTATCTGAGGTTTTGAAATTTATCTTTATCTGTTTTAAATCTATCATCTTAATCTAATTGAATACCAATTTATGCTTATCTTATACATATCATTTTAATCTAATTGGAAATATATCTGTATCTATCTTAAATCTTTTAAATCTAATTAGAAATCTATATTTATCTGTCCTAAATCTATCTTTTCAATCTAATGGGAAATTCATCTTTAATCTCTATTTAATATAAATGAAAATCTACCTATTTTACCCTATCTTTTTAATTCAATTGAAATCTATCTTAAATCTATATTTTTGTATAAATGCAAATTTATCTTTATCAAACTTTAATCTATCTTTTCAATCTAATGGGATGGTTTTGGTTTTTTGGAGGTAGGCCATGTTTGACCAAACTCCGCCAAACAACGTCAATTAAATGGATATACACAGAAGGAAAGGTTTTACTGACACAGAAGAGAGAACCAGTCAAGTGGAATGAAACCTGGCAGAGGTATCGAACCTGCGCCGCTTACAACTCACAGTAGACAAACCCACTGAACCACGGCGACCCCTCAATTTAATGGGAAATCTACCATAAATCTAGCTTTTAACCTTGCGTATATTCGTTCTAAAACCAGCAGTACTCCCTACATTACATCTAACCAGTTTTGAGTTTCTCGACAACTAGAATCTTTCCTTGGATTCTTTCAAGTAATAGATGAGGTTACTGAGCCATTCTGTGTGTTATGTGGGAAAAGCTATATTACACTATGAAATCTCGTGAGGCTCAAAGTGTTTATATAATTGGAAATCCATCTTCATCGATCTTAAATCTATCTCTTTAATTTAAAAGGAAATACATCTTTATCTATTTCAAATATATATCTCTAATCTAATTGGAAACCTCTCTTAAACAGTAGATGGTGTTACGACAGGAATTTAATTTGATCCAATAGTTTTCTGAGGAATTCAATTACTACTTATAAGCTACAATATTGGTTTATAATAAAGTATATATAGCAATGCAATGGATGTCAAACATTGGTGCTTTTTGGTTGACTGAGCTGTACTATCTTTACACTCCCAACTTAATTGGTGACAGGTAGACGTGATTATGGACAGACGCCCTTTCAAATAAGACAGATGCACGCTTTTCGATGGATAGTCCATGACGAATAGTTGAATTACTGATGCGATGTAAACAGCTGTGGACAGACTCACAGAGAAATCAGGAAATTCATGAAAGGCTGGTGCTTTTAACCCTCAAAGTGGTTTCGACGCGATATCTCGTCCATTAAGATCTGATAAATTTGGCTTGCTAGTGACAAGGTATCTCGTCGTCAAGATACTGTCGATTTTTTAATGATGACGAGATCAAGAGCTGGTCAGTTTCCTTCTAATGACGAGATATTTCGTCCATAAAGATCAGGCCAGTATCCTTCAGAAGACGAGGTATCTCGTCTATCAAGATCTGGTCAGTTTTCTTCTTAAAACAATATTTTTTTATAAAAATTCTCAAACTTAACTCTCCTCGTTCATCAAGATCTGACCAACTTTGCTAATGACGAGATATCCCGTCTTCAAGATGTTGCCGAAATTTCGATGACAGCAAGATCTGGTCTAATGACGAGACAACTCGTCCATCAAGATATGACCAGTTTTGATAATGACCAGATATCTCGTCATCGAGGTGTTATCGATTTTTTATAAGACCATGACCGGGTCAGTGTTCTTCTAATGATAATATATCTTGTTCATCAAGATCTGATCAATTTTCTTTTAATGACGAGATATCTCGTCCATCAAGATCGAGTTATTTTGCTAATGACGAGATACTTCACCGAGACAAGGAGGGTTAAGAGACCGGTAGGACAAATAATGTAGAATTAGACATGAAGAGTCTTAAATGATGGAACCAACTTTATGCATCGTGATATTGCCATAGCTAAACATATTGCAAGTACAGCAAAGTTATCGTGTCTGAATTAAGCGGTCAAGCGATGCTAGAAGCTTCATGCAAAAAAAGAAAATAAACTCCCCACGGGGTAATAATATCGGAAATCACTTCGGCGTTGAGGAAGGGTGTAGTCTGCAAATATACCCCACCCCTCCTTTTAATCTCATTACAATGCAAACAAAAGCATTGATAAGAAAAAGATCATAAAAGATTATTAAGAAAAAGTAGTCTATTGATTTGGGTAAATATTATGATTCGGGTTTTTTCTTCTACCTCATAATATCTATTATAAAAGCTACAGACTGTAAACTTGGTTGGTTTAAGAGGAAAATAAGATAATTTTGTAATACTAACGTGATAATTTTATTATTTAATGTTTTTGCTAGATTGGTACTGGATTATGGATCTGTAATTTGGAATCCTTATTACGACTACCATATACAGAGTGAATCTAAAATAATAATACAAACTTCAGAGGATGATAGAACACAACGAAACAAACACTCTTCACCATAGAATGTATGGTCGCATGTGTAGGGATTGGCCGCTAGAGAGCGCTTTCCATTTCGGCACAAACACACGGTCCGATGCAAGTTGGAAAGCAGAAGAGGCATGAAATATGAAAACAACGCTTTAATGTCAAATAAACATCAATAACTGCTTGACAAAACGAAATAATACAATTGGATTTGCATAAATTAAAGATAAGTACAAGGAACAATGGATAAGAAAGAAATTACATGTACCAAACATGAGAAACTTTTCACATGGAAATGAAACGACATGTACAAACATCAGTCGGTAAGTACAACGCAAATGCACAATTACAGAAGCTTTTCAAAATGTTGACCACCACACCTGATGCAGGACTTGCATCGCCGACGTAACGCTTTTATACAAGCGTTTGACTGCGCTCTCTAGCGGCCAACCGCTGTACTTATGACCATACATTCAATGGAAAAAAGTGTTTGTTTCGTTTTGTTCTATCACCCCCTGAAGTTTGTCGTATTAGTTTAGACTCACCCTGTGTATATTGAAAGAATATCTTATATACAGTATATATACGATATATAGAAAGTATATATATCGTATATATAGAAAGAATAAATATTTTTGCGATAAGTTGAAAAAGAAGCACGTCCGCAACTGTTCCGCTTCGGTTCTAGGGGGCACTATTTGGCACGTTTGGAAATCTTTTTCTTTTTAACTTCGTCAATCGCAATGCGAATTTCGTACGTGATGGAACATCAAGCGAATTCCTTAAATGGCTGCCATGCATCTAATGAATGGAGGCTGTAGAATAAATTGGAATATACGAGAGGCATAGTACGAGTCTCGTGTCGTACTTGAAGCTCGCGAGTTATTTAAAATTAAAATTGATAGGAAGCAGTTCAGCGGTTGGTATCTAGTTGTGAATATATTCTCATCTTCTCTTTCACCCTCTATCTTCCTTTCTTTCTTTATCGACTTCTTTCAATTTTTCTCAGCTTCTTTGTTTCGCTATATACTTTTTCCAGTCTCTTCGACTTCTGTCAATATCTCTCATCACTTGACTGGTCTATATCCTTCTCTACATGTCTTGCTTTATCTCTCATCTTCTATTTCTCTGTCATCACCTTTTTTTCTCTTACTGCCCTTCTCTCAATTTCTCTACCTCTTTATTAATCTACATCCTTTTATGCATGTCTCTTTTCTGTGTCCCCTCCGTTTCTCTCTCTCTCTCTCTCTCTCTCTCTCTCTATCTTTTTTCATCGACTTCACCCAATTTTTCTCAGGTTCTTTACTTCTCTATATCCATTTTGTACATACCACTCTTTTCACTGTCACATTCCAGTTCCTCTCTCATCATCTACTCCTTGACATTTCTTAATTTCTCACGGCCTCTTTATTGCTCTGAAATCTTTTCTACGTCTCTCCTTGAAAAAGAAATCGCTTGTAAATACTTAATTTTATTCATCTTTAAGCATCTACATCAGATATCAAATCATTAAAAATGAAATTTCAGGTAAGAAACAACATCCATATCACTACGGCCTTCACTTTTAGACACTTTGAGCGAGATACGCATTCTAGAACCATAATTACAATTTAAGGTCTCTGGAGTCAAACTGAATGTTTCGATGGGTTTTCAGCCCAGAGGCATTTCCTTATATAGCTACTCACACCTTGCTGTCCAAACTAATCATCGCTCACATTTACATTAGGTATTGGAAACTGAGGTATAGATTCAAAGGAAAGTAACTATATATATATAGTGGACTATAATATCAGATGGAAGCGTCAGTAAATTGTTACTTACAAAGGTGTTTTACAGGGATCTTTTCAGGGAAGTAGGTAAAGTTTCTCTATATGACACTCTCATTTTCTGTCAGACTACTATTTTCTCTCTTTACATCTTCTAACTTACCCTGTTTCTGTCTCTCTCTCTCCTCTTATTTACATTTCTTTCTCTTTTCATGTCGCACCTTATCTCTCTCTTCAACTCTTCCCCTCTCTTTCTTTCACCCTCTTCTGTTCTCTCTCTTCCTTTCTTACTCTCTTTTTCTCATCCTTTCCCTCATTCTCTATCTTTTTCTCTCTTCCATTCTCACTCTCTCTTTATCTTTTCCTTTCTCTTTATCTCATCCTTTCCTTCATCCTCTCTCTTTTTTCTCTCTTCCTTTCTTACTCTCTCTCTCTTTTGCTCACCCTTTCCCTCATCCCCCTCTCTCTTTCTATTTTCCATTCTCATCTCTCTTTCCCTTTTCCATTCTGATCTCTCTTTCTCTTTACCATTCTCACTCTCTCTTTTCTTTTCACCGTTTCCCCCTTCAACCTCTCTCTCTCTCTTTTCTCTCTTCCATTCTCACTCTTTCTCTCACCCTTTTCTTCGTCCTCTCTTTTTTCTCTCTTCCTTTTTACTCTCTTTCACTTTTCCATTCTCTCTCTCCCTTTCTCTTTTCCATTCTCACTTTATCTCACCCTTTCCTTCATCCTCTCTCTCTCTCTCTCTTTCTCTCTCTCTTCCTTCTCACTCTCTTTTTCTCTCGCCTATTCTCTTCCTCACACCCCATTTTCTCATCATCTTCTTTTCTGTTAAACTGTCTTTGTCCCGTGCCATAACACCAAAATCCAATCTGATCCAATTGTTCCGGGCCTTTACTTGTTTTTCCCTCTATCTTTCTGTGTATAAGACTCTCCTTATCTTTCCCTCTCTATTTCTTTATCAGATTTGCTTCCTCTCTCTGAGACTATTTGCCTCTCACTTTCTCATTTTTATCTACCCTTCCCTCCCGTTTCTTCTTGTCCTTTTTTCTTTCACCTCTCAGCCTCTTCCTCTCGTTCTTCCTCACCCCCTCTCCCTTGCTCTCTATTACTGTCTGAAATTATCTTTCTCGTTGTCTTTTTTCTCACCCCTTTTCTCTCTCCTTTACCTCTATAAAACTATTTTTATCTCTTCTCTTCCTCTCTCACCCTATCGCATGCTCTTTCACTCCCTCTCCCTTTCGTCATTTCTCTATAGTTGGTCTTCTCTTTGTTGGTCAGATTGTCTTTCACTTCTTTTTTTCAACCTCCCCACTTATTCCTTTATATCTCATTGTCACCTTCTTCCTTTCTCATCATCCCACTTTCCCTCTCCGTCTCCTTTTTATATACATCGTCCTCTCTTTTAGTGTGAAGCATCCAAGTCTCTCACCCCCCCCTCTCCTCAAGCCTGTTTTTAACACTCGGTTAAGATGTTAAAAAGAGGTTTACCCTCCCCTCAGCATGGGCATCGAAAGCTCTAAAAACACAGAAACCGAAATCTACATGTAATTCAGCTACATAATTCATATAATTATGTGGAAACATCCTTATCAGCCAACGAGCATTTTAAGGTGAACTTCTGGAGAAAACATCAACGTCACACGATACGTTCATGAGCTATGCGCTCTCTTATGTATTAGGTTGATGCAAAAGTTCGTCCCGTTTTGTTTCGACAAAAATTGAATAGAAGATGTTATTTACTAAAAATTACATTTAATCAATATAGTATGTGCCCGTTCTGTTTGATCACCTTCCTTCATCTCTCCAATAGCTGCATAATCCCGCGCTCATAGAAGGTCTGAGGTTTCTGACTGAAGAACTGATTCAGGTGACGAAACTTTCTGAACCACTTAGGGCCACGTGGAATCTTCAATGGCAACCTCACCCTACACAAGCATTTTTTGCGTCTGCGAAGCATTCTTGCCTTTTTGGAAATATGGAAAGCATAACATGTCGAAAATGGTCCTTATTTTCTGCCATTTTTAATGCTTAAGGAAATTTAAAAAACGCAATCAAATAACATGTTTTTCCCAAGTACTCACTGAAATTCCTTCTTTCAAACAACATCAAAACTTTACACGTGCGAAGTAGATAACACTTCGGTTTAGTGATGCAATGCCATCTAGCGCCAAAATTAGGACGAACTTTTGCACCCAAAGTACTCGCTGAAATTCCTTCTTTCAAACAACATCAAAACTTTACACGTGCGAAGTAGATAACACTTCGGTTTTGCGATGCGATGCCATCTAGCACCAAAAACGGGACGAACTTTTGCACCAACCCAATAGTAATTATAGTCTAAGATCTCTCGACCCAATCGAAGCGACTATTCGATTACTTTGACGGGTATTTTCAACCTTCATACAACTCCGTATTGCTCAGCTTCCAATGCATGGAAAGACGCGCTTTGCAAACGAATACCCCTTCTTTAGTCTCGAATGCTCCTCTGGATTAGGAATTGGGAAGTGAGGGATAAGGGATCCACGGAAAATAGCTCTTACTTTATCACTATGAGGGAAGATTAGGAATTAGATTACGTAGAATGCCATTTGCAAGAACTATCCCCAGAGTAATTTTTCAGGGAAGTACGGGAAGCATTTTTCTTGGCTGCTTTCTTTCTGTCAGGGTCTTTTCTTTCTCTTCATCCCTTCTCTTATAGTTTGCTATCAGACATTCTTTCCCTCTCTTAGTCTCTTTGCCTTTCACCATCTCTGCTTTAGTCTCTACCTCTCTCTCTTTTTATGGTATATATATATATATATATATATATATAAATTATACATATTTATTTTTTAGTAGTACAGAAAAAACTCAAAGCATCTCTTAAAAAGTGACTCCTGGCTTTACTCCCCTTGACAAAGTAAGCAGGCTCATTCCACATACATATATTTTATCTTGTTTCTCGGGGAAATCTAATTTTAAGGTAACCTTACTTATTATTTCCCTTTATTTGTTCTCTGCGGCTTTCAGTGCTGTTCCTCTAAAGGATCAATATTATTGTTGTTATTTTGTTTCACTTTTGTTCTTGTTATTACATGCAATTTGTTTTTCTTTTATTTGGGTTCTCTTATTTGATTTTTTGGTGATGGTCTATATATATATATATATTACATTCTCTATTACATTCTCTATATATATCAATTCACCACGAGGTTCAAAATTGCGTGTGTTGTCCTCGCATCTTTAACTTCGGGTTATATTCCGGACCGTCACCAATAGCCCGTTGTGTTGCTCCAGTGCGACACTAATTAAAATACCTATATATACCTACATTTCCACCATATCGCCTCTCATAGTTTCGCTCTCTTCTTTTCCTACTATCTGTCGCTCTTTCTCTATCAGACTCTCTCTCCTACCAGTTCTCTCTTTTTATCACTCTATTTCTCTCTCCCTTTTTCTTACTGTCGCTCTTTCTCTACCATACTCTCTTTCTCTCACCTAGTCACTCTCATCAGACTCTCTCTCTCTCTCTTATCGGACTCTTTGTCACCCAATCTCTCTCTTTCTCTTACCTACTCGCTCTCTTATCAGACTCGTTCTCATCTAATCTCTCTTTCTCTACCAAATTCTCTTTCTCACTCCTACTCTCTCTCTCCCCTCCCCTTCTACCAGACTCTTTAATCACTCCTACCCCCTCTCTTTTTATTTACTACTCTCTTTCTATGATCAGAATCTCTCTCTTCTCCCTCACTTACTCTCTATTTTTCTCTTATACCTATTTTTATTTCTCACTCTATATTTTCGAATGAGTTACATTCTTTCTCTCACCCTAATATCTTTCATCCTTTTATCATTCTCTTACTTTCTCTTTTTCTATTGCACCACGCACATTGCATTTCCATATAACTCATAGTAAGAGGGAAGGTAGGTAGGTGTCGTAATTAACGTCACACTGGAGCAACACAACGGGTTATGACGGTCCGGGATCAATCCCAAAGGGAGAGATCCGAGCTCATCACCACGGTCAGATGACGGGCAACACCTGAGCTGGCACCCCACTCTCCAAACTTCTACACCACACCAACGTGAGGACATTTGAAGCCACGAAGGATTCAATGTGCACCCCCCCCCCCTTGTACATGACGGTGAACTCGCAACCCTCCGGTTGCTAATCCGTTACTCTTCCAACCGGGCTACCGGTAAGAGGGAGGAAATACAGCAGCTGCTTTTCATCTCTCTAACACACGTGTTTCTTTCGCTCATATAAACGCTAGAGGTGAAAATTGAGAGTTACAAGCTACAAGGGGAGGCACTGCAAACGAAATTACTCATCACTCAGTGTTACACGATTCATATAATTATAAGTAAACATCATTATCCGCCAACAGGTATATAAGCGCTAGTTTCTAAAGACGTCGATACATTTCGATACTCTTGCGAGCGATACTTCTCCAGCGCACTAATTACAGCCTAAGATCTCTCGACTCAATCCAATCGACTGTTTTGACGGGTATGTTTAACCTTCAGGCACTTACCTCACCATGCCAGTGTTCCAAGCCGCGCTTTCCAAACGAACCATCGCTCACCCCTCTGGATTAGGGATTCGAAAGTGAGGGATGGAGGTTCGATAGAAAATAACCCTCACCTAATTGCTGAGAGAGAGGGATTAGGAATAAGCCTCCATGGGATGTCATTTGCAGGAGCGATTTCTCAGGGTTCTTCAAAGGAGGGTACGCTAAGATGTGACGTTGAGGAATATTCCTTTAGATCAGTGGTTCTTAATCTGGGGTGTGTGTGCACCCCTGGGAGTGCGGGAGAAGTTTCGATGGACGATAGCGATTTAATGAAAGACGATCTTATTGGATCCAATGAGCGTATTCAAATGGAATTTGAAAAACTGGACTAGGAACAATTATGGTGACACGGTAAGAACCTTGTACACAGCTGGGATAAAGCAGCATTGCAGACACTTTTACCATGTCCCACCACCTACCTGTGTGAAATGGGATTTTCATCACTTTTGCACATAAACAAAAGCCAGAAATCGCTTAAAAGCAAGTAGACTTACGCATGGCTCTTTCGAAGAAGATGCCTCGCTTTAAAAGTATTATTATAAATAAACAAAAACAACGCAGCCATTAAAAATTGAGATATTGTTTTGTTTGTATATATAAATGTATGTTATTTTTCAATAAATAAATTATCCTGCAATAGAAGTAATTTCCATAATACAGAAATAGAAACACATTTTTCGAGGGGGGTGCGAGAACTTATTTTTAGATTCAAGTGGATGCCGATCACTAAAAAGGTTAACCACAGCTTTAGATCAACAAACGGTTTCGCTTTAACGATGTATCTTCTCATTTGGTGTGCTATATACACATTTAATAAGTACGTTAACACCACTTAATTAATCGCGTCCTTGAACTTTTTTTCTAGCACTTATTAACCTACAGTATAAGATGGATCATTGTTTTCAATAGTTGGGAGATCGTGAGATGGGTCATAATATCTCGGATGTAGAGAAGTTTCGATTTTCAGGTACTATCATTTCTAGGATATACCAGGGATTTCGGCAAAACTGTAATTTACGATAGCTGTGTGGCCATAGAAAAACTGTAGGAGAACGTGATCAGCATCGTATGGCAAGAATCGTTTCACGCGATAAGCGTGCAACACTGCCACAAATAACATCGCAATTTAATGCTGGGGTCTCAATATTCTCTCTTAAAGGTATGGGCTTCATGAGCCGACTCCTAGAGAGAGTACTCTTGATGAATACTCAAAAACAACTATGCGCCTTGCCTGGGCTGTGGAAACAACGTTACTGGCTACTTGATGACTGAAAACGCGTTGAGGCTTATGATGACTCGGTAATGGTATAGAGTTTGTATAGATGGCATTAAATGGTATATATGTTACCGTGAAAGACCGAAATTAGGGAATGTCAATATTCTCTGGTGAACGTCGACACATACCAAATACGTCGGTGAAAGACCGAATATTTGGTTAGATTCTTATGCATTCGGACCATCGCCAGTGTATGCCGACTAGTACAGATAAGCTCTGGTGGGGGTGGAAGAGGCCACAGCCAGAGAGGTCTCTCCACCTTCAGTTTAAGTTGTTGCAATAAATAAGATTGTATAACATTAATCACATAATTTATGTGTAAGTTTATTATTGGTATTATTTCTTTTCTCATTTAGAATGTACTGTTCGTTTTAGGTCCAACAGTTTATTTACACGTGCTGTTACTTAAGCTTTCTCCTATTTTGACATACATCATATGTTTTAATAATAAAGCATGGTTTAAGAAGTTGCATTTTTGTCTTAACGTAACAAAAATGTTTTTATTCATTCATTCATCATATTTTTATTCATTTCAACATTCACCATCAGTGCATGCTGAATGTCGACATTTTCCGGTGTAAGTGAGAAATAATGATATTTAGCAAATATTTCGGACATACACCAAGCGACTATGTGAATGTGCTGACATTCACCGGAGAATATCGACATTGGCCAGATATCGGTCTTTCACAGAAACATATAAAAAAACGTCTTTGAACGCTGTGTGTGCATCCTTTGCGACGAGTTATATTCGTTCATATCCTACGTTCATTCTGATGCGTTTGGCAACTTCCAACAAGACCAAACAAGTCTAGACACGGTAAATTGCGGTTGGCGGAACAACTCATCTGAGTTTGGAGCCCTGCCATTCTCTTCTGTCACCTGATCTCAACGTTATCTAACACATCTGGGATTCCATGCAATGGGCTGTGAAACATAGAAATCCTACACCAAGGAATACAACAAAATTGTGGACCGCATCTTCAGGAAGTATGATGTTTAATGCCTACAGAATAACTCCACAAACTCGTCCAAACTCCAAAAACTCCAATAACTCCACAAACTCGTCCACACTATAGCAGATCGTCAACGTTAAAAAGCTACCAGTCTTTTTTATCTGCTTCTTAATACTTGGAATTTGTTTCCTATAGTTACTTTTTGGAGAGAGTAAAGTATACCTAATTATATCAAAAATAATTTAATAGTAGAAACTTACATAGGGCTCCCGACATGTCAAACGAAAAAGCATAGATAGTCCTCAAAAGTTTTTAATGTTCTACACTTGAACCGATCACACCGAGCGTCTGCTTTCGCCTCCGGAAGAACGTATATATGTTACCGTGAAAGACCGAAATTGGAGAATATCGACTTTCACCGGTGAATGTCGACACATACCAAATACGTCGGTGAAAGATCGAATACTCCATTACATTCTTGTACATTCGAACCCTCACCGGTGTATGTCGACAATCACAGATATGCTCTGGTGGAGGTCGAAAGGAGAGGAGTCGAGGTTTTTTTTCCGATACCCTAATTTATACTGAATGGATACTGCAGTGAATCGTGATCTTTTTCTTGAAAAGTTAAATGCATTAATTGCGGGTAAACGAGAAGACAATTGTTTTTATTTTTCTCAAGAAAAGTACTCTAAAATACTTTCTGAAATGTTACGAACCTCACAAAAACAATTTCCTCCTGCTCAAATTGGTGATACTGTACGAATACAAGTCCCTGATGTCGACCGTGGTCGTACAGATAGCCGAAATGTGTTAGCTGTTGTTGTTGGAATAGAAGACTCCGACTTCTATAAACTGGCAAATAAAAATGGTACCCTCAAGCAGCTTTACACACGTAATCAGTTCGTAATTTGTAAAGAAAAGTTACTTTCCATTGATGAGATTTCTTTTCAAGAAATGTCGCTGAGAGAAGCAGCTGCAGCTAATTCGAGAAGCGGGGGCAAGGCTATACACGCCGTCATTGCAAAAGGAAGTGTTCCACAAATAAATGCAGTTGTAAAAGCAAGGGACTCTTGTGCAATTCAAAGTGTCATAATAGTTTAAGTTGTTGCAATAAATAAGATTTGAATCATATAATTAAGTTTTTATTACTATTTCTTTCTTTTCTCATTTAGAATGTACTGTATAATTAAGTAAGTTTTTAATTTCTATTATTTTCTTCTCTCATTTAGAATGTACTGTTTGTTTTAAGTTCTTGGTCACTCTTCTCAGAAAGAGAGGCGAAAAAGTTACGTCACCCTTGTGACGTTTTATCGCGACTGAAATACGGAGAAGAAAATATAAATCTCCGACATGTTCAACATTCACCATTAGTGCATGGTGAATGTCGACATTTGCCGGTGTAAGTCAGAAATAAGGGTATTTAGCAAATATTTCGGACATACACCAAGCGACTATGTGAATGTTGACATTCACCGGTGAAAGTCGACATTCTCCAGATTTCGGTCTTTCACTGTAACATATATACATCTCGAAGCGAAACAGATTTGTGCGCCTCGTTGGCGCCGAATAATATAAACACAGTCCACTGGCGACGGTGTAGTATCAACTCCGAAGGGCTTCTCAGCAAAAAGTCTGGTCAAGTTGCGACACACACATCCTCGTATTTCTACGCTTTCGTGGGAGGTTTAACAAGTCTTAGAGTGGTGTACCAAATTTTCGGCCAATTCAGTATATACAGAAGAATTGAATCACTAGAAAAAGTCAAGATTTACCCCTCCGAGTAATCCAACGATATCTCACCAACGATCTGGTTAATTTTGCTGATGATAAGACAACTCATCGAGACAAAACTGCCCTATTATTCCAAGTGGAACGAAGATCCAAGTAGGAAAATCAAATTGTCCCTTTCCCAGACCTGGCGACAGTTTGAGACTGATTTTTGCAAAATAGGTTGGACACTGCAGGGCAGTTATTGACGCGAAGGTAAACCACTTGTGGAACTTGCGAAAAAAATTATTTCCACGTGTCTTTTGTAGTATTGCTTCATATTGCATGCAACATGGCGATATCTCACCAACGATCTGGTTAATTTTGCTAATGACAAGACAACTCATCGAGACAAAACTGCCCTATTATTCCAAGTGGAATGACGATCCAAGTAGGAAAATCAAATTGTCCCTTTCCCAGACCTGGCGACAGTTTGAGACCGATTTTTGCAAAATAGTTTGGACACTGCAGGACAGTTATTGACGCGAAGATAAACCACTTGAGGAACTTGCGAAAAAAATTATTTCCACGTGTCTTTTGTAGTATTGCTTCATATTGCATGGAACCTCCTACCACTAAAACAGTTAATCCATAATATAAGGTATGTATAGCAGCAACTGCAGAGTTCATGGCATAATTTGCAACAGGTAATGGTAAATTAATTAACGTCGTACTGAAGCAACACAACGGGATATTGGCGACGGTACGGGATCAAACTCGAAAGGACAGATCCTATAACTCGCAACAGGAGAGTATGACACTCCGTATATCAAAGGGTATTACCACCATTTAGAGGGTTATGTAAACTTATTAATTTACGCTATAATTCAACAATAAATAAAGATAGGTAGTTCAATTAACTTCACATTAGAGCAACATAACGGGATATTGGAGACGGTTCGAAATCAATACCCAATGGAAAGATCCGACGACACTCTGAATCACGGTCAGATGACGAGATCAACACCTGAGTAGGCGCCCCACTCTCCAAACTCCCACACAACGCCTACGTGAGGACATTTGAAACCAGGACAGATTTAAGCTGCACTAGCCACCACGTACACGACGGTCATTGGATGGATCGTGTTCCGAACAACATTAATAGAGTCCACCAGCTTATATAGGGTGAACGTTTCTTTATCTTTTAATGTAAATCACGCACGCTAAGTTTCTTTAAAATCGAAAGGCAGCTATAACACGGTTGGAAGAGTAGCGGATTAGTAACCGAAAGTTACGAGTTCGAAACTAGGTCCAACCATAGACCGTCGTGCATGTTGATTCCGTCGTGGCCTCAAATGTCCCCACGTTGGTGTGGTATGGAAGTTTGGAGAGTGGAGTGCATACTCAGGTGTGTACCTCGTCATCTGATCGTCATTCAAAAGGACGAGGTGTTCTCCTCGGATCTTTCTCAACAGGATTGATCCTGGACCGTCACCAATAGTCCATTGTGTTGCTCCAGTGCGACGTCAATGCAGCTGCCTACCTACCTTTTGATAGTTTTTTACTATAAAAAAATTTAATATTTGTTATTTTTAGCCATTTTATGAAAGAAAAATATTTGTAGGTATTTGATATTTGAGCCTCTTGAATCGATGTCCATCAAAATATAAGAAAGTTTCTGTTCAATATTTACTCAGGTATTAATTTAATAATTAATATTGCATTTAGGTGTTGTCTTCTGATCTCTCCTTACGGGATCGATCCCGGACAGCCGTCGATAGCTCATTGCATTGAATTGCTCCAGTGCTATGTTGATTTAACTACCTACCTATCTTCCTATCATAATCTGGGACAGCGGTAGCCCGGTTGGAAGAGTAACGGATTAGCAACCGGGGGTTTGCGAGTTCGAATCCAACCAAAGACCGTCTTGTACAAAGGGGGCTGGTTCACGTTATATCTGCCATGGCCTCAAATGTCCTCACATTGGGGTGGTGTGGAAGTTTGGAGAGTAGGATGCCAGTTCACGGTTGTGACCTCGTCATACGACCGTGGTTCAAAATTGCGTGGTGTTGTCCTCGATCGTTCCCTTCGGGTTTAACCCCGGACAAGCCCACGGATAGTCCTTTGTGTTGCTCCAGTGTGCGACGTTAGTTTTAAAAAAAAATATACCTTCAAAATATGTGAAGGTTTTTGTTCAATATTTACTGGTATTAATTTCATAGTTAATATTGTACTTAATAGGTGTTGTCTTCTGATCTCTCCTTTCCGGATCGATGCCGGACCGTCATCAATAGCTCATTGCGTTGCTCTAGAGCGACGTTTATTCTACTACCTACCTATCTTGCTGTCGAACACAGGCTTCGGGGTGTTTCAAATCTTTTGGCACAGAGTGTACATGAACTTAAACAACCGGACACTATCTACTTCTCTGTACACGCCCACACATTCAAATGAAGATTGATTACATAGCTTCAGTTGCAATTTCTCTAAAAAGAAATCTCCTGGAAAAAGACCAAGTGCTTTAAAAGCCCGTTCCATGGATTTGGCTTCCGAGTCGATGCAAATGCAACAATGGTCCGATTTCCCTTCAGATCACGTATCTCCAACTAATATCTATTGCGATACTTTCCTCCAAAAGAATAAAATGGGCATGCAATACGGTTCCCTTAAGAGACTGGTGTGCTTGGAATGAAAAACAATTTCCCCGATTCGCTTTTTTCCGTAGCTCCTTTAGACAGATCGAAGAACGATTCCAATGAGAATCCTATTTACTCTTTGATAAAAAAAGTATGGTATCTTTTTAGACAATTTATACAAATATAGTAAACTAATAGTTTGATTGGTTGGTTAATTTGGTTTGATGACGCAGATTCAAAACATGAGATGCGCCAAAGCAATGCGAAATGAAATTTAATAAAAAATAGATGTAAAAGTATCAGAATAACAAACAGATCAACGTCAAAATGTCGAAGCTTGTCCATTACTGGATCTTGCGCTATTAAACTCAAACCAAACATTTAGTTTTGGTTGGATTTTACGGAACAAGGACCGTATTTGATTATGCTACACCAAACACAACGTCAGGTAATAGACAATCACACATAAGGAAAGTTTTACTGATGACAGAAGAGAGAAATTCACCAAGGGACGAATTGTTCCACCGCTTACAACCCGCAGGTTGCTAGTGAAGTGGGCATACCCACTGAGCCACGATGGCCCCACATGTAAAGGATGATAAAACATACCTGTAGACAAGAGAAAAACAGAAGTACTTTGATCAAGAGTGAGAAATAGGATATACATGTCAACATAGAAAAGTAAAATGTAGTTTCGAATGCATTGAAGTGAAAATGATTTAAAATATGATAGTTTAAGTAGCATAACAAGTAAGAAAAAATGTGATATGAATAAATATAGGTGGCTTATTACTCGATCCAACTAAAAACCGTCGTGTACATGGGAGTACGTTCATACCCTTGACAACATCTTCGTTGACTGTCAAATGATCAACAGAGGAGGTAAAAATGTTTTGTATCGTAGCGTCATCGTGAAAAGGAAACAACAGTAACGAGTTTACACAACATTAGGGACAAATTTATTCTGATTTTACAAATATAAAAATATATTACACAAGTTTACAAATCTAGTCTTTCTTCTCTAACGTAATCTGTAACATCTCATTGAAAATGTGTTTTACAAATATCTCAAATGTCAATTATATAAAAGCAAAGAAACAACTAATAAAAATATAAAAAATTTAAATATTCAATGGAATTTCGTTAACAAATCACTTTCACCATCTTCAGGAGTAAAATAAAATTCACTGCTTTTTAAGTAACCGAAATAAGACCCATTTGCACTTTATTTTAGTCTTGACAAGAGTGGGTACGTTCATTGGACGAAATGGCCATTGGCTATTTTTATTATCCATTGGTTTACAACTAATGGATTACAAAAATAGTTCTTCCTTAGTTTTTATACCACTGAAGCGCTCTGCTAAATAAAGATATGAGTTACATACACTATTGTTACAGGAGGAACGAAAAACATCCAATAATGTTTCTGATGTCAACGTCACACAGGTTTTCCAAGTTTCACAGGGACCTTTACTTAATTTACCATTTTGTAAATTCCACTGAGCTAGTTTAGGCGATTGGCATCATATGGTGAATATTTCACCTTTCCCCTTTCTTCCAAGGTCGTTAAATATATCTTAATGTTAAGAAACAGAATAAAGGATCAAACCACTAAAAGGTTTGACGACTTCGCAATCTTCACCGTAAACAAATACGAGTCCTGCATAGGGCGGGTGTTTCCACGTAGACCGTTGTTCTACACCCGCGATTTCATAATATTAGATGCTGAACCGCAACACCACCTAGTGGTTTCCTTGGGAATTAACCGTAGGAATCTATGTCTAATACCACATAGAAAATTATTCTTTTAAAATCTCATTCCCAAAATTTCCACATAGACCTATGTTTCTGACTACAATTGGATAAGATTTTGACCGTAACTTTTCTAGTAGTTTTATTTTGGTTAAGTCCCAAAATTAGTGAATCTATCGGAAGTTTCGAGTCCTTGATTCTTACGATTCCATACTTAACACGCGATTAAAGTTTGTGAGGCCTATTGTTCTCAAATGTTACTCTCAAGGGCAAAGATCTACGTTGACATGGCATATGACATGATAATTTCCAAATATGTTTAAAAAAGTGTGTACAAGTGTAATAACTACATAATGCTTCTTCTTAGTTGGAGTCCTACTAGCTGAGGTCACTACGTATAAGGAAGGCCCTGAGTAAAATGCGGCAGAGGTCTCGACAAATTCTTACGATAACCGCTTTTCACAAGAGTTTGAAACCAAAAAAATTAGACATCGCTCGCCGACCGCAGACTGTCAAGTTTTCTCACAACTGTTCATATGTGACCAGAGGTAGGTTCCCTTCAGTTCAACCATATATGGACCTCAATCAGTATCTTTAAAGCGGGAGAGGGATAGAGCCTTATCCCTATTTATTCATCGTACCATTTATAGCCTGGCTCGGACTTAAGCTTGCAGGGCTTGAGTGAAATTTCCGCGCAGGCATTTATGTCTGATTTCAGTGACCTTCATAATTTCACTAAAGTGAACCTACACGACTTGTTATGGTTTCGATGCCTGAACCATTCTCCGAACCCTTGGAGGTGGGCTAGGAATTGCTTGCCACACAAATCACTCGCGGCTTATCACTCGCAGACACGTCGCGTAATGCTTAATGCCACTGAGTTGATCGACTGTATAAAGCTACAGTTACACAATGTGATACTACCAGAAGATATGCCCAACGCACAAAAATACCTTATAACATAAACCGCTAAAAGAATAAAAGATTCGGAAAGGAGGTAGAAAATAAATTCGAAGAAACAAGTTAACGCTTCTTTAGTCTTAACAAGTTCTGGGTGACTAAATAATCTAGAACTGTCCCAACCTTTTTCTAAGTCAATCTCTCTTTTTGGTTGCTTTGGGGTTTCGCTCTAGAGTACAAGTTTTTCTCTATACCAGATCTAAATTAGACCAGGGCCGACTTTTTCCTTTGGAAAACTATTGTAGCTAAAAAAAGTCGGATGACATCTTGAACATCACTGAAATCCCACAGCCCTTTCAGAACAAGATTGAAAATAAAAGCATAGCTTAATTAATCCTCTAAGTGGTCTCGATGAGATCTCTTCCAACAAGATCTGACCAATTTTGCTAATGACTAGATACCTCGTCATCAAGATTTTGCTGAGTATTTGATGATGATGAAATCAAGATCTAGTCAGTTTTCCTCCAATGACGAGTTACCTCACCAGGACAACCAACCACAAGGAGGTTTAACTTAATGCACCCCGAGAAATCAAGAATAAACTGTAGACATTCATGTCTTACCAAACGATAAAATGCTTCAAAAACATTTAAATAAATAATGCAATCAATGAAAAATTCTTACATACGATTCGTAAATCCTTTTTTAATAGAATCCGTTTTACTCCAAATAAAATTTGTTTAACTCTTTGAGCATCACGAGATTTCTAAGTACTGTAGTATTGATTTTGTCTCACAACACACATTTTGACTAAAATAACCACATCGATTAGTTCAAAGAATCATAGGAAAAATTCCATTTGTTAACAACTCCTACAAAGGTTTACTTTCAATACGATAGTATACTATACAGGGTGAGTCTAAACTAATAATACAAACTTCAGTGGATGACAGAACACAACGAAACAAACACTTTTCCCCATAGAATGTATGGTCGCAAATGCAGTGGTTGGCCGCTAGAGAGCGCAGTCAGACGCTTGTATAAAAGGGGAGGTTTTCGCACTGGAAATGGCTGAATATTCGAATGCGGTGAAAGCAGACATGCATTTTCTTTACGGTCTGGCCGACGGTAATAGCAGGCATGCACAACGCCTTTACCGAGATCGCTTTAACAGGCGCATTCCCCAACACGAGATTTTAACCGTTTGCACCGACAACTCTCGCAAAGAGGAAGTTTTCACGCTGACATGTATGAGACCCCCACTAAGGATCATGAAGATCTTGTTGCCAGGCTTTCAGTAGCTGCGGCAGAAGTCCGCGAAATGCCTGGTATTTTCCAGACCACACGGGAATCCTTACTTGGGCGATGCGAGGCCTGCATCAGGTGTGGTGGTCGACATTTTCTGTAATTGTGCATTTGGTTGTACTTACCGACTGATGTTTGCACATGTCGTTTCATTTCCATGTGGAAAGTTTTTCATGTTTTGTACATGTCATTTCTTTCTTACCCGTTGTTCCTTGTACTTATCTTTAATGTATGCAAATCGAATTGTATTATTTCGTTTTGTCAAGCAATTATTGATGTTTATTTGACATTAAATCGTTGTTTCCATATTTCATGCCTCTTCTTTCCAACTTGCGTCAGACCGTGTTTGTGCCGAAATGGAAAGCGCTCTCTAGCGGCCAACCGCTGCACTTGCGACCATACGTTCTATGGTGAAAAGTGTTTGTTTCGTTGTGTTCTATCATCCCCTGAAGTTTGTATTATTAGTTTAGACTCACCCTGTATAGCATATAACCTATCTCCCTCACAAAGCGCATTTGGTAGACGGTCACAATTTCTTTAAAAGTCTTACTAACCCAAAAATATGCAGTTCTTAATCGATTTGCATCAAAATATATCAGGTTTGTTTACCGTTAATATTAAAAATGAATTAATATTAAAATATTAATTTCATATATCGTTAATATTACGTACTAAAATGTATTTTGAAAGAGAAACATTACGTAGATTTTGTTTGATTTCTTAAAACTGGCATAACAAAAAATGTTAGTATGTTGGAATATTATTTTGTAACAAATGAATCATAAAAACTAATTTAACATTAGGAATCTAACCATGGAGAGATTTTCGAGTAGTGTTTTGCTTTCCCCAACATACATAATAACAAAATAACCCCATCTATTGGTTGAAAGAATCCTATGAAAGATTCCATTGATCAAGAAAGTCGAAACTGATTGGAACTCATACAGAAAATATTACAGATTGCAGTACGGATATATTCGTGAGCCCTTCAGAGGGTTTTCTTGTGTATTTTCATTTCTGATAACCGAATCTATCTGAATACATAGTATATAGTATCTCTACAGGATGTAAGACGTCTTAAGATTGTTGTGCGTATTGAATTTTTGAAGTCTTGTTGTAATAGTGCCTCTTTAGTTTACCAGGTAGCCCAGTTAGAAGAGCAACCAATTAGCAACCCGAGGGTTACGAGTTCATAACTCGGTGTAACAAAAGATCGTTGTGTAGACGAGTGCTGCTGCAATTTAAATCTGTAGTGGTCTGGCACCCCACTCTCCAAACTTCCACACCTCGCCAACCTGAGGACGTTTGAGCCACGACAAATTTAACGTGCACCAGCATCCTTTGTATACGACTGTCTTTGGTTGGAATCGAACACAACCCTCCGGTTGCTAATCTGTTACTCTTCCAACCGGTCTACCACGTCTTTTTAGTTGTTGACATAAAAGATTTAAAACATGAAATCATAGGAAAATTTGAAGGAAAGTGCTATTAAGATTAATTATTGGTGTTGTAAAGGTAAGGTCAATAAGGCCTAGAATTTTATCTAAAGCGGATTCTGCCTGACGAAGTCTTGCTAAGAGTTAAAAGAAATATTTCCGACTGATAATACTGCAGACCCATAACCTCTACTTGTGCACCTGCTCTAAGTGTTTACAGTAGAAAATCAACTTACAGTTAATTACGAGTACCGTTTAAACGTGAAAGTCCCCGCAACCAATTTCTGAAAAAGTTGGAAACTTCCTCCCGAACGGAGCACAATTACCTTTGCCCGCAGAGGAAGCATCCCAACTTTCCCATCCATGCTCCTCCTTGGAGGCATCGCTTAGTAAATTATTTTTATTTAAATTTCCTGACTCGCGACGATGATGACTCGCGCAGCCGACGCCCCAGAACGGGCGGCTCGTTTGTTAAACGCCTCTTCCGTGGAATTATTTCTTTCCACGGAAGCCCCTGCTCTTCGGGCAACAGTGGGGCAAGCGCCTGCTGAAGGTTCTCCGAAAGAAAGTGGTGGGTTAAATCTCCTGGTGGTTGTCTCGAAGTGGTATCTCTCGTCTTATTAGTAAAACTGACCAAATCTTGATGGACGAGATGTCTCGTTAGTAAAAGAAAATTGACTGTTGGAGACGTTTTACGAAGAATATTGATCCTTCGTTAGATGACTGGTATTTTCAGTGCAAACAAATCAGACGGAAAGCCAAGTTTTTACTTTAGCTTTCCGAATGCTATCGGCGTGATACCTATCGTAGTTACGAGAGTAGATAGAAAATGCGGGTTCTAAATCAGTGGTGGAGAAGGTGGAGAAATCGAGTGGAGTTGAGTTGTACCGGAAGTGACGTCACGACCGGAAGTGACGTCATAACCGGAAGTGGAGTTGAGTTGTACCGGAAGTGACGTCATAACCGGAAGTGGAGTTGAGTTGTGCCGGAAGTGACGTCATACCTAGTGGAGTTGAGTTGTTAGTTTCGTTTTCAATTTTGAGTTGAGTTTAGTTGTTTTCTTCCTGCTTCGAGTGGAGTTGAGTTGTTAGTTTCGGTTTCTCGGATTTCGTCGAATAACACGTGTTTACGTTTTGGACTTGCGAATTTCAGAGGGATTGGATTTAAGGCGAATTTCAGAGCGGTTGGATTTAAGAGCTGATTTTTCTGTAACTCGTAGCGCCATCTATTAGTACTTTTTGAGTAAAAAAAAATAATAAAATCTTTAAAACATATTTTTAAAACTAAAAGATGTGATATTTTTTGCTGGGATCGAACTGACTACCAAAAAGTACTCGTAGTCGAGTGTTAGTTGGATGAGAATATAACCATTCGGCCACGAATACCTGGTTACTTACCGAAATATAATCAATTTAAATCTGAATACATTAAGTGCGTAATTGGCTGTTAAAATAGTATAGATTGCTCCACCACATCAATAAGTTCGATCAGTTTTTATCTGCGTTTCTGACATAGAAAGGTGAATGTGGTGGAGAATGATAGAAAGGTGAATGTGGTGGAGAATGACGTCATTCCAACGTGTTCAAACGTGGAATCAAACACGTGGTGGAGAATGTGGTGGAGAATGACGTCAATCTAACGTGTTCAAACGTGGAATCAAACATGTGGTGGAGAATGTGGTGGAGAATGACGTCAATCTAACGTGTTCAAACGTGGAATCAAACATGTGGTGGAGAATGTGGTGGAGAATGACGTCAATCTAACGTGTTCAAACGTGAAATCAAACACATGTGGTAGGCAATGAAGTCACTCGAGAGTAGAGTAGAGTTGAGTAGTAAGTTTACCTCCGCGTTTCTGACATGAAAACGTGAATGTGGAGAAGAAAAGTTTTAGTACCGAATCTGGCAATGGTATGTAATAAGGTTATTTGTGGACTCGCAGAATGGCAACACCTGGACCCATTCTAACAGGTCTGACCAGTAAGATTCTTTTGACTGCAAAATATCCCAGAGGAGGACGTGTCGCTGCCCTGAAATCTTGGAAGTGATATCACTTGTATCTTCAAACGTGTTCATTCCTGTTCCTTAGTGCTTTTAGTGGAAAAACATGAAGCGATCATTTCCTTTTGGATATACTTTACCCTTTACAGATCAAAAAGTGGATATGCTTTCTGAGGCCGATTCGTCCTGAAACCAGTCCTTTTGTCATCTACCCTTCTGAACTCCAAGGCATTGAGTACACCCCTCTTTCATGTCAGAAACTAGCCTTTTGTTATCTACCCTCCTGCATTCCAAAGCATTGTACGTACTTGTCCTGCATTCCAAGGGATTGGCCCCTACCTGTATTTCAAGATAGTACGTGTAGTCGTTTCGCATTCTCATTCTATCCTGTGAGCGTGTGTAGCGCTTTCTCATTTTCCTGCCTCTTATACTTAACCTGTGTGTGAGAGAGGGACGCATTCTCATTTTCCTGCCTCTTATACTTAACCTGTGTGTGAGAGAGGGACGCATTCTCATTTTTCTCATAGAACTTTGCAAGCCAGTATACCATATGTAATGAATACACACGTTTGTGGACTTTGCAGCAACACCTACAGCTCCAAGTTTAATTTGGAACGTCATGTTTCTTCCGCGCATAACGAGGAGTCATTTCCGTGCATATTATGTGAGCGAAACTTTAATAGAAAATCAACCCTTCAGCGACACGTAGCCAGTGTACACGAAAACAATGATTTCCGTTGTGATGTGTGCAATAAGGCATTTTCAAGACTTGACGCACTTACGCGACATAAAAAAAGCCTCCATCAACAACCTCCAAAAAGAAAAAAACCCTGCGAGGCTAACCCTGAGAAAAGCAAGCGGCCCAGACGCAGTGAAAACTTTCAAGGGGGTAATAATGTGAATCCTGGACCATCAACGGGTGGAGTGAATCCTGGACCATCAACATCAGCGGGTGGAGTGAATCCTGAAGCATCGACATCAACGAGTGGAGCTTCTTCTCGAACTGTGCGACGGAAAGAGAGTGCGTTTGGAAATCGTCTCTCTACTTGGACTCTTTCGAACCCGCAAGGCATACTAGATGTCTTCGAGTTTATGGAGGCAAAGAGGAGCGCAGCTGTGGAACTAATTACAGAAATTGTTCATCAGCAGAATGCAGTAAAGGTAAATTTTCTACTTATATGTATCTATGAACGTTTCTCGGAAGGCTCACTTTTCAAAGAGTGTTCTTTTAAAACTAAAAATGTTGCATTATTATCTATAAATGAAATTGACTACGCTTTCAGTATTGCTTCAGAAAAAATTTTAAAAGAAAGCGAAGAATTTGAAATGAAGGATTCAGGTTGGGCCCTTAAATCTATTGTTAAATTGGAAATACGATGTAATAAATATTTACCTTTACGAGGAACTAGTTTTATAGAGTTACCAAATGAAATAAAATTAAAACGTGCGGTTGTAAATGTTAGAAATTCAGACAATGAATGTTTTCGTTGGGCCATTTTAGCTGCATTATTTCCAGCAGATCAAAATACATCCAGAGTTTCAAACTATGTCAACTTTAAGGATGCTTTTAACTTTTCTGGGATAAGTTTCCCTACAAAACCAGAAGAAATAAAAATATTTGAAAAAAACAATAATGATATTTCTATTAACGTTTACTCTTTTTGTAAAGATATGATGATTTTTCCATTAGTAGTCACACCCAAAATTAAAAATAAACACGTTGATCTTTTATTTATTAAAGAGAAAGAAAAATCTCATTATTGTACAATTACTAGTCTTTCACGTCTTGTTTCAAGTCAATTAACCAAAGGAAAGCGAAGACATTTCATTTGTAGACGATGTTTAAGCTTTTTTAGTTCAAACGATAGTTTAACTTTACACTCTGAGCTTTGCAAAATGAATGTTCCTTGCAAAATAGAGATGCCTTCTGAAGAGAAGAAGTGGGTTTTTTTTAATAATTTCAAGCATTCTCAATACGTGCCTTACGTTATTTATGCTGATTTTGAAACATTGACTGAAAAAGTATCCACCTGTGCTCCTTTTGACGATGATTGCTCATACACTAACGTGTACGAAAAGCACAAGCCTGTAAGCTTCTGCTATTACGTAGTCGGTCGAGGAGAAACCAAACCTCCGGTAGTTTATAGAGGAGAAGATGCTTCGCGGAAATTCATAGAATGCCTTCAGATGGAGGCGCAGATCATCGAGTCAAAGTACACAAACTTTGTGCCGATGAAGGAATTGAATGAGTCGCAGAAAAAACTCCATGAATCAAATGTGTGCTTCATCTGTCAGAAGCCAATCTCAGCTGGAGACATAAAAGTGAGGGATCATGACCATGTGACTGGGAATTACCGAGGACCGGCACATGCGTCATGTAATTTCAACTACAAACTGCCAAATTTTATCCCGGTTTTTCTCCATAACCTCGCAGGTTATGACTCGCATCTTTTTATTCGGGAATTAGCGGAGGACTCTAAAAACATAACCGTGATTCCGAATACAGAAGAAAGATACATCTCGATTAGCAAAAAAACCGGGAATAAATTTAATTTGAGGTTTTTGGACACAATGAAATTCATGGCCAGTAGTTTAGATACCCTCGCGAATAATCTCCTACAACATGAATTTCACCATACGAAGAATCATTTTCCTTCAAATTGGAAACTTATGATAAGAAAGGGTGTGTACCCGTATGATTACATGGATTCCATGGATAAATTTTCCGAAACACAACTTCCATCTCAAGAAAAATTTTATAATGTGTTAAATAAAACAGCAACTACGGATAGTGATTACGCTCATGCAAAAAATGTGTGGAAATCTTTCAACATTAAAACCCTCGGAGAATATTCGGACTTATATGTTAAAACTGATGTTTTACTGCTCTGCGACGTTTTCGAAAATTTTCGAAAACTATGCATGGCATCCTACAAGCTAGATCCTGCATGGTATTATACCGCTCCAGGACTATCTTGGGATGCCATGTTGAAGAGTACCGGAGTGAAAATAGAACTTTTAACAGATTATGACATGCTTATGTTTGTCGAACAAGGAATCAGGGGAGGAGTTTCTCAATGTTCTCATCGACATGCTAAAGCAAATAATAAATATATGTCTAATTATGATGATTCTCAGCCCTCCAGCTACCTTCTCTACCTAGACGCCAATAATTTGTATGGTTGGGCGATGTCCCAGAAACTACCTCTCAAAGGATTTGAGTGGTGCAACATTATTGATATAGATACACTGCGTAATGATGACCAAAATGGATACATTTTAGATGTGGACTTGGAGTATCCACAGGAACTCCATGATCTACATAGTGATTATCCATTAGCTGCCCTAAATGCCGTTCCTCCTGGGTATAAGGAAAATCGCTTACTACTAACGCTCACTCACAAGGAGAGGTATGTTATTCATCATAAATCTCTTTTGCATTATTTGGATTTAGGTCTAAAATTAAAAAAAATTAACAGAGCTATAAAATTTATAGAAACAGATTGGTTAAAAACTTATATAGAACTGAATACAAATATGAGAGCAATAGCTAAAAACTCTTTTGAAAAAGATTTTTTTAAACTCATGAACAACTCTATATTTGGAAAAACCATCGAAAATATTCGACGAAGAGTTGACATTCGGTTATGCTCAAACGAAAAGTCCGCTTCAAAATTGATAGCTAAACCTAATTTTAATCGCAGGACAATTTTTTCAGAAAATTTAGTAGCCATTCATATGCAAAAAACTAAACTAATTTTTAACAAACCCATCTGTATTGGTATGTCAATACTGGACATATCCAAAACTTTAATGACTGATTTTCACTATAATGTGATAAAAAATGAATATGACGTAAAAGCAAAACTATTATATACTGATACGGACTCTTTTATTTATCATATTCGCACAAATGATTTTTTCGAAGATATTAAAAAAAATTTGGACCTTTATGACACTTCAGATTTCCCAGAAAACAATAAATATGATATTCCCAAATTAAATAAGAAAATAGTAGGTAAAATGAAGGACGAGAATAGTGGTAGTATTATGACCGAATTCGTAGGGTTAAGGTCAAAAATGTACTCGTACAAAGTCGAAGGTAGGAAGGTAGTTAAGAAACTGAAAGGCATCAAAAAACAGTCAATTGAACAAAGCATTAACTTTGATGACTATCTAAAATGCCTATTACATAAACGAAATAAGCATGCAAAGATGAATCTAATCAAATCCAAGCATCATACTTTGTATTCAATAACCCAAAATAAACTTGCCCTCTCCTCCACTGATTCCAAACGATACGTTCTCGATGATGGTATTCATACGCTACCTTGGGGGCATTACTCGCTTGTCTGATGTAATGTATATATGTATATTTGTTCTAAATTCTTTCGTATTGTGCTATACTGAACGCTTTCGTATTTTGCTGTACTGAATGCTTTCGTATTTTGCTGTACTGATTGCTTTTGTATTTGATTTTAAAAAAATTAATATGAGATGTATTGTATATATATATATATATATATATATATATATATAAATTCTATGTGTTACTATACTAGATGTTAAAAATATTTTCCCTAACTTTACCCCAGAAATTCATTGTGTTTTGTCAAGGAACATGGAATTATGCTTATAAAAAAAAAAAGAAAAAAGAAGTATTAATGACTTGGCCATATGGGTCAGTTTACTATTGAGGGGTACATTATTGTTTACATACATGCTCTGATTATGATTATTTAATAAACGATTTTTTTTCTTTAAAAAAAAAAATGTTTCTCTCTTTATTTAAACTTACAAACAAGTATTTTTCTCATGTTATGGTTACAATCTGCAATTTGTTATGAAAAAGTTATTGCATTAGAAAACTGATTTCTCTACCACTATTTTGAAAGCATGTATATATATAATCTACCATTGGACAAGATTTATATATATTTTTTGATAGAAAGTAGATGAAATTAAGGAAGTATAGTTTGAGTTTTTTTACTATTTCTAGTAGAAATATCAGTAAAGTAACAGAAGTTGCATCTCTGTAACTGGACTGAATGGGTAAAGACGAGTTAGCTCAGTATTATGAAGACCCTAGCTTACCAGGGAGCTTTGGTGGAATAAATGCCTTGTATCAAGCAATGAAAGGGAAAGTTCCAAAAAAGACTATCAAAGAATGGTTGGAGAGTCAGAATGCATACACCCTACATAAAAGCGTTCGTCGCAACTTTCTGCGAAACAGAGTTATTGTTGGGGGAATCGATTTTCAATGGCAATCGGATTTAGTAGACATGTTAAGTGTTGTAAAATACAACGATGGTTATCGATATCTGTTAACATGTATAGATATTTTTTCTAAATATGCATGGGTCATACCTTTGAAACGGAAAAATGGATCTAGCATTGTAAATGCATTTAAGTCAATTTTCAAGGAAAGAAAACCGAAAAAATTACAAACAGATCAAGGAACTGAATTTACAAATAAATCATTTCAATCTTATTTAAAATCTGTCCAAGTAAAGTTTTTCACGACAAATAATGAAACCAAAGCTAGTGTTGTTGAAAGATTCAATCGTACTTTGAAAACGAAAATGTGGAAATACTTTACCAATAAAAACACCTATCGATTTATAGATGTCTTAGACCAACTCGTACACAGTTATAATCATATACTCCATCGCAGCATAAAAAAAGAACCTATTAATGTAACAGTTGAAAATCAAAAACAAGTGTGGAATACCTTATATGGAGATGTAAATAAAACTAATGTTAAGGAGATTCCATTCAAATTTCAGGTTGGAGACTTCGTTAGGGTTGCAAAGACTAAATTAACATTTGAGAAAGGATATGAAAATAATTGGTCCGAGGAAATATTTACGATTCAGCGTTGTATACGTAGAAAGCTACCAGTATATAAGATAAAAGATTTAATGGGAGAAATAATCACTGGTACATTTTACTCAGAAGAACTGCAGAAAGTTAAAAAATCGCATTCTTTTCATGTTGAGAAAATTTTAAAGAAGAGAGTAGTTAAGAAACGTTTGGAATACTTTGTCAAGTTTAGAGGTTATCCTCGCAAATTTAACGCCTGGATTCATTCCAAAGACTTATTTTCGATAAATTGAGTCTGCTCATTAAATTTGTTTCGCTTCCATAACCCACAATGAGTTTCTACGTCACACTGCCCAGCGACAGCTCTATCGAGTTTTATCCTGGCAACACAATGTCTCACTTCTACACGAAACTCCCCAAACGTCTAGAACTCTCAGGTGAATGGGAAGTTGGATTAGTTGAAATAATTTATCCCAGAATGTGGAATAACATTATTGATGGTGAAAATTCTTTCGAATATGATTTAGGAAACGGAGTAAAAACGAATGGAAAAATAGCGTGCGGATTTTATGATTCTCCGATTGACATTTTAAATGCATTTCCGAAGCACATAAAAATTCAAATGAAATATAACAAACACACAAAAAAGGTGGTGTTGCAGCTCACTAACGGAGCAAAGCTGCGATTATCCAAGGGATTAGCTGAAAACTTAGGTTTTGAACCTAATAAAGTGATTGGAGAAAATATTATTCCAGGAAATGGAGGCATAGATACAGTAATCACTGAGAGTCCTTTTGTTGCGGATCCTAATGTTTATTTACATTTGCTGTACGTTTACACCGATATCATTCAGCCTGAATTTGTTGGTGGGGTCTTAGCTCCTCTTTTACGAACTCTGACAGTGAAGGGAAGAGATGGTGACATGATTCAAGAACAATTTGAGAGACCTCATTATTTATCAGTTTCCAGAAAAAATTTTGACTCGATTGAAATCGTTATAAGGACACACACTGGTCGTTACGTCTCATTTGAACGCGGGAAGTTGATAGTGAAACTACATTTTCGCTTGAGACATTTGTAATCTCTAGAACAAAATGTATCAACCTTATCGTTGTTGCACCAAAACATTTGAAGACTATTATACTCAGCAAGCAGGTAATGGCTTGTCATATTACAAAGGCATCTCTCTGCAGAAAGGAAGTGGCTTGGGTGGAATTTTTCGAAGCATGTTTAGGATGGTTTTTCCTTTATTTAAATCAGGTGCGAAAGCATTAGGAAAGCAAGCACTTCGATCTGGGGTGGATATTGCAAATGATTACTTGCAAGGTAAAGATGTAAAGTCAGCTATCAAAGACCGAGCTAAAGAAGCAACGAAAACTTTAACCGATAAAGTATCCACTCGAGTGAAATCAATGGTTGGAGGAAATAAAAGGAAACGCACAAATAAGAAACGCATCATTCGAAAGAAGTATCGCAAGCTGTGTGCACCTGACATATTCTCATAATCTTTAGCATGGCCTTAATACGAAATGATTCCCTACCCTCTGTGAAATCTGAACTGGACTTATTTCTTATGCCACCGACTCAAACAGCTATTGAAAAAGGGCAGTGGTCTGAATTTTATCCCATAGCTAATATTCGTGATGGTGGACCTATCGAATTCAACATATCTGGTAGTGGTGAGGAATACATCGATTTATCAGCAACCCAACTCTATGTAAAAGTTAAAGTTGTAAAGGACAATGCAGTTTTACCAGAAAATGAAAAAGTTGCTCCATGTAACTTATTTCTTCACTCGTTATTTTCCCAAGTCGATGTGAGTTTGAATGAGCGTCTAATTTCATCATCCAGTAACACTTACCCTTACCGAGCTTACATTGAGACTTTGCTCAATTACGGCTCTGATTATAAGAAAAGCTTCCTAACTTCAGAATGCTTCTACAAAGATACAGCAGGACACTTTGATGAAACCGATCCTTCAAGTGAAAATGCAGGGTTGAAGAAACGGGCTTCTATGATTGAAAAGAGTAAAGTTTTAGATATGATTGGAAATTTACATTGCGACTTGTTTTATCAAGATCGTCTATTACTCAACTTGGTAGACTTAAAGTTAAAGTTAATACGCAGCAAACCGGAGTTTTGTCTCATTGCTCCTCAAAAAGCAAATTATGACGTTGTTATTGAACATGCATCCCTTTCCATCCGGAAAGTGAAAGTCAGTCCAGGTGTTTTAATTGGACATGCCAAAGCCTTAGAAAAATCATCTGCAAAATATCCAATGGATCGAGTTTTGTGTAAGCTATATTCAGTATCGAAAGGTTCTTTCTCATTTTCACAGGATAACATATTTTCTGGGCAACTCCCGAAACGGATAGTTGTAACATGTGTCGATCATGATTCATTTAGTGGCACTTACCCAACAAACCCATTTTACCTCAAGCATAACCATGTAAATTTCATAGGCGTTTACGTAGATGGAAATCCTATCAGCTACAAACCCTTGGATCCTAATTATGCCGACGGCCAATTTATTCGTGCTTACAATAGTTTGCTCCTAGGAAGTGAAAAACTCTCATCCAATAAAGGTATCTATATTAACAGAGATGAGTTTTCCGAAGGGTACACGCTATATGCCTTTGACTTAACACCAGACTTGGGTGATGGCAACCATTTAAATTTAATTCATCAAGGAAATCTTCGCATTGAAATAAAGTTTGCAAACGCTTTACCGAAAACTGTTTCAGTGCTGGTATATGCAGAATTTCAAAACGTGATCGAAATTACGAAGTCTAGAAATATTTTGTGTGATTTTTCGATATGAATGTGGTACAATTGAATAACATTTTACGAAGTGATGCATACACACGTTTATATTTTGTTGGAGTTTTCCCAAGTGATCGAATTCCCAAGAATTTTAAGAGTTTTCCGGCTGCATTTATTTTAAACACCGATCCTCATCACAAACCAGGGACTCATTGGTTAGCTGTTTATATGAAATCACCAACAAGTGTAGAGTTTTTCGATTCGTTCAGTCAACCACCTTCGTATTTTTTGGGCTACATACATGACTACTTCAAAAAAGTTCCGCATGTGGTCTACAACGACATACCTCTTCAAAGTGTTAAAACTGCTGTTTGTGGACAATATTGTGTATACTTTTTGTATCAAAGATCTAGAAGTAGATCTATGGAATTTACTGTTAAATTATTTGATAGACAGTCTACAAATAATGATATACGTGTGTATAACTTTGTGAAAAAAATTTCGAATATACATGTACCTTTATTTCAATAAAAAAAGTATAAGTAATCGCCCTAGTCTTTACTTCTGTCATTTGTAACCATGAATTCATTCGCTTTAAAGCATCCTTTCACTGCTCTTGTCTGTGGACCTACATCATCAGGCAAGTCGCATTTTTTGAAAAAATTGATAAACAGCCACACAGATATAATTCATCCTACCCTTGATAAAATAGTGTGGTTTTATGGAATCTATCAAAAGTTATACGATGAGATGCCGAATATCATCTTTGTAGAAGGAATACCCGAAAACTTTAAGCAATATTTAGGATATAATACACTTTTTATATATGACGATTTAATTTCTGAATGTGGCAGTGATAAAAGAATAACAAACTTGTATACAAAAGGATCTCATCATATGAATTTATCTGTGATGACTGTAACGCAAAATTTGTTTCATAAAGGAAAAGAATTCAGAGAAATTTCATTAAACTGTCATTACATGTTTTTATTTAAATCGCGACGTGATGTAAGTCAAATTATACACCTCGGTCGACAACTCTACCCTCGAAATTTACATTTTTTTCTTGAAGTGTTTGAGGACGCCACGAAAAAGCCTTTCAGCTATTTACTTGTAGATTTGAAATCTGAAACAGAAGAGAGTATGCGACTGCGTACAAAAATCCTTCCAGGAGAAGAAACTTGTGTTTATCAGTTAAAATAAATAAACTCCCAACTTGCAAATAATTCATTGTTCATCATGCCTTTAACAGAAGGAGACGTGCAACGGATGAGACTTTTAACTGTATGCCCCACAAAATGTCGGAAAGCCTTTTTAAAAAATCTTCCGAAATCTAGCATCCATTGCATAGCTGAATGTTGTTTGAACACTTTAAAAGGGAATGTTCCTTTAACAGATGAACAGAAGAAAAAACTTTCTCGTCATAAGCATACGCTTAGAGACCTAGCAGATAAAAAAGTAACCCTCACTAAAAAGCGAAAAATTATTATTCAAAAAGGAGGGTTTTTAAATATCTTAATTCCCGCAGCACTCACTGTCTTGACTACTCTACTTAACAAGTAAAAACATGCAATATGCAAGGAAAATGATTTTAGTTCCAGAGGAGAGATTATCAAGACATATACCTTCAGACGAACAGCTGAGTGAATTAGATTGTGAGATGAAAAGTATTTTAGTTAATAAAATGGATGATGATGAAAAAATTAAGTTATACAATCAAGTATTGCAGAGGAGGATTAACGTGAATGTATTGAATCCACCATCTGTATCAATTAATTCAGAACTGTCAGATAATCCAGAGAAGGAAACAGATATTGCGAATGAGAAAGAAAGAACGTTAAATGTGGAGGAGATGGTGCTCAAGACCGTTCCCAAAAACTTAATTGGATTAACTACAAATATTATTCTTTATTTAAAACGCAATAAAGAGGTTGTTTCTTGGATGCCTAATGGAGAATTTGTGTATAAAGGTAAAATATAGTGAAAAGTTCTAATATTGTTGACCTGAGATAGACCGTTTAGTGCGAAAAAGAAAGATGGATAAGTACGTGAATGGACAAGAACAGTTTAAAGATGCACTTAAGGAAATTAACTTCCCCAGTTCCTTTGTAAAAAATAAATTTGCTATACCTCAACAACTCGGTAAGGCAGTGAGGGTAATGAAAGAAGTGATGCCTACCCCAACCCCAAAACGAGTCTGTAATTGGCTTCCTCTGTAAATCATCAGTTATTTCCCCGCTATAAAAATCCATAAGTAGATGAGGCTTTCAAGTTTCAAGCAGTATATATTGATTATAATCAAGGTCTATGTCTCATTTCAAGCAATGGAACTCATCCAGAGAAGAGCATTTTCTGTTCTTATTTTCATGGGAATCTCAGCATTCATATTTGGCCTTACAATGATACTCGATAAAGGTTATGTAACAATTTGTGATAGTGATGGAATCATAGATGATTACTCTTTAAATATGTGTAATGATACAATGGAATTACATCTATCTGGATTTAACAGCCAATTACGCACTTAATGTATTCAGATTTAAATTGATTATATTTCGGTAAGTAACCAGGTATTCGTGGCCGAATGGTTATATTCTCATCCAACTAACACTCGACTACGAGTACTTTTTGGTAGTCAGTTCGATCCCAGCAAAAAATATCACATCTTTTAGTTTTAAAAATATGTTTTAAAGATTTTATTATTTTTTTTTACTCAAAAAGTACTAATAGATGGCGCTACGAGTTACAGAAAAATCAGCTCTTAAATCCAACCGCTCTGAAATTCGCCTTAAATCCAATCCCTCTGAAATTCGCAAGTCCAAAACGTAAACACGTGTTATTCGACGAAATCCGAGAAACCGAAACTAACAACTCAACTCCACTCGAAGCAGGAAGAAAACAACTAAACTCAACTCAAAATTGAAAACGAAACTAACAACTCAACTCCACTAGGTATGACGTCACTTCCGGCACAACTCAACTCCACTTCCGGTTATGACGTCACTTCCGGTACAACTCAACTCCACTTCCGGTTATGACGTCACTTCCGGTACAACTCAACTCCACTTCCGGTTATGACGTCACTTCCGGTACAACTCAACTCCACTTCCGTTTACGACGTCACTTCCGGTCGTGACGTCACTTCCGGTACAACTCAACTCCACTCGATTTCTCCACCTTCTCCACCACTGATTTAGAACCCGCATTTTCTATCTACTTACGAGCAAATGTAAATTTCTCTCCACTTTGTCGAACGTTTGACATTTAACCTAATTGGCGTTGAATAATCAACTATCATACATCAATTTGGAATTTATTCTTTGACATTTTTAGTGAAAAGAAGTGCCGAAATCAAATCCCAAAAACAAGCAAGTGACGTATACAGAATTGTGACGTATACAGCAAGAGAGAGAGAGAATTCATGCAGAAAAAAAATATACTCCGCCACCTACATTTAGCTTGACAGGAAAAAAAACCTTTCTTAAGCGGCCTCAGTAATATATTTTTAAATAGAGAGCTGATTAGGCTGCAGCTTAGTGTGGTAAAGAATTTTTAGGCAACGAGGGCGTACTTTTAAATACTAGGGGCAGCGGAAGCCCGGTTGGAAGAGTAACGGATTAGCAACCGGAGAGTTGCGAGTTCGAATCTAACCGAAGACCGTCCTGTACAAATGGGGCTGGTGCAAGTTAAATCTATCTTGGCCTCCAATGTCCTCACGTTGGCGTGGTGTGGAAGTTTGGAGAGTGGGGTGCTAGCTCAGGTGTTGCCTGACCGTGGTTCAAAATTGCGTAGTGTTGTCCTTGGACTTTCCCTCGGGATTGATCTCGGACCATCGTCAATAGCCCGTTGTGTTGCTCTGGTACGACGTTAATTAATTATCATTACCATTTAAATACTAATTCAAAATATATTCTGACATTCTAAAACACAAATTAGTTTATTCCTGTGAGAATCGTCGAAGATGTTAGAGCTTTGTATCGTACAGAAAAATTGAAAAGTTTTTTAAATCGCATAATCCACGCGTCCACATGCAAAAAAAATATCCTTGACCCTCATGGTGACTGTCTCAGATGAGTTATCTCATATTTAGAAAAACTGACTTGATCCTGATTCCGTCGTGATAAAAAAAATGCCAATATTTTCATCATTTGAAATTCAATCGGCATTCTTCATGACGAGATATATCGTTATCAAAATTGATCAAATCTTGATGGACGAGATATCTAGTCTAAATAGACATGTTATGATACAAAACGTTAGAATGCCCTTTCAAGACATCCAATCACTATTCTTCTTTCAGGGTCATAAAGCATTAGCATTTCCAACTCACCTAATATATAACTCGACAAACCTCCCTGAATCATCTGTCTTATATTGATTCCATAGAGGATCTATGGAAGCCCTGGCCCAATGTTGGACTTTTCAAGCGTGTTCGGATTCATAAACTTGTTCCAGCTGTTAAGCTAAGTCATAAATAATAAGCAACTATAAAATCACTAGCTTTACTATCACTAGCTTAATATTGATAATTTAGAAAGGAATAAGAGTAGTCACATTTATAGAAAATAGTTATAGAGGTATTTTATAACCGTAGAGTTTATAACAATAGGGTTTACAAATTACCGACATACTCATTAACGGTAATTTACCAACGGAAATGCTCAAAACCGGTTTTTAGCCGGTTTAGGTACCAGTTCTTTCTTTAGGGAGCTGTTTTAAAACACATTTCCGAAATGGCAGAAAGTGCTGTTGCGGTGAAGTTGGTAGTTGAACTAACATCGCGCTGGAGCAGCACCGGGCTGATGGTGGCGGTCCGGATCTATCCCGGAGGGAAAGAACCGAGGACAACTCGTAATTTTTGTCCACGGTCAGATGACAAGGTCCAGACCTGATCTGGCAACGTGAGGGCATTTGAGGTCAGGACAGATTTAATGTGCACCAGCCGTGCACGATTGGTTGGATCGAGTTTCGAACTCGCAACTCTCTAGTTGCTAATCCTCTGCTCTTCCAACCGGGCTACAGCTGCACGATAGCTAAGAAAACTGGTAATAGTGTTTTAAAACAGTATTTATCACCAAATTTGTAAAACTGGTTATTTATTACAGGTTTCTTATTCCTACTTCACAGAGAAATACATAGAGAAATCCTAAAATTGCTTAAGATACTTGAACAATGAACCCAGACTGCGTTTCACAAATTACCCATAACAGTGCAAAACATTTCCCAAGGAATTGCCTAAAAGCCGATATTAATCCGACGACAGCAAGAAGCCTCTTCGAAAATTTATGCGGACGGTTCAGAGGACAGATAACTATTTCCGCATCGTAAACTATAGAATGAAAACCTGTCATTGTGTGTGGAAGATTGCACGATTTTCATGGAATTAATTATTTAACCCTGCTCAAAATACCGTGTTGATTAAATTTATAGTGTAGCACCAGCGAAGCGTTAAGTCAAAACCTTTTGATGGTCAATAATGTTGGACATGGGTGCCAATGTTAGACATTTAAGAGAGGTATATCTCAAGCCCAATTCTCTGAGCTTTCAGACGAAGGTAGAGAAAGATTCTAACCCAAAGACCCATTGATCTCAACTAACCTTTAACCCTCCTGATGGTTTATCTTCGCGTCAAAAACTGAACTGTAGTGCCTGGTGCAAGAACTTATTCCAAGCTCTCACCAGTTCTGGGCAAGGGACGATTTGTGTTTCCTTGGAGTAATATGGCAGTTTTGTCTCGAAGAGGTATCTCGTACTTAGCAAAATTGACCAGATCTTGGATCAGATATCTTGGTGAAATGCTTCGGGGATTAACCTCAAACCCCAAACCGATATGATTGAACTTTCCACCATGGAGTAGGTGACGGCACCAAACGTCTCAAAGTCCATGTACTGCTCCAGACCCAAGGACGATATATCGCACCGCATTCATTTGTGTGAAACGATCCGTCACCACGGCTAGTTATAGTAGGGCTCCGACGACAAGGCAGTCGACATTGATCGACCTTGGTTCAGACGACTTTTCAATAGACGTGAAGCTTATTAAGGGATGGCATACCAAAGGCATCAACGAATCATGTACGTAGATAGGTTGTTGAATTAACGTCGCACTGGAGCAACACAACAGGCTATTGGCAACGGTCCGGGATCTATCCCGGACAAAAAGATGCCAGGGCAACCCCTCGTAATTTGTAACCAAGGTCAGATGACGAGGTCAACACGCGATGTAGCACCCCAATGTCTAAACTTCCACACCAAGCCAATGTGAGGACATTTGAGGCCACGACAGATTCAACGTACACCAGTCCCCAAGTACACGACGGTTTTGGGTGAAATACAATTTCGAACACGGAGACCTCTAGTTGTTAATCTGATACTCTTCCAACCTGGCTACCGGCCCTCGATATGCTTAGAATCTGCGCTAAGGAAGCAAATTGTGGAAGCGTGTGTTTACCTTCGAATCTAATCTACCATGGACAGCGGTAGCCCGATCGGAAGAGTAACGGACTAGCAACCGGAGGGTTGAGAGATAGAATCCAACCAAAGGCCATTGGGACAAAGGGGGCTGCTGCATATTAAATCTGTCGTGGCCACAAATGTCCTAATATTGGCGTTGTGTGAAAGTTTGGAGAATAGGATACCAGTTCAAGTGTGACCTCGCCATCTGACCGTGGTTCAAAATGACGTAGTGTTGTCCGCGGATCTTTCCCTTCGGATTTGATCCCGTACTGTCACCAATAGTCCGTTGGGTCCAGTACCAATAGTCCACCAGTCACCAATAGTCCAGTGTGACGTTAATTAAATACCTACCTCCAATCTATCAAACCTTTTTTAAAGAATGGAGAACGGATTCGGATAGCCGAACAACTGTAAACAATTATTTACTGTTTGTTTCAAGACCGTGGAAATCGAGCCTTGTTTCTAACTGACTTCACCCATTCTGTGAATTGCATCGGGATCTCTAAACATATCTGTATTATCTTCATTGTTGATCCATAGACGTGAAATATAAGTAGACTGAGCATTGATATTGAGAGGAGCTTCCAAACGTGTGACCAATATTTCGACTAGTAATCGCGTGACTGCTCTGTAAACAAATTTACTTGGTTAGCAGATTGGGCATCTTATCGCCTCGTTTAGCAATATAACACTTTATGACAGGGCATATGCGTGAATGTGTGTTTCTAGAGTGGCAAAAAAAATGTTGAAATCGCCAAATACTACCATTACATTACGCGAACCAATTAGATCAGGGGTTTCAAACTGGCGGTACGCGGGCCGCATGTGTGTGGCCCACGATGCTCTGAAATAAAATGAAAACAGGACAATATGTTATGAAGAAAATAGCACTTAGGGGAAATCGAGGCAATACCGTACACACAATTTCGCCATGTTGAAAATGTGTGAGCAACTATTTTCGTCCCTGAAATTAAATAAAATGGCCTACATATGAAGGTTAACTGATAAACATCCATCTGCCATAATGAAGATTGTCTGTTCTCAGTCTTTGAATCCAGATATTGGAAAACTAGTAGGAGGAAAGCGCGTGCAAGTTTCCGGTTAAAAAGTTAATTTTAGTTTTATAAATACATTGAATTAAATAAACGTTTAAATAAAAGCAATTATATAGCAATATTATAAATTATTACCCTAAATTCGCTTAATTACATAATGTGTTTTAATTATCCTATCCATATTCCTGAATCCTCACTTCAAAATATAATTTTAAGAAAATTTTTAAATGTGATGGGGCCCGCATGAATCTTACCAGTTGCATTAAATGGCCCGTGTTTTAATTGAGTTTGACACCCCTGAATTAGATGATGAATTAATGGATGAGCGTCTTCTCCCGTCCTGTGGACTAATTAGATGTTGAATGTTCGTTTCCACCCAGGAGGCGAAAGTAGTCTAAGGGTCACTTTACCAGTTTTGCTCATATGATCCTGAGCCCATAAAAATGTCGCCATTGCTCACTCATCTTTTACGAGTATATTTCCTCTATTCTACGAACACCCACCAAAACACTAGCACCCTCTATATTTAGCTTCTCAGAAAAACCATCACATTTTTCAGAACAATCTAGTTAAGGTTATAAAAGAAACTAAGCTACTACTTTGGGACAACTGCTTCGAATACTTTTCCGTCTAATCGCCCCATAAATTTTATTATATTTTGATTCATCTATTTTGAATAGCCCGTTGTATTGCACCAGGTCGACGTTTATTAAAATACCTACCTACCTCATCTATATATTGTTTTCGTGGGCGGGGAAATCAATCACGTGACTGCTATAAATGGAAACCAGCCAATACACTCAAAACTTTTCCCTGGAGCATCCACAAAGCTTCATTCTTCGTCTTCAACACCGCCCATTCACAACACCCATCCAATCTTGGCGACTTATTCCACTTTCGTCGCCAATCTCCCCTTGAATGAAGCGTCGGATTTCCTGTTTAGATCTCAAAAGGGAGGCAAAAAAAGGAACGCTATTCATCTAACGGGATATCGTTTTAATAATCTGAAAAAGTGTATCCGGAGGGGAGAGGGTGGCATAATTTAAGCCCCCCCCCTTTACAGGAAGCATCCTCAATTTCGCGGCAAAAGCACATCCTTTCAGACGACCAAACCGATGCCTCGGAAACGCGCCAAATATTAATTTCATCACGTGGACGTTTTTGTATGAATATATAACTCATTCTTTACAACGAGGACTGAATAGAGTGGAGGTTTTTTAGGTGTATTTTTTCTTCTGATATTACGCTTTATGTATAAAACGTCGGTACATGAATGGGGCTTCGGGTTGTAACAAAAGAAGCAGCGCTTGTTGTGAAGATTCGAAAGATGAAAGTTTTGTATCGCTTGAGCTTTGTTCATTGTAGATGCTTTTTTCCTTTATATGTTGGGAATGAAGTCTTATGTTTATCGGAGCCTTCGAGCGTATTCTGTGTGGGATTGTTTTTTACGCTCGATAAATCTTCGGAAAAGCTTTTTACAGGGTTTTTTGGTTTTAAAAAACATTTCCCTAGACTCGGGTTTGAAATGTTTGTTAAATTCGATTCGTGTTATGAGGTTTCGGAGGGACTCGGATGGAAATATTTTGTTTTCAGTCGGCTGCATTTTAATTTTTTTTTGTTTGGGTTTTGCTTAGGGTTTTTGTGGGTCTTCTTTTTTTAGACTTTTATTGGTATATTTGTTTATAAAGCGGAAACAAAGTTACTGAAATTCGCAAGAGAACGAACGCATTCGAAAGATATAGTTAAAGAACAAGTGAAGAATTGGTTGTTGCTGGGTTTTTTTGGTTGAAAACACTTACGTAAATTTTACACCAAAAAGTAAAAAAACAGTACCTCCCTACCAATTCTAAGTCGCCATTTTCTTCTCAGAGAACCATTTAAGTGGGAAGTTCAGGACTACTACAATCGACTAAAAATAGACTTTTGCTACTATTTTCTAACTTTGGTGACTAGGGTTTTTAAGCAAAATCATCTTAAAAGTTACTAATTTCAAAATTCTGGCCCCTTTTTAAATCAAAATGTAGGTAGGTATAGTTAGAATCAAACCCGATTCCGAGGACAACACCACGTAATTTTGAACCACGGTCAGATGACAAGGCAACACCTGAGCTGGCACCCCACTCCAAACTTTAACACCACGCCAACGTGAGGACATTTGAGGCCACGACAGATTTAACATGCACCACCTCGCTTTGTACACGACGGTCTTTGGTCGTATTCAAAATCGCAACCCTCCGATTGCTAATCCGTTACTCTTACAACAAGATTACCGCAGCCCATTTTTATCAAAAGGCAACGAAAATTTAGTTTCATTTAAAACAAATTATACGGACTGAAAAAAAAAGGTTTTTAATTATTTTTGGGGGGTGACGAATTTTTCAAGTGACACCAATTTCGACGTTTTAGTACCAAGTCGTAGCGACCATGAAGGAAAAGCATCGGAATCTGTGGTAGCTAGAATGTCATCATAACCTTGTTAAGAAAATTTTTAATTTTTTTTATTCAAATATAATGGCGAGATCTCCAACACATGTAATCACGAATCCAAGTGGTTTTGATGAGATATCTCATCCATTAAGATCTGACCATTTTGGTTGATGAAGTGATACCTGGTCATTAAGATATTGCCGATTTTTTAACCCTAGAACGGTACCTATAAGTCTGAGACGTACATCAGTGGAAGAACAGCGGCCATTTTGTTTCGTAGCGGTACCTTATCCCCACCTCCCAAGTATGCCTCAACTGAAGCTCTATTGGTGGTCAATGTTCCTCAGATTGTAGAGCAGTTCACTTCAAGGTCAGTATTTTTTTTCCAGAACCTGCTACACCTGTGAAACTTTCCAAAATGCAGATTTGATTATTTGAGTTGAAAAAACTAAGGAAAAAAATTAGAAAAGTCATTTATAGAGGGTATAGTAACTTTTTTCGGAGTTGTACGTCTATGGGACGTATAGGTACTATCAAGCATTCTAACTAACCTTAATTGCTTAAATTGCTCATAATTTTATGATACCACCTTTATTCTTAATTTTTGTGAATTAGTATTGTATTTGTAACGTTTCCGGTCTCTAATTAGGGGTAAGACTGTTTACAGCACAATAAAATATTTGTTTAGAATAGAGAAATTTGAAAATTATTTACAAGTTAAGAAGATTCATTGAAAAGTATGAGGGCAAAGCTATTAACCATCGAATCTGCCAAGGAGCCAGGAGGCTCGCCAAAATATGAGTCTGAAGGATGCGACTGCTCCTTTCGTGGTATCAATCTACTCTGCCCTCATCTTTTGAGGGAGGAGTTGGTCTGTCTTGGAATGTTCATCTGCAACGGAAAGTCACGAGAACCTCCAGTTTCCCGACACAAGGGCAGATTTGATGTCTTTCTGGCCCTGGTTTCCACAGAACTGTAAATGAGTGTTTTCCTGGGGTGGTTCATCTGCATTCCTCTCATGGAGGGCGCAAGATAATTTAGGTGTTGACAACTTGCCTTGCAGTCGAGGGAGGTCTGAATCCCAGATGTGGAAACGCGAAACCAACCGGTCTATTCTCTATTTCTGTTATTAACATTATTTTGTATCTTTTGTGATTCCAAATGCATTTAGTGTTATTAACATTATTCTTCATTATTTAATCATTCTAATACGGGGTCCTGGGTATATTTCTCTCCTTTGTGTCAGTAAAATATGTCCTATATTTGACGTCGTCTCTCTTGTGTTTGGATAGCTTGGCCAAAAATGTCTGTCTCTTGTGTTTGGCATAGCTTGGCCAAAAATGTCTAATGTCTCTTTTGGTTCCAAAAATATCCGGTTCAACTAAGGAAAAGAGCAATAGAATCTTTCCAAAGAATTCTATTCTAAGGAAAGAGCAATAGGGTATTTCCAAAGCATTCTAATTTAATTAAAGGATCAATAGAATATTTATAAGGAATCCTATTATCAGAATGGGCCAATAGAATCGTTCCAAAGAATTCTGCTTCAAGGAAAGGATCAAAATAATCTTACCAAAGGATTTTAATCTAATGAAAGATAAATAGAATCTTTCCAAATCTTAGGAAAGCAGCAACAAAATCTTATTAAGTATTTTTATTCTAAAGAAATGACCAATAGAATCTTTCCTTGGGTTGACTTTGGTTTTATGGTGCCCAAAAGCGGTCATATTTGGCTATGGTGAGCCAGATACCGGACATACATTACCTAATTCAGTACTTATTCATCACTCGATATACTAACATAATTTATAATTACTTTTAAAAGTAACTTCATTTAAATATAAGTAGGTAGGTATTTTAATTAACGTCGCACTGGAGCAACACAACAGGCTATGCCGACGGTCCGGGATCAAACCCGAGGGGAAAGATCAGAGGACACACCTCGTAATTTTTAACAGCAGTCAGATGACGAGGTCACACCTGAGCTGTCACCCCACTCTAAAAACTCCCACACTACGCCAAAGCGAGGACATTCGAGGCCACGACATATTTAACGTGCACAACCCCCCTTTGTACACGACTCGCAACCCTCCGGTTCCTAATCCTTTACTCTTAAAACCGGACTTCTGCGACCACGAAAAACACACGGAGGTGTGTTGTAAGTAAAATTGATTTTGAAAGGTTTGTTTCATCTTGTATTTTTAAAGATCAGTTGAAGATTTTAAATCTAAGTTTTTCCAGCTTTACTTTTTGACGTGAAAGCGTTTTTAAAATCAGACCAGTACAGACCAGTACGGGAAGCTGAACTCCACGAAACAATGGACATCGAGTTCGGTCTAATAATTACTAAATTATCAAGGAGGACCAAACCAACCTAGTACCGTGCGATAGTTAAGGGCACAAAGACTCGTTACTGACCTTGAGTCCGCACTCCTTGATAAGCGGGGATGAGCCGGAGTTTTGGGACTTTCCGCAATGCCGCGCAAACTTCAAATCAGGATAACTCGGGGCTGCGAAGCGCTACGACGTCCAAATGGGTCTCAAATGAAAGCTAATGCTCAGATCCGTCTATTTCAGTGCAAAATCGAATGCAGTGTTGTTTTGTATTGCAGTTGAATTATTTTTTTAAATTTCACGATGCCAACATATACTCGTCGAAAACCCAAGCTGAAATATATCAAACATAGACTACGTGGAAAAGCAACTCGTCAGCTTTCGATAAACACTGAATTGACTACTGAATTTGTCTTGCATTTACTACACCCAAGTAAATAATATGCCCTTTCGAGACGTATTCACGTAAAACCTCTCTTACGTTAAACGTCTCTTCAACTAATGGAAGAATGGAGTGTCAGCTGAGTTATTGACCTCGTCATCTGACCGTGGTTCAAAACTAAGAGGTGCTGTCATCGGATAATTCCAGATCTGACCTCGGACCGTGGTTCAAAATTACGTGTTGTCCTCGATCTTTCACTTCGGGTTTGATCCCGGACCGTCGTTGTCTTGCTCCAGTGCGACGTTAATCACATACCTACCTACCTAAAATAGTTTTAAAATATGTATATAGCGAAAAAGTCTTAAAATTGTAGATATTGATATGTTAATAATAAACGATCGTTAGAGATTGAGAAGAGTCAACATTTTTAGAGCAAGAAAGACCTATTTTCTCCTTAAAATCATTCTCTATGAATGATCAGGTCTTTGTTTTCCTCCTGGAAATTCACCTCATTCCCGTGCCTTTTATGTGCATAATATCCTCGTGTCTTTGGTCTCAGCAATGTTGTTCGCAAGCGTCAGATGGTTTTTGATGCACCAGTCTGATGTTAGTACACAAGCTGTGACGCCATGATCTGAATCACTTTTGAGATGATCCTTTCAATCAATTGATGCAGTTACTTAGTCATGTGCGCTATTGGGATAAAGGCAATACTAAATTGCTTGGAAATCTCGTGAGACTTTGGGGGTTTTAACCTCCGAGGGGTTTCGACAAGATATCTCGTTCATCAAGATCTGACCAATTTAGCTAATGACGCGATATCTCGTTCATCAAGATCTGGTCAGTTTTGCTAATGACGAGATACCCCTTGTGGAGATACTATCAGGAGGGTAAAGTAGTATCCAAGTATCCCCCACATACATGGAGGAAAGGGAAGTACCATGCTACCTGAAAAAGTGTTGTGCAGTCTGTTTCTCATCTTAAAAAGCTATAAATGTTTTCATTATATTTTATTATAAATCTGATAATATCGGAGGAAAGAAACAAAATTTGTACATTTCGTAAAGCTAAATATTCAGAACTTGTAATAATTGATTGTATAACAAGAGGGCCCCATCATCTAGTCAAGAAAGCCTCATCATCTAGTTAAGAGGGACCCATTATCTAGTTAAGAGGGACCCATTATCTAGTTTATAGGGCCCCATAATCAAGTCAAGAGGACCCCATCAGCTAATAAAGACGACGCCATCAGCTGGTAAAGAGTGAACAATGATCTAGGGAAGAGGACCCATCATCTTGTCAAGAAGATTCCATCATCTAGTCAAAAGGGATCCATCATCAAGTAAAGAGGACCTCATCAACTAGTAAAGAGGGACCCATCATCTAGTCAATAGGGCCGCATCGTCCAGTAAAGAGGGCCCCTATTATACAGTCAAAAGTATCCATCATCTAGTCAATAAGGCCCCATCATCTAGTAAAGAAGGTCCCATCATCTAGTAAAGAAGGTCCCATCATTTAGTAGAGGGACCCATCATCTAGTAAAGAGGGCCCTATTATATAGTCAAAAAGGTCCATTATCTAGTCAATAGGGCCCCATCATCTAATCAAAAAGGTCTCATCAACTAGACAAGAAGGCCTCCATCACCTAGTCAAAAGGGTCCCATCATCTAGTTAAGAGGGCGCCATCATCTAATAAAGAGGGCCCCATCATCTAATCAAGAGGGTCCCATCTGCTAGCCAAGAAGATACCACCATCTAGAAAGAGGGCTCCATCATCATTGTAGGTGTGGGGTTCCTTGTACTGTGAACAGGAACGCCTCATCTACACTCCGGACCCTCAGTACCAGTTTAGAAGACAGGTACTCCATACGAATATGTATTCTAAGTACTGAGTGATTATATTGTAAAGATACATATTCTTCAGTTCGTCTTTATAAGTTAACCCTTGGTGGTTACAATAACTAAAAAACTGCTGCAATCGAAAATAATTAAATTATCTGAATTCAACACACATTCGAATGAGTGCCCCTTTAGATCACGTGTACATTCGACTCCCTCCCCTTATGTAGGACCCACAGGTGCAAATAGGAGGGGGAGACTAATGCCACACCTAAAAAATATTTTCTAAACAATAAGCAATTAAATCAGCAGAATTTAACACACATTTGTATACTGATGCATAAATCAATAATCCCCAGTTTAAAACCAATAAAGCAAAAACTCGGTGTTGAAGTGGATGGGTTTTTTCACCAGCAGCTTTTTCGTCCTTTCCGCTACAAGAAACTCCCATTTTGACCTTCAAGTTCAGCCTGAATTACGCTCAAGAGGGGAATAATTGACAGAGAATCAATAAACTTAGCATAGAACAGCTGTCCCGTACAAAATTTGAAAGCCCTTCCGCCCAAAAGGAAAACTCGATATTTGCCGCAAATTGCCGAACGTGTAAAGCATTTTTGAGAACCAGCCATAAATGACTTTGCGGAAGAAACATTCCTCCCTTTTTGTACTTTGCATTTCCCCTCCATAAGCGAGCCCGAATTTAAATCAAGCGTTACCCTGCTTTCGTAATAGAGAGATCGATACCGAGCTAGACTTGATCGGAATTCAAATTGGGCCTCTTCATGACAAGCGCCCTGGTTGGGTCGCTTTCTCTTCTTTAAACGTTTCCTGGGGAATGAATAGTTTGCGATGGATTCAGATATGCTTTAAATAAACATGGAGTGAAAAGTGCTAATAGAATAAGTGGTTCACACATAGGTTTAGGATCGTGATTTTCTGTTTCGATGGTACGTGATTAGAGGCTTAACTGGTGTTTCTGAAACAATTGGGTTACATTTGGCATTTGTTTTCTTGAACGTCTTGTTGAATTTGTTTGCATCGTTCGTTTTCAAATCTGGTTCGTTTTCTGTATCTTTGCGTTTGTTTCACAGATGAGGTATTGCTTTTCCTTCCAACACACGGAGCCGTTGTGGCTCAGTGGGGTATGTCCACTGCGCTAGCAACCTTGGAGTTGTAGGAATCGCAGGTTCTAGTCCTGATAAGTGCATTCCTCCCTGGGTGTATTTCTAACTAGTGTATTCCTAGTGTAGTCACTGGGTACAATAACTTGATATTGTTGAGTAATACAATATCAAGCAATTGGCATAAGACGTACAATATGAAGTAATTAACACACACAGTGAAAGCTTTTACTGACACCCAGGGAGGAATACACCCAGTGACTCACTAGTGTAGTCCCAGTATACACCCAGTGACTCACTAGTGTAGTCCCAGTATACACCCAGTGACTCACTAGTGTAGTCCCAGTATACACCCAGTGACTCACTAGTGTAGTCCCAGTATACACCCAGTGACTCACTAGTGTAGTCCCAGTATACACCCAGTGACTCACTAGTGTAGTCACTGGGTAGAATAACTTGATATTGTTGAGTAATACAATATCAAGCAATTGGCATAAGACGTACAATATGAAGTAATTAACACACACAGTGAAAGCTTTTACTGACACCCAGGGAGGAATACACCCAGTGACTCACTAGTGTAGTCCCAGTATACACCCAGTGACTCACTAGTGTAGTCCCAGTATACACCCAGTGACTCACTAGTGTAGTCCCAGTATACACCCAGTGACTCACTAGTGTAGTCACTGGGTAGAATAACTTGATATTGTTGAGTAATACAATATCAAGCAATTGGCATAAGACGTACAATATGAAGTAATTAACACACACAGTGAAAGCTTTTACTGACACCCAGGGAGGAATACACCCAGTGACTCACTAGTGTAGTCCCAGTATACACCCAGTGACTCACTAGTGTAGTCCCAGTATACACCCAGTGACTCACTAGTGTAGTCACTGGGTACAATAACTTGATATTGTTGAGTAATACAATATCAAGCAATTGGCATAAGACGTACAATATGAAGTAATTAACACACACAGTGAAAGCTTTTACTGACACCCAGGGAGGAATACACCCAGTGACTCACTAGTGTAGTCCCAGTGTACACCCAGTGACTCACTAGTGTAGTCCCAGTATACACCCAGTGACTCACTAGTGTAGTCCCAGTATACACCCAGTGACTCACTAGTGTAGTCACTGGGTACAATAACTTGATATTGTTGAGTAATACAATATCAAGCAATTGGCATAAGACGTACAATATGAAGTAATTAACACACACAGTGAAAGCTTTTACTGACACCCAGGGAGGAATACACCCAGTGACTCACTAGTGTAGTCCCAGTATACACCCAGTGACTCACTAGTATAGTCCCAGTATACACCCAGTGACTCACTAGTGTAGTCCCAGTATACACCCAGTGACTCACTAGTGTAGTCACTGGGTACAATAACTTGATATTGTTGAGTAATACAATATCAAGCAATTGGCATAAGACGTACAATCTGAAGTAATTAACACACACAGTGAAAGATTTTACTGACACCCAGGGAGGAATACACCCAGTGACTCACTAGTGTAGTCCCAGTATACACCCAGTGACTCACTAGTGTAGTCACTGGGTACAATAACTTGATATTGTTGATTAATACAATATCAAGCAATTGGCATAAGACGTACAATATGAAGTAATTAACACACACAGTGAAAGCTTTTAATGACACCCAGAGAGGAATACACCCAGTGACTCACTAGTGTAGTCCCAGTATACACCCAGTGACTCACTAGTGTAGTCCCAGTATACACCCAGTGACTCACTAGTGTAGTCACTGGGTACAGTAACTTGATATTGTTGAGTAATACAATATCAAGCAATTGGCATAAGACGTACAATATGAAGTAATTAACACACACAGTGAAAGCTTTTACTGACACCCAGGGAGGAATACACCCAGTGACTCACTAGTGTAGTCCCAGTATACACCCAGTGACTCACTAGTGTAGTCCCAGTATACACCCAGTGACTCACTAGTGTAGTCACTGGGTACAATAACTTGATATTGTTGAGTAAGACAATATCAAGCAATTGGCATAAGACGTACAATATGAAGTAATTAACACACACAGTGAAAGCTTTTACTGACACCCAGGGAGGAATACACCCAGTGACTCACTAGTGTAGTCCCAGTATACAACCAGTGACTCACTAGTGTAGTCCCAGTATACACCCAGTGACTCACTAGTGTAGTCCCAGTATACACCCAGTGACTCACTAGTGTAGTCACTGGGTACAATAACTTGATATTGTTGAGTAATACAATATCAAGCAATTGGCATAAGACGTACAATATGAAGTAATTAACACACACAGTGAAAGCTTTTACTGACACCCAGGGAGGAATACACCCAGTGACTCACTAGTGTAGTCCCAGTATACACCCAGTGACTCACTAGTGTAGTCACTGGGTACAATAACTTAATATTGTTGAGTAATACAATATCAAGCAATTGGCATAAGACGTACAATATGAAGTAATTAACACACACAGTGAAAGCTTTTACTGACACCCAGGGAGGAATACACCCAGTGACTCACTAGTGTAGTCCCAGTATACACCCAGTGACTCACTAGTGTAGTCCCAGTATACACCCAGTGACTCACTAGTGTAGTCACTGGGTACAATAACTTGATATTGTTGAGTAATACAATATCAAGCAATTGGCATAAGACGTACAATATGAAGTAATTAACACACACAGTGAAAGCTTTTACTGACACCCAGGGAGGAATACACCCAGTGACTCACTAGTGTAGTCCCAGTATACACCCAGTGACTCACTAGTGAAGTCCCAGTATACACCCAGTGACTCACTAGTGTAGTCCCAGTATACACCCAGTGACTCACTAGTGTAGTCCCAGTATACACCCAGTGACTCACTAGTGTAGTCACTGGGTACAATAACTTGATATTGTTGAGTAATACAATATCAAGCAATTGGCATAAGACGTACAATATGAAGTAATTAATACACACAGTGAAAGCTTTTACTGAAACCCAGGGAGGAATACACCCAGTGACTCACTAGTGTAGTCCCAGTATACACCCAGTGACTCACTAGTGTAGTCCCAGTATACACCCAGTGACTCACTAGTGTAGTCACTGGGTACAATAACTTGATATTGTTGAGTAATACAATATCAAGCAATTGGCATAAGACGTACAATATGAAGTAATTAACACACACAGTGAAAGCTTTTACTGACACCCAGGGAGGAATACACCCAGTGACTCACTAGTGTAGTCCCAGTATACACCCAGTGACTCACTAGTGTAGTCCCAGTATACACCCAGTGACTCACTAGTGTAGTCACTGGGTACAATAACTTGATATTGTTGAGTAATACAATATCAAGCAATTGGCATAAGACTTACAATATGAAGTAATTAATACACACAGTGAAAGCTTTTACTGAAACCCAGGGAGGAATACACCCAGTGACTCACTAGTGTAGTCCCAGTATACACCCAGTGACTCACTAGTGTAGTCCCAGTATACACCCAGTGACTCACTAGTGTAGTCACTGGGTACAATAACTTGATATTGTTGAGTAATACAATATCAAGCAATTGGCATAAGACGTACAATATGAAGTAATTAACACACACAGTGAAAGCTTTTACTGACACCCAGGGAGGAATACACCCAATGACTCACTAGTGTAATCCCAGTATACACCCAGTGACTCACTAGTGTAGTCCCAGTATACACCCAGTGACTCACTAGTGTAGTCCCAGTATACACCCAGTGACTCACTAGTGTAGTCCCAGTATACACCCAGTGACTCACTAGTGTAGTCACTGGGTACAATAACTTGATATTGTTGAGTAATACAATATCAAGCAATTGGCATAAGACGTACAATATGAAGTAATTAACACACACAGTGAAAGCTTTTACTGACACCCAGGGAGGAATACACCCAGTGACTCACTAGTGTAGTCCCAGTATACACCCAGTGACTCACTAGTGTAGTCCCAGTATCCACCCAGTGACTCACTAGTGTAGTCCCAGTATACACCCAGTGACTCACTAGTGTAGTCACTGGGTACAATAACTTGATATTGTTGAGTAATACAATATCAAGAAATTGGCATAAGACGTACAATATGAAGTAATTAACACACACAGTGAAAGCTTTTACTGACACCCAGGGAGGAATACACCCAGTGACTCACTAGTGTAGTCCCAGTATACACCCAGTGACTCACTAGTGTAGTCACTGGGTACAATAACTTAATATTGTTGAGTAATACAATATCAAGCAATTGGCATAAGACGTACAATCTGAAGTAATTAACACACACAGTGAAAGATTTTACTGACACCCAGGGAGGAATACACCCAGTGACTCACTAGTGTAGTCCCAGTATATACCCAGTGACTCACTAGTGTAGTCCCAGTATACACCCAGTGACTCACTAGTGTAGTCACTGGGTACAATAACTTGATATTGTTGAGTAATACAATATCAAGCAATTGGCATAAGACGTACAATATGAAGTAATTAACACACACAGTGAAAGCTTTTACTGACACCCAGGGAGGAATACACCCAGTGACTCACTAGTGTAGTCCCAGTATACACCCAGTGACTCACTAGTGTAGTCCCAGTATACACCCAGTGACTCACTAGTGTAGTCCCAGTATACACCCAGTGACCCACTAGTGTAGTCACTGGGTACAATAACTTGATATTGTTGAGTAATACAATATCAAGCAATTGGCATAAGACGTACAATATGAAGTAATTAACACACACAGTGAAAGCTTTTACTGACACCAGGGAGGAATACACCCAGTGACTCACTAGTGTAGTCCCAGTATACACCCAGTGACTCACTAGTGTAGTCACTGGGTACAATAACTTGATATTGTTGAGTAATACAATATCAAGCAATTGGCATAAGACGTACAATATGAAGTAATTAACACACACAGTGAAAGCTTTTACTGACACCCAGGGAGGAATACACCCAGTGACTCACTAGTGTAGTCCCAGTATACACCCAGTGACTCACTAGTGTAGTCCCAGTATACACCCAGTGACTCACTAGTGTAGTCCCAGTATACACCCAGTGACTCACTAGTGTAGTCACTGGGTACAATAACTTGATATTGTTGAGTAATACAATATCAAGCAATTGGCATAAGACGTACAATATGAAGTAATTAACACACACAGTGAAAGCTTTTACTGACACCCAGGGAGGAATACACCCAGTGACTCACTAGTGTAGTCACTGGGTACAATAACTTGATATTGTTGAGTAATACAATATCAAGCAATTGGCATAAGACGTACAATATGAAGTAATTAACACACACAGTGAAAGCTTTTACTGACACCCAGGGAGGAATACACCCAGTGACTCACTAGTGTAGTCCCAGTATACACCCAGTGACTCACTAGTGTAGTCACTGGGTACAATAACTTGATATTGTTGAGTAATACAATATCAAGCAATTGGCATAAGACGTACAATATGAAGTAATTAACACACACAGTGAAAGCTTTTACTGACACCCAGGGAGGAATACACCCAGTGACTTACTAGTGTAGTCCCAGTATACACCCAGTGACTCACTAGTGTAGTCCCAGTTTACACCCAGTGACTCACTAGTGTAGTTCCAGTATACACCCAGTGACTCACTAGTGTAGTCACGGTGTATTCCTCCCTGGTCAGTAAAAGCTTTCTGTGTCAGTAAAAGCTTTCACTGTGTGTGTGTCAATTACTTCATATTGTACGTCTTATGTCAATTGCTTGATATCGTATTGTGTCTAGCTCAGTATGGCCAAATATGGTCCTTGCGCCATAAAACCCCCAAAACCCAAACCTTCCAACACACTGGGGACGTGGCAGCCCGGTTGGAAGAGTATCGTGTTAGCAAGCGAAGGATTGTAAATTCGAAAATCGATCCAAAGACCGTCGAGTACGTGGAGGCTGTGGTGAGCGTTAAATCTGTCTTGTCCTCAAATGTCCTCAAGTGATTGGTGTGGAAATTCGGAGAGTAGGGTGCCGACTCAGGTGTTGACCTCGTTATCTGACCATGGTAAAAAAATGACGAGGTGTTATCCTTGGATCTTTCCCTTCAGGATTGATCTTGGACCATCACCAATAGCCCGTTGTGTTGCTCCAGTACGATGTTAATTCTACCTGATTTCATAAACACATCTATGGGTTGAAGGAATCATTGGAAAGATTCTATGGTACAAAAGGTCAAAACTGGTTAGGAAGGTTGCACAATGGTTATATGCCACAGAGGGGGTTAATTGTATTAGAGTCAGATAAGAGAGAGTCCAAATATAAGTTGTGTGAATCTGCTACAAACGGATTTGTCTTGACGACCAAATACGTTATATTGATAAACGATAGATTCCCTCGTTCAGTGGTTAATTATGCAGCCATGGCGGCTACACAAAATACGGATTTCTTTGCGTTCCACAAGTCAAGCGGAGTTTTAATTTCAATCATTTCAACCTCGTGTCATGTTATTTGTATAATAAATATGGCTTTGATATATTTCATGTCCTTCACACGATGTTGCATTTTCGATGGAAAGAAATGTATGATATTTTCAGTTTTAATAGACTGGTCATTTCTTGTATGAAGGTCGTGTCTCATCTTGAGAAAAACAGTACTGAACCAATTAAATTCCCTGGGAATTTTCACAGTCCAATATCTGCATTAATATTAAATGGAGAACTCCCTTTACTCATGATTGGTTTGGAGGAAATCGCATAGGCTATGCTTTGGAAGTGTTATGCGATCAAAAATCACAGACAGCTTTGAAGAGATTCAGAAGTGGCAATAGTAACACTCAAATTTCAAAATGGACATAAAATATTTCCTATTTGTCTTAAATGCACGAACAGGCTTTCCCGACTACAAGCTTTCGTGTGTCGGTTTAGATTCACATAAGCTTTTTGAGAACTCTGATGATTTTAGACTTTAAAGACGAGTGGTTTTATGGACTTACTCTAGCATGTACAAGAACAACAGGAATTAGAAACAACAAATACACTTAGTGAGTAGAATTTTCCCCTTTCGTTTCCTCAGAACTGTTTTTTGACTTCGCTTGTAAGCCGGCGATATAGCAGTGCAACAAATAGCATCCATTAAGTACTATGGTTTACTGAAAAGTTACTGTCTATCCACACTCCAACGCACTCTACCGACATTTTTACTACCAAGAAAATTCAAAGTAATATATGCTCATTATAATAAATAGTCAGTATAACTCAAAATATGAAAATTGTGTTGATTTTATTTAGATATGATAGATAGGTATTTAATTAACGTCGCACTGGAGCAACACATCGGGCTATGGGCGACGGTTCGGGATCAAACCCGAAGGGAAAGACCGAGGACAACACCATGTAGTTTTGAACAACGGTCAGATGACGAGGAAACACATGAGCTGGCGCCACACTCTTCAAACTTCCACACCACGCCAACGTGAGGACATTTGAAGCCACGACAGATTTAAACTGCACCAGCCCCCTTTGTTCACTACGGTCTTTGGTTGGATTCGAACTCGCAACCCTCCGTTTGCTAATCCGTTACTCTTCCAGCCGGGCTACATCGGCCCATTTAGATATGGACCCAAATAAAAGTTACAAAAAATCTTAGATCATTAATGCAATAGAAATAATATAGCGATATCCTGAAAATATGTATTGCTTTTAAAAAGTAGTTGAGATAAAATTGCAAATGGACAAAACAAATATCTGTTTGACAGTTATAAAGTTAAATTTATATAATTGCTTGAGAAAAGTATACTGTTTAAAGGGAACGCTTTTATTCCCTGCTTATATAACGAAACCAGTGCTTATATAACGAGAATAACAAACCAATTATTTCTTCTAACAGACAGCTGCAAAAACATTCTTTTTGTTTAAACATAATTGAGATTGTAAACACGTTGTTTTCAAACAAACGTATGTTAATTGGAAAAATGTTATTTCATTACTACTTGATAGTATTTGCTTATTATAGACATTCTTTTACCGATAAATTACCAACGGTAATTCTCAATACTGGTTTTGAACGGTTTTTTACCGGTTTTGAGTTCTAGTGTTTTAAGTAGCGATCAGTTTTAAGCACATCTCCAAAATAACAGCAATTATAGTTCGGTTTTCAAGGCAATTAGACCATTTTTTGTTCACATGTAAATACATTCAAAAATTTACAATGGACCATTTTATTGCTCCAGTGCGATGTTATACTAGTTGACATTAGCTTGGTTGGTTTTGGGGTTTCATTGCGCAAGGGCCATATTTGCCAGACAAAAGACATACAATACCAAGTAATAGACAGACACACAATGAAAGTTTTACTGATACAGAAGAGGGAAATACACCCAGGGAGGAATTTATCTGGCAGGAATGGAACCTGCGCCACCTACAACTCGAAGATTCCTAGTGCAGTGGGCATACCCACAGTTGACATCAGCATTTCGTTGTTTTCTGATTCGTGACTGCTGATTGACTTCTAAATTTGTTGTTATCTCATTCCTAATTGTAGGTTGCCGTCAGAATTTTGCTGTTTTCTCCTTTTTGACAGTTGGTTGATCTCAGAGTTCTTTGTTGATTCTTTATTTGTGACTGCTGGTTGGTGAAAGTATTTTGTTGTTTACTCATTAATCACTTATAGTTCGCGTAAGATTTTTACAGTTTTTCTCCGCCACGTTTTAAAAATACCAACTAAGTACAGTTTAGAGCTTCTCTAAACTCTCAATTGCACAACACTGAATAGCTCTTTATTAATGCAAAACATACGAAATTTCACGACAATGAATTAAGCCATGTTGGCGTATCACTTAACAGACACAAAACAGACAAACAAATGATATGGGACAAAAATGCTGCTTGCACTAACAATCCAGTTCTATTTATAAGATTCAGAGTTGGACTCTTTTCAGATAAATGCGATCCATTCAAAGATAATCTAATTTGAACGCTTGACTTTGAGAGTCAAGAAAGTATCGTTTCATATGAAAACTTCCCATTTATCTCATCCTTGAAATATTTAAATCTCGTTACATCGACATCGAGCTTGCAGTTTATTTCGAATATTTTTAAAAACATATATCTCTGTATAAAATGTAAACAAATACTTACCTCAATACAAAATGCAAATTTGCCTATCAAAACACTTATACTTTTCCCCTTCGTCTCGTTTCAGGTATTGTAGCCTCTATATTTCTCATCTATTGTTCACTCGCAGGTGAACAAGATACTGCATAAATTCGATATGCAGTACACGAATTTAATGTAATGCGTTTCCAAGCAAGGAATGAACCTTAGTTTAAGTTTATTTTGTGAACTGAAAAGCATTGAAAGAGTACACTTTATTTATAGAAAAGATAAGAGGTATGGAATATTGGATTTCAGTTTAAGCTTTAGCCGTTTTTCACAATTCTTTTTACGAATCTTTTCACGAAATTCCGATGTATCTTGTTTAGAGAACAGCGTTTGGAACAAATCCTGTTCTATAACATTCTATATTCTTATTTACACATCGCCAACAGAAATTGTTGCCCCAAGCATTGCTTATAAAAAGCATTTTCAGACATGCTTGATGTAAGTGACGTGTGTTATGCGGCGGATCGTGTTTCTTGCACGTATTCCGAATGTGACGTCACTTGGCTTGTTTTCCGAACAATACTTCAGCACTTCGTCAATAAAAATTCCAAAAAATAAATTCCGAATTGCAATTTTCACAAACAGTAGTGTATAACACTATCACAATGCGTGTAATTATTATTTGACCTAAACGCTAACAGTGTGTTATTAAATAGTTATACAATAAAAAATTATATTTTTCATTTAATAAGTTTCTGTTTTAAATCGACGAAATGTAGAATTTGAAAATAAGGTGCAGTAGGTTTTTAATCAAAGTTGTTAAAATAAAAACAGAACTGTTGCCATTTACCCTACTTTAGAATAGTATCTTTAAAAATAAATAATTACTTATTCGAAAGATAATTAGAAATCGAATAGAAACAAAGTTGTTAAAATAAAAACAGAACTGTTGCCATTTACCCTACTTTAGAATAGTATCTTTAAAAATAAATAATTACTTATTCGAAAGATAATTAGAAATCGAATAGAAACAAAGTTGTTAAAATAAAAACAGAACTGTTGCCATTTACCCTACTTTAGAATAGTATCTTTAAAAATAAATAATTACTTATTCGAAAGATAATTTCAAAATCCGAAAAAAAAAACAATCTTTAATCAATTAAATATATTTAAATAAACACTGAACTGCTGCCATGTTTCTTAACTTACGTTATTATCTTTTAAGAACAAATTATCGTTTGAGACACCAGAATTTAAAAATTCGGAGCTAAAATGCCATCAGCTTTTTCAATCCAATACCGTGCTCTGATTGGTCGATAGATTCTAAAGATTCCATTAGTATCATCGATTATCAACACAAAGTTGAATTAATAACATGGTTAAGCATTTATCCTATAAGATGAAACATATTTTCAAAGATATTTCTTCTTTAAACCTAATCATTAAAAGACAGGTTACAACAGAAAAGGGGACAGCTTGATATTTATTTTAATCATTTAAATAGCTTAAAATAAAAATTGAACAATCGCCATTTTCATTATCTTTTAAAAAGTAAAATATCGTTTGGTACACCGGAATTTAAAATTCAGGGCTGAAAGCTGATTAGATTTTTAAATCTAATGCTGTGCTTTGATTACTAGATTCTAAAAAATTCCATTAAGGAGTCTTGAATATCGACTCAAAGTTGCTCTTATGCTAAGTTGTTATCCTGTAAGATAGAACTAAGTAAGGTAGAACAGACGTATCAAAAACATATTTTCCACTTGACTTTATGCTTAAAAGGCAAGTTACAACAGGAAAAGTATTTCAGTTTCTATTTGAGTTCTTTAAATAGCTTAAATAAAAACTGAACGAAACTACCATTTTCCTTAATTTAAATTATTATATTTTAAAGAATATATAATTAAGGATACTTTGAATTTCAAAATTTGGAGTTAAAAGCTATCAACTTTTTAAATCCTATGGTGTGCTATGATTGGTTGATAGATTCTAAAGCTTCCATTAAGGATACCTGAAAATATTTTTCAGGTTTCATTTCAAATAAATTAAAAGATAAACTGAAATACCTCACTCTTTTTTACCCTTTAAATAATCAGTTATCTTTTAATAAAACAGAAATAGTTGTTCAAATAGTATGACAAAGCTTCAATACTGTAAGATGAACGGAGCTCTTAAAAATATTTATTTTTAGCCCAATCCTTAAATGGACAGGATGCAACAGAAAAGAGTTTAATTATTATTTTAATCAATTAAATTAAAATAAATCTAGACTATAACCAATTTCCTTAATTTAAATAATATTTTTAAAATTAAGTTAATCGTTTGATATACAAGAATTTAAAAATTCGGAGCTAAAAGCCGTTCAGATTTTTATATCTAACGCTGTACTCTGATTGGATGATGGATTCTAAAGATTCCATTAAGGAGAACTGAAAATATTTTAATTTTCACGTTAATCAATCAAATAGATTAAAATAAAACCTCTACTGCCATGTTCATTTTTATATTTTAAAAGTTTATTATAGTTGGATAAACCTGAATTTAAAATTTCGGGGCTATAAGTCTTCTATCCGAGTTTTTAAATCCAATGCTGTGCTCTGATTGGTCTACAGATTCTAAAGATCCATTAAAGAAGTGTTGAGTGTAAATACAATAGTAGTGCTAATAACACGGCGAAGATTTAATCCTGTATAATTATAGAACGAAGATTTAAAAACATTTTTCCTTTAGCCCGATAGAAGACTTGAGTAACAGTTTATAAAAAGGAAAAGATAGTTAAGTTTATATTTTATACTAGCAGAACTACCCGATCTTACACGGGTTGGTTAACTGCACATTTAAAAAGTGACCAGAATAATCATTTTCTCTTCCGTACAAAAAAGCCAACATCATTTAAGAATCAGGAAAATATTTTTTTAACACCTTTTCGACATTTTATAATTTCTACAACTTACTTTGAACGAAAATCAAACACATGCTATCCTTATAATACATATATATTTCGCACACATTGAACCCCTGTTGTACTACTTCGTTTCATGTAAAATTGTCGTAGCTTACTGCGTAAAATGAACGAATAATACTAATATAGCACTCATAGTTTTCCTATCGATATTTTTAACTTGTGGTACTTATGAACCAGGCATGCGACATTTTCGTATTTCGCCATCTTTAAGGAAAGAATATCACATTAATTTGGTAAAATACCCGTGAGTATTTTTTAAAAGCGAATACCTATTTTCTTGAAAATTCTAGAGGCAGCGATAGCCCGGTTGGAAGAGTAAAGGATTAGCAACCGAAGAGTTTCGAGTTCCAATCCAACCAGAACGCCGTGAACAAAGGGGGCCGGTGCACCTTAAATCTGTCGTGGCTTCAAATGTACTCACGTTGGTGCGGTGAGGTTTGAAGACTGGAGTACCAGATCAGGTGTGACCTCGTCATCTGACCGTGGTTCAAAATTACGTGGTTGTCCTCGTTCTTTCCCTTGGGATTGATCCCGGACCGTCGCCAATAGCACGTCGTGTTGCTCCAGTGCGACGTTAATTAAAATACCTACCTCGAAAATTGAACTTAGTGGGACGTGCAACAGCAAATCAGCTTGCTTAAAAATTGAATATCTTCAGCGCAGACAAAACAAAGATAATCGATTATCATTTTTCGAAAAAAGGTAGATCAGTTTGACAGGTTTTTTTAAAAAGTGCAGCTTTCAATAAAACCAAATAATTTGAAACGGAAAGAAAACACAACTTTTAGTGGGTTTAATCGTTTTGTACAGGATGTCTATGCCAAATTTTTAAAATACTGAAAGTAAGTTCTATTATCTACCAGTCTTGTTTCATAAGTGTTTGTACTTATGATTTAATTCTCATAAAAACAAAATTCTATAAACATGGATGTTGAACCAATGACTTTTGAAGAAAATTGGTCGAAATACATACTTGCCATCCAAAAAATGACATCTTTAGCAATATTGGACATAAAAAAATTAATTTCTGGAAAGCTCTAGTTTGCAAAATTTAATATTTTATTCTCTTAATATCATCTGTTCTAAAAATTGAAAATGTTTCGCAAAGAGAAAAATAAGGCTCAAAATAAGGTATTAGAATTTAAATTCTGTAAAAATAATTACTTTTCTTGTTGTACTGATAATAGAATCCGAGTAATTGCTGTACTAAATTTACATCTTATCTCTAAGACATTGATTTAGGTGTACGTATACAGTTTAATTTTGACTAAAAATTCAATTTTTTTGTTATAATAGGTCATTGGTTTGGTGACTTATTTCAGTGAGGAAAATTCAGATTAATCTAATCTTTAATTATTTAATTTAGATATAATTAGGATGTTTTTTAACAGTGATATCTCAAATTCTAATTTATTCAGAAAGACAATTCCTGTTGGAAATTATTCCTAATATTATTCATGTTTTGACTCTCCATCAAGATTCTAGACAGAATAGGGTTTTTTTACATTTTTTTTCACCAAGGAAGTTTAAGAAAATCAACATTTTTTCTCAGGAATTCCAACATTTAAAAAACAACTAAAAATAATTTTCTTTTCTAATAACTTTGACTGAGAGTCAAACCATCAATTATATTATATAGATTATAATGACACAAAAATAATTATAATAGATCATTTCATTGTTGAGTTATCGCTGTTTGAACAAAGCATCACATTGCAAAAACACAATTCCTATTAGAAATTATTCCTAATATTATTCATGTTTTAACACTCCATCAAGATTCTAGACAGAATAGGGCTTTTTGACAATTTTTTTCACCAAGGAAGTTTAAGAAAATCAACATTTTTTTTCAGGAATTCCAACATTTAAAAAACAACTAAAAATAATTTTCTTTTCTAATAACTTTGAGAATCAAACCATCCATTGTACTATACAGATTATAAAGACACATAAAAAATTATAATAGATCATTCCATTGTTGAGTTATCGCTGTTTGAACAAAGCATCACATTGAAAAAACACAATTCCTATTGGACAATTGGACAATTCCTATTAGAAATTGTTCCTAATATTATTCATGTTTTAACACCCCATCAAGATTCAAGACAGAATAGGGTTTTTTGACAATTTTTTTCACCAAGGAAGTCTAAGAAAATCAACATTTTTTTTTCAGGAATTCCAACATTTAAAAAACAACTAAAAATAATTTTCTTTTCTAATAACTTTGAGAATCAAACCATCCATTGTACTATACAGATTATAATGACACATAAAAAATTATAATAGATCATTCCATTGTTGTGTTATCGCTGTTTGAACAAAGCATCACATTGCAAAAACATAATTCCTCAGAAAATAAGTTTAAAGTTTTGGAAACATGTTTGTCTATGGTGATAGTACAAAATGAAAACCCTTGTAACTAGAAAACTATTTCGAATATTTATAAGATCTTGGTATCGTTTGAAAGCTAAGACGTTTGACAATATTTTGAACTAATAAAAAAATTATCTATTGTATATTCTGGTCAATTTTCGTGATTTCTAGTGAAATGAACAGAACAAGTGGGCGGAATCGCTGTCATAAAATCTCTGAAGAGTAAATCACGTAAGATTATGAAGCCCAGACTAGTGTTTTTGAATCACAGCGGATAATCGTTTTTACTCTTCAATAATTTGTCCCACAACCACGTGACTGATTTTTAAACCGAGCTACCGGAAGTAATAAAATAACGCTGCACGCAAATGCTCCGTCTCTTTTGTTAGAAGGTTGAGGCTAAAAATTGTCAAGTTAAGGTTGGTTTAAGCATGGGTATTGAGCTGTTTTTTAGCGTGAAATTTGCCTTACGATAAAAGGGCCGCGGTAGCCCGGTTGGAAGAGTAACGGATTAGAAACCGGAGGGTTGCCAGTTCGAATTCAACCAAAGACCATCGTGTACAAAAGAGGCTGATGCAGGTTAAATCCGTCGTGGCCTCAAATGTCCTCACGTTAGCGTGGTGTGGAAGTTTGGAGAGTGGTTTGCCAGTTCAGGTGTGACCTCGTCATCTGACCGTGGTTCAAAATTACGTGTTGTCCTCGTATCTTTCCTTGGGGATTGATCCCTGACCGTCACCAATAGCCCGTTGTGTTCTAGTGCGACATTAATTAAAAATACCTACCCTTTCAATAAAGTCACAGAAAATTTAAATAATGTATTCACTAATTTAAAATATGCATAAAATACATAGCATTTTATTAAATGTATTCAACTAATTTGATGTGATACTTTCACAAGCATACAAACACAAAAATAGACATAACAATGGAAGACAGACTGAACTGTTAAGTCTGTCTTCCCTTTTTATGTATATTTTTGTGTTTGTATGCTTGTGCAAGTATCACATGAAATTAGTTGAGCTGTTAAGTTCAGTCACTAAGTTGCTGTAATTACTAACAAAGTATACACATTTTCATAAAAATAAATCCACCCATTTGGACATAGTGCGGGCACAAACATGAAGACAGATACCATACTCGGGGGAGGGGGTACTTCAATTAACGTCACACTGGAGCAACACAACGGGCTATTGGTGACGGTCCGGGATCAATCCCAAAGGGAAAGATCCGAGATACCATACTCGGAAACCATTGATTTTGTATTAAAATGATCCAATAGATTAAATAACTCCAAATGTGGGAAAATATTCAATGTACAAACGCATCATTTTATTTACATAGATTTAAATCAATTAAATAGGCAAAGTAAAAACTGAACAATCGCCATTTTCCTTGATTTAAATTAAGATGGACAAACTAAAATAAATCTGGACTATAACCAATTTCCTTAATTTAAATAATCTTTTAAAAATTAAATTATCCTTCTGTAAACTAGAATTTAAAAATTCGGAGCTAAAGGCTTATCAGATTCTTTTTAATTCAATGCTGTGTTGTGATTGCTTGGTATATTCTAAAGATCCCACTAAGGAACATTCAATAGCGACACAATAGTTACTCTAATTAATACAGATAAGGATTTAATCCTGTAAGATAAAACGGAGATTTTTATAGGGATATTTTTCCTTTACCCTGTCCTTTAAAAACAGGTTACAACAGAACAGACCATCATCAGCTCCAGTTCGTAGATTAACATCAGTTGTTAGCAGCGGCCATTTAACCCAGAAAAAAATATGGAACAACCCAATCCTTCTGTTATTCCCTCAATGAAAGATTCCATTTGGCAAAGTGCCAAATACGGTGAAATTTCAGGTAAGCCCACTGAATGGAGTCAATTCCAACACGAAAATTACAGGGTACTTTTTTCAGTTAGCAAGAACTTTCTTTTCCCTTGCAGTTTCGAAGAAAATGTTCTTTCCAGATGAAGACAAAGGAGGAATGGAATAAATTAGGGGTTGAGAGAACCGGTGGCCTTCGAAAATTCCCATTACGTCGTTTGTTTTCTGAAGAATATCGTTTTAACATCTCCATCGTTATTGGGAAGTGTTATTATTTTATAGTACAATTGATCTTTAAGATTACTGAGAACTTGATTGTTATTTTCAGTTCACATTATTGGTACATTTTTCAGCCAAGAATAGTTTCTTTTGACATGTGACTATTACCATAAATGTTTTCCGATTTTCTTTCACATTGGACACCTGGTATTTTTATAATTTTTCTTTGCCTTTATTCAATAAAAGCAGCTTTCATGATCTTCATAGTTTTATCAGAGTTGTAATTAAAAAAGTGACCATAACTAAAGAATATCAAACTAGACGTTGGAATTTTTTTACAAAACAAAAACAATCACAACAAATAACAAAAGAAATAGTTGAGCTCTACAAACTGCTCTTCACTTCTGTATGAGACAGTTTCTGTCAGGCTAAGTGTCATGAAAGTGGCGGTGGTTTTTATGCCAAGGAACGCGTTTCCAATATGTATTCCGAAGTTTGGAGAGTGAGGTGTCAGCTAGGTGTTCACCTCGTCATCTGACCGTGGTTCAAAATTACATGGTGTTATCCTCGGATCTTGAGGTATGATCCCGGACCGTCTCCAATAGCGCATTGTGTTGCTCCAGTGCGACGTTAATTAACTTCCTACCTGTATGCATTCCGAATGTGACGTCAATTGGCTTGCTTTTCGTACTTCGCCAATAAGAATCCAAAAGAATAAATTGCGAATTGGTGCATGATAGTTGATTGGTCAATACCAATAATATTAAATGCCAAGCATTGCCGAAGCGGTGATAAAAACATTTTAAGCTAACGCCGATGTGTATCATTCGAGATCATTTAGACAAAGGACTTAAAATCTTCGCAGCCCCACTGGTTTGTACGTTTCACTGAAATTCTCTCCATATCAGGGGAAAAAACTACTTTCATTCTCTTGCTCAATATACAATCTGTTCTCATACAGTGGCGATGAACAACTTCAATTTAGTCCTACGAGCCGAATTGAAAAAGATTGAAGAAAGAGGACCACCTGGATTAGTTTGAAGAAGGGAAGAAAGGGGTGTTGAGTGTGAAGAAGAATCAGACAAAAATAATCCAATTTTATAGGAATTATTTATTAAACATCACTGTGAAAGGTTGGGAGAGGTACGTAGTTGAAGTAACGTCGCACCGAAGCAACACAACGGACTATTGGTAGCGGTACAAGATCAATCCAGAAAGGAAAGATCCGAGGATAGCAACTAGCAATTTTGAACCACGGTCGGATGATGAGGTCAATAACTGAGCTGGCACCCCACATCCGCATCCAAACTCCCACACCATGAGAACGTGAGGACATTTGAGTCCACGACAGATTTAATGTGCACCAGCCAGACGGAAAACGGAGCTTTTATTTCTTGTTACACAAATACTTCCGCGTCCAATAGACCCTTGTGTTTCTCCAGCGCGACATTAACTTACATAGCGACGTTTGGCTTTCAATTTTATTGGCGTTGATCAATCAACTATCTTATATCAATTCGAAATTGTATATGAAAAACAAGCTAATGGCGTCACTTTCAGAAGGTAGGTAGTTATTTTAATTAACGTCGCACTGGAGCAACACAATGGACGGTTCGGGATCAAGCCCGAAGAGAAAGATCCGAGAACACCACCACGTAAATTTGAACCACGGCAGATGACGAGGTCACACCTGAGCTGGCACTCCACTGTCCAAACTTCCACACCACGCCAACGTGATGACATTCAAGGCCACGACAGACTTAACGTGCACCAGCTCCCTTTGTACACTACGGTCTTTGGTTGGATTCAAACTCACAATCCTCCGGTTGCTAGTCCGTTCCTCTTCCAACCGGGCTACCGAGACCCCACCTCAGGAAGGAGCACATTCCATCACAAAAATACAACCATCACCTATTCTTAGCTTCAACCTCTCACTCCATATATATTATTTCTTGATGTTTTCTAAGCCCGTGATAAAAATGAGAAAACAGAAAAATGATGACATCATCCCAGTTCACACAGAATTAAGAAAACCATTTCTCTCCTCAATAATCGGTTGGTGTACTTCAACAGAAAAGTATTCGAAAACGCTATCATGTAGCTAGCAATCAGGCCTAATGCATAAGCATCATTACAGGATGGGAAATTTCGTATATCATTCCATTGTTTATTTTTATTTCGATGTTCCGCATGCAGGCAAGCACTCAGTTGATTAAAGCTTGATCTTTATCTTTCTTCTATTTTTACCTCAGAAAGTTTTAGCTATTTTTAAACACCTTTGCAACAATAAAACGGTATAGATGTTATCAATAACATTTTTAGTTTTAGCTCACTTTAAGAGCAGGAAAAATATCATGGATTTAATAAAAAAAAGAATTTTTTTACGAAATCGTTGAAAAGTTGTGTACGTTCTTTAACCTGTGATTTTTTATTTACGATTCCCGACTTTTCATTAAAAGGTCAAAAAAACCAAAAAAAATTCTGATGGATTATGAAAGGGATTTTCATTACTAACGAAAAACCAGACGGAAGCGTTGAATTGTTTACGTAAATGCTCTCGCAGGATAAATGACGGAGTTACCTTAAATAATAATAATATATAGTATGCGCGTTTTTGGCGTTTTATTTATTTCGCGTTGACCAATCAACTGTCATATATCAATTCGGGATTCATTCTTTGGAATTTTTATTGGCGTAGTGTTGAAATGATATCGGAAAAACAAGAGTGACGTCACTTTCGGAATACGTTCAGGAAACCCCTTACATTTAGCTCAACAGAAGATGCCTCATATTGCAGCCGAACATTTAACATGATAAAAATAAATTATATCACTCCTTAGTGTAATAATGCCAAGGTAGGCAGGTAGCTGAATTTACGTCGCATTGCCGAAACATAATGGGCTATTGGCGATGGTCCGGGATCAATTCCGAAGAGAAAGACCCGACGACACCTCGTTATTTTAAACCACTGTCAGATGGCGAGATCAACATTTGAGCTGGCAACCCCCTCCACTTTTTCACACCAATACAAAATGAGGACATTTGAGGCCACGGCAGATTTAACGTGCACCAGCCCTATGAACACGACGTTCTTTGGAGGAATCGAGTTTCCCAATCGCAAACCTCCGATTTCAAATCCGTGACTCTACCAACTGGGTTACATTCATAGTTGAAGGCGCAGCTCCTCCGTCCCGACTAGACGACGTCATTACTGATATGGGGAAACACGCAGAGGAGTTTTCGCAGAGATCTCGCCAAATACGTAGGATAATCGTTTTTCAGTGTTTGAAAACCATAGACTCGAAATAGAAGTAGACCAATCATTGCTATTGAGAGCTTCAGAAAGTGTGACCAACCTGTCGACTAGTAGTCACGTGACTGCTGTATTAAAAGTCGACTTGGTTGACCGATTTTACAACCTATTGCCTCATTTGGCGACATAACATAGTATGAAAGGGTAGGATTGTGAATGAGCATTTCTATAGAGTGAAGACCAATGGAGAAATCGCCAAAGTCCACTGCTATGTCGCAGGAACCAATCAGATGATGAATCAATGGATGAGCGTCTTCTCACATCCCGTAGACCAATCAGGTGATGAATGTTAGGTTCTACCCAGCAAACCAAGGTAGTCGAAGGCTCACGTAACTACTAGTTTCGGTCACATGGTTCTGGGTACATAAAAGGGTTCCATTTGCTCACTCTGCTTTTATATTTCCCCTCTATGGTAAGAACTAAACTTCGAACATCTTCTGCTGACCATGGAGAATCCTCACTTGTGATCTTGTGTGAACGTAAGTTCCCTTCGGTTCAACCTAACATGGACCCTAATTGGTGTTCTTTAATCGGGTGGGTAGGTATTTTAATTAACGTCATACTGGAGCAACACAACGGGCTATTGGTGACGGTCCGGGATCTATCCCAAACGGAAAGATCGAAGGACAACACCACGTAATTTTGAACCATGGTCAAATGACGAGGCAACACCTAATCTGACACCCCACTCTCCAAACTTCCACACCACACCAACGTGAGGACATTTGAGGCTACGACGGGTTTAACGTGCACAAGCCCCCTTTCTACACGACGGTCTTTGGTTGGATTCAAACTCGCAACCTCCGGTTGCTAATCCGTTTCTCTTCTAACCAGGCTACCACGACCCTGATCCACGGGAAGGGAGAAGACGCCATTTCATTGATTCATCATCTGATTGGTCCTCGCCACACAGTAATAGACTGTGATTTCACCATTTTTGTCACCACTCTATTGAAATGGACATCCACAGATCTACTCTGTCATACGATGTTACATAGCCAAACGAGGCGATAAGGTGCCAAATCGGATAGCCAAGTCCATTTTTCACGTGACTACTAGTCGGGACATGGTCAAACTTTTTGAAGCTAATAGAAATGCTCAGTCTACTTATATTTCACGTCTATGGGTGTTGTAGTCGGATCTTCCATTGGGGATTGAACCCGTACTGTCAACAATAGCCCGTTGTGCGGCTTCAATGCGACGTTAATTCTACTACCTACCTACCTTTGGGACACTTCTCAACAAAATAGCTGACAAACAAAAACACAAAACGCACGGATTGAACTTTTGAAATCACTACATAGGAAACATGGATAGGAAACATGATACACATCGATTTTGTGCCTCAGAAAGCTTTCAAACCTAAACCCGGAAAATATAGATACGACTCCTTTTCATCCAGGAAAAATGACCACGGAAAATGCCCTCCGTCTGATATAGTGCTTTTGAAATATGCAGGCTCTTAAATCTGAGAATCTTGTACGCATCCTGATATACTGGAGTTCTTATGCAATACCATCTCACTCCTGGATGCTTGCATTGCTTTTGAACGCCGCATGTCGAATGCATCTTTGACTACAATTTATTCGGGTTTCTTACTTTTTCTTTTCACTATATGTTAGGATAGAGAAAAATCCATTTTTGTGGTATTTCTGAAAATACTGCCTCTAAACAGCTTCGGAAAACATGGAATATCGGTTTACTATGAGGTTTTTTTTTTGTAGAGCTATATGTAGGGGGCGGTAGTGTTACGTTGTGGAACGTAATTCCTGTACGTATTCAGGACGTTACGTCACTTGGCTTGTTTATCGAATAATTTCGGCACTTTGCCAATAAAAATTCCAAAGAACAAATTCCGAAAATGATATTTGATTGGTGAATACCTATTATATCAACCCGCTTGTTGGTTTGTCTTCGAGTCGAGAATTGCCCAGTAGTTACTAGCCTCTGGTGCAAAAACCTGTTTGAAATTGTCACCAGTTCTACGCAAGGAACCATTTGCTTTTCCTACTTGAATCTTTATTCTCCTTGGAGCAATGGAAAGGTTTTGCATCGACGAGATATCTCGTCAATTGCAAAATTGACCAGATCTTGGACGAGATATCTCGTCTCTCTATAGCTAATTTCCTTAGAATACAATCCCTTAGAAATATTATATAGTTCATATCCTTGGAATACACACAATCCCTTGCAAAGATTCTATTGCTTGCTTCCTCAGAATTGTATCCCTTAGAAAGATGCTATAGGTCAAAATTGGTTAGAGATCATGCATGGGATTACAAGGTGGAAATATGCTTGTGAAACTAAGGGTTAAAATGAGGAAGCTCCGAAAAGAATTGATTTTCAAAAGCGGGCGCTGACCCAAAAAAGTTTGGGAAACCATACTAATCAGTAATAAATTGAGATTCTTTTCCCCACAAAAAGTTGGAAATTGCCTTCAACCAAAAGGTCCCGCCCCCTCTTCAATTACCGATCAGATCAAATCAATACAAATGACATCCCTGAACGGTAAAAACAGTGCGCAGACCCAGAACCAGAAAACAGCAAAAACTCTCAAGCGTAGAAAATTTATCAGAGGGCGTTCCGATCTCTGCCTCTGTTCTTTATGCCCGGGGAAATTACATTTTTCCCCGTAAGCGTGAAAACGTCCTTCAAATTAATCGTCGAGTTGAGAAGATGAAGTGCTGCTCGGACAAATCCATTAATCTACATTTATTCCGTTTTTTCACGCGCTTTTATTTCCAGAATGGCTGGTTTTATGAGTTCGTGAGTCGGGGAATTTGGTTGTGTTTACGCAAAAATCTCGGTTTGAAAGGGGGTGTTTTTATACGTCGGATCGTAAACGGGATTCCTTTGAGTAAATATGAGACACTGTCGTGAAAGGTGTTGGAATGATGGCGGTGGTTAAATGTTTTGTCTGGTTTTGTAGAACAAAGGACTATGAATACGAAGTGGGGAATTCAATCTTTTTGCGGCAGAGATTTCTATGCATGTCGAGGTACCTAAGGCCTGTGACACATACGAGATTTCGAAAGGACAGCTATTTTGCTTTACGTTCTGAGACGTATGAGAGGCTTTTTCTATCAAGCTTGATGTAGATATATCCAAATAATTTCAGTTGCACCTTAAATATGATCGGCATACTTAAGAGTGTGTTTCCTTAGATAAATAAAAATTACTTATGGGATAATAATAAACAACTTATGGTATGTCAAAACGTTGAAAAACAAAATAACAGCACACACTCTTTCAAATTTTGTATACTCTTGATGACTTTCAAACGAAAACCAAAACTTCCATAACAAATACCCATTAACGGTATCCCTAAAACGGAAATGAAACGCTGGAACAAAATGTAGATATAAGATTTTGACCTTCAAATTGTTAGCTTTTAGTATTGGTGCATGACTAAGTTCATTCTAAAAGTTAAACAAATGGATTTTGGCCATGAAATCGGGTTTAAGAAACCATAGTTCAAAGGCCGGAACGCTAACAGCATCGACAAAGATTAACACTCCTGATGGTTGTCTCGACGCGCTATCTCGTCATCATCTATTATCATCAATTCTCATCAATCTATGTTTAAAAAACCGGTAATTCACTGCCGATTTTTAAACCCTAGTTTGTACTCCTTTACGTTGACAAAAGAAACTTCATGTGGTATAGATAACCCGAAGCAATTTAAGTTTAATAATGAGGCAGGTAGTGGCGGGGTATAACTTGGCGAATGTTTACGCTTAACTCTAAGATTCTTCGTATCCATGGATATCTCTGGCGCTAGTTCAAGCTACATGAACGATTTTTACTGAAGATCAATACATCATTCAATATGGATGCATAATCTTTTCTCATTCCAGTATAACAGACAGTGACGAAGCTAAGCTTCTTGCAACCTAAGGCAAATGTGACTGATTACCGCTGTTTGTGCAAAACAAAATTTACGTTTTTAAAGTGATAATAAAGTTTTTAAAATTAGGATAAAATATGCTAATTAGGACCATATTTGCTTGTAAATTAATGTTCACGGTATAAGTTTTTTGACTCCAATTTTTATATTGGTTATGATAAAACCAGCAAAAGACAGCTACGATAATGGCCATGCTAATGAGTCTCTAGACAGTTACTTCCTGTCTTATTTTTGCTCTCCAGAAATTTTCGGAAGATAATTTTATTGATTTTTCTATTCTCTTTATTTCTCCCCTCCTCTATGCCGATACTCCCCTAATTTCTTTCCTTAAAGATAACTCCTTATTTGCTCATAATCAACAGCGGGGGAAAAGTGTCTACGACGCTGTGGATTTTGGAATTATATATTTTAAGTTATTCTGAACAGTTTAATATAGTCACATAGGGGTCTACATGGAAGGAAGATTGGCTTTTAGCAAGATATGGAAAGACAGTGATATAGACTTAAGTATTAATGGACGAGTTTGTTTACACTGCTGTATATACTATTGTACTGTAAATTGATTTTTGTAGTGGTTGCTGAGTTCACCACAAGCTTTTAAGGGGACAGAATACTCTAAAAAGGACAAACAAAATATCGTTTTGTTATTAACATAATCGTATATCTTTACAGAATATGTGTGCGAAGTTTCATAGCCGTAACTACGTTATTTAGAGAGCTATTAGTTTTCCCAATAAATGTCAGGCATGAAAACGACTACTTTTAACCCTCCAAGTGGTTTCAACGAGATATTTCGTCTTCTAAGTTGGGGGCACAGCCTCTGCACTCCCACTAGCTGAGATCACTACGGAGGTAGGGATGACCCCCTAGGTATCTCTTCCATCACGATCTGATCAATTATGCTAATGACGAGGTATCTTGCCATCAAGAGATTGACGATTTTTGGTGATGACGAGATCAAGTCTTGGTCAATATTTTTCTAATGATGGGATATCTCATCCATCAAGATCTGGTCAATATTTTTCTAATGACGAGATATCTCATCCATCAAGATCTGGTCAATATTTTTCTAATGACGGGATATCTCATCCATCAAGATCTGGTCAATATTTTTCTAATGACGAGATATCTCATCCATCAAGATCTGGTCAATATTTTTCTAATGACGGGATATCTCATCCATCAAGATCTGGTCAATATTTTTCTAATGACGGCATATCTCATCCATCAAGATCTGGTCAATATTTTTCTAATGACGGGATATCTCATCCATCAAGATCTGGTCAATATTTTTCTAATGACGGGATATCTCATCCATTAAGATCTGGTCAATATTTTTCTAATGACGGGATATCTCATCCATCAAGATCTGGTCAATATTTTTCTAATGACGGGATATCTCATCCATCAAGATCTGGTCAATATTTTTCTAATGACGGGATATCTCATCCATCAAGATCTGGTCAATATTTTTCTAATGACGAGATATCTCATCCATCAAGATCTGGTCAATATTTTTCTAATGACGGGATATCTCATCCATCAAGATCTGGTCAATATTTTTCTAATGACGAGATATCTCATCCATCAAGATCTGGTCAATATTTTTCTAATGACGGGATATCTCATCCATCAAGATCTGGTCAATATTATTCTAATGACGAGATATCTCATCCATCAAGATCTGGTCAATATTTTTCTAATGACGAGATATCTCATCCATCAAGATCTGGTCAATATTTTTCTAATGACGGGATATCTCATCCATCAAGATCTGGGCAATATTTTTCTAATGACGGGATATCTCATCCATCAAGATCTGGGCAATATTTTTCTAATGACGGGATATCTCATCCATCAAGATCTGGTCAATATTTTTCTAATGACGGGATATCTCATCCATCAAGATCTGAGCAATATTTTTCTAATGGCAGGATATCTCATCGAAACAGAAGCTTTAAACTATTAAGCACTCTTGTCAGCTTTCTGTTTTTCATGACTACAATATATGCAATACCAATGCATGCTGTTTTTGTAATTTATATAGATTTGAAACTTTTCGCTGTTGTTTTTTATGATGTATTTGACAATTTCGGGCATGGATTGTAGGTATTTCATTAGCATCACATTGGAGCAACAAAGCGCTTATTGGCGACAGTCGGGGATCAAACCTGAATCTTTGTGCATGGAATAAGGATTTAGAAAAAAAGTTAATCCTTAAAAATTTAATGAAATCAATTATGACTTTTTTGTAGTGTTCTTCGTGGTCTCTTTATAATAGTTGTAAAAAGTAACATTAGTACTTTCGAACCAATGCTCAATGAACGATATCTCTGAGTAGTGTAGTATTACTTATATAGGAACACCGTCCCTAAATTATATATCAAGGAGCCTTAAACCCAGTCGTCTTCCTTTAGTTGCACAGTTTACATCTTCAACCGTGATGTCTTTTGACATGGGACGAAAACTACAAGTCCAAGGCAAAAAATGTCCGCACAGAGAAATATGACAGAACATGTGTTTGCTAGGTTCAACAACAGACCTTAAAAAATTGAAAGTTTGAAGAAACATGCGTCTAAGGGAAACACTAACAGAACGCAAAATTCACTGAACGTAAGGAGGGTTACCACCAGGAGGGTTAACCCCCAGAGGGTTAACCCTCCTGGTCTAACCCTCCTCGTCTAAACCACTTTGGAGGATTAAATAAATATTTTTGGAACGCTATCCCTTTAGATACTGGCCCAAGGAGCCACCACTCGTTTCGTCTCCCCTTAGTTAGAAGATTCACATCTTCCACCGTGATATTTTCTTGACATGGGACGGAAAACCGCAAGAAAGTGTCTGCACCAAGAAATGTGACAGAACATGTGTCTGCTACACTCAACAGCACTTTAAAAAATTGAAACTGGAAAGAAAAACGGGAAACACGAACCAGAGCGCAAAATTCACGGAACGTAAACACCCACTGAAACACGACGCAACGTTTTGCTTAAGCTCTCGATTTCGATATGCATCGAAAAACTCGCCATGACATCGAAGACAAATGTCTTTTCTTCTCTCACTGCATGCATTTCTCTTTCAGTACGCAATCGGATTTGCATACATCCGTCCCCACGGCTTAGACTCGTATATCTTGGTTTTTTTGTAAACAGTTTGGGGGATTCGCCGAATTCTTAACGCAGATCTGTATCAGCGGTGATAAAAATCTTTCGCGATTCAGCCGCGTTGGATGATGGTTTAACTTTTTCTTTTGCTGCAGCTTCGATGACGGATGAGACGGTATTTGCTTTTTTAAGAATTGAATTGAGGGATCAGTTCTGTGTCTGTAAAAATGTTGATGATCGTATATGTAAATTATTTATTAATCTTCTAGGGAAGTGTTGATTTATGCATCGACCTCTTCTAATGAAATAGACGGATCCTGAGGGCGGAGTCGCTGAAGGGTAAATCACAAATCGACTTAGCCGATTGGCTATGGAAGCGCAGACTAGTGCTTTTGATCACGATGGATAATCACTTGAACCAATCAATAATTTAGGATTCATGCTTTTACTCACAATAACCTGACCGATCTTCAAACCGATCAACTATAAGAAATAACATGAATCTGTGGGCACATGTTCCGTCTATATCATTTTAAAGTCGATGGATTTATGTCGTAATGTGAAACTGTGGGTTTCTATACTAAGAACATTTTCAGAGCAGTCGACATATCAAGTTTTTTTTAATAGAAATGAATGCACGTACGTTTCTATCGGTAGTGTGGGTAAGCGCGTACAAGAGATAAGTGAATTTAATTTTTTTGCCTGCGTTGATGTTACTAGCGTATTTGTAAACGTTATTTGTGCCTTGATGTTATCTATACAGGGTGAGTGTAAATTGTTTTTACAAAATAAGAGGGGTGATAGTACCCATCCAGACGAGCAATAATTACCATGGAACATAGGGTCGCATACCACTCTGAGAGTCAGAAAAGAGTGAAGTCGAAACGCGTCGAGCATGAACAAGTCATCGCCTCTGACGTCGTTTTGTACCTGCCTACGTAGCATATCTCCTAAGCAAGATGGATCGGACGTGGCGGACCTGTGGATTGGCCTCCTCGCTCACTGGACCTCAACCCACTGGACTTTTTCTTCTGGGGGCACATGAAATCTTTAGTGTACCATACGCCTGTGGACTCGGCTGAAGATCTCGTAGCAAGAATCGGTGTTGCCGCAGACAAAATTAACACACCAGGAATCTTCGAGAGCCAGTCATTCCTTCGCCGGTGTGAACTGTGCAACGACACGCGTGACCGCCACTTTGAGTACTTGCTGTGAGTTTTTCTCTGATCAATCAATCAGATTGTGCAACTTTTGGTATCGTTCATTCGCTTTCCCAACACTGCTGTAAGTTCATGTTGAAATTCTAATTTGACTATTTTCTGCCTCTTAGAGTGGAATGCGACCCTATGTTCCATGGTAATTATTGCTCGTCTGGATGGGTACTATCACCCCTCTTATTTTGTAAAAACAATTTAGGCTCACCCTGTATAAATAAAACTGGAGTATTTGTTAATTGAATATTTTCGAACCATTTTAAGTTATCTTACCTTTCTAATGCAAAATCAGTGGTTTCCTCGTTTGGTGTCTGTGTGTGCCAGTGGTACGTCCAAACGGCTTGATGTGCTTTCATGAAACTTTGCATACTGTGACTACTTACATTCATTTAGTGACTGAACTTGGCTGCGTTTGTCTGTCCGTCCGTCTTCCCGTTTCTGTGTTTGTACAAGTATCACATAAAATTCATTCAAAGTATTTTAATACAATTTTCGATATTTTACAAACAATATGTTCGTTTAGGGAATACATTATTTGAATTTACTTTGTATATTTGGACAGGTTTCATGCTAAAATATCCAAGATACTTAAATCGACCATAATTTGGTATTTTTGAAGAATCTGGTATGTATATTGAGCATTGCGATTACTTGGATTGTTTTACCACTATTGTTAAAAAAAAAAAAAAATCCAAAATTTACTTTTTACGGAATTTTAACTGATACCTTATTTAGTTTGAGCTTTAATTTTTTCTTTGCGAAACATTTCATGGTAGTCATCACTGAATTCGTGTGATTGTCCATCATGTGTGAAATTCGTATTGCGTGTGAAGATGTTATAAAAAGTAGAACAATTTGTAAACGCTCCAAACAGCGCCCTCAAGCACCTACACGCAAAAGTTGATGAATTACATTCCTTAATAAACAAAAATTATTTTGATGCATCTTAGCATCTTTTACAGGTTGACAGAGGGCCGCGGTGGCCCGGTTGGAAGAGTAACGAACTAGCAACCGAAGGGTTGCGAGTTCGAATCCAGCCAAACACCGTCGTGTACAAAGGGGGCTGGTGCACGTTAAATCTGTCGTGGCCTCAAATGTCCTCACGTTGGCGTGGTGTGGAAGTTTGGAGAGTGGGGTGCCAGCTCAGGTGTTGCCTCGTCATCTGACCGTGGTTCAAAATTACGTGGTGTTGTCCTCGGATCTTTCCCTTTGGGATTGATCCCGGACCGTCACCAATAGCCCATTGTGTTGCTCCAGTGTGACGTTAATTGAAATAATAATAATAATAATAATAATAATTACAGGTTGACCAGAGAATTTTGAGCCACTCTGTATAGTAGTGCAATAGATTTAACCCTCTGTCTACGGGGACCTCCCCAATCGGCTGAAAGTTTCCAATTCCTTCGTTACGAAAGGCTCAGACCTCAAATTCCTGAAGAATCGCAAAAGCCCATTACTATTTCCATCTCTATTTTCTGTGCTACAAAGAGACCCGCACATGAATAGCCTTATTTCCCTGTTGACAAAGATGTCAGGGTTATCGACGGGGAGCCTCGCAAATTGTTTATCCTCGAGCATCTAGTCTGTGAGAGGTTGAGTAAATGAAAAGAGATACACTTAAAAAGTCACTGCCGCCCTTTCAGTTTACCCCAGAAGAATCTCTCCCTTTTAAGCATACCCAAGACCCGACAATAGAAACCATAGGTGATAATGGGATGACATATTCCTTTTCCTGCTGGGGAAGCACAGTAAAGGCCGTTTCGGTCGGTTTCAGTAAGTTGCCGTAACCAAAGGGAACGATATTCTGCCCCGACGTATGCAGAGGGTTAACCCTCCTGGTGGTTGTCTCAACGAGGTATCATGTCATTGGCAAAACTAACCATATCCTGTTGAACGAGATATTGGTCATTAGAACACTAGCCACATCGTGTTCTCGTCATCATCAAAAAGTCGACAATGACTTGATGAATTATCACTAGCAAAGTTGGTGCTCTTTCCCATGCAAAAACCACACTGGGAATGACGAAGTTGGGAAAACAAAGATTTGCAAACGCGCCGTACAGCGCTCTAGCACCTGTGCTCAACAGTTGCGTACATTGTTCGCAATTGAGGCACAACTAAAAAACACGATTTACAGAGTAAAATCATGTCTCATTGTGGAAAATTACATTCTTTCCAGCAGCAAGCATTCACTAAACCCTCCAAGAGGTTTTGACGAGGTATACCGTCCCTAAAGCTCTGACCAATTTTGCTAATGACAAGAATGTCGTCATCAAGATATTGCCAATTTTTTAATGACGATAAGATCAAGATCTGATTCAATTTTTTTCTTAGGTCGAGATATCTTGTCCAAGTTCTAATCAGTTTTGTTGATGGAGACAAACTCCTGAAACCACCACCAAGAGGGTTAATTCAATACTCGTCCGCTAGATGGCAGAAGTGTTTCATAGCATGTTATGTATTTTCTCAGTAATAGTAGGTAGTTATTAACGACGTAACGGGGAATAACACATTCATAGTAATGAAAACTCGACCCATTTAGTTTCATAATGTGATATTTTACGTTGTGTCACTCTTGCAACTCAAGAGTGATACATTCATCGAGAAGAAATATTTATTCGTCGCAACCCTCAATTGTCAGTTTCCAATTACCATGTATAAGAAAACCTACACTTTATATTTATTTGATTGCATAAATTTATCTTGCAAACGTGAGTTTCACCTCGTTGCTGGTAAACATTTGTACGTGTAAAAGCAAGTACACTTATCCGATCAGCAAGGTGCAAGTGGATTTTCAACAGAAGCTTTTGCAAATTATCCGATTGTTACACAATTTGAATAGACTGTTTTCACGAAAAAGCGTATTCATAAAGTTTGGGTCAAAAAATTTAAATTGCGCAGATGTAAGTAGATGGGTATTTAATTAACGTCACACTGGAGCAACACAACGGGCTATTTGAGATCGTCTGGGATCAATTCCAAAGAGAAAGATCCGAGAACACCACGTAATTTTGAACCACGGTCAGATGACGAGGTCAGAACTGAGCTGGCACCTCATTCACCAAACTTCCAATCCACGCCAACGTGCGGACATTTAACGTGCACCACACCCCTTTGTACACGACGGTCTTTGATTGGATTCGAACTTGCAATCCTCCAGTTGCTAATTCGCTACTCCAAACCGGGCTACATCGGCCCTTAAGTTGAGCAGAAGTTTTTACAAAAAACAGTGATAAAAAATTTTGATAACTGCACAAAATCGATATTCCCATATGCATTACTTTCCCGTGTATTTTAAACATTTTAGTTCACTTAATAGTTTGTATGCATTTTAATCAAATTAACCCTATTTGGAGAGTAATTAAATTGCAAAGTGCAGTTTGGTACTACACCTAAAGATTTTATCTCCATCTGACCGTGGTTCAAAATTACGTGGTGTTGTACTGGGATCTTTCCTTTCCGGATTGATCCCTGACCGTCACTAAAAGCCCGTTGTGTTGCTCCAGCGTGACTTTAATTATCTACCTACAGTTGCTCTTCCAACTGGGTTACCCCCATTGTGTTGCTACACTCTCTTTGAGGTTAATTAAAATACCTACTTACCTACGAACTGGGTTACCGCGGCCCACTTGTTGAAATGGAACTCAGTCGTTGAGTGAGAAGTACCTGTACCGAAAAAATACTTGATGCACTTGCAATAGCATTTTTATACTTCTGAGACTCGGGATTCAATTGATATGTCACCGGCAAAGTTCGAAATCAGGCATTCCATAGAATACCTAGGCATTTTGTAGGATGCCGGAAACTGGCTGGCAATGTATGAAACGATTAATATTTCACACATTTCCTAGGCATTCTATAGAATGCCAAATGACAAACCGGCAATGTATGAAATACATCTCCGATTCGTTTCGAATATCACGTGGCAAGGCACGTGACTTTTAATCCTCGCTTAGGCTCAGAATTTGCCATTTGCATTTTGCGCTTTGTTCGGGAGTGTCAAAATACGCGATTTTACTTAAATTTGTTCAACAAAAAATTAGTTTTATACTGTGCTGTATGAAAATGGAAGAGCAAGATATAGTGTTGGAGAAGGAGTCACAGTCAATAGAAATAAAATTGAGTGCGATTCAAACTAAAATTATTTCCCTTTCTTGGTGCAACAAGTAGGTTCATATTTTATTTTGTTTTCTTTAATAAGAAAGGCATAAATTTTGTTTTGTACAACTTTAATTTTTTTTACGTATTTTGAAAAGTTTTTTCAATGGCAGTCTTATTATTTTTTCAAAATAACATTTGTATTTTTTAGGAATGAACGGTTTTTAAATAATAGCCTTATCATTACCTTTTTTTCATACTTTGCCTAAATAGCATTTGTCATTCTATAGAATGCCTAGGTATTATATACAATGCCTAGGGAAAGTATATAATAATTCTCATATTTCATACTTTACCTAAAAGCGCCGGGTATTCTATAAAATGCCTAGGTATTCTATACAATGCCGGCGTTTCAAACTTTGCCGGTAACAGATATACTTCAACAAAGCCATGACGCCGAATTCCTCTTTCGTAGGAATGGGGGAAAAAGAACAACCTGTTCTTTTTTACCTGTTCTTCAAAAAGAACGGGAACAGCCTGTTCCCGCTTTTCACAAAACTCTGTTCTCCGTTCTTTTTGTAAAAGGAACTTTCGAATTTTTTTCCACTTCGATTTTAAAATTACGGGTTAAAATGGGAATTTTGCAAAGAAAGTAGTAAAAGTTTTCATATTTTTTAAAACTATGCTGTCCGAAACATCTGTTCATCTTACAGTTATTGACTCAGTTTCCTGTTGATTCATTCACCCGTCCATAAACTACTCCCTGCTCTGAGACTACTTCCTGTTCGGAAATTCATTCCTGCTCTAGAACTGTTCCGACCCTGTTCTCCGTTCTCGGAGCTGTTCTCGATTAACTGTTCGCGGAGCTAATCTCGCTGCCTGTTCCAGGAACTGTTCTCAATCTGTTCTCGACTGAACCAAGCCCCGACGTTCGATGAATTTGCGAGGAGATTAGCGTAATAATTGTGAAATTTTATAATTGTTAGGCAATGACATAAAGATGAATTTTTAGTTTTAAACAAAAATTTTTTTTAAATATTACTGATCCAGATTTCATTATCCAGCTTTCTCTTGTGGTGTCGCCTCTACTCATTCTTAGGATTTGCAATGCTTTTAACTTTATTTTAAAACTAAATTTTACAAAATGGAAAGCAAATTTTCAAATGTGTGGACATATTTCACTGAGAAATTAAGATTCGGATCGGGTGCCATGCTCTTGTAGTATGTCTCGTAACCCAGACGGCCGAAGTGCCGTTTGGTATATCGTAAATATCTCATTGTGGCGCTGCGTAGTCTGACTGCGTTGCGTCACTGCTGACATATCTCCCTGGTGGAAAAAAAACCCGAGAACTTCCTATATATATGTGTGTAATTCTTGTTTCGTCATGTCAATAAAAAACGTTAATTATTTAACACGTTGAGATTATTATTCTGTAATCCACTTCTGTCACCAGCAAACTCTCTATAAGTTGAAAAGGGATCTCATTAAGTCAGCTATTACGATTTTAAAGACATCTCGGAAACAAGCATCCCACCATAAAACTAATGTGTTGAAAAGCGAAAGTGATTTTTAACTAGTATTTTTCATGTTTTAAACGTGGTTAGATGTGTTTAAACGTATTAGATCATATAAAAATTAACCTGTTTTTCTGACAAACTAATTTTACTTTCCAAGTGGTAATCCCGGTATACGTGTTTTAAATGTTTATAATCTTTTATAAGGTCTCTATTGCATAACGTGATTCAAAATTACGTGGTGTTGTCCTCGGATCTTTCTCTTCGGGATGGATCACGGACGATCATTTTGTTGACTTAAATGACCATTTTGACTTAAAATCTAAAAAGATGCATATTACTTTCGTTTGCGTATTCGTTTTGTTCTAGGCACCTCATATCTGTTTGGGAAACAATTGAGATGGTTCAGATGTGGGACATTATTAGTTGCCACCGGGTACCCAGATAGAATTTAAACGTTTCGATTTGCAAGAACGTCTTCAAATTTACGGGAAAATTCTTATTTCTTTTCTTTATTACTGATAGTTTGGCGCAGCTCCGGTAGACTTGCCCCTTGCGCCATAAATCAATCAATCAACTGATCAACAATACGAAGACTCCAAATTATTTTATCTTTCGTTTTCTTCCTGTCAAAACTAGAGAAAAACTCACCATTAAAAAAGCCAACAGAGAGGAGAGTCATTTCTATTTTTTTTTAAATGCACGCCTACAAAGTACTAACAAAGGTGATATGTCAACAAAATTCGGTCCTTGTCTGTCTACGGTTAAAATTGCTGGTGCCACATAGTCTAAGAGGAGGAACAGTGCTTGCACATTTCGAGTAGAGAAGACATTTGAGAACAGAACAGGTTAAAGAACAGTTCTTTTAAAAAGAACGGTACAGCAAAGAACTGTTCGCCGAAAATAACAGTATTTCCCATCCCTACTCGTTCGTAAAACTCTTGTAAAATTATAACCACCCTCTGCTATTAATTATCCCAAATGTCATTCGGCGAGTCGACTTATGCAAATACATGAAATAGAACCACAATCTGATCTTAATTTTTAGAAGTAAGTTTAAAATAATTTATATTTTAAAGTGGTGACAACGAAAGAACGTATACTTTCCGGCGCTAAACTTATCGAGCTAAAACTTTGAGTGAATTTTCCATGGAGCTCCTGGGCCGAAGGCCCTCTGTCTCCAGATAACAAAGTCCTTGTGTTCCGAATACGTTTAGGATATCAGAAACTTTCAACGATGTAGAAAAGTCTTGGGTGTCAGGTTATCAAGGAGGTTGTAGTTGCAGTTGGTGTGGTTGGAGGCGTTACAATGAGAGGTAGGCAAGCCCATCACTTGAATGAGATCTCAGAAAATATCAGAGTTCAGAATATCCGTGGCTACTGCAGTTAATAGTATTAAAATAATGATTTAATTAGAAGGCTTGGAAGACTACATGATTTTCCAAATGAAAATTAGCTTAATTTTTTAACAAATTTGAATTTTAAATCAAAAGTATGAATTTAAGTTATTGTTTACATTTTTAGCATAATTCGTAATGGCTCTTGGTCTGTTTTTGTTAATTGGTAGACGATGGTCATATCTGGGGATCTGCGCTACAGCTGAGTTTTCATTGCAACGGAGGGAGAGGAAGAAAGTTTTGCTAATTTTGCCAAAAAATTCTTTGAGTTCTAAAATTCCTAGTTCTTTTATTTTGGTATCTCGGTAACACCATAATGATACTGAGGGTAGAATTTTGGAGTGCTTCAATTTTGTTTATGTGGGTCTTAACTGCATATCCCCAGACCTGACAGGCGTAATTAATCACTGGGCGGAGCATAGCTTCATATACGAGCATTTTATTGTGCATCGACATTTTTGAATTTTTAGCAATTAAGGGGTATACAATATTACGTGCAGCCAGAAATTTAGATCTAAGGGAGGATATGTGCCTATTCCATGTTAAGTGGTTATCTAAAGTGACTATATACAAGCTGGGAACCAGGGAATATCCTTTCCGAACAGGTGGTGGTAGTTTTCGCTTTCCAGTAAACATAAACGCTTGACATTTGTCAACGTTGATTTGGATCCTCCAATCAATAATCCAGGACTCAAGTGAATGTAGGTAAAGTGTAAGTGACTTACAGATATTCGCGAGATTGTTGCTTTTTGCTAGTATTGCAGTGTCATCTGCAAACTTAGAGTAGTGCAGAATTGCTTCTAGGTATGTCGTTCACATAGATGTTAAATAATTTAGGCCCTAGTATGGAGCCCTGTGGAGTGGCTACCGGAATGGCACGGCGTGTGGAAAATGTTTTATTTATGCGAACAACAAATTTCCTACTTGGCAGGTAGGAATGAATTAGATGTATAAGTGAGGCAGGGAAGCCGAATGTAAGTTTGTGGATTAGACCACTTACCCAAACTCGATCAAAAGCTTTCGCTACATCAAGGAAAACTGCACTAGTGTTATTTCTAATTTGAAATACATCAATAATAAATTCAGTGACTGAGGAGATGATGTGATGCCGACAGCTGTTTTCTGAATCCAAATTGCTGAGGAATAAGATTAACCCTTTGGCAATACTTATCTAATCTATCATTAATAATATACTCGGCTGTTTTGCTGAGTACAGTCAGTAAACTGATTGGCCTATAGCTGTCAGACTTAGCAGGACTTTTATTTGGCTTCAGTATAGGGACAATAACTGCTGCCTACCAAGAAGCGGGGAAAAGTCGGAGTGACGAAATGCAGCTTTATCAGAAAAGTTATTTGAAGGATCGAACTTTCTGTGGCATTTTATTAGAAAAATCAATTCCAGGGCTCTTTTTTGGTTTGAGCTTTCCAATGTAGTTCAAGACTTCCGATGGTTCGGCAGGTTCAATAAAGTCAGTAGGAGTAGGATTTAGAAAATGGTTAAGTGATGTATTAATTTTATTGATTATGTCTAGATTGTTGATGTTTTCACGGAACTACAGCTCAGGGCTATCGGCCATGATTTCGGCTTTCTCAGTGTCCGTGTATGCAATATCAGCAGGCCCTTTTATTAGATACTCTCACATTTTTAATAGCTCTCCAGACTGATCCATCCTCCATAGAAATCGAAGTGATGTAATCAGTCCAGGATTGCTGAAGTGTGGCTATGAATTGAGTCCTCAAACTTTTGTTGCGCTTGGTTCATTAATCTTTTATCAGAGGCTGACCTGGTGTGGTGCCAAGTTTTACGAGCTCTATTTTTTATTTTGATGAGCTCTCTTAAATGTTTGGGTATATAATTGACTTGCGTTTCGTGCACGACTTTTCCAGTCTGAAGATATATACTATTTATTGTGTTTATGAGTGTTTCAGTGTAGGAGTTAAGCTCCGATTCTGTTTTGATTGTGGGAGTAGTGTATGGAATGTTAGAGCTTGGGAAAATTTTTCCCAGTTTGGTTTAAAGGCTCCAGTGTTCCCTAGTACGGGTTGATTAGTATCGAAAACCATCATGACTGAATTGTGGTCGCTAGACATTTCCGATATCGAGTCAATCGAGTAGGAAGAAGAAAAACCTTTTCGACGGCGTCGCTACTTCCCTTAGAATAGAATCATTTTATTCCTTAGAGTATAATCCTTTTGGAAGATTCTATTTCTCCTCTCTTTAGAATATAATACTTCGGAATTATTCTATTTCTCCTTTCCTTACAACAGAATGATCTGCAAAGATTATTTTGGTCAAGAAGATCGAAACCGTTTAGACGTCATGCAGCTTGCAAGGTGGAATTTTGCTTGTGAACCCGTCAGAGGGTTAAATTATCAACACGTGTTTATCAAGGGTGATTCATTTGGAACATATACAGGGTGAGTCTAAACTGTTTTTACAAAATAAGAGGGGTGATAGTACCCATCCAGACGAGCTATAATTACCATGGAATATAGGGTCACATTCCACTCTGAGAGGCAGAAAAGAGTAAAGTCGAAAAGCGTCGAGTATGAACAAGTCATCGCCTCTGACGTCGTTTTGTACCTGCCTACGTAGCACTTCTTGAATGTCACATATCCCGCACGATGGATCGGACGTGGCAGACCTGTGGCTTGGCCTCCTCGCTCACCGAACCTTACCACTGGACTTTTTCTTCTGGGGGCAGATGAAATCTTTAGTGTACCAGACGCATGTGGACTCGACTGAAGATCTCGTAGCGAGAATCGGTGTTGCCGCAGACAAAATTAACACAACACCAGGAATCTTCGAGAGGGTGCGCCAGTCATTCCTTCGCCGGTGTGAACTGTGCAACGACACGCGTGGCCGCCACTTTGAGCACTTGCTGTGAGTTTTTCTCTGATGAATAAATCAGATTGTGCAACTTTTGGTATCGTTCATTCGCTTTCCCAACACTGTTGTAAGTTCATGTTGAAATTCTAATTTGACTCTTTTCTGCCTCTCAGAGTGGAATGTGACGCTATGTTCCATGGTAATTATTACTCGTCTAGATGGGTACTATCACCAATCTTATTTTGTAAAAACTATTTAGACTCACCCTGTATATATTCACGTATTTTATAAAGATTTGAGTATCACTGCATTCCACAACCTCCTGCAATTGTTAACGCTCTTAAAGAAAGGTAGCGTAATATGTTTCGCACGTAGGCGACTAATGAATCAGAAACGACACTGGTTGTTTGCCTTCAGGAACAAAACATCAAACTATCAGCAACTCTCTACGTTAATAGGCTGAGAAAACGGTCCCCCGTTTTCGCACACACTAATGTGTTTTCAAAGATGCTTAACATTTTGGGGGGCAGTCGCTATAAAATTCTTAAACTCTTTCCAGGCTTTTCTACAAATCAATGCGGAAAATATTCAAATTTTAACTTGTATGTCATTGAATATTTAAGATCAAATATCTCCAGTTGGAGGTCGGTGCACATCTGGTGCGAGAAATTCAGGTGTCTGAAGTTCTACGAAAAGAAACGAATTTTATTCGCAGACTTTCTCAGACGTCTACTTCGTAGAACTCCACTTAAATCTTTTTCCTCTTATTTCACCGACATTCATTGGAAATTCACGCGTTTTTTAAAAAAAAGGTAGCTTATTGATGTTCTTGTGGGAGAGGCCTCAGGAAGTGTCCAATCTGTTTTTAAAAACAAAAGAACAAACTGTCGGTAACAGGTGGAGAAAACGGTCCTCCGTTTTGTCACACGCAAATGTGTTTCAAAAGATGCGCATCATTGTTTGGACAGTCTATAAATTCGTAAACTTTCTTGGTCTTTCTAGAAATCCATGCAATAAAATTATTCAAATTTTAACTTACTTGTTGAACATTTAATCCTCCTGGTGGTTGTCTCGACGAGGTATATCGTCATTAGATAAACTGACCAGGTCTTGATGAACGAGATATCTCGTCGAAACCATTTAGTAGGAGAGTATTTTAATTAACGTCGCACTGGGAGCAACACAACGGGCTATTGGCGACGGCTCGGGATCAATCCCGAAGGGAAAGATCCAAGGACAACACCACGTAATTTTGAACCACGGTCAGATGACGAGGTCACACTTCAAACTTCCACACCACGCCAACGTGAGGACATTTGAGGCCACGACGGATTTAACGTGCACCTACCCCATTTGTACACGACGGTCTTTTGTTGGATTCGAACTCGCCATCCTACGGTTGCTAAACCCCTGCTCTTTAAACTGTGCTACCACGGACCTTATGTTGAGCAGAAGTTTTTACATAAAACGGTGATCAAAAATTTTGATAACAGCAAAAATCGATATTCCTATGTACATTAATTTCCCATTGTATTGTAAATATTTTAATTCACTTAATAGTTTGTATGCATATAAATCAAATTAACTCTATTTGGAAAGTATAATTCAATTTTAAAGCGAACAATTTTGTACACCTAAAATTTTCATCGTCTTCTGACCGTGATTCAAAATTACGTGGTGTTGTCCTCGTTCTTTCCCTTCCGAATTGATCCCGAACCGTCATCAATAGCCCGCTGTGTTTCTCCAGTTTGACGTTAATTAACTACCTACAGTTGTTCTTCCAACTGGGTTACTCCCATTGTGTTGCTTCAGAGTGACGTTAATTAATAATACCTACCTGCTAACTGGATTATAGCGGCCCACTCTATGGAACGGAACTCAGTTGTTGAGTGAGAAGTACCTGCACCGAAAAAGTACTTGATGTACTTGGAATAGCATTTTTACACTTCTGAGAATCGGGATTAAGCTGATATACTACTTCAATAAAGACATGACGCCGGATTCCTCGTTCGAAAACCTCTTGCAAAATTATAAACACCCTCTCTTATTAATTATCTCAAATGTCACTCAGCAATACGGCGAGTCGACTTATGTAAATATTTTTAAATGGTTCAAAGTGAGGATCTGATCTTAATTTTTAGAAATAAGTTTAAAATCACTTATATTTTAAAGTGGTGACAACGAAAGAACGTATACAACCTGACTTATCTGGCTAAAACTTTGAAGGTATGGAATTTGCATATGGAGGCTGATATTAGTAAATGGATAAGTTATGAAATTAGAGTTATGACGAATTGGCAAATGACCGATTTGGCCAGAAATTTTCGAAACACCTGCAATAGTGGCACAACTAAAAACATGGTTTAGGGAGTTAAGTTCATGTTTCAATGAAACAAATTACATTATTTCCAGCGGCTCAGACAAGCCTATCACTTAATTCAATACTCTACCGCTAGATGACAGAAGCATATTCTCATGCTAAGGGAAATTGAACCAATTTAGTTCATAATTTGATATTTTTAAGATGTGACACTGCATGCGGCTTGCAAGGTGGAATTATGCGTGTTGAACCCCACAAAAGGGTTAAATACTAGACACGTTTTCATCAAGATTGATTCATTTGGAACATATTACATGTTTTCGAGAAATGTAGCGTAATAAGTTTCGCCCGTGGGCGGCTAATGAATCAGAAACGGCCCTGGTTATTCGCATTCAGGAACAAAACATCAAACTATCAAAAGCTCTCTCTTTGGCAATAGGCTGAAAAAACTGTCCTCCATTTTCGTACACACAAATGTGTTTACATAAACATTTTGGGGGCAGTCGCTATCAAACTCTTTCCAGGCTTTTCTAGAAATCAATGCGAAAAATATTCAAATATATATATTCGAATATTCAATTAACTTATATGTCATTGAATATTTAAGATCAAATATCTCCAGTTGGAGGTCGGTGCACAACTGGTCCTAGGAATTCTGGTGTCTGAAGTTCCACGAAAAGAAACTTGGATTTTTTCGGACATACTCAGACATCTACTTCGTAGATCTCCACTTACAACTTTTTCCTCTTATTTCACCGACATTCATTTGGAACTCACTTTTTTTTAAGGTATCTTATTGATGTTCTCGTGGGAGGGCGGCTAATACCTCAGGAAACATCCTGTCTGCCTTTAAAAACAAAAGAAGAGACAGTCACAAGCTCCCTCTTCGGTAACAGGTGGAAAAACGGTCCTCCGTTTTTCGCCTATCAAATTCTTAAACTTTCTTAGTCTTTCTAAAAAACAAAGCAACAAAATTCTTCTCATTTCAACTTACATCTCGTTGAACATTTTGCCCTCCTGGTTGTCTCGACGAGGTATCTCGTCATTAGCAAAACTGGCCAGATCTTGATGGACGCGCGCGCGAGAGATATCTCGTCATTAAAAACTGACTTCATCTTGATCTCTTCATCATCAAAAAACGGCAATGTCTTCATCATTCAGAATGCAATCGGCATTCTTGATGACGAAATATCTCGTCTTTAGCAACACTGGTCATATCGTGATGGACGAGATGTCTCGTTGAAGCCATTTGGTAGGTAGGTATTTTATTTAACGTCGCACCGGAGCAACACAACTGCCTATTGGCGACGGTCCGGGATCAAACTCGAATTGAAAGATCATAGGACAAGTAATTTTGAACCACGGTCAGATGACGAGGTCACTCCTGAGCTGGCACCCCCCTCCAAAGTTCCACACCACTGCAACGTGAGGACATTTGAAGCCACGACAGATTAAAAGTGCCCCAGCCCCCTTTGTACACGAAGGTCTTTGGTAGGATTCGAACTCAAAACCACTTGGAGGGTTAAGATGAAATATCTCCAGTTAGAGGTAGGTGTATACCTGGTCCAAGAAACGCGTCCCTGTAGATCTACGAAAAAAAAAACTTGTCTCTCGCAAACCTCACACATCTAAGTCTTAGAGCTCAACTAACACCTCTTTCCTGTTCATTTTACCGACATTTGGAACCCCACGTTTTTAAGTTTTATTGAAGTGGCCACTTCCTCAGAAACCGTCCTGCTTGCCTGCCTTCAAAAACAAAAGAACTAACTCTCAAGATCTCTTCGATAACAGACGGAAAAAACGGTCCTCCGTTCCTCTTAACGGCACCGGCGGCGAAGCGTTAAAACGCGTCAGAAAAAGAAATCGAACGGCCCCCAAATTGCAATCATTTCTTTTTCAATTACAGAACAGAACACGACTGGAAACGCAGTAAACAATGCATGACCTCTGGAATTAACCCGTCAAATATCCCAAGGAGACATAATGAAAGTTCTTTAAAATGTGATTCATGGGGTGGTTATGTGATGTATGTCTAGCTGACTCATTTATTTGTTAAAGGGATAGACTGATGGAAGTTTCTCAATGAGGTGATTCCTTCTTTAAATACCAACGCCGTTAATCGTAACAGGTAAGAAATGGACTTTCATCATTGGAATGTATGCATGGAGGCTCACCAAACAATGAATATTTTTGTTAGTCTGCATGATTCATGGATCAGTAGTGGGCGCATGAGGAAATGGATTTCTAGTTAACTGATATCTTGCAAAGAATCTATTTCGCAGCTAATTCATTTTCTTTTCATTGTCACTTTGACGTATTTTAGAGGAAATGTGGCCGCCCCAAACCTGCATTTATAATTATCAACCGTTCATTGAGGGTGGTACGTATCATGGTACCAGGCAGTGGATAACTGGGGATGCAGATATTGGATCGAAACCAAGAAGTAAATAAAGCAGAGCCTTACTTATCCGAGCTCCGATTAACCGTGTGTCCTTGTAATCCAAGACGACTTTGAGTTTATTTTTTCAAGCTTTAAATACAGCTTCGAGCATGAATGCGAGCACTTTGTCCTTGACTGGTCTGGTTTAGTGGGCAGAATGCTGCTTGTTACAACTTGAGAGTGTGACTCATTGTAATTCCAGAATCATTTCAAGATTCGATCCCCGCGTGCTCTACCCAACAAAATATCCCTACCTTTGAGATGAGTGCTTTTTGAATATACTAAGGAAAATTAAAAAGAGACTATGCAGTTTCAAGGTAGGTAGATAGTTAATTAACGTCACTCTGGAGCAACACGACTGGCTATTGGTGACGGTCCAGGATATTTCCCGAAGAGAAAGATCAGAGGACAACACCACGTAATTTTGAACCACTGTCAGATGACGAGGTCAGCACCTAAGCTGGCATCTGACTCTCCAAACTTCCACATCAAGCAGACGTGAGGACATTTGAGTCTACGACAGATTTAACGGGCACCAACCCTCGCTTGTACGATGGTCTTTGGTTGGATCGATTTCGAACTCGCAACCCTTCGGTTGCTAATCCGCTACTCTTCCAACCAAGTCACCACGGTAATATCAGAAAATTTTATTTCTGGGTATGTTTATTTAACGTTTGGAGCACACTGCGTCGGTCTTTCAGGTACGTGTATTTTTTTCTGACTACATGCAAGTGCCCGTATACAACTCTCGAAGAGCCATGTGGTGACCCAGGGCAAAAGTTTAATCACTCTTAGTACAATTTCGAAAATGTACATCACAGTATCGGATGTCTAATATTTAATAAAAGCCATATTTTACACCATAAGAAATGTAGTATCAGTTTGGATTCCCTTCTGCATCTTCAAAACCGAAACGATTCTTTAAAATTGCCATTCTCGAAAAGCAAAAATAACCCTAATCAAAAGTTACCGTAATACATTTTCCCAACCCCTGCCCTCACATTTATTGGCTAACAATTTAGATAAACCACCAAACTGAGTGGCAGCACGCTAGTTTCGAATGCGTTCTCTCAATTTGTGGCAGCTGCTTTTTTTCAGCCGGCGCTTCTACAGCTTCGAATATCGAAGCGAATCATGTACCTGCGACGTTCGCCATTTTTATTGTTTTCTTCTTCCGTAATCACGTGATGGACTGGAGATAATGATGCCAGATATCGATCAAAAAATATCAAGGATCATCTTCTGGCGGAGGTTTTTTTTTTCTCTTCTTTTCGGGTGCGTTTTACACCTCCCCCATTTCCACTTAACTCGTTTTCCTAATTAAGTTTTTGTTTTGCTTTTATTCTCGTTTGGATTTCATTTCTTTCCGGAGCTTGGAATTATTTTTTTTTGGAAAAGTTGAGAACTCTTTATTTCATTAAAGGAATGGACTGGTGAGATTTTCGATGTGAAAACAATGGTTTGGGAACTTTTGACGTTGGACGTCTTGCGGGAACAGGTGATTAAAATCAATAATTTGGAATGGACTTCTTTAGGAAAAGTTCAAAACACACACTTGTGTCTGCGAAGACGTACGTTTATTCCGTCGCTGTACGGTGTCCAAGGTCAAATGTTTTTTTCTATACCTACCTCTGGCCTCTGTCATAAATCAACCCAATTGAGATCTGATTAAATATAGTTTAGAAGAATTATCTGCAGTACAATTTGCAATTGTACTATAGAGATTACTTCTATATACTAATATGTTTAATCAGATCTCAATTGGGTTGATTGACAATTTGCAATTGTACTGTCAGGAATTTTAGGACAATCTCTTAAGGTGGTCTCATATCATTTCATCCAGTTCTCTAAAAGGGACAAAATCTCTTTGCAGATTAAAAGTCCATTAACCCTCTCGATGCGTAATTTTTTTATCAAAATAGGTTCAAAAATTGCGTATTTTTTTTATTACATATTTCAAATCTACATATATTTTAGAGTTAAAATATACAAAAATTTTTTGTAAAAGAGTTTTTTTTCAATATAGAATTAGATCATAAAAAAAGGTTGTCGGAATATTGAAATTGGAGAATAATCAAATAAAAGCAAAATTTTGAAAATTAATCTTGGTTAAATCATGATTTATTTTATGAAATACAAAGGTAAAACGTATATACTAATGAAAATATGCAAAATACTTACAAAACATTTATTAGAAATGAAGAATTATTAGAAATCACTATCCGCAGAGGAATCCGAGAAATTCTCATTAGTTTCGCTATAACTATCTTCAATATACTTGATATCAGAGTCAGAACTGCTATCAGTGTCGGAAATATTGTCAGGAATGTAGGTTCTATCACTCGCGAAACGCTTCCTGCCAGACATCTTTGAGCTTTGAAAAGAGCGCGCAAAATGCTGCAAAAAATGCTTGTATATTTCACAGAAATGTGGACATCTAAAGCCATCTGTTAACCCAGATTTGAATAAACAATTAAACATCAGAGAAAAGGCAAAATGAAACCATGAACGGGGAAAGAGCTGGTTGCACAGTTAAATAGACAGCAAAAATGCATCCCCGCGGAAATCGCGGGCTGCGCAAATTTTGGTACTTCTACGTTGCCCGCGGAAATCGCGGGATGCGCAGCGAGAGGGTTAATCCTTATAGTCGAACATATAAGCCTTTTGATGTTACGTAGAGGCAAAGAGGATTTAGGTTTAGGCAACTGTGTTCCAGTTTTAAGTTTGGTTTGGGTTTTGGGGGGTTTACGGCGCAAGGGACATATTTGGCCATGCTGTGCCAGACACAATACGATATCAATTACTCCAGTTTTCGATAATTGATCAACTTGTTCATTATCAGATACACCAGTGACTTCGGATCCACAGTGAGAAAAATTTTTTTTCTTAATATCCTCATATTCTATAGTTAACTTTGCAAGGACAATTGGGCTATCACAAACGACCACAAAGTCGTCAGTCATTTAACAAGAACAGGACACCACGAGTGAACGGTTGACATCATCCCTCTATGAAATCAAATAGTACTAAGGGGAAAGGTTCAAAAGGTATGTAAAGGATGTTTTCAGAAGGTAGGTAGTTAATTAATGTCGCACTGCAGGCAACACAACGGGCTATTGGCGACGGTCCGAGATCAATCCCGAAGGGAAGATCCAAGGACAACTCGTAATTTTGAGCCACGGTCAGATGGCGAGGGCTAGACCTGAACTGTGGCACCCCACTTCCAACGTGAGGACATTTGAGGCTACGATAGATTTAACATGCGCCAGCCTACACGCACTTGACGGTCTGGTTGAATCGAGTCTTACCCTACGATTGCTGCTCTGTGACTCCACCAATTGGGCTACCGTGGCCCCTGATCACTTGGGTTGGTGGAATTTACGTCGCAACGGACCGATATAACAGGCTATTGGCGATCCGGGATCAGTGTCCTAGAGAAAGATTCGAGGACAAAACCTCGTTATTTTGAACCACTGTCAATACCCTGATTTGGTGCCTCTCTTCAAACACACACTACATCAACGTGATTTACCCATTTGGATAGGTAAGTGGGGTAATGATAGGAATTAACGTCGCACTGGAACAACACATAGGACTATTCCGTGATGAACCTCGAAGGGAAAGATCCGAAGACGCCTCGTAACTTTTACGACCACGGTCAGATGACGAAGTCAACTCTTGAGCTGGAACCCCACTTTCCAAGCTTCCACACCACGATGCCAACGTGAGGACATTTGAGGCCACGCGCAGACGGTTTTTGTTTGGAATGAGTCTCGAACTCGCAGAGGTTGTAGAGTTGCTGTCGAGAGTAGGAACTATAGAGTCTTTGGTAGAGTTGCAATCCTCCGGTTGCTACTCCTCAACAGTACCAACTGGGCTACCGCGACCTTCTAAAATATTATTAATCGTAATGTTCATTTATATTACGACCTTTAGATTTGCGTGGAAAATCGAGAGGATTGAGCCCACTCGGAATTATTTTTCTAGATGCTTTCGTTCTAAGCACGTTCTTAACGTGGTTCAAAATTACGAGGTATTGTCCTAGGAGGTTATCCTAGGACAACTGGTAAGTAGGTAGTTGAGTTTACGTCACACTGAAGTGACACAACTGATGACAGTTCGGAATCAGTCCCGAACTGAAAGATTTGAGGACAACACCAAGGCTTCGATAGCCCGGTTGGAAGAATATCGGATTAGCAACCGGAGGGTTGCGAGTTTGGAACTCGATCCAACGAAAGAGCGTCCTATACGTAGGGGTTAGTGCACGTTAAATCTGTCGTGGTCTCAAAAGTCCGCACGTTGGCGTTGTGTGCAAGTTTGAAGTGTGGGGTCCCAACTCATGTGTTGACCTCGTCATCTGACTGTAGTTCAAAATAACCCGATGTCATTGGATCTTTCCTTTCGGGATTGATCCCGGACCGCCGCCAATAACCCCTTGTGTTGCTCCAGTGTGACGTTAATTCAACTACCTATGCCAAAGGAATTAATTTTTATCTGCTTGTGAAGAAAAAATGTTTTTTAATTTAAGATTTTTTAATTTTCAGTTAGCCTAGTGGGAGAAAAAGGACGGGTCGGACAGCTATTGCTCGTTAAAAACGTCTTTAAATTCCGTGTAATTTGGAGTGACGGGCAATCTTACAAAGATAAGTGCGTGTGTGTGGACACCGTTTTTCGTATAATACAAGAGTACTAAAGGTAAAAATGATATCTGATTTTCATCCGATTCCTTTGTTCTTAGCTCTTTTGTTACTGGAAGTGATTTTTTTGTCGGTGTTTCTCCGGGAAAAAACGGTCTTCTCCAGGTGTTAAAAAATTTTCTTTCTAATGAATTTTCCGGGTTAAACTAATGAATTCACTGTTAATTAGTTTCGTTAAAAGTCCAGATTCTGGGTATTAACCCTAATGGAGCGAAACTCCTTCAGAAGATTGATTTCCTTTTAATGATTGGTACATTGCGACATACTTTCCGTACCTTGATTAGTCTGATTATAACGAACACTGATATCGTATTTACGGTAAAAAAGAATTGTTCCTATGTTGGAAAAGGATTTTTTATGTATGTCGACTTGATTTGAACTATCTACGAATAAAGTTGAGTTTAAGTTCATTTTTAATGGAGTTTCTTATTAGATGTTTATACTTTTAAAACTTCTAATAGAAGTTTAAGCGAAAAAGAGTATTATTTGAAGGTAGGTATGTATTTAATTAACGTCGCATTGGAGCAACACAATAGGCTATTGGCGACGGTCCGAGATCAAACCCGAAGGGAAAGATCGGAGGACACCACGTAATTTTGAACCACGGTCAGATGATGGGGTCACACCTGAACTGGCACCTCACTCTCCAAACGAACTTCGTTCTGAGTACCCAGGCGTGTTTCTTCACGAAAATGGTAGGTATTTTAATTAACGTCGCACTGGAGCAGCACAACGGGCTATTGGCGACGGTCCGAGATCAAAATCGAAGGGAAAGACCGAGGACAACACCTCGTAATTTTGAACCATGGTCAGATGACGAGGTCACATCTGAACTTCCACACCGCCAACGTGAGGACATTTAAACCCACGACAAATTTAACGTGCACCAATCCCCTTTGTACGAAGGTCCTTGGTTGGATTCGAACTCATAAGCCTCCGTTTGCTAGGTCACGAAAATGAAAAATGATTTAAAAAATTTAATACCTAAAAATAACAAAGATGTACAAAATTTGGAATTATTTGATTGCAGTTTCGTCTATAAATACCCCCAAAAGCTAATTTTAGCGAAAGAAGGAAATTTCCTTAAAATATGGTAAGTATGTTAACGACAAACTGGAGCAACACAGCATGCTGTTGGCGTCGGTCCGGGATCTTTCCCTTCGAGTTTGATCCCGAACCGCCGCCAATAGCTCTCGTGTGAAGTTAATTAAAATACCATACCATCGCCAATAACCCATTGTGTTGCTCCAATGCTACCGTTAATAAAAATACCCTTAAAACATGTCCAGTACACGTTGCAAATGATTGTCCCAGAGTGCCTCAAATATCTCTGTAGCAGAACTGGTCAAGCGGTATACTAGAGAAACGCAATTTTGCCATAAATTGTTTATTACATACGTATGGTACAGGTAGGTAAAGTCAAAGAGCAACACAACCACGCATGGTAGGATATTTATAGATTAAGAATAGCAGCATACGATATTTATAGACTAAGAATATCGCACAGCACTCCGAATATCTGTTCTAGACTAAGCTTAAAGAAACTACAATCGCTCGCTTTATTTGAGGCCCGAAGTTGTCAGTGCATTTTGTATGTTTGATTTATTTATATTTTATCTACTAGTTATTTCACCTGGTAGGCAGGTATTTTAATTAATGTCACACTGGGGCAACACAACGGGCTATTGGTGACGGTCCAGGATCCATCACAAAGGGAAAGATCCGAGGACAACAAAAGTAATTTTGAACCACGGTCAGATGAAGGAACATCCGAGCTGGCACTTCACTCTCCAAACTTCCACACCACGCCAACGTCTTCATGTGAAAGTACCTCCATACAATAAAGCACACAATCTCCACATGAATAATTTAGTGTCAGGGTAAGGTAGGTAGCTATTTAAATTGACGTCACACTTGAGCAACACAACGGGCTATTGGCGAAGGTCGGGGATCAATTCCAAATGGAAAGAACAGAGGACAGCACGTAATTTTGAACCACGCTAACGTGAAGACATTTAACGTGCACCAGCCCCCTTTGTATATGTCGGACTTTAGTTGGATTTGAGCTCGCAACCCTTCGGTTGCTAGTCCGTTACTCTTCCAACCGGGCTACCGCGGCCCCTTGTGTCAGGGAAAGTTAATGCCCAAACGTTACTATAATTGCAATAAATCAAATAATTATCGATAGCACATACAAGAATGAAATAGTTTTTAACTAAGTATTTTTTTCTTTTCTCCACTAATTTGTTTCACTGAGAAACTGTTAAGGTTAGTTGTGAAACTTGAATAGCAGCTATGTGAAAGGTTATGGATTTCATGTGATCGTGTCAATAAGGTTTAAATTTAATGAAATTTGAAGTTAAATTTTTATATATTAGAGAATTAATAGAAAAATATTTTAAACTTCTTCAAAAACTTTTTTAATTCGAAATAAATGCCAGTTAGTCTCTCCTATTTCAATTCTAACCCCGAGAATTTACAATAAATATATCTGTTCGCCAAACAGCAGTCTTCCCTTCATGACTTCTAACCAGTTTTGACCAATAGGATGTTCCTGAGTAATTCAACTATGTTATTTAGTCAAGCATAATGTAGGGTAAAAGAAATACTATAATACTCGGAAATCTCTCGTGACCCTATTTGTTTTACTACTAGCTGAATTTACCCGGAGTTGCTCGGGTTTAATTGGCTAAACGTCGATTGAAAGTGATCCAAAAAATCCCTATTCTGTCAGAAAATGCAAATGTAGAGAAAAATAAGCGAGCGTAAAATAATTTTTAAAACAAAATTTTATAGCTTCTACAATTTACTTTAGATCCATTTCACATACATAAGGCAAACCTACTGATACTGAGATGACTATATGCAAAAGTCGATTTTGAGTTTTGGAGTGATTGTGGATGCCCTTTAAGTTCATTTTATAAAAAAATGACATAAATCGTATTATTGCAATCGGTTTTTTCTAATCAATGTTTTTTTATTTGAACCACCTTGCACCAGGAATCGAATTTCGGAATTCCACCATCATTATAAAAGGGTGAGAAATCATATTGATACGATATCATGATCAACGTTTCAAGCAATTACACTTTATGCTCGAAAATTCCATTTCGCCATTTTACAGATGGGATACATAAACGATGCGATACTGAGCGATTTTCAGCGCAAACGCATTCTTCTGCGATTCCACACAATACTCTTCTAAGATTCTAAAAAACCTCTAAAGTCATCTTGAGAGGTGACTCCTGTAGATGTTAACTCTGACGTCATCTGCACAGTCAGAACGGAAAGAGCGCCCCCTAGCAAGTGCTCTGTTCAGGATGACGGGACATTACACCCCTCAACACACCGAAGACAAATAGAAAGGGGTTAATAAGTAGTCTACGTTACCTGCAGGGTTCCAAAGAATACCAAGGGCAAAGAATACCTGCAGGGTTCCAAAGAAAGGGTACCAAATTTGGTGTTGTTTGGTCAAACGGTGTGGATTTATATAGAGAACAGACAGATGCCACCTCTGCCTTACATGTATAGATATTTCCATTCTATGTAATTTTTCAGAGAAAACAGGTGCAAAAAAAACTCTTTGACGGTTCATGCAAGCACTTTTCCACAAATTAATCTGCACTTTTCCCTGCAAGACTTCTAACCAGCTTAACTTTTTGAACAATGGAATCCTTTCAATCAATAGATGTGGCTATTTAGTCATTATGTGTGTTGTAAGATAAAAGCAATAGCACACTACTCGGAATTTTCGTAACGCTCACAGGGTTAAAAAGAAATTTCACTCAATGTTATTTAGTGTCATAAAACCACAATACACAGAAACATTCAGCATTCTCATATAAATTTTTATTAAATATGATAACACGGAAAAACACTGAATATACTTCTAATATAATGCTCCACAACAATATCAAAAACATGACATAAGGATACTTTCATAAAATATATTACAACTCTGAGCAAATTCAATATCGTAATACTACAGCACGTTTTTGAGAGCAGAAACACAATGGAACATGCTCAAAAAACATTTTCTTTCACTTTGAAACACCTTGCTAAGCCTCGCTCAATAAGCCCATTCAGAATAAATCTTGTTTATTTGTGCTTAAAATAAGAAATCTAAAATAACCCGTAGTATAATGCACTGTATCAGACACACCAGTACCTTTTTACATCTTTTCAAACTCTTTTTTTCAACATTAAGTCGATAAAAGAAGTTCTTATAGTCTACAAGGGCTATATACCTCTCAATACAAATCAGCAAAAGAGCAAAGCTCATTCAAACAAGATTTACTGGCATATTTAGTACCATTTGAAACTCAGTAAAAAAAAATCACATGAAAAAACAAAAGAAATTAGCATAGTAAAAAGAACTAAGAGTAAAATTCACAATTACTTTCTGTAAATAAGAATATCAAATCGTGTCTACAATAAAAGCATGACATTCGGCACAAAAACAATCGGTCTTAGAACGAGTTTTAATACTATTGTGCATGCATTCTGAAGTCAATTGGGCTTTGAAGGGATGTTTTTCGGAAGACATCACAGTTTTAATTCCATTTTAGTGGAAGAAATTTTTTTAAAGCTAAGTAACCATACAAATGTCTTTAGTCGACAATGTTTTCTATCAGTAGTCTTCACATCAGACCAATACAAAAACTAACTAATGATTTTTTTGTCGGATTAAAAAATAGGTATTAAATCCACATCTACAAGTATCTAATTTGTCTTCGAATATGGAGTCATGACCTATAAATGAAAAACTTATCACAATATGCTTCAACCAATGCTTGTGTTACAAAATGGCTTTGTTTCTTTTTCGTCTCATCGATGAATTTGGTTTTCGACTTCAGACTAGGCTGCGAATACGCATAATAGAAAAGTGGTCGACTGTGCGTAGCAAAAATATGCAAGTGCTTGCTCATTTTGGTAAAAAATATAAGCATTGCATATGTGCTCATATTGAAAAGGCAATGCGGTTTTTTATGAAATAAAATAAATGGATATTAAAATTACATGGCAGTGAGCACACTAAGGATTAAAAGCTTCACATTACAATTATTTCCATCGTGTTACTTTCATTTCTATCTAGCAAACCTTTGAAATTTATGGACGAGCGCATTTGAAACATTACTAACTGAACAGCAAAACTTTTAACTGATTTAGGATTTATGGGAGTGTGACATGGTGGGAAAATATGAAAAATATCATTTTCCAGACATTTAAAATTAAGACTTAAATGGGAGTAGTTCTATGGAAACATTTTTCTATAGTATAGCTAAATACCCACAAAATTTTCTACAGGATAAAAACAGATGAAACTATACAATTTCCCATTCTAACAATACATTTTTAGACTTAATTATTCATCAATTCAACAAAAATTGCTTTTGACGCATGCAAACACAAATGGTCTTGAAAATGAACTAAGCCCATTACCTTGTTGAGTTACATAAAAAAAAATCACTCCAGTTGCAAACCATCAAGTTCTGTGCAATATTGAGTACCGAAAATGTTTGCTGCTGTTGTCAATTAAAGAAGGAAATTGATGACAAAAAGCTTTAAAAAACTTAACACTCAACTTGAAATTTTATCTTTTTGAAGTCTGGATTTGTAATTAAGTACTAAAAGGTTCTATAGTTAGATAAACACAGTTGAAGAAACGAAGAGAAACCACCGGAAAACATCCGAGATTTAAAAGTACAACTTACTAAATTGAAATTCATCAATTCAGTCTCTAATACGAATAAAGATCAATTTACGTAAGCACTTTTCTCATTTGATCACTTTAAAACAATATACTTTTAGCATGGGAAAAATTTTTCTAAGTAGATTCAAGCAATAATCCTAGTTTTAAAAACACCGTGCTTGAAACGGAAGAAAGTGATTACATAAAAACGAATAACTTTAAAAATCATGAAATGGTCCAAGGTTGAATTAAAAAGGGAAAAACATCGAATATGTTTTTGTTGGGCTGAAAGAGGGAGAAAATGCGTTGGTCATCGGTAGGAATGTTTACTATACAATTTGAAAAGTTGGAGATTTCATATCGAAATGCAAGAACAAGGCACATATTGTACTCTCTTTTGGGGTTCCTTCACTTAAAATTGGAAAACAGGTTGCTTAGGCAAAACAATGAACTGGAAATTGAATAACAAAACAGTCTTATGATCCCTTCACTAGTGTCGAAAAATTTGTTCTTTTTCTGTTGAGTCAAAATCAGATTTCACAACTTTAGAGGTAATGAATGCGACTTATGGGTATGCATCTGAGATCCTTCTTAGGAGTGACAGATGCATACCCATCAATCGGTAACGGGTATGCATCTGTCAGTGTTCATTTTAGATTAAGCATTCTTTGATTCTGTCTTCTTCGTAATCATAAAGCATTAAAGAGGACAGAAATTGCTGCTATTTTGGATGCAGATAGATTGTTATTACACACAAGCTAATACTATATTTATCACATTTAAAATTCAAAAAGTATCACTTGAATGTAGTTCCTTTTGGAACTTTTCTCATCATTTAGAAGATGGACAAATGCAAGAAAGAATCTGAATTCAAAGATCAAAGGATGCATGAATTGTTTAGTCAGAAGGGTTAGAGGAAAACTTGTACAATACATCATATATATTTTTCTTTTCACGTGAAATACCTTTAGCTGCCATGTGCCAAGAACAGCCTCCTTTAGAGAACCAAAAGACACAGGATCAACATAGGTACTATATACTGCCATGCTAGTCAAGTAAGCAGTTTCCCCAAGTTTAGTCTATAAGGTTAAAAAACTGCTACATATCAGCAGTTTACTATGAAAACCAACACGAGTCCAATTCTTTAATTTGAGGTTTGAACATTATTTGGTTACAAATCTGCTTACAAAACAGTTCTTAAGTCTACATCAATTATAAAGTCCTCTAATGACAAACTTCAAAATTCGTATCTTGTAGCTGGTTTGCAATTTGGTATCTAGTTTTTATCATCCATGAAAAATTTTGATTTGAAGACTTGCAAAGTTTCGATAGTACGGCAATGATATAAAAGTATCTAATGGCTAATGAAATTAGAATAGTAATAACACACTCAATCAACAGGTGGTTGTGAGTGATCCTACTATCAACTAAGGTTGTAAAGTATCGGGTACTTATATATCACATGCAACAATCGACTGCAAAAGATCAAACTTAGTGATATCGCTTTTTGGACTAGCGCAGCAGTACATACAGGTATTATAATGAATTTTAAGACAATATTGATAATAGACAAAAAGATTCAAAATAATGAAACAAAGAACAGTAATGGTTATTATGAATGTTTTTCATTTGTAAGTGAATGTATACCTGCCAACCTCTAAGGAAAAACATCTGGAAGACTTTTACAACATAAAAACCAACACATCCCTGTGAGAAATAAAAACTGGCTAAAATTATAGAAATAAAAAATAATTAAAAACGCCAAAAAACATCAATTGTACCAAATTGGGTTTTGTAAAAGCAATTTAAAATTGAAAAAGTATATATATAAAACACTGTTCTTTCTCTGCTGTTTTCACGACAGTCTAGCAATCACAGATTCCGATGTTCTGTCATGGTTGGCTAAACCTCGAAATTGTTCAGTGGACAACATTCTCCCAAAAGAAAACTCAAGAAAATATTTTTTTTCCATCAGGAAGACCAGGTAGCCAAGTGTTTCCAGAAGACTTTCATAAAAGCTGGCAGGTAAGAAATGAACATGAATATAATGCGAACAGATGTTGAGCATGACACTTAAAGGTAGTGAAAAGTGAACGATACATGTCATTAACTTCATGAAAGAGGAGAGAGAGGAAGGAACGGAGACGGCCAAAATAACATGGTTTAGCCATGACATTAAGGGCAATAAAAAGCTTTGGATTTTTAAAGCTATTATAACTACTCGAAGAGATCACTTTTGAGTTGACCTCCAGCAGATTCAAGGTCGAGAAGGAGAGGAAGGTGGGGAGAGTTCTCGGAACTTGTTCTTTTTGTGCAGAAGTTTCATCAGTTCTTTGGACATGAAGTAAGGTTTCTCCGGTGAACCATCATTTCGTTCGCAATCTTCCACTAAAGGAAATAGAATAATTTAAAATAGGCTTTATACTAAGAGCTTAAGGTGTGTAAGTATCTTTAAGTGGGAATATTAAACTAAACTTTTCAATCACTTTAAAAATCAAGATTTGACTATTTATAATCCATACATCGATGCACGATATTTCGTCTGCATCATTGAAGAAAAGTTGCTTATTGTTTTGAAGATACAGGTCAGATTAGTTTTAATGCCTATGAGAATTCTTGTGTTTTCTCTTTTCTACAGAAGTTTGAGGTAATAAAAGTGTTTACTTAGGTCTTTAAATGTCAAATTATGTTCAACTTTAATTAAAACATTAATATCCTGTTTCACCAGAACTGTCATAAGCACTCTGCCATAGAAGATCATTAAAAGGATGCTTTGTTTTAGCATTAATACCCATCCTTAAAATGCTTGGAGCAGTAAAATTATAGGACATTCCAGGACAACCTGTCTGGTGAGCATTTGGTTCCCTGACCCCCAAAGGGGCTGCTAGTCAAAGTACTTGTCCCATAGTAGTATTAGTGGCATAAATTTTTAATTCTCCATTTAAACCCTATTTTAGTTGCTCATATACAAAATGAATCGGCTAAAACACAAAATGTGCTAATTAAATATAAAGATGTTGGAAGATCTTGGGAAGAAATTTACTATAAAATTTAAAAAACTAAATATTTTCTTAATAAGGTTTTCATGACAGTCTAGCAACCATTGATGCTGATGTTTTCTTTCATGGTTGCCACAGCTTGGCGCAAAAACTTAGCATCCTTTGAAAAATTTTATCTAAGAAAAAATCTGATAAATACTTTTTGTCTGTTATAAGTTTAAAAATTGGACAACATTTTTGTTGACCTTTGGGGAAAATAAAAAAATTTGCCCAAATTATCGAAAAGTCAAAATTTTGAAATTAGCTTTTGAGACGATTTTGTTTAAGAAACTATTAGTCGCCAAGGTTGGAAAATAGAAAACAGTTGCCTGTGGCAACCCTTCCCCTGAGTGCCCTGACTAGTGGATTTTAACTGTTCTGTGGAAAAAATATTAGAGTACACAGTCTAATAATGGCTGAAAGACCACCATTTGTCAGCACTATTTACACAAGATAGCTTCTGAAATCTATACAAAACACACAAAGCAAATTAAAGGTAAATATGAGTCATTCTGTGAATTAGCAAAACAAAAGATCAATATTTAGTATTTTGAAGATTGAAATTCATTAAAATTCAACACAGATTACATAGATCATGGCGAGTTATTTTGATTTTGCAACTGCAGTTCTAGTTCTTAATGTTCCAATGACATGATATAAGTTGACATAGGATTGTTAAAATTTTAGAAAAAGTACTGAAAGCATGATAATCATAATAGTAAAGCATTTAATTTCACAATATCTATAGCAAATGGGGCTCCTTTGAACATCCATACTTATAAATAAAGTTTGGTTGTAACCAGAAGTATAGTTCTATAAAAGTTGCTTAGTAGACGACAAAAACCCAACTGTTTATTCACTCAAAATATTATCTTTCAAATATAAAATTGTTTGATGCAACCCCAGAATTTAAAAATTTGGAGCCAATATCTGATCTGCTTATCTTAATCCTATGCTAAGCTTTGATTAGTCAATACACTTCTATGCCCTGATCATCAACAACAGTAAGAATAAACTTTTTGAAACAAGAACATCTTTTGTTTAATGACCAAAGATAATATACTTACAAAAGCACAAAAATAAGGTATCTACTGCCATTCCATAGACGCTGAAAAAGCCAGAGGCGATGAGGTACGAGCCAATTGTAATAACCTGCAAAATACAAATGTGAGAATGAAGTGTATCAAAACTAGACACATAATGACTACTGATATTCATAATAATCACTATATTCATCACTACTCATGAGAAAGTTGAGAAAACTTTACGAGACAGAACTGGTAAAACAGCAATCATGAAAGGAAGATAGAAACTGATTTTTCCATAAACCTCAGCTGTGGCACAAGCAATTGCAAACCCTTCTTTGTAAGAGTTGGAGGCTGAAGGTCGTACCTATTTCTATCTACTCTGAGAGTGTCAAAAGAAAACTGTTCAGGAATGGATACTGCCTCATTGGAATTCCCAGTAATGAGGCCCTTGATAAGAGGCACAGATGTTATTCAGCTTTGCATTATTGAGACAACATAAAAATCTGTTCTCTGCTGAAAAATCAAAAATAATTTTTGAAGTCCATCCTCCAATTGAATAACAGACAAACCATGGATGGAGCAGCTAGTTGATTTTCTAGATCATTCAAGAGAAAAGGCCACTTTTCGTCTGGTGACCGGGCACGACCGTCTTGTGGCCCCTTTGTATTTGTTAATGCCCAACCACTGACCCCTTGTCTTAGGCACTACAAGGGGCGAACTAGTGTCTATTTGAGGGATTACCCAGTGGTAAGCCATTGTTACTTCTAACAGGGACAATAATCATGAGCTTACAAACCAGGAATCAACTGGGTGGCAGACAAACACTAAGGGGGTGCTGCCGCCCAGTTTTCCTGGGAGGCAGCACCCCCTTTCACACCAATTTGGGTTCATCTAAGGCTGACCTGAAGGGCACCTACCTCCGGTCACACATGCAAGAAAACTTGCTAACCTGCGGTCGGTGAGCGATGTCTTAACTTTTCGGTTTCACTCATGCAAATAACGATTATCGCGAAAAATTAGTCGAGTTGGTTTGTTTGGGGGTTTTATGGTGCAAGGGTCATATTTTGGCCATGCTGCACCAGACACAAAACATACAATATCACTTAATAGACATACAAACCCAATGAAAGTTTTACTGACAAAGAGATACACCCAGGGAGGAAAGAAATTTGTCGAGACCTCTGCCACATTTTCTTCAGGGACTTCCCTACATCTGTAGTAACTTCAACTAGTCGAAGCAGAGTGGCTGCACCCCAACTAAGAAGCCCCCTTGTATTGCATTTTTTTTTAGCACATCCTGTCTCCTCTGCAGAGGAGCTGATGTCATGGATGCTCCCAATATGGCTATTTAGAAGCATATTACTAGGGGGTATTTCAATTAACGTCACACTGGAGCAACACAATGGGCTATTGGTGACGGTCCTGGATCAATCCCAAAGGGAAAGATCAGAGGACAACACCACGTAATTTCGAACCACGGTCAGATGACGAGGCAACACCTGAGCTGGCACCCCACTCTCCAAACTTCCACACCACGCCAACGTGAGGACATTTGAGGCCCCGACAGATTTAACGTGCACCAGCCCCCTTTGTACACGACAGTGTTTGGCTGGATTCGAACTCGCAACCCTTCGGTTGCTAGTCAGTTACTCTTCCAACCGGGCCATCGCGGCCCGCTTATTAATAGGAGGCTAGAGAACATTTGTATTCACTGCAACAACCTTATTTTTATTGACTTGAGTTCTTGTATATATATATATATGTATCTCAGGATATTTTATCCATTGGCATCTGCATTAAAAATAAAAAATAATTTTTGAAAAATAAATATTTTTAAACCAAATAATTGTGCAAGCATTAATTTTAATGGATATTAAAGATTTATTTAACATGAATTCTTAAACATTATCAGTCAATTTATTTTTTAATGCCTGCAATTTTTATTCATAGAATTAAAAACAAAAACCTCAGCCAAACCAGAAGTCAATAGTCTAAAAGTTTCAAACAATTACTAATAAAGATTGAAACAAGGAGATAAAACTGGTTGAGGCTGTTTTGAAGGAATAATACTCATCATGACTAAAATAAACAAGAGTAAAAACTCAAGTTTATGTTATTTTTGAACAATGTCGACACCACACTCACCTTTTCCACAAAGCCCGTTCAGGTCATGTATAAAGGCCACTTCTACAGTGGTGGCAACACAATTAATTTATTATACTAAAATAACATTTAAACTCCATTTTTACTCTAGTTTATTTTGTAAAGTTAGCTAGAGACAAAACACACTATGGGCGGAATAATGTTGAAGTTCAGTGCAGGGATTCCTTTATAGATCTGCTGATCAGTGGCAAAGAAGTAGAAGGACGTTCCAGCTGCAGAGAAAAGTAAAAGGAATTTAATTAAGCATCAACCAAATCAAAATCACTGGAATATAAAAAATAACAATAAAATTGTTGTACAAAACATTTAACATTGGAACACTAAACTTTTAAAGTTAAATTTTCAATTTAGAGCTGCCACAGCCAAAGCACATGTGAAGTAACAGAATGAATGATTTTAAATAGTAGCAAAAATAGTCCCCCTTAAATCTTATTTTAGAAGCTCAGACACAAAATGAATCGGCCAAAATATAAAATGTGCTAATTAAGTAATGAAACACAAATGGTGAAGATCTCGCCACGAAATTTAATTTTAAAATTTAAAAACTCAATACTTCCTTAATAAGGTTTTCATGATGCCAATTTCAGTGTTCTGACATCCCTTGGAAAAATTATCTCCCAAAAGAAAAATATTATTTTCATCTGCTATAGTTAAAGGTGAAGGAAATTGAGCCAATTTGAAAATTCACCAAAGGTCAATTTGTATTGACCTTTGGTGAATTTTCAAAAAATGTTACCAAAATTTTCAAAATAGAAGCTTTTGCTTAACCACTTAACACATTTGCCCGTGTTTGACACGGGCAAAAGTTACCTGCAAATTTGCACATGCCCGTGTCTCACACGGGCACTCTTGTATCTCGCGTTATTTTATTTCTAATGCTCATCTGAGATCCGTTCTAGTAAAAATAGATAGGCTAGCTTATAATTAAACTTATTGACCATAGATGGCACCCTATGCAGCATTTTTTTTGTGTAAACCACGTGGTGCATTTTGATGATTAGCTATAAGTTTGTTAGGAATTCTTTGTTATAAAGCAGTTGTTTGGTGTGGAAAAGGTAATATATCCATTTTTATTATGTTAAATATCATAAAAGTAAACAGTTAACCATAAATTAATTTTTACTAAGCGTTTTTGTAACTTGTTTAGAAAAAGTTATCTGATAATGAGCAACTCTTACGATTTTGAATATGTCAATTTATCAGAAAGTTTCAGCGATGAAAGTGATGATCTCTTGAGTGATGGAAGTGAATCTGAAGTTAATATTTTATTATTATTAATATTTTGAAATTCAAAATAAACATGTAATCAAATCGTTTACACTTTGTTTATATAAAAAATCTTTTTAATAACTTTTACCCCACCCCCCGCAACTGCAAAAAATAACTTACACAATACCTATATATTAATTTTCTGTCAAAAAAAAACTCTCGATAATTTTTTTACCAGTTTTTCCGAAAAAAACTCGTGCTTTAAGTGGTTAAAAAGATACCCCAAGGTTGAAAAATAGTAGCAAAAAGTTGCCTTTTCGTCACCTGTGGCAGCCCTGAATTTATCCACATAAATAACATTGGTAGGTTTAAAAAGATTTTTTTCGTTGTGTTCATTATTTGGAAAATTACAAACGTCAAGGGTTTCTAGGGTCAGACTCATTATTTTTAGTTTGTAGCCACGAAAGGTTTAGTCTCAATATTATTTGAAACTTTAAACTATTTAAGATTTCATTTTCAAACCTTTAAAGGAAGTGTAATTTTTTCTAGGTTGCCATCACATAGAGGCATCTTATCACAGTTCGATAAAGCCCATTCAACACTGAAAAAGCATTCGATCTGGATAATGGCAAAAATCTGAAGTAAACGCAATCTTATGACATTTGTGAAAGCTTTTAAAAAATAACAAAATATGACAGAATTGATTATTGATAATTGCTAGGATTGTTTATAATTTATATAACTTTAAACAGCATGTGCATACCTGCCAACATATTAATTTTGCATATCTTACGATTGTTATCGGCTCGACAGCAGACAGGAGAAATGTACAGTATATACATTTTAAAGCACCCAAATACATAAATCCGAAATATACTGCTTCTTTGCTATACCTTCCGTGTTCATGACTAATTTAGTATTTTTCGAAAAGTGATGTTTTTCAGATAATTCTAAGGAAAAAAAGGGGAACCATGAACTTCCAGGAAGATTTCGTGATACTAACTTGACACCCCAGCAAACATTACCTAATTAGTTGAATATTTTTGTTTGAAAATGTGCAACCTATTTCGGGGAAGAAAATCCTGCAATTACCCAAACCAGCTAGATAAAACAGAACTTTGAGAACAAAACTTATTTACAATATTAGAATTTCCACTTTCCAAGTTTCCTCTTGGAAACTGCAAATAAAGCATAGTCGTTCAAATCTCTAAACATGAATTGGATCTCTTGAAAAAAAATTCTAATTTTAAGATTCATTTTTTACATTCCATCAAAAATCATACAATTTGACTGCATGCCTTGTATAGCAAGGGTGTCAAACTCAATTAAAACACGGGCCATTTAATGCAACTGGTAAGATTCACGCGGGCCACATCACATTTACAAATTTTCTTAAAATTATATTTTGAAGTGAGGATTCAGGAATATGGATAAGATAATTAAAACACATTATGTAATTAAGTGAATTTAGGGTAATAATTTATAATATTGCTATATAATTGCTTTTATTTAAATGCGTTTATTTAATTTAATGTATTTATAAAACTAAAATTATTTTTTTTCCCTGAAACTTGCCAGCGCTTTCCTCCTACTAGTTTTCCAATATCTGGATTCAAAGACTGAGAACAGACAATCTTCATTATGGCAGATAGATGTTTATCAGTTAATCTTCATCTGTAGGCCGTTTTATTTAATTTCATGGACGAAAATAGTTGCTCACACAAGTATGTACTCCCAAAATAGCATAAAATTTGTGCAGCAAACTTTTTAATTTCCGGGTATTTTTCACCTAAATAAGAATATATTTTGGGAATTCCTACTTCTTGATATTTGTCTTTTAAAACCGAATCATTCTGGAAATCAATCAATTCCAGTTGTATCGAAGTGGGAGCATTTTCAACTTCAAAGAATAAAGGCCTAATAAAAAGAAAATTTTTTGTAACTCTTTCAAATCATTAAAACATTTATCGAATTCGTTTTTGATTTCTTCAATTTTACCACAATATTGTGAAAATAAGCAACTCTGATTTTGTGCTTTTACTGCTCACGTAGGAAAACACGTCAAAACGTTTTTTGTAGATGATTTTTAAACAAAGTCAGTTTTTGTACAAAACTTGCAATTGCATCGCATATATTCGTTATTAATTTATCTTTGCCTTGCAATGTAATATTAAGATTATTCAGATGACCTGTAATATCTGTTAAAAATGCCAGATCTTTTACCCACAAAGGATCTTTTATAATAGATATATTTTCGTTTTTTTACATCTTTCATTTCAAGAAATACAATTATTTCCTCCAAAAGCAGATAGAAGCTCTTCAGGACTTTGTGACAGGTCAATCAACGAACTTCTGTGTAATAAGGAAGATCTTCGAATTCCGATTCTAAATCTTTAGGGAACAAAGTAAATTGGCGATGGTTAAGTTCTCTCGATCGAATAAAGTTGATTGTCTTAGTTACTGTTTTAAGTACTTCGTCCATTTTTAATATTTTTAAACAGAACCTGTTGGTGAATAAGGCAATGGAAAGTACTGATTTTAGGTTTATCTGGATATTCATCTTGTAATTTTCTTGTCAGTCTTGACACAAATCCTTTAGTTTCACCCGTCATCGATTTAGTGCCACAAAAAATTACCATCGTGGGCCACAAAAAACTACCTCGGGGGCCGCAAGTTTGACACCCCTGCTGTATAGCATTGCAATTCAGCCCAAATCCGTACATTATACGGCCAAACCCTACAAGTTGGCTGGCAGGCAGGCATATAGCATTTATTAAGAATCATAATACTGCAGATCAACTACATGAATAATTTACCACATAAAGTAACCACTACAAGCTTCCCCAAAAACAGCAAGAAATCAGTCAACTTGTCCAGCACAACTACCCTGAAATTGCAAGAACATATTAACTAGTTACATTCTAACACCATGTATTTACCTAAATAGTCAAACCTCACACATTAAGACAAACTTGCTTAGTAAGAATTACTGATAATGCAAACAAAATTCCAAATCCCATCAAAATGTATATTCAAATAATGTTAACTCATTCATTTAATACGAATTAGGGTTACACTCTCTAATCACTGGTTAAAACGAACAAATTTTCGAAACTTAAGGGCAAACAGATTCTTTTCAATTGTATTATCAGAAACATTAAGTGACTCCGAAATTGTAGAAGATTTATTTGTGGAAGAGAGTGAATAAAGAAAATTCCGAAGGGAATAAGCATGCCATCTTTAAAAGGGTAGGGTAGGGTAGGGTATTTCAATTAACGTCACACTGGAGCAACACAATGGGCTATTGGTGACGGTCCGGGATCAATCCCAAAGGGAAAGATCCGAGGACAACACCACGTAATTTTGAACCACGGTCAGATGACGAGGCAACACCTGAGCTGGCACCCCACTCTCCAAACTTCCACACCACGCCAACGTGAGGACATTTGAGGCCACGACAGATTTAACGTGCACCAGCCCCCTTTGTACACGACGGTGTTTGGCTGGATTCGAACTCGCAACCCTTCGGTTGCTAGTTCGTTACTCTTCCAACCGGGCCACCGCGGCCCCCATCTTTAAAAGAAGCTACTGCTGGCTTAAAAATTGTTCACTGCTTTTTGTAGGCAGTCAAAATCCATTTTCTCAATTTAACAGTGTTAACCATACCAGATTTTCTTAAATGTCACAAAAAAACACAAAAATCGATAACAGAACTATTTCAAGACAAAAAATATGTAATCAGAAAATATCTTGTGTAATCAAGAATCATGTATATCTTTGTGATGGAGAATTCGATTTATCTGGGAACCAAGAATTGAATGTAAATACATTAATATTTTATTTCATTGTTAAAATAATGTTTTTTTCTGAATTCTGATAACAAACAATGGCAAATAAGAACTTTTAGTCCCATGAAATTAGTTTTAACAAGGTTTGACTGTATTATAAACGTTTCAAAATAGTAATCTAAGTTTGCACAAGAAAAAAGAAATCACAAAGAAACAATACACACCGTAAAATGTTCCTCATCAACAGCATAAAGGCTTTTTTAGCTGAAGTACAAAAGTTCTTGCCATAAATAGCAATCTAAAATAAAAAAATAGCAGAATGTCAGTATCTTTCTAGCAAAACTTCTAGTGGCTAATACATTGGCAAGCAAGTTAAATTAGGTAGCTGACGTTACTTCGCACTGGAGCAACACAACCACTGGCATGCAAAACTTGAGGAACACCATTATTTTTAAAGGTTACAACCTCAGAATTAAACAAAATGGCCTGTGGCGATTTGCATAAGCAAGAATATTCAAATTTTGCAATCATGACTATATTTTTGAAGTCACAAAATTTTGAAATTAGTTGCTTTTGAGACAAATTTGCTTAAAAAGACACCCATTCGCCAAGATTGAAAAATAGTAGCTAAAAGTTTAACTCAGTCAAATGCAGGGGCATCAGAATTTCAATTACCGAAACAATCTTATCACTTTCTTAATCATATCCTTTAAATTGAACTTTATTTGCTTTATGCTTTTTATCATTTATATTATAACAGCAGCATCAAATGTCATCAGTGTGGGACATAATTTAATATGAATAGTAATTTTTCTGTGAAGTCTGAGGTTAAGTATATCCTTCTCTCATGGTTCAGAAGTGCCAAATCCACAGGCTATTCTTTTTTTATCGTTAGCATGTTTTATATGAAAAAAGGATTGAGAATTACGGAGTTAAAAATTACTTGTTTTCTTTTACTGGGGTTCTTTGAATATACTTTCGAAAAAGGGTTTGACTACATTTCGCTATACAAATTATTGTCATGGTGATGCTCCCATACACAATACATCTTGAGATTACTTTACATTATCCCCTTACGAATCTGAAATTTTTTCGTTGAATATTGTAGAATCCGACTCAATCAGAACTAGTACCTGATTCAAATTGTATATTCTCATGTCCAGTCAGTGCCCCCTGCTGCAGAGTAAAGCATAGCTAAAAACTGATAATGAGAATTTCTGTTGGTAAATTACCACTGCCAGTATTGGCAATATCCGTTATTTACCATTACCAACATTGATAATGATAATTTGCAAACCTTACTCTGGTCTGAAGACTTAGTTATATTAAATTACATTTAATTCTTATCATCATGTTTTCATTAAAGTTAACTGAATTTTAACAATCTCGAATCCATTGATAATTAATATTGAAAAAGAAGGGCCAAAACAATAAACAGAATAAGAACTCACCATAATGTATGCATTCTTGCTTATGAATTTTAAGAGATTTTCCAGACACCAAAAACAGCATTTCATACAGCTGAAATAATGTTTTAAGTAGAAACAAATTCATAACCAATCAACAGGTAGTGTAATATTGGGGTAGATAAAATGAAACTTACCATAAGATTGCTCTAGTGAAAGGATTCTCATATTTCTTACACTTGTTATCGATGTACTCGAGCATCACCCGAATCATTCGGACAACTGCGATGAGTAAAGATCCAAAAGCAACGGAACCCAAATGGTAACTAAAAATGAATTAACCAAATTTATTTCAGCCAAAGTAAAAAATTATCACATAACTGTCATAGATTCTCTCAGTCCTACATTGCACCTGTTAAAATCTCCAAGAAAAAAATAGGAAGATTTTTATCACATAAAAAAAAGACTGTCAGAAATAAAAAATGTCTAAAAATAACAATTAAAATAAATTTTAATTAAAAGCACCCAACAAGTGCACAAAATTGGGCTTTAATAATGCAAATCAAATTCAATTGTAAAAGTACCAATGAACTCTACTACTACTTGGCGTCAGTTCGAACTCAGTGAAAACTACACAGAATGCCACCAAATATATGCAAAAACAAGCTCTTGGGTGTTTAAGAGGTATATTTGTAGGTTTTCTTTCATGGTTCCCATGACTTCAGGCCAAAACTTCAAAATTTGCATCACTTAAAAATTTTAACCCTAAAATATCCAGAATACATTTTCCATTTGGAAGATATCTGAAAAAGCTTGTAGCTGTGCAATATCATTCCTTCATGGATTGCCACGACATGGCACCAAATGCCGAAGAGTTACAGAATTTTTTATGCAAATTAATTTAGAAAATGTTTATAGCCAACCTGGAGTGTCTGCTGGTGTCTTTGACACCGAGCAATTTCCCACTCTAAATAGCTTTCGTTCGGCAATGCATGACAATAGAATAGCAAATCAAGCAGATTTTAACCACAATTAATTTAATAGTGCTACTTTATGTATTTATGCTGAACTGTATTTGAAATTTTATTAAGCTAAAGTAAGTATTAAACAGTAGTCTGAAAATCAGCCTTGCACTTATACCATGTCATGGTATCACGCCATTGTCTCAAAGTGGAAAAACGATAACTAAGCAACTCAAACAAATTTTTGCGACACAGATGAGAGAAATACACCCAGGGTAAGTCGCAAGAATCGAATCTGCTCTGTCAACAATTCACAGGTTGCTAGAGCTATGGGCAAACCCACTAGAGTCATGGTGTGAAGTAAATAATTATCTCGATTTAGTATGAGGTCAGCCATAACAACGTCTTAACAACTAACAATAACTAATAACAACTAACAATAACATCAGCAACATACTCATTAACTGACAAACAAAATTGTCTACTGTACAGCTGTTTAAAGACTATTAGATTTTATGTCAAAAAATAAAAACTATAAGCATTTTAATAATATTATGTACCAGATGTATATTTCAGATTACAATATGACAATGTATTTTTCCTCATCATGAAAACAAGCATTTAGTGTCTATGGAAAATGTAAGTTAATGAGTTTCTTCTCTAAGCCAACGATAGGCTTATTCAAAAATTTAAAAAGCAATATAACCACAAAATTGATCTTATGCATTGGCCATGCACATGGAAACTTTAATTTCAGATCTAAACATTTAGTAACTCACAATTAATTCCTACTAGGGAGTTACTAAATACTCAAATCCAAATTTGAGGAAGGGAGGTCTGGAGACTTAAGCCTCCAAAGCTTCCTGACTGTTTACGCCACTGCCCAAATCTGATGTTCAGAAACAGAAGTTTTAATATTGTTCTCCATTTTTTTAAACATTGTTATTCATAATTCTGTAGTTGCTGCTGACAACCATAGAAAGAATGGACGCTGCTTAGCATAACATATCTGTCAACTTAAAAAAAATGTGGAAGATTTTTACGACATAAAAAGCAGCATGGAAACTCAGAAAATAATTCCTAAAAATAATTCTTAAAATTAAAAATTATTAAAAGTGCCAAATTAACCAAATTGGGCTTTATGAAAGCAATTGAAAACAGGAAAAGCAACCATGTTCTCTACTTCTATTGAATATTTGGTGCCAGTTCAAACTCAGCAAAATAAATTCAATTCGGTAAAAAATTTTACAAAATGGTATCAAATATACCTCCAAATGAACAATTAACATTTTCTTAAATGTTTTAGAGGTGTATTTGTAGACTTTTCTTAAAAATCAGTGCCAAAGAAGGTTTTTCACTAAGGTATAGCAACCATTGATTCCAATGTTTTTTTTTCATGGTTGCTATACTTTGGCACCAAAACTTCAAAAAGTCCACCACTTGAAAATTTTCTCCCCAAAAAAGTCAGGAAAATATTTTTACCATGCGGAAGACTGGGAAAACTAAGTTTTTTTCAGGAGAATCCTGAAAAGTTGGTAGCTATGCTATAGTACCTGCTTCACTCTTATTCCCTCCCTTATAAAATATATTCACTGTCAGGATTCGAATTTTCTTAAGCTTAATATACTGGTTGTTTTTAGGTTTGGTGGCACAAGGGCCATATTTAGCCAAGCTGTGCCAAACATAAGACAAAGTCAAGTAAATGTCATGAAAGGGGGAAAAGTTATTGGGGTATAGAGTAGTGCCATGAAAGGAGAAAAAGATCGCTTGGGTATCGGAGGAATGTGCCTCCCATGTGTACTAGACAGTAACACCCATGGGAAAAGAAAAGATAACTAGGGTACTTCAGGCCTAAAGGAGATATGCATTTGAGTACTATGAGGGAGTAACAAGAAAGGGGCAGACTAGGCTAAATGACATATACTGGTATTATAGTTGATCATTGAATATTGCTGATTAATTTTACAAATATTATTGGTCTAAAAATTGATGATTACACTCACCGAATACAGCGATACAGGCCAGTGCACATTGCAAATGTAGGCACATCCTTTGATTTATCTCGAGTCCAGTAGTAGCTTGCGAATGCTCCAGCTAATGCCACTTGACCGATACCAACAGCAAAAAACAGTCCCCAAAATAAACCGAACAGGTTGTAGACGTGGCCAGTGAAAATGTTATTTTGCATACCATAAGTTCGGAACAAACACTTTATCCCTTCTCCTGTAGTGTTGTAGGTCTAGAAAAAGAGCAGGAAGCATTTTAAATTAAATATCTGATTAGTTAAAAATTATTTCATAGATCTTCTGAATATCCTACCAGTACTATAAACAACTTTCTGGTTGTGTTTCCTGAGAGACAGGTTGTATTAATGATGAGTAGGTAGAGATTTCCAAACACGTACAGTGGATAGCAAAATTATTTGTCCACCTCACGTTTTAATATTTTCGTGAATTTTGTAAGGATGCAGATAAAAATTATGATTTAAAATTTTACCATGTGAAAGTTATCTTTCTTTTTCAACACTGCATGAAAATAATTGAATTATTAAAAGTTTTGCAAACAAAAATTTTAAATGACCCCAAGTATAAAAGATTGCAAATAAAGATTAAGTTTTTAGAAAAATAATTCATTTATTAAACAACATTAAGGTAATCACACATAGAACAAACATCTTACATTCCAAAAGTTTTTTTGAGCTTGACTGAGTCGTTGTACAATATGAGTTCTCATAGCGAAATGCATCTCATGCAGATCAAACTTGCATATGCCTTTTAATGCAATAAAGGCTGTGTGTGGGAACAATTGGTCCATTGACAGTCAAGTCCCCAGCAATTTTACATTTACAATTTTGTGTAGCATTGCACTGTTGCCACCACTATGTAAAAACACCCCATTACTGTTGATATTTAATACTCCTATTTTAGGAATTTGTAGTTATTTAAACTTAAAATTTTGTTTTAGGTTTCATATTAAGTAGAGCTGCAACTTTACGTAATTAGTATGATTTTTTAGAAAATTTAATACAATCCAATAAGTTTAAGTATTGTGAGTTTAGATTTTTTTTTCATCACACAAGTTGCCATCACAAAGGTATAAAAGGGATATATCAAAAATAAGTACTCTATTTTTAAATAGTTGATCAACTCACTTTAGGATTACAAGTGGTTCCATTCTTCAAGTTGGAGCCTGGTGGTGCATCAGCAAACACGAAAGAAGCCTTTCCAGAAGAAGCTATGTATCTTTTTAATGTCAAGGTTTTAGGACTAAAAAAACAAAGAGCAACAAAAAAGTCCAGCAAATTGATTTGATAGAGGGTCCAAAAACAATTTGTAACTCTGCCTTTTCAAGGCAAAATGATAATTGGTGTAACATACAAGGTCCTTTATGTAAGGGTACCATTTTGTTTTGAAATAAATTTTCATGACTGTCTCAGTCAAAGCACTTATGAATCGGTAGCATTCGTAGTATAAATTTTTAAAAATAATAGCAAAAAGTCTACTTAAACCCAATTTTAATTGCTCATATACAAAATTAATTGGCTAACACACAAAATGTGCTAATTATATATGAAACACGTTGACGATTTCGCAGAAAGATTAACATTTTAAAATAAAAAATCTGAATATTTTCTAAATAAGGCTTTCATGACAATCTAGCAGATTCCGATGGTTTTTTATGGTTTCCATGGCTTGGCTTCCTTTGGAAAATTTTTTCACAAATAAAAATCCTAAAAATATTAATTCCATCTGCAGTTAGTTAAAAAAGACAAAAATTTTCATTGACCTTTGATGAATTTTCAGAAAAGTAACCAAAATTTTGTTATTAGTAGCTTTTGAGATGTTTTACTTAAAAAGATATCCCTACTCACCAAGGTTGAAAAATAGTAGCAAATGTCACCTTGTAGGAGCTCTGCTTAAAAAAAAACAATTTTTACATATTGTTAGCCAAATTAATGCCAACTGCCTCAGGTCACTACAAATACAGGCTGTTTCGACAATATGATTTGTTCAATTTTTTTCACTTCATTTTGACATCAGTGGAAATGGAAACAAACAAAACAGCCATTACTGGGGATCAGAAAATAAAAAGTTAATCCATGAACTACCTCTTCATCGATAACATTTTCCTGTTACATTACTTGTGAAACATGGCAGGCCAAATGACCACTTTTGATCTGTCTGTGCTGCAAATATGGGCTCTTTACACAACATTTTCCATTACATTTGAGCAAATTTCCGGGTGATTTGTTCAATTTCTTAGCGAATATTTAGCTTAAGCTGTTGAATAGTTGTCTGCTTGTTAGCATAAACTCATTCCTTCAAGTATCCCTATAGAAAAAAATTTAAACATTGGAATGAGGGGAACAATCAAAATCACTAGATTTTGACATCACTCAGTCTGGAAATATATTATTTAGAATTTGCATTGTTGCACAAGCTGTATGACACACTGCAACATTGCATAATAATGTTCACATTGACTATAACCACATCATCATTAGCAACCAAAATAAGGTCCAATGCATCTAAATAGCACACCATACAGTTGTTTTATGGATATAAGAGGTTGTTCATGAATTAAACTTGAATTTTCTTATCTCAAAGGGATGTTCTATACGTTCTGCATGTTTACACATCTACTGATATCAAAATGAAGAGCAAAGTTGAACATATCACATGGTTGAAAGAGCTCATATTTGCAGCACAACCAGAGATGGTTATTTGTCATTGAGTAAACAATATGCAAAAAAGATTAATAAGAAAATATTTTGTTTAAAAGTTATTCCAAGTCAAATGGAGCAATTACATAAAAAACACCCTGTAGAAGTGGTATCTGCTGTAAAGAAATTTAGGGCAATTGGTCTTCGATTGGAACAATTTTTGTTGAGGTTGATTTTCCTTTGCTTTTGTCGTGACTGATTCTGACATTACAGAAGCAGGATTACTTCTATAAGATTTTATTTGTAAAGTTAAGAGTTTCTTAACTATATTTTAAATGTGGTCTAAACATGAGGGTTTTATTTTTATTACCAAGGTTTGATTAGTAAATACTCCTTTTTAGCTTTAGATTAATGCTTATTTCAAATTTTTAAAACCTGAATTTATCAAGAATTGATACATAGTAAGTGAACACTAACAGGCTCTAGCGAGTCAATCAGCCCCTTCATCGCCATCTTTGAATACAGTAAATTTAATTTGGTATAATATTCAAGGCAAAAGAATATAAACACAGAAGGCAATATGTCTTGTCCAATTTCCCTACACAAAACATCCAAATATCCTATTATATTTAAAAATTAATCAAGAGATGAGAAACCAGAATGCAGCATAAATATAGAACCTTGATATTTGAGTTCCAAGTGAATATTATCTTTTGGAACAAATAAAAAAATTAATTCAGTTTCTTATGCTTACAATCATGCCTGCTTTTAAAATAATTTAAGTTATCTTTTAATCTTAATAAATTAATATTTATAAATATCCTATGTTCTGGAAAATGGTCTTTGTCTCAAAAGTCTAAAATACCCTACAATGCTGATTTTCTGATACCTTTATACCTTACAATTATATGGTAAAATTTTTAAATGTAAACTTATAAATATTGATATTTTAAATTTAAATATTAATGTATAATATCCGAACACGTTGAAAATGTCATTTTTGACCAAAAATCCCCCATAAAGGTTACTATACCACATTTAAAAAAAGGGTCTCGAATGTGTTCGGATACCTTAACAGGTTTAGAAAAGATCAGCTTGTCAAAACAAATGCAATCACTTGAGCAAAGGTTTATTAAAGCTTTAAATAAAGCTTCGAGCATGAGTGTGATGCAGCCTTGAACTGTCGATATGATTAGAAGCTACAAGTTTTACACGCTCATCAGATATAGCATACAATACAAAAGTTTACCTTACTGTTTGAAAATGTATTTCAATCAGCACAAAAAGCAAAAAGGATACAAAGCTACTACAGCCCAAAACAAGAAAAATAGTAGCATTAAAATGTATGGAAGAAGAGGAAATACCAAGGCTGATGGCATGTTCCCAACAGCTCTACAAACAAAAATAGCATTTACTGGACTTGATTTTAATACATTTCAATTAATAAATAAGGGGTTGTATGATATTTAAAAACAAACTGTTTATTTTATTTCAATTCCATAAGTTACCTAACTTTTGAATTGTCATCACTAATCCATAATGTGGATTTTAACATAAATCTATTCGATTATATTTACAATATTAAGGTGAAAAATAAGAACCACTATGATCTTATGCTGGTCTTGTGTGCCCCATTTAATTTTATAATCTAAATGGGTAAGTAGAAATGTTTAATTTCCAAGGGGGTCCACTGATTTGTAGTCTTTACAACAGTATAATAAAGATTTTTAGAGCAGTTCTTGAGGTGATCTCCAGTCATTTTGTCTAGTTTGTAAAGAGGACAGATTGCTGATTTCCAAAAAACCAATACTGTATCAGTGCCCTTGTAAATAGTCATGTCCATCAAAAAGTCAAAAAACAAGCGACACCAACAGCTCTGGCTAAGGAGCCTGGAATGAGCTTATTTTCTCAATGAGACATTCTAGTTCTTTTCTGTCGACACCATTTTGTAGTTCGAAAATCTATAGGCTTAACCTCTTGATGTTAAAGAGACAAAGGGGATTCAGGTTGTGGAACTGAGTTCTAGCCTTAGCCAATTGATCATCTTGTTTGTCAACATACACTTCAGTGACTTCACATCCACAATAAAGCAACTTTTTTTTCTTGACCTTCTCAAGGTGACTTAGTGTTTCTTTACCCCAATGTTCAATATCAACATTGAAATATAAAAAACACACCAAACTAAATTCACAAGACCAGCAATAAAAATCTCGTATCAATCTATTTGTGTGGCTAAATTACATACTAAAAACAAGGTTTAAAATTTTGCTGGAAACACATTCAAGGCCTACTGGATTTGTAAAGATCAAAGAACTGCTGAAGATTTATTTTTATCATGAAATTACAAGAGATGAAGTCATGCTAAAGGAAATGGCACGAAACTTTATAAAGTGTGTTTTAAAAAATTAAAGCTGAAATCTTCTTTTGAAAGCAAGTTCTGATGTTCAATAAGTCTTGCAAAAATTCGATACAACACTTCAAATTAAAAATTTATAAATTAGTTTTCCAAATCATCAATCATTACAGAAATTGATTCATTTTCAATTCCTGTACAAACCTGCTAAATTAAAGAAAATTTAAATTGAATCTGTATGTTAAAGGAAAATTGCACCTACATGTAACGGAAGCAGAGGTAAATAAAAATATTTTTTTCATTTGTATTCAGAGCTGAAGTGCGATTCTGATATTAAACATAAAACCACAAAAGACGTTATTAAATGATGCAACTAGATTCGTTACTTTCAAATGAGCTTAACTAAAAACCTGACAAGAGGTCATGCACAGTATTAAAATACCATTTCAATTTTAGAAAAAGATTTGACACGTAATTTCAGGGCTCGTTTCTGGAAAAGCAAATTCTAGTATTTTTTAATTTTCCAATTGTCCATGACTTCAGGGCACACTATCAAAAGTATCTCTACTGTGTGCCCACACATTGAGGTATGATGGGAAATGAAAAAGCAGACTTTGGGGTAAAACAGGTGCTATGGGGTGCAGAAATTTCAAAGCCTATGACTTTTCATCCGTTAAAACTGCTTATAACACTGATGCATAGGAAAGAATTTGATGTAGTCTCACTATCCCTAAAGAAAAGCCTTGGAGCATCCTCTACAATACAATTTCAGTTGTCCCAGTTTTCTTTACAAGAAGTGGTAGCCAAGTTAAGATTGTTTACTGGCCATGACTACCTCAGGGCTCATCTTCATTATAAATAACGTGCTGAATTACAAGGCTTTGCTCTGGTTGAATTGTTTGTAAGTCATATCGTAACATTACTCAGTTATTCCTATGGGGATTTCAAATTGCTTATATCCCCCTTTACAAACCTAGTAAAAATAGAACAAGGGTTAATATCTAGATTATGTTTTCGGGGTTAATATCTAGATTATGTTTCATACAGGATTCTAAAGAATGAATGCACCAAATTTGGCGTTGGTCTGAGTGATTTTTAAAATAATGTTATATTATTTCAAATTGTTTTTAGCCCCCTCTTCAGACTCTGGACAAATCCCAAATAGGAGTTAATATCTAACCTGCGTTACCAGCAGTCATCTAAAGAATGAATGTTCCAAATTTGGTGTCAATTGGCCTGATATTGATAGTATAAATACTCAATGTTATTCCTAAGGTGATTTCACATTGTTTTTAGCCCCCCCTGAAAACCCAGGACAAATTGAATACGGTTAATATATATATATATATCCTGCAGGATGCTGAAGAATGGATATACCAAATTTGGTGTAAATTGGTCGGACAGTGATAGTAAAAACACTCAATGTTATTCCTATGGGGATTTCGAATTGTTTTAGCCCCTCTGGAGACCCAGGATAAATCTGATTGGGGTTAATAGTCAAAGTGTCCATAGATGGTTGGTTTAGGTTTAATGGCATAAAGTCCAAAAATGGACAAGCTGGACCAAATGCCAGCAAAGTGTCCGTAGAATTCTAAAGAATTAATGTACCAAATTTAGTGTGAATTGCTCTGACATTGATCGTATAAATACTCAATGTTGTTCTGATGGGGATTTCGGATTGTTCTAGCTCCCTATAGAGACCCAGAACAAAACGAACAGGGTTAATTTATAGCATGCTTCCCACAGGATTCTAAAGAACGAATGTACCAAATTTAGTGTGAATAGGTCTGACATTGATCGTATAAATACGCAATGTTATTCCTATGGGGATTTCTAATAGTTTTTAAGCCCTATCTGCACACCCAAGACAGATAGTATGGGGATTAATATGTAGCCTACATTACCCACAGGGTTTTGAAGAATAAGTGTACCAAATTTGGTGTGGATTGGTCAAACGGTGGAGATTTGTAGAGAGACGCCAACTCTGCTTTATATGTATAGATCAGAATTGAAAAATATTCCAGGACAATATTTCAGTTCCGTCAAAGGGGGAGATGTGAGGGACGACAGATGTTGCATTAGCGGGGGGGTGTATTTCAATTAACGTCACACTGGAGCAACACAACGGGCTATTGGTGATGGTCCGGGATCAATCCCAAAGGGAAAGATCCGAGGACAACACCACGTAATTTTGAACCACGATCAGATGACGAGACAACACCTGAGCTGGCACCCCACTCTCCAAACTTCCACACCACGCCAACGTGAGGACATTTGAGGCCACGACAGATTTAACGTGCACCAGCCCCCTTTGTACACGACAGTGTTTGGCTGGATTCGAACTCGCAACCCTTCAGTTGCAAGTCCGTTACTCTTCCAACCGGGCCACCGCGGCCCGTTGCATTAGCGGGAAGTCCTGAGCATCAGCTCTCTATCTCCAGTGAAGTTGTCTTGTAAACTGAATTTCAATGAGTTTTCAGAACGTTTTGATGTGGAGCAGGTCTTGGTGGCATTCAATGAGAATGCAGGTAGTGTCACGTGACGATACTACTTATCTAATGAGCCAAGGGAGTAGGATGTAACCAAAAAAAGGGGGTGCAAACTTAGAGAATGAACATAAAAAACTATTTTGGAGGAGTTATGTTAAAAAATTTAAAAGTGATGATTTAGAGTTAAAATTTAACGATTAAGAATGGCTCCTGGCCGTTTGCTATTTATTCTTTGACGAAAGTCGTATCTGAGGATTTGCTGAATCGCAGTGTTATCAACTGCTTCCATATTGCAGAAGAATTTTAGGGCTATATTTATGAAGAATTTACTTGGTTCCATGGGGCATTAATAATTATCCTAAGTGTGGAATTTTGAAGAGTTTCAAGTTTTTTATGTGGGTCTTTGCTGCATATTCCCAAACATGACTGGCACAGCTGACTACTGGTCTAAGCATGATTTTATAGATAATTAATTTGTTATAATATTTCAATTTTCCAATAGCATAAGGGATAATGAATGAGTTTTCCAGGATCATTATGATAGTATTTCATTTCCAGTTTCTAAAAGATTCCCAAGTGTTTGAACCTTGTTGCATATTTCAGTACAACAAAATTACATGGTATAGAATTTATTTCACAAGTCTCACCTGCTAGCTTCTTTGATTAGAGCAATAGCAATATAGATCCTTTTCCGCAAGAATATTATGACCATGAAGAGTATGCCAAAGATCACACCACAAGTGATAGCTAGAAATTAAAAATGAAATTCAACACAAAATGATAAACACAATGAAGCTTTCGATAATACAAAAATGCTCTATTTAATACCTGTCTTTTATTCTATGAAGACAGAATCAGAATACTATATCCTTCTTAATCAAATTAAACGCAGAAAAGGAAATGAAATTAGGATTTTGGTATTTTCTGTCTCATGTATGAAAGTACATAACTTTTGAAACATTACTGATTTTGATTTAAAAATTTGTAGCAAACATTAAAATTTTATGTTTAATACATTGCTACTCTCAATGAAGATATTAGAGTTTATCTTTAAATTTTCTCACATAGAATTCTTTAAATTATATTATTATACTTTCTGTACAAGTATTACTTTTTTATTTATGCTAAGTAACTTAGATAAGTCTGAAAAATCCTTATTTCCTGTAACAAATTTCTTTAAATATATACAGGATGACCGTATTTCCTCGAGAAAAAGGGACATTTGATTGCAAAAACAGGACAGGGGTTATGTAACATTCTGTACTCATGACGAAATAAAATAATTAAAGTTTTATTGCTTAGACATATTGAGATCGCCCCTATTCTTCAGGGACAGAACCCATTCAAAAACTTAGGTAGGTAATGATCATGAAGTATAGGGGGACTGTACTTCATGATCGTACCATGAATATTTCTCCAATGAAGTAATCTTATACAGCACATTTTTCAATCCTATCATAAAAAATTCTTGCACTCAAAGATACAACTTACGTAGGGCTATCACAACCAAAGCACGTGTATAGAAGAGTAGCAGAAATTCTTTAAAATAGTAGCAAAAAAATCTGCTCTTAAAGCCTATTGTAGTTGTTCAAATACAAAATGAATCAGTAAAGCACAAAATGTGCTGATTAGATATTAAGCAGACATTGAAGATTACACCAATAAATCTAAATTTTAAAAACTAAATATTTTCTAAACAAGGTTCTAATGATAAACCAGCAACCATAGATTCTGATGCTTTTCTTTTTTGGTTGTCATGGCTTGGCGCCAAACTTCGAATTTGGCATTCTTGGGAAAATTTGCTCTAGAAAAAAAATCTGAAAAACATTTTTTTCGTACGTTATCAGTCAAGACAGCAGGACAATATAAAGAAAAGGAGCTGCCCTGTGCAAAATGGTGCCACATGGTCATGGGTCATAAAGTGGATTGGTTTGTTTTAGGTTTTATGGTACAAGGGCCATATATGGACAAGCTCAGTCATAGAGTGGGATGGTCCTTTTTATTCCAGTTGAACCTGTATTCCCTTTTCATATGTAGCTGTTGTTTTCTACTCATTTTATGCAATAAATGTTTGCCGTGAGAACCTAATTTATTTTACCAGTTTGAAGTGATAAGATACAAGATTATAGAGTGAAGCATTGCAGGCATTATAATAATTACAACAGCCTCTATCTTATTGAGTGTGGATGGAAAAAAGAAATCATACTATATAAGCAGCATTTCAAAGTTATGTGTATTGTAAGTCAGATATAAGGGGGTTAGAATCAAAGTAGTTCATCAGGATGACCAATTTTTCAGAATGTTTTTTTTAATCATATATGAGAATAATTGAAAAAACAAAGGCAATGATATTCTTCCATTATTGCAGACAGGTAAATCAGATGTGACATGAACAAGTCACTCTGATTGTTGGCATTCAGAATGTTAGTACCAGTTATGTTGAAATCATTATAAAGCAGAAAATCTTTTTGTCCAAAATAGAAAAAGCTCTAGAATGCCCGAGCTCAGGCATCATAAAAATTGCACAACTTATTCTGTCAGGAATTTCTAAGCTAGTGCAACTATTTCAGCATGCAATGCCTCTCCCTTAGAACCATACGTAAAATTTAATTTCATGCATTGTAAAGGAAAAACCAATAAACAGAATGTCAAAAACTGCCACAAGCAAGCAAATGGACAAATCTCAAAAATCTACTCATTGACACAACGAAACTAATGAGGAACAGGCCTGACTTGGTTTGTCTGAAGCAGCAAAACTCTCAATCACTGAGCTCTAGCATAATGAAATTTGCAGTCTATTCCGTTACTTTAGAACCATGGATGAAAAAATTAATATAAAACATTACACAAGATACTAGTTTTTAATCAAACTCGAAACAACACAAAATGTCAAAAGCAGCCACGGCCCAAGCAATCGGAAGAGAAAAGAACACATGAAGCAGACAAAACTCAAAAAACTGTTCGATGACACAATGGTAGGTTGGTTGATTTTGGGTTTTATGGCACAAGGGCCATATTAGGCCAAGTTGCACTAAACACGACAACAATCAATGACGCCACAATGAAAGTGCCGAGGAAACAAAGGTGATTTAGTTTATTTGAAACAGCAAAAATTTTCAGACAAAGCTGGATACTTATGCTAGTTATTTTATAAATATGGAAGCTCCACACGCTGATTGTACCATTGAACAGTGTTGTGTAGATTTTTGAGGGTATGGAGATCAAACCTGGAGAAATCCATTGAAGAATATTGGTACAGTATGGAAGCAGCCTGTATGAGCCAGTCAATTAATGACTATATCATCACAGAAGTTCAAAAAACACACCAAATTGAAATTATAATAGTTACTGAACCAGCAATTGAAAATTTCTTCTCTCACTATATGCATGAAATCTGTTTCTTAAAGTCGGCTAGTCCATCGTAAATTTTCCTGGCAACTCGTTAACCTGACTCCAATGTTGCCACAACATGTCACCAAATGCTGAATTTGGCATCATTTGAAAATTGCCCACATTGAAAGAAAAATACAGGATATTTTTCCTTCTGGAAGATCAGTATAAAAGTGATCTCCTAGAAAACTTCTGGAAAAACCAGAAAAGTTGGCAAGTATGATATTATAAGTCAATTTTTGCAGCGGTACACAGATCCGAGTATTTAGGAGAGGATAATCACAAGCAATAAAAGGCCCAGGTGTTTTTATGACCCTGAAAGCAAGAAACAAACCATACAATGAAAACAATTCACTTAGATATCTCAAAAAAGCTCTACAAGGCCGAAGATTTGTTACTGAAGAGGAGGTCAAGGCGTATGATTGATTCAATGGTCATTCAAAAAATTTCTGAGGGAATCCTTAAGCTTCTTAACCCTTACAAAAAGTGCGTAGCAGTAATGAGTGATTACATTAAAACACAAATTACAAACTGCATAAATTAGTAGGTAAAATTTATGATGGTTTGATGGTTATTCTAAGAGCACAGGTAATCGCCTGTGCTCTTAGAATAACCATCAAACAAAAAAAATAAAATGTTCTCAATGCCATTTAACTTCTTAATGCACATTTTACTTTACCTTACATCTAAATTAACCACAACAGTTGCAAATGCATATCCATACATGCTAACCTCCAAGAAAAAAATCTGGAAGATCTTTATGACATGAAAACCAATGTACAACTGTCAGAAATTAAAAATGCCTAAATAATGAGAAGTGCCAAATTCGCAACAACTCTTCCAAAATAGACTTTAAGAAAGCAATTCAAAACATAAAAATAATCCTTTCTCTACTGTTTTTGCTTGGTGACAGTTCCAACTTGATAATACTCTACACAAAATGTCACCAAATATGTGCACTGAGCATAGGTTTTTCTTGGAAATTAGAGCAAAAGAAGGTTTTTACAACATTCTACCAACCACTGATTTTGACGTATTCCTTTCATAATTGCCAAGGCTTGGGCCAAAACTTAGAAATTGTCACCTCCCTGAAGAAAATTCCGAAAAACACTCTCCATTAGGAAGACTGAAAAACCATGTTTTTTCAGAAGATTTCTGGAAAAGTAGCTCAATTTGGTGTCATTCGAAAATTTTGCATTGAAAAGAAAAATTAGGATGATATATTTTGAGTCCAGAAGACAAAAAAAGTGATTTTCTAGAAGACTTCTAGAAAATTCGGAAGAGTTAACAGGTATCAATACGTAACTTCTTTTATTTCAATTTTTGACTTAATCTGTGTTTATCCTAACCCCCTCACAAGCAGACAGAAAACAGCTTGTGTACAATATGAGTATCATACCAAATGCTAGCCAGGTTTTGCGCATAGTCAAGTAGCTTTGCAGATGCAACGTTAGTCGGAACTTCACTTCAGGAGTCTGCAAATCCTTCAATTCTATATATTTAGTTGTACTGTAATAACAACCTGGAAAATAAAACATTTAGTAATATAATGTTTCTTCTTTCTTAAGTTCTATGGTAATAAGTAGAATTTAAAAATGAAACCTAGCAGACTGCACATAGCATCTAATCTAAACTTTCTTAATTCCTTAAATCAATTGATGGCAAAGTGTCCAACTCACATTTCATATTTTATCTCAATCCATTAATAATGGATTTTACATACATATTTACATAAATGAATTTCTAACCTCTAAATAAAATAAAATTATCTAAAAATTTATGACAGCATTTCATTTGCTTTTACTGCTGTCAATTCTTATTTCCAATAAAATGGGTGGTAAAAGGCACACCTCAGTCATGTTACCATTAACAATTAGATTCTGAACGTCTATTTCAACTTCATCCCATTCCCTTGTTAAAGGCAAATTGTCCAAATACCAAGCTCATTTTTCCCACTTCAGTTTAGTGTTTAGATTACACTTAAGCAACTCCCAATAAAGGAATCACAAACCTTAAATAAAGTGGGAAAATAAAATGAGTGAGGATATATTGAGTGCTTGATACGCTCATTTAAAAGAAATTGAGTAGATTACCAAACAAAAAGATAATCTTATACATTTACATTCACAAAATTCAATGTTTTATCAAAAGTTGGGAAGCAACAATTATATAAACATGTCACAAAACTTGGTCAATATTTTTACTTGCCGAAAAATGTGTAGTGAAAAGCATCATTACAAAAATTTATTTACAATACAATAGTATGTATAGCAGTGTAACCTATCATTATCATGAAGTATTCTGTTCAGCACTGAAGCACTGTTGTTCACAGGTCTTACTAATTTGGTGATTTGATATGTGATGTGAACACAATACAAGCCAGATAGCACTTCTAACAAATTTCAGATAGCACTTGGCTCAATCGACACACATTTCGATAGATGGTCAACGATGAACAGCTGAATTAACAATACATTATATCTTGATACAAGAGTCTGGCGTATTAACACCCGATTTCATGTCTTCTATAAACCAGCGAAGCAATATACATAAAATGAACATTAGAAAAAACAGTAGAAGAAAAAAGAATAGAAGATAAATCACAAATTTTCTTAAAGGAATTCTAAAAATGTCATCTCCGGTGTAGTCGAACAAGATATGTTCCAAAGTCTTCCTCATCAAGGCAATAAAGCACTTGTTGGAGTCAGCCAGGTGAAAATCATTCAAGTAGGACTGAGTTACAACGTGGGCTAGTCTGGCTTTAGCAGAGAAAAAGGCAACTGCTCTACAAATTTTTTCAAGTAAAGGAGGTCACTAGGCTCAATCTGCAATTGGAAAAGATGGCTATTCATTCTAGTGTTCCTCCACAAAGTACATTTGAGTGACCGAACCTCTCTCCTGACCCCACCAGGCAACTAGAGAGAGTAGTTGCTGGCGAAGGAACTGGGTTGACAATTTAGCTAACTTATCAGCTATTTCATTGCCATATACTTCACAGGAACCCACTGCAAAGTGATATCTTAGTTGACAAGCAGTTTAATTTCCTCAATTGCCAATCATTTCCAACTATCTAAAGCCTTGCGATAACAGATAATGACCCATCACAGCTTCACCCCTCGTAGTCACTCAGCCTTCTCTTCACACATCAGTGAATACTTGAATGCTAGAAGCAACATGCAACAGTCATCCATGTCAGCACACACGTGGTCTTAACACATCTCTCACGCAATCGGCAATCTATCAACTAGTGGTATCATCTATCGAATTCAATCACTGCTCAGTTCTGGAGTCACCTCTACAAAAATTAAGTCACAATACAGTAGTATATACAGCAGTGTAACCTATCTCCACTATAAGGTACCTATAGGTTAGACAAAGTTGCACTGATTTTCACATGTCTTGTTAAAAATTATTGATCAATTCGCAAATCAACTGTCAATGTGCTGTAAAGTTAAATTAACTTACTATTTTAACTTACCAAATGCTGAAAATGCCAAAATAGCAACAATGCTTATCCAAATCATAGGTCCTGCAAGCCATCGCATGAGAACAATCCAAATTAAAGATACTGCCATAGAAAGCAACAATCCACTGCAACAATGGAAATAATTCAGTTTTCATAATAAACTGTCAGCTTACAAGTGATTTCCAATTTTTTGAGACCAGAGTGTGATTTTTAGACTGAAATCCACTGAATCATTCATTTTTCTGCATAAAGGTTAGATTTCTTGAGAAACAAACAAATGTACATTATTCATTAATTTAATTAAGTTATTACAGTAATACATATATAATCATAATGAAAGTACTCTCAATAGTTGAGTAAGTACAAAGTGTAATAAATAATTAGTTAAATGATAAGTACAATATTTGCATTGCTTGAAAATTATAATTTATCCTTTTTGTTTTATGTTTACTGACAGTGTGTTTCACTTGTAAGTAGACAAAATATTGTGTTGGATTTTTCTTTTTCCATAGTTATCTGCATGGAATAATTTAAATCTTAATACTTTTCAGAATTTAACATCAGGCTATAAAAATGCTTTTCTAATTTTTTTCAAGACTTTGTAGGTTTATTTATTTGTTTATAATATAATTGGAACAAGAACCTTAAAGAAAATTTGCAAGAAAAATAAATTTGTAAACATGGATCTGAAAATGTATTTTCTGATTTTATTGTAAAATCTGAAAATGTATTTTCAGATATTTTAAATATTCTGAAATCAAACAATCTTGTGGCCCATTATTACTCTAATCCCTATATTTGAATTGTTTTAATACACTAGCAGACTCGCACATAGCATCTATGCTAAAGTTTATTTATTGTTAATATCTATTGATGGCAGTGTCGTTACTCACATTTCATATCTTATTTAAATCCTTTTATAATGAATATAAGCATCGATATGCACAATTCATACATCCAAATGAAATAAAATTAGTCAAAAACATTAAATTGCATTTTGTTTACATTTTTCAAATGTATGCTTACTTGTATTAGCTCTATTTCCAATAAAATGCATGGTAAAAAGTACACATCTTAGTTATGTTGCCACAAATAGTTTCTGAATATCCAATTGCATCCAATTCACTTCTTTAAAGGAAATTTCATATTTTTTTACCTCAAAGCCTATTTTGGAGTTGGCTCAGATTTTTTATGTGATATTTTTTATCTTCCAGATGTCTCACATTGTTTTGTGTAATCATACTGCTCAAAGATTTCATTACAGCAACAGCTCTTTCATGAACTTCTAGCAATAGTATGCAGCCCCTACCTCAAATTCAGCTTATTTAAACTTAGTGTCAAAATTGGGGAATTAATCTCAGAGGTTGATGTTATATTGTTAATACCTGTTTGTTGCCATTCATCAATATACAAAAAACATTGCTTTCTATGCCATGTACTTTAGTGCAATGTAGATATCCAAAAAACTTAATTTAAAAAAAATCTCTACTTAATGTGGGTATTTGACATAGTACATAAAAATTAATTTTCCTGCCTTTTTGTAAGCCAACTTCTTTCAAAGTTTCAAAAATACAAAATCACAACTTGAAAACATTTGCAAATTGTAAAATCAAACTTACAGTTTTTGTATCCTTATAGTTTTTGTAAATTAAGTAAATTTGGTAAGTTATTAAAGAAGCCTAAAACTAAAGCTTGTTATTTATTTTTAACTGTCATTGAGTATTTTGAACTTCAGGCATAGCAGAATTAAGATCCCACCAAAAAATAACAATTATCATAGAAATATATTTATTTTAAACGATCATTTTTACGAACAAGTTCACTCTGTATGATTCTATGCCACTATTTTGAATTATTTCGATTTGTAAGAAACTAAAAATTAATTACTAAACTCAATAACTGTTTAGGAAACTGCATTACGTTAAATAAAAGTCGATATCCAGACTTACGTTAGTAGATATTTCCAAGAGGTTCTCAAATCCGAAAATACCTTTTCACCAAACTCTCCAATACTCAAAAATTGTGCTAAATGCCTGAAAACAAACAGAAGGGTAATAGATTAATTCAATGAAAGTAATTTTAGAGTAATATTTGTGATGCTTTTAATGCATGAATCAATTAAATACACATATTTTAAAGTTTACAGGGCTTCTATCCATTTATCAAGCAATAGGTATTTATTTAAAATTAATTAGCAGACCAGCACATAACACTTGTGCTAGTACCTTAAAGGTTTATATAATTGGCAATAAATTTGGAATATTGCACCCATTCATAGATTTCCTGTAAGTACTTTCACTTGTGTGCACGAGGAATGCATCCAAAATGGCAGTGTATCCAAATAGCTGTTTAACAATGAATATTATTATTGCCAATTAGGTGAGGATTTATCAAAAATATAAAGCAGCATTTCGCTTTCTGTTTTACTTCTCATCTCCAATAAAATGCACGGCATAAAGCTCACATCTGTCGTGTTACCAAAATTATCTTCTGAACATTGATTTCAATTATATCCCATTCGCTTGTTCAAGAAAATTTGGTATTGTTTGGTATCTAAACCTACTTTTGTGTTTGCTTAGTTTCTTTTCTGCAATGACTTCCGTCCCCCAGATTTCTCATTGCCTTGTTATCAATTTGCTGAAGAATTTCATTAGAACAGTGAACTCTCAACTACGTAGTTTTAGCCATATTATGCAGCTCCATAGCTCGAACCAAGAATATTCAAATGAAGAAGTTAAATTGGCAAATGAATCCTGTAGCAGTTGATTTTATATTCTTTTGTTGTTATTTGCTACTATACAAATAATGCTGATTTCTGTGCTACATGTTAACGAAATATAAATATTTCGAAACTAATTTTTTTATTTATCCAGCTCTAGAGCACTGCCATAAAGTTTTGAAACATTTACTCCATATTTTGGATAGCTTTCTAATGATTTACAAGCTTTCAAACTGATATCTTTTGAGGATTTTAAGTTAGCTCAGAAATTGATAGTACAAATCCTAGGGTAAATGAAATGTCAAAAGCAGTTTGAAAAATACAGTATTTTTAGTAATATCCAATTAATAGACAATATTTTAATTGTAAATTCTTTTAGGCCCTATATTATTTTAGTTTCAAAAGGCTAATTTTTTTACTCTAATCAGAAAGTACTTTCAAAAAGCTCAAAATGTACATCTAAGTCTGGATAATCACATTTTATGTGTCCTAACAAATGAAACAAAAAAAAATGATAAAATTACTGACACGAGTTTTAGACAGATCATATAACTTAGATTCTATAGTACAATATAGCATTATAAAAATACTTGAAATGATCATACACAGTTGCATTTGCTACTGCTTCTACAGTTAACTCATCGTTGTTTTCTTGCACAACAGTTCGATTTTTTTCATCCTTGATGACTCCAGTGGTGAAATCTTTATCAAAAATTATGGGAATGCAACGGCCAAACACTGAATATAGAAAAATAGTCATTACATATATTGGTAAAATAATGAACAGAAATAAAATTTCCAGTTCACGCAAATCAGTTCCACATATCCAAAAAGTGAACTAGACTTATTATTTTAATAACTAATGATTCACCCAGTGGTACACAATACAAATCATTACACAGGGTGATTTAAAACTTGATGTAAGAACTTTTAAGGGAGGTAGAGAAAACAAACCGTAATCACACAGGAATGTACGGCAAGTAGGTTAGTAGTTTGAATGTTTTATGGTGCAAGAACCATATCTTGTGCAGCTGCACCAAATGCAAGACAACATCAGGTAAAAAATGTCATGAAAGGGAATAAAAAGAGGCATTGGGGAGCATAATAATGGATGAAAGTAGAAAAAGATCACTTAGGTATCCTGGGAGCGTGACCCTGTGAAAAGAAAATATCATTAGAGTACCTTGGGTCTCCATACAGACCTAAAGTAGATGTGACCCTAAGGGCGAATGTATGACCAGAAAAGCCACCTTAAGATGCAGAAATGACAAGACAAATGTTGAAAACTCTTTATTAGGCATAACTTAACAGTTTGACAGTACTAACACACATAATTTCACAACAGATGTCCAAAGTTCTGCCCATAAACTGTAATGCCCGCTTGACAGTGGCGACGCATTGATATGTGTACATTTTTGAAAATACCTGGCATTTCGTGGACATTAGCAGCAGCAATGCTGATTCTTGAAAAAAAGGTCACTTTCAGAGTCAACTGATGTGCATGCCCACCCTGTCAGCATTCGTCAAACGATGCATGTTCTCCATATGAAGTCGGCACTTAAAATGAGGAAGCCCGAACAGTCCAACTGCTACACTAGTGAACAGTGCCCTCTTGCCCATTAGTGACATTCCCAGTCATAAACTCTTATCTGATTACAGTTTGCTTTTGTGTTCTCTACCTCCCCTAAAAGTTAGTGCTTTGAGTTTTGAATTACCCTGTATAATAAATGAATTCTCATTAAGTATATATATTATCGATTATAATTCCTATAAATTCAATAAAAACCTAAATAAAATTTTCTGCAGTCTTCATTCTTAGTCATAAAAATATTTCTAAAAACTAATCCATATTACTTTTATTCCAGTTTTATTACCACTAAAAATATACAAATATAGGGTTACCACTTTTACATAAAACGATTTGAGTACAATAGAAATATAAAATACACATACTTTTTAAGTTCTTCTGAGGATGGTGACAAGAATGAATAAAAATCAGATTTAGGATAAAATACTTATGGCAAAATAGGATCAAAATGAAAACTTATCGACTGCTATTAATGGAATAAAAAACAAAAAGGTAGGTAAGTAGTTTATTACCATCACACTGGAACAACACAACGGGCCATTGGCGACAGTGAGGGATCAATCCCATCGGGAAAGATCCGAAGACAACGCCTCGTAATTTTGAACCATGGCCAGATGACAAGGTCAACACCTGAGCTGGCACCCCACTCTCCAAACTTCTACACCACACCAACATGAGGACATTTGATGCCACAACAGATTTAACATACACAATTGTTTTCGGTTGGACCTAGTTTTGGACTCTCAACCCTCCGGTTGCTAATCCATTGCTTTTCCCATATGGGCTACTGCGGCCCCTATTCCATTTTAGACTCCAAATAATATCGCTATTGGTAATTTTGATAATATTTTCATATTGCAAGGGTTTAATTGGGAAATCTGCTTAGACTAGAAGTGACAATCTAAGTATGTAAATACTCAGAGTATATACAGTGTATTTACAAATGCAAAACCACTGAAATTAATCTGGGTTGTACTCAGATATCTTTCTAAGGCATTTTTGTAATACTTCAGAATAGATAGTTTACCATAGAACCTTCCTGTCCTCACAATATCAAGTACCAGATATCCAACCACCAATAGAACAGAGTAATACTTCCATTTCGTAATAATTTCAAAGGACAGGTATTTTGTCACACAACCTTCCTGTCTTAACCATTTCAGGTGTCAGAGATTCATCCACCGATAGAACACTCTGTAATACTTTTGGGGGACAGGTAGTTTGTCATAGAATCTGGTTATCACTATTTCAAGTGTTAGTGATTCACCCACCAAAAGAAAAGTAAGAGGGTTGGCTGTAAAGGGTAGATCAGACATTTTTGGTACAGAATCTGACAGTCATTTGTAACAAAAAATATATCCCAGGATGAGATTACAAGTTGGAAATGTCTCAAAAAATTTGATGAAAATCCAGAACTAAAGCATTATTTCTCAAACAACTAAAAATTACCCTAGAAATCTCAGAAATGACCAAATGGCCTAAAAATCAAAACTACCACAAATGACCTCAAAACTATACATACTTAGAATCAGGTGATTGTAAATGGTATATATATATATATATAAATATATGGCCATCATCTACAAATTGCTAAAATAGATGACAGGACAACAAAATTAGGGCTCTGATAATTAAGTAAACATATATCAAGAAGTCGACGATTAAGATACAAAATACATGTAAAATGTGCATCACAAAAACAATGTTATCACATTTAACATTCTGTAAAGATGAAATGTAAGTTGCTCATGTATTTTAGTAAAAAATATATTAAATGAATAAATACATAGCATGCACCATGCAATGTTATCAAAAATGTATTTAAGTATGATTGAGATTGAATAACTTCAACACTAATCAACTGTAAAGATATAAAATACACATGAAAGATACTTAAAATATGCAAAACATCAAATAAGGAAACATTTTCTTTAAAATGACTAGGCTCCTTCATGCAAATTATGTTAATATGCATCTGGTTTATGGAACTAGTATTGAATTACTGGTTGAGAATTCACATTTAAATTCTTATTATGTAGCAATGCATGCTATTTGGATTTGAAAGATGTGGTAGCAGTGAAAATGTAAATTCAAAACTAAAGCTTTTAAGAGGAAAACTTTAAAACTAGCAGTGTGAATATAACATTTTTTAATATTCAAATTCCAAAATATTAAAATGAAAATAGAACTTTAATTTTGCTGGTAACAAAACAGTAAACATTTTGAAAGCAATCATGTTTTATATCTTGATAAATAGCAGTTACCAGTTTCAGTTCCCAACACTTGTAACTAGTTAGAAGTAAACTTAGAAATTAAAGGATAAAATTCAATATAATACCAGCATATTACAATTTTGCATATTTTAAAAGCACTATCATGAGTATTATAAAATTCGTCATTCTGCTGAAAGCATACACCATATACCTGCCAACCTATGAGAAAAAATCTGGATGATTTCCAACAGCATGAAAACCAATACACTCAAAATGAACGCACCTAAATGAAGTCATTTATAATGATAATTTACTAACAATTTAAACATGTGAAGCAAAACACTTAAGATTGTTACTCATATTAGCAAAAATTCCATACAAATCTCAAGTCATAGTTCCTCTAATGCTAGAAAGTTGAATACAAAGCAGTACCTCAGCACTGAAGTGAAAAATAAAACAGCACTTTCCTGCATTTTTGTCTTTCACGATAAACGTGAAATCCCTGTTTTCCAAAGTCGATTTGCCCAAAGCAAATTTTTCTGGTAAATCACCAACCTGATTCCATGGTTGAAAATAAAATGGTGCTTCACTTTTCTATTCCAATATGCCTAAAATCCATTCCCAAAGTCAGCTTGCCCAAATAAAATTTTCATAGCAACCTGAAAACTGATACCAATGCTGGTCCAACAATTTTGAAAACGAAATGGCACTTAACTGCCATTCTTTAACAGTATGTGTGAAAACCTTTTTCCAAAATCAACTTACACAAAGCAAATTTTTTTTTGGCCCCATCAACCTTATTTTACTGCATGCTATTCAACCATGCTATTCTTACATGGTTGAAAATAACCAGCTTTTTATCATAATATCCATATTTTCCTGAATCAGCTTGCCCAAATTAAATTTTCTGGTAACTGATTCCAATGCTGGCCCTTCAATTTTGAGAAAAAAAATGGCATTTGCCAGCCTTTCTTTCACAATATGTCTAACATCCTAGTTTCCTGAATTTAACTAGATCTCAGCAAATTTTTGTGGCAACACGCTGACCTGATTCTAATGTTTTTTCATGGGTTGCCAAATGATAAAACAGACATCTGAAAATTCCTCACATTAAAAAAAGAAAATCCAGAAGACATTTCTTCTGATTGGAAACAGTAGTTTCTTGGAAGACTTAAAATTAAAAACCTGGAAGATTTTTTTTTGTCTGGAAGATTGGAAAAAAGTAGAAAATGGAAGACTTGGAAATCAAGAGATATTTCTTGTCTAAAAGAATAGGAAAAGAAGTTTTACGGAAAATTTCAGAAAATCCAGAAGATATTTTTTCATCTGGAAGATAAAAAGAGTAGCTTTATGGAAGATTTGAAAATCTGGAAGATAATTCTTTCATCTGGAAGATCAGAAGAAAAAATCATTTCACAGACTTTAGGAAAATTCGGAAGTGTTGGCAGGCATGATACAAGTAAAAGTGAAAAAGAAATTTGCTAGACCTGTGCATAAAACTATGAATGTGGTATGGTACATATGCACTAAAACAAAAATTAAAAATGTAATCACACTAATGTTATCAAACTCAAATAAAGGATGATAATTATCATGCAACACCATCAATAATTTAAAACACCATGCCATCATGTTTATTTACTCACAGACATCTTTTATTCTGGAGGCATAGGGTATATCTTTGATTAAGTTTGCTGGTGTCACTGGTAAGCAAGTAATGGAAGAAATAACATATTTTAAACAGTGTAAGGAGATGAATATAAGCATATATGTACAAGTTTGGAAAGAATTTTATACTTTAAAATCTATTATTCTGAATTTTATAATATGATTTTTAATAAGTTTGCAATTTTATAATATTAACTTTAAGCTAAGAAAGTTCTAATTCATAAGCAAGAAAAAGACTTTTCAACACTAAACAATAAATTGTAGATTTTTTAAAAAAATTACAAAAAATATACTTGTTGTGCATTTTTTATAATTTAAGCCAGTTGGCTATGCTTCCATCTTTTTCATTAAAATTAAGATATTTTTCATATACATAAACCATTAAATGCTCAATAGGATTATAATTAAAAGGGTTACACAAATAAGCTTTATAAGTCAAGAAAACCTGCAAACTTTTTTACAATACTTTAAAATCTGTCCTAAACTTTACAATGAAAATTCTAGATCTAATTCTAATAAAGCAAGAATGGAAGAGAAAAAGACTTTTCAATACTTATAAATAAAATACTAAATGTAGAGATTTTTTTAAAGAATTACGAAAGCTAAAAATACAAGTAGTGCAATTTATGCAGAGTTCATGACCAAATAGATGTGAATTTTAAGATTGAATTAGCTTCTTACTACACTGTTAAATATTCAATGGGTTTTTTTCATGGAGCAAGGGCCATAATTTGCCAAGCAGAACCAAACACCAAAGAGGGAGAAAAAGTAAAAAGCAGGAGGTTAAAAAAAAAGGAGGAAAGACCATTAGGGTAACTCAGGGTTATGTTACCTGTGTTTATTAAATGAAAGTAAAGCCCCTCGAGTGGAAATGCTCAATGGGATTATAGTCAAAAGGATTGTCATCTTAAATTCATTTTCAAAATGTTTTAAAAACAAAAGTTCAACTAGTCAAAATTACCTAAATATACTTAACAAAAATAAAACTGCAAGGGAAGTGTATCTATCATCTAGCAAAATATAAGCACAGCAGAGAATGGTAGATATTGTACAGACAAAATATCTAATAGACTGTTTCCTGATTTACATATACACATTTTTCTTTTAAAACTATTTTTTAAAATATGTAATAACCAAATCTTAAAAATAATTCTTACCTGGTTTACTCTTGAGATAAAGCTTGGCACAATGTCCTTCATCTAACAAAGTTTTTAAATCCTAAAATAAAATTAAAAGATTATTTTCTGTTTAAAGAGTTTTAACAGGTATGCAAACTAATTTGCTTTATATCACGGTATCTCTTCCAAGTTTCATGAGTTTTGTATAGTAAATTCCTATACCTTATAATATAAAGTAATAATACAATACGAAGGGCTCTGAGCAACATATTTATACCACAAAATGAAACAATTCAAAACAAGAATATAAAGTCAGCATCAAAAGTGAACATACACCTTCAAATTTCAAAAATTTAGTAATAAAATATACATTTATTAAATGTATGAAGAGATAATTTCAATATAAAACAATCATATAGATTGACAGGAACATATTACAATATATTTTAAATAAATGTGAACAGTATACTTTTAAAAATATCTTAGTTCTTAAACATAAAAATTACAAGGCGAAAAGTCATTGACACTTAAAAAGTATTTTATTTTGGCAAACTCTGCCAATTTAAAATTCAGCAGTTAATATTCTTTTGGCTCACCACAATTTTTAAGATTACTTTGAATCTTTTGGGAATGAGCTAGTTGTTTTGTTTCTGTTGTCCAGATGGATTCCCACAGCTTTCAGTACATTCTCAAGCAATTTCTTGCTTGCAAGTTTCGTTTCTAAATTTTTCCTTCATTATTTCCCAGACATGTTCAATGGGTTTCAAATCTGGAACTGGGGTGGTGGATTCAGTTGTTTTAGCATGTAATAAAGGAGTCAAAGTTTCACTATTTTAGCTGTATGCTTCGGGCCATTGTCCTGATCAAAGACTAGCTATTTGTGGGATAGTGCTAGACTAAGATTTGCTACTTTATTAACTATTTACAATTGAGAATCCTCTAGATACCTGGTATCTATATCTAATACCTGGTATCCATATCTGGTGTGGAAAACCTTTTGAGAGGAGTATCTGGCAGACCAGGTAAAACATTTCGGAAGGTCTTATATGGATGACAGGCCAGTAAAAACTTGATCAAGACAGAGCAGACACAACCGGGGTGAGTTGTGTCTGCTCTGGTGGTCATGGTCCCTCAGTGGGGGCGGATGGGCAAAGCATTGGTTCTGCTGGGACCATCGCTGCTTCGGTGATGTGGGGATCGTTGGCGGCATTTCCCCCTATCGACTGAGGAGTTCTGTGTTGGCCTGGTCAGCCAAGCATCCCCCACCACAATTGGATAGCCCTGGAGTAGTAGTCATGAGGGATTAGGGACCCCAACCGGTAGCAAAGGGAGACTTGCCATTTTTGGCTGACAGGCCGTAAAAACCTGTCCTGTGGCAACCAGTTCGGAGGTCTGTATCTGGTCTGCAGGGTAGTCAAATCTATCTAGACAGGCATATAAGGTCTGTGGGCTGGTTAGCTTATTTGGAGGGCCACATCTTGCCAGCAGGCAGAGAAAACCTTTTTGGAGGACATTATTTGGTCAGCACAAGGTTGTCACAGCCAAAGCACTTGTGAAATAATAGCATTAATTTCTTTTAAATAGTAGCAAAAAGTCTCCTCTTAAATGCTATTTTAGTTGCTCAAATACAAAGATCTCAAGAAATTTAAGTTTTAAAATTAAAATATTTTCCAAATAAGGTTTTCATGATAATCTAGCAACCAGACTCCAAAGTTTTTCTCTTATGAGGGCTTCAGGGAGGACTTGGTGCCAAAACTTTGAAATTGGTATTCATTGGAAAATTTTCTCCCTAAAGAAAAACTTGAAAAAAAAATTTGTGCTAGCTATTAGTTAAAACAAAGGGACGGACTAAAGTTCCGTTGACATTTGGTGAATTTTCAAAGTCACCAAAATTTTGAAAATAGGAGCATTTTAGACGATTTTGATTAATATACCCTTGGTAAGCCAAGGTAGAAAAATAGTATCAAAATTCGCCTTTTAGTTGCCTGGGGCAGTCTTGTCTGCGGGATGGGAAACCTTTTCAGAATGCACATCTGGCCAGCAAGCAAGGTAAATCTGTCTAGAGGGGTGTATCGGGTCTGCTGTAATGTTTGAAAATTTCAGAAATGATAGGCTGAAAAATTTGAAAAGTGGGTTATCATTGTATTCACTGAAACCCTTCATATGTACAAAATACACTAATTCACTCACTTTCTCATCTTTCTTAACATCATACTTGCATATCAATTTTGACTTCACCTCTTCGGCATTAGGTGCCATAGGGCTTGCATAAAAATTTGTATTAGGACATTTCTCAACACAAACCTGAAAGATAGAGTAGAAACAATTAAATTAAAGAAACAAATGAATCAATCCAATGCAATTTCCATAAGAATCTAAGGTCTTATTTACACAAATAATCCAAGAATACTGCTCCATACAAGGCAAAAGTATGAAAATTTGCAGAGGAAACTGAAAATTGCAGCACAACAAAAACACAGCCTCAACTCTTCAAAGTTTATTATGAAGATTTAAAATTATTTGTCCATCAAGAGCTTTTTTCATTGAATTTTCAAGTATCCATATATACAAGAAAATGAGAAAAAACTATCCATTATTTAAAAAAAAATTGTATCAGCTTATGTGTTAATTTCACATGTTCTCAATCATTTTTGTGTTTGGTCGGTTTTAAGCTCAATGTATCTACTGAATTTCTGTTGTCTGATGTTCTAATGTGCTTCCAAACTTAACAAAGCCATATCGTTACTACCACACCAAAGACGCGTATCTGCAAAATTGACGTTTCAACAAAAATGCGTTCAAAGTTTTAATGCTTCGGGAAAAATTGAGTTGACTCAAAGGTTGTTTTCTCACGAAAAATCGGCATTTCACCTAAGAATCAAGATGATTTGTGGCTTTGTCATAGTATAAAACATGAAATGGTAATTTGAAAAATGCAGTTAGGGGAAAATTGCCAAAATGCCGATTGGTGCCTTTGGCATGGTGGTAACGATCCTCGTGGTGGTTGCTGGTAACTTGTTGGAATCACTTGACCGAGGGTTCCGCCAGGCTAAAACCTGCCGGCATGCGAAATTTGTCTGGTCACCCTAGGGATGGCCAGGCGGATGGGGACGTAGTGAATCCCCGTTTGTTCCGGCCATGCCGGAGTAGGTATGCACTGAGAATTCAGGCCTCATCAACCGGGTTGAGTTGTGTCTGCTCTGGCAGTCATGGTCCCTCAGTGGGGGCGGATGGGCAAAGCATTGGTTCTGCTGGGACCATCGCTGCTTCGGTGATGTGGGGATCGTTGACGGCATTTCCCCCTATCGACTGAGGAGTTCTGTGTTGGCCTGGTCAGCCAAGCATCCCCCACCACAATTGGATAGCCCTGGAGTAGTAGTCATGAGGGATTAGGGACCCCAACCAGTAGCAAAGGGAGACTTGCCACCTCCGTACACAGCACAGGTGTAGTTCATAGGGATACAGGCTGTTGTGAGAACGTGCATGGCTTATACAGGTGGGAGATGTTGGCGGTTTTCCAAACTTCGATTGGCGAGTTGGGTTGAAGCTGGCACCCGAACATACGCAATGTCCCTGCTCACCCGACCATGGAAGGTTTACTGGTTTTCCTTTCCATGTAATGCAAATGCAGGTCGGTTATTAAAAGTCCTTCCAGTAAAGGCAGTGCCCAAGGAGACTGGTTTTTTATTGGTCAACTTCACTTGAGACCAAACCAGTATGTCTCATTCAATCAAAATTTTTATAGCCAGCATGCATATTTCCATGTTAGCTAATCAATAAATGTTAGGTGCATATTTGCAACAGATCACCCTTTTAACTGCGTCGGTCTGTTCGCACGAGGCATGGTATCCAATCCCGGAAACGGCTTGGGGAGGGAGCTCCTGCCATTCTCCCAAGGGCTGAAAAGCAAGGATATTTAGTGCGTCGACCTGCGGTCGATGCCAGCGCAAATACGATCTTCGGATCTAACGTCGGCATGCGTCTCTGCTCTCGCTTATCGGGACCACCTGCTTCAACTACTGGGGCCAGTCCCCATAATCCATAATGGCAATTGTCGGGGTGGAGGGGCTGCGACCACAACTAGTAAGTAAGTGGTGATAACGATATGGTGTGGCAGCTGTTTCCAAATGTTCACTGCAAGGAATGAGACAGATTGTTATGAAATATAGTTTGATGAGTTCCAAATGATCTGTGATGCATAAAAATCTGTATAACTATTTTTTGTATAAACTTTTGGGATGGGGTTGACAGTTTATCCAGAGCTTTTAGGTTATCTCTGGTCACATTTTCTTGGTGACAAAAGAGACTACCTCAGCTTTATTTGCCTTTACTTATGCTTTTTGCGCTTTTCTGTAGCTACTTATTTTTACTTGTGAACATGAATAAAAATGTTTTGACAAAGTAATTCACTAGAGAAGTTATGATTTCGAGGCCTATGATTAAGTCCTATAAGAACGATTACAGCTTACAATTATGCAATTTATGAACGCAATGGTTATAATTAATATAATTGGTTCCAGTATTAAAAGCAGTCGAATCATTTCTAAAAATAGTTTTGAAATTAGCAGTGATTTTTATTGAAACAGCTTTTAAAACACAAATATTGCAAAAGTACAACCATCCTAAAAATAGTTTTCTCCTTCCCTTTAACACATTATTTTGTTACTAAAATAAAAAAAATTTCGGGATTCGTAATCCATTGATGATAAAAGGATTTTGATAAAAAGGAAAAGAACCAAGTGAAGCCTTGGAAAAAAGCACAGAAGGCATAAGGAAATGCAAATGGAGCCAAGTATGGCTTTTTTGTTGCCAAAAAAGGCGCCAAGGAAATGCAAGGAGATAACCGAAAAGCACCGTACATCATACCTGCCAACCTAGAAAAAACCTGGAAGATTTTAAAAACATAAAAACCAATGCATAGAACTGTCAGACATGAAAAATGCCTCAAAATAATTAAATGCATCAAATTGGGTTTTAAGAAAGTTATTCAAAACAAAAAATCAATCCTACTCTATTACTGCTATATGCATGACAGCAGTTCGAATAGTGATGTTTTACACGAAATGGTGCCAAATATATGCGAAAGTAAGCAATTATAAACTTTTACTTGAGTGTTCTAGAGGTATATTTGAAGGATTTTCTCGAAAAAGTACCAAAGGTTTTTATGACAATCTACCAACTATTGATTCTGATGTTTTGCTTTCATGGTTGAAAATGCTTGGTGTCAAAAAATCGAAACTGGCATCACTTAAAAATTTTTCACTGAAGAAAAATTTGGGAAATACTTCTGCTCAGACCAGAAAACAGTGTTTTTTTGGAAGACTCAAGAAAAGTTGGCAGATATATATCTGCATATGCAATATCATTCCTTCAGTGATTGCCACGATGTGGCACCAAATGTCAAAATTGACATCAGTTGGAAATTTCTCACATTGAAAAGAAAATCTGAAAGATCTTTTTCTGTTTGGAAGAAAAACAAGAGATTTTAAGGAAGACTTCTAGATCTAGAAGAGTTGCAAGTTATGTATCTTCCTTTTTCACCAATGCATGTCTAATTCTTTTCTCATATTATTAATCTGTATGGTAGTAAGTTTACAAAGACATCGATATTTAATGATTCTTTTGACTTCCTGATCAGCAACTTCATTTCCAAATTCCAATGTGACTTTTAAACAAATGTAGATTTACTTTTAGAAATGTCCTTACTAAAGAAATAAAATGGCCTTTTATTTTTCTTTAACAAGGTTGACAGAATCTATAAATTTTGATGCCTGTAAATACAGATTGGGTATACCAATCAAGGCATTTCTTCTCCAAAGTTCTATGTGATAAACGGTATAGCCCAAAATTTTATGTTGTTGAGAATATACAGGGTGAGTCTAAATTGTTTTTACAAAATAAGAGGGGTGATAGTACCTTCCAGACGAGCAATAATTACCATGGAACATAGGGTCGCATTCCACTCTGAGAGGCAGAAAAGAGTAAAATTAGAATTTCAACATGAACTTAAAACGGTGTTGGGAAAGCGAATGAACGATACCAAAAGTTGCACAATCTGATTTATTGATCAGAGAAAAACTCACAGCAAGTGCTCAAAGTGGCGGCTACACGTGTCATTGCACAGTTCACACTGGCGAAGGAAAGACTAGTGCACCTTCTCAGATTCCTGGTGTTATGTTGATTTTGTCTGCGGCAACACCGATTCTCGCTACGAGATCTTCAGCCGAGTCCACAGGCGTCTGTTACACTAAAGATTTCATGTGCCCCCAGAAGAAAAAGTCCGGTGAGCGAGGAGGCCAAGCCACAGGTCCGCCACGTCCGATCCATTGTGCTGGATATGTGGCATTCAAGAAATGCCTGACCATGCTGGAAAAATATGCTTGCAGAGGCAATGACTTGTTCATGCTCGATGCGTTTCGACTTTACTCTTTTCTATCTCTTAGAGTGGAATTCGACCCTATATTCCATGGTAATTATTGCACGTTTCGATGGGTACTATCACCCCTCTTATTTTGTAAAAACAATTTAAACTCACCCTGTATTTTAGCCGAGTTTAAGAATGAAATAAATGTATAATTGACTCTAGAGGTATTTTGAACTATCATTTTAGATCCATCTGTAAATATTGTGTGGAATAACTGACAAATCTTATGATAAACTTGAAAAAAATACAGGTTTTAATACAAAAACCTTATAAGCCTTCTTTCCAGACAATTTATAAGATTTTTCAATACAAATCTATAGCATAATCTATACTTTTCATACAAATTACTATCACACAGGAAATTAATGTATATATCTAAAGTAACTACACAAATCAACATATTGAATTGAAGTTATAAGTATCAGTTACTCACACAAAAAAAATTTCAATTCTTTTCAAAGTGCACGAAAATCAAAAAGCTATTTTGTCAAAGTTTAATGTTACACCATACAACACTGGATAAAGCATTACCATTAAATATAAGAATGACTAGGCTAACAATTCAATGAATGTCTGATAACTTGTCTAGACCATTTGAATAACTAATTCAGGGTTGCACAGCCAAAGCACTTGTGAAATAGTAGCATGAATGTTTAAAAATAGTAGTGCAAAAGTCTCCTTTTAAACCTTGTTTTAGTAGTAATTTAGTTGTTCAGACACAAAATGAATCGGTTGAAACACAGAAAGTGCCAATTAAGTACAAAAAAGACATTAAAAATCTCACCAAAACATTTAAAACAAAATATTTTCTTAATAAGGTTTTCACTACAATCTAGCAACCAGATTTTGACGTTTTTCTTTCATGGCTTGATGACAAATATAGTAGCAAAAAATCGTCTTTTAGTCGCTTTTGACAGTCCTACTAATTCAACTCTGATCTAGGTTTAAAAATATCTACTGAAGAAACTATCTCAAGCCAATATTAAAGCTAAAATTATTTTTCGATACATTGAAATAGCAATTTAAAATTTATGTAATTAATATATATTTGCCTTTTAATAACATTCATTATGTGTCTTGCATTTCTAAACAATTCAATACTAAAAACACTAATGTCTATTTTAAAGGATTAAAAACAATATACACATCCAATGGTCTATAAAATATAATGCATTTAAATACAAATACTATGTGATGCAAAATAAACATAAACCTTCATTTTATTTCAATTATATACATAATGGCATTTAATTCAAACTAAAGCATTAACTAATTATAGTAAATGCTCACAAATATGGATTAGATTGTAAAAATGCATAAATTTTCTAAATTTTTTCATGCAGTAAAAAATTTCATTGAGAAATCTGAGCAAAATGAATTTCTGTAACTAATGATCAAAATTATAATAACTGATAGTTCTTATAAAAAGCTTAACTTAATTTTTTTTTAATACCTGAGGTGTGAGACAACCAGAAATAAGAACATCAGGCCTGGCACATTTCATAAGATCAAAGAAAAAGAGATAAGGTTTGGACCTATGGGTAAAAAATGGGAAAATAAAAATATTTCCATGGTATCTTAACGGGAAAAGATCAATATAATTATTAATAAATTATTGCTAATCGAAGAAATATGTATTCATGATATATCTTTTACAGAGAATCAGAATAAATGTTAGAGGTGATTATTTAACTGTGTGTGTGTGGTTTAACACCAGTTAAATACTCCCCTAATCAGAGTGCAAATAATTGATGTTGGATGCATCATATATTCTACGAGAGGTTACCGCATTCAGGGCTGCCACACCCAAAGCACTAGTGAAAAAATACCATTAATAGCATAAATTCTTAACAATAGAACAAAGGTCTCCTCTTGAACCCTATTTTGGCAGCAATTTTAGTTTCTCAGATACAAAATGAGTCAACTAAAACACAAAATGTGCTAATTAAATATGCAACAGGTGTTGAAGATCTCGCCTTGTTAATTAAAAATAAAAAACAAAATATTTTCTTGATAGGTAGGTAGGTAATTAATTAATGTCGCAGCAGAGAAACACAACATACTATTGGCAACAGTCCGGGATCAATCCCGAAGGGAAAGATCGAGGACAACATCACGTTATTTTGAACCATGGTCAGATGACGAGGTCAACAACTCAGCTGGCACCTCACTCTAAACTTTCACAACATGCTAACGTGAGGCCACGAGATTTAACATGCACAAGCTCCAGCATAAACAGTCTTTGAACCAAGTTTCATAATCACAATCCTCTGGTTGATAATCTGTTACTCTTCCAACTGGGATACCATGGCCTCTTTTATAAGGTTTTCATGATCGCGTTGCTCCAGTGAGACATTAATTCAACTACCCTTAATAAGGTTTTCATGACAATCTAGCAACTACAAATACCGATGCTTTCCTTTCATAGCTGCCACAGCTTGATGCCAAAACTTATATTGGCATCAAGCTGTCATTTTCCTTCCAAAACTTATATTGGCATTTTCCTTCAAAAATTTTCTCACAAAAGAAAAATACGAACCATATTTTCCATCCGCTACTAGTTAAAAAATTCTTGTTGACCTTTTGGTGAATTTGCAAACAAAGGCAACCAAATTTTGTGATTAGTAACTTTTGAGATATTACTTGAAAAGATACCCTGGTCGCCAAGGTTGAAAAATAATAGCAAAAAGCTGTCCTTTAGTCGCCTTGTACATGTGAAATGAATGAACTCAAATTAATTTTATCAAAATTCTACATCATTTTTTCACTTTCAAGATCCCACATAGTGCTTTGGTGACAAAGAATGCAGTTATATATGTAGATCTCAGTGAATACTTCATTTAGAAACATGAAATTTTCTTTAATACTCCGATTGAAGGAAATTTCACAGCTCTTAATAGCAAATTTCCAGTACAAAAATATTTTCTAACTGAAATTGTCTCATTGTAGAGGACATGTATGTTCAATATTTTATAGGGATACAATTCATTCCAATATAAATGATGTATTATCAGCTTATAAGTGAAACACACAAAGTCAAGAAACATAGTTGTGAGAAAACGAAGGGAGAAACGATCTACTTACTAAGTGAGTTTCTCCCAAAATCTAACCCTCATACAAAGAAAAATTACTTCTTCACTAGTCTAATCACCACATTCTGATTAAAAAAGCTAAAAATTTCATACTGGAAAATTTTGTTTTACTCGTAAATCGACTGTATGTAGTATCTATGCATGATTTAAACACTTATTTTAATTGGAAGTTTTCTACAAGAAATGTATAAAATATAAGTAGAATAACATTTATGTTGAATTACATTTTTACAGCCTAACTTGTATCTTAAATTGGACAAACAAATAAATTTAATCTGATACAGGTTGAGTTATCACTAAATAAAAATCCTATGCAACAGTTCAATTCATGGGGAAATTAGGATTTTTAATGCTCAAAAATTGTGTTTCTATGAGTGCATGCTTCCCTTTAAAATCAAATGAACGAATAATTACGAACTCTGATAACAGGTGGAAAAAACAGCTCTTTTTCACTTAACTCTAGAATAATTGGTGTCATTTCGACACCAGAGCTCATTTGTCACTTTCTTCCTTGTGCACTTTTTTGCTGGATTTTTAAAATTTCTAGTAAATTTTAATCATTTTACTTGATAAGCACACAGTCGGAATTTTTTTATGTCTCAATTTAGAAAAATTCTAGTTAAGTTTACCACGAAAAACCACAGGTGTTTTTTCAGCATCAAGCAGATTTCTCAGTTTAAATAGCTTTCATTCAATAAAAAATTACCCTTGAAGTAGCAAACCAAGCAGATTTTTAACTGCAATTAATTTAAGTGCTACATGATTTGTCTATTTGACCTTGAATACTTTGACACTCCCCTTTCAAAGGCACAAAAAGAGTTAGTCTTACTCTCACATGTTCATGTTAATCTTATGTTGTTTATATCTGTTACTTTTCACCAATGTACAAATAATACCAATTTCTGTGCCATGTACATTAGTGAAATATATATAGATGAACAAAAATAAACTTGTATCTACATTCAAAAGAATGGAAAATCAACTAATCAGAATCAATAGCAGATATAAAAGTAAGCATCATCACAGATGCAATATTTGGTTGTGATTACACAATATTGAACTATTACAAACATTTTATACAGATAGTTGTATAAGAAAACATGGAACTTGGTACGAGTATATTTAAAATTTGTAACTAAGAATTAAAATCTTTAGAAATGAATTGCCAAATGAAATTGAATATTGATGCAATTACTACAAAATTGCACAATTTAGAAGCAGAAATAACAAAAAATTGCAGGAGAAATATAGAAGTTTAATTTTCAAAGTGTTATCTACATTTCTGAAACAAATTTTCACTTACTCAAATTGTCCAACACCACATATATTTCCAGCAGAATCTGTAGGAAACAACAACACTTTGGGATCTCCTTCCCTAAAAGCTAAAGGTAAGAATAAAATTAAGATACACAGTAGAATAAGTTAGAAAATTCAGAATAAACAATAAATTCAAAAACTGAAACACATTTAAGATTCAAGATGAATCTGGTGTACAATTTTGTGCCTTCTTTAAAGATATAAGTAAATTGTATAGCCTTTCGTACAGTTTAAACGCTACCTAAAATCTGCAGCTGAAACTTGTGCATCCTTTAAAAATTTCTAATAGTTACCAAATAGCTATTTTACCTAGCCGTTGAATTATACAAGATGAAAATTTTAATTTAATGTAAAAACAAATAAATTTAATAACCTGAAATATAAAATTAGATAAAACAAAAGCTTCAGCTGTCATAAATTCAAGTACAACGACATTTCTAACCTTTATCAGAGGGCTGATTTATAAAGCTGCATATAATTGGGAAATCAGACAGCTTCTTGTCAAATTAAATGACAAAGACATCACTTTGCAGTGGGTTCCTGCACATTGCGAAATGTATGGTAATGAAATGGCTGATAAGTTAGCTAAATTGTCAACCACAATAGACCAGTTGCTTTGTCAGCAACTACCCTCTCTAGGTGTCTGGGTAGGGTCGGGAAAGAGACTTGTTCACTTTGGTGTACTTTATGGAGGAACAATGTGAAAGAAAAGCCATCTTTTTCAATTCCAGAGTGAGCCTAATGACCTCCATTACTTCAAAAAAAATCCTTAGAGCAGTTGCCACTATTTCTGCTACAGCCAGAATAGGTCACATTGTAACTCAAGACTATTGAATCATTTTCATTTGGCTGACTCCAAGTGATATATTTGCCTTGATGAAGAGATTTAGGAGCATGTCTTGTTTGACTGCACCAGAGAACATTTTTAGAATTATTTTGAAGAATATTGAGGATTCATCTTCTATTCTTAATTTTTCTAATGTTCATTTTCTGTATCTTGCTTTGCTGGTTTATAGTAGACATCATAAAATTGGCGTTAATATGTTGGACTAGTGTATCAAGATGCAATAAAGCTGTAAATAACATGCATTCCTGTTACCCATGTTATAACCAGTAACATAAAAACATTTATCAACTTAAGTATCAATCTTAACGTAGTGGTACATTTTGTTCCACGTTATTTTATTAAAAATATTCTGAATCTAAAGACAAAGAACTAAAATGAATACCTTGTTAATTTTTTTGTTAAATTTTAACTATTAACAATTGTTTTAATCAGTTGTTTGCTAATCTCATTCTTAGAATTGCAATATAGAAAATCAATCATTTGAGACAGCAAGCGTCTTATTTAAATTAAAATTATATGAGTTTTTAGCAGATGTCCTTACTCTTATTCTATTAAATATTTTAGACAGATGCAGGAGCACTTTATATTTCTCAAATAGATTAAAATAAACTAGAAAATTCATGATTTATCTCTAAAAATGAGCTCAATATATAATTTGCTATAAAATTTGTCAATCTAGCAGGTATAGGTTCCAAGATAAAAACCATAAGCTTCTAATTCTGTAATAAAAAGCAGATGCCACACTGAAAACGACAACAAAAGTACTTGATTTAAACATTTAGTTGCATTTGAGAAACTTACCAAAATACCCCACAACACCCCATCCTGCAATAAAGGCAATGAAAAGGAAAAGACAAATTATATCTGTGCAGCTCCTAGAAGAGATATGTATAATTATTACAATACATGAGATTAGAGTTACATGTCATGATTAATATGGTTAAAGTTCAAGAAAAATTGGAAGTCACTACTTTCTATTCTTATTGGACAAACTAAAGTAAATAAATGAAATTTGGGGAATATCAGATTTCACTTATTTACAATTAGAGTAATATTTATTTAAGATACAGTTCTTGAGGGCGAGAAAACATGATTATTCAAAACAAGACAGCAAATTATACATTAAATGATGTTTTTTTAATTTAAAATTATGTAAAACAAATTAAACCGAGTGCAAAATCTATTAAAATAGAATTAAATACAGTAGTTTGTTTGAAAACAGAAATATCTTTTTCATTCATGCTTTTGAAACACCCAAATCTTTCAATCCATTCAGTTTATAACTGCATAGAACAAATTATGTTAGATTTCCTAATTATGAGAGGGATTTTATGTGTAAACAAACAAACCAGACAGGGGTGAGGTAGTTGAATTAATGCCGCACTAGAGCAACACAATGGGCTATTGGCGACAGTCAGGGACCAATTCCAAAAGGAAAGATCCAAGGACAACACCTCATAATTTTGAGCCAAGGTCAGATGATGAGGGTAGTGCCTGATCTGGCACCCCACTCTCCAAATTTCCACACCACTGCAATGTGGACATTGGGACCACGGCAGATTTAATGTGCACAAGCTCCACACATACATGAGTCCAGTTGAATAACACACAAACCAGATGGAATGCAGATTTTATCACTGCTGTCCAAATGCTCTCGCATGATACACATCCAAGTTACCTTAAAATGAAGTTTATCTCCTTTTGGACAACATGCAACATTTCATCTAATTGCCATTGACTATTTACATCACTATCATATATCAATTCGGAATTTATTCTTTGGAATATTTATTGGTGAAATGCAGAAATCATATTCAATAAACAAGCCAAATAACATCATGTTCAGAAAATGTACAGGAAACTTGTTCCTCTGCCCAGAAACCTATATTTAGTTTCACAGAAAATACCTTTCATAAAGAAACAAATTGAGATTTTGTCTGCTGTTCAGATGAAAAATTCGTTGACAACAAGTGAACAAGAGCCAGCCAAATGTGAGGTGAGTCAAGATGCATGAGGAGACTGTATCTAGGCCTAAGAATATTTTTACTGATCCTCAGAAAAGGTTATAATGTTAGCTTGCAAGTGTCAAGCCAACATAAAGTCAAAATTTTCAAGATATGAGTCTTTCAGCTTTTCTAGACCTAGAATGTGATCTTTTCAGGTGATAACCACTAAGTCGTTTTTTCTTTGCACAAAGGTTAGATTTCTTCATGAGAAAAATACTTAATGAGTTTAGGTATTTTTCCAGCTTTGTTTTCTTAGAATTATGTTTTTTACTTGGTGTTTCACTTGTAAAATGGCAATATTAAACCTTCCTAGGAATTTAAAGACTTCATTTGCATGTCTCTTAGTAATGACTAGACCAGCATCATGAAACTGCAGGTTTATTAAAACACAAACGGAAAACAAAAACGATTTTCCTCAGATTTTAAGCAAAACCTATGCATGGTTTCAAATCTGTACTTGAAAAATTGTACTGGAATTACTTTTTTTAACGAATTTTCCATTTATAAAGATTCCATTCCTACATTTGTCCTATTTAAAAAACAAGAGTAAGATTTTAAAATCAAGAGCATAATTCTTTTGATCAGTGGTAACTGTTTTCTGTTGTGTCCACATAAGTCATGATAAACTTTTCAATTTTCATTCAGCTTATATCCGTTAGCATCATATCTATTTTCGCCTTTTATCACCTCTTTATCACATCCTGTTCAAACCCTCCCATTTAAATATTGTCTTAGTGATAATTTTTACTTCACCTGCCACAGCCAAAGCACTTGTGAAATAGTATAGTGTCCTGTACTCCAACTAAAAGTTCCTGTACTCCAACTTTAAAAAATCATTTGCGCATGTATTTTTATAATTATTGAATTTTATCATCTGCTTATAATTTTATGGATTCTTTAATTTTTATCGTTTGGTTCTTCATTGCAAAATGAGTTTATCACACATTCAGAGAATTGCACTTCTTGAGGCTTATTTTGAATGCAAATCATATGAAAGATGTAAAGAATTTTGGCGACATAAATATCCAGATGATGCAATACTGAGTAAAGATACGCTAGATCAACTCATTTGGCGATTTCGTGAGACAGATTCGGTGGAAGACCGAAAGTCGTTATACCAGACTTTGTGCAAGAAAGTCAACGAAGGATATTGCAATCTCCTCATCAATCTGTGAGGCACTTGTCGCAACAAATGGGCACATCACATGGATCGACACATAAGGCTTTAAGAGCTTTGCATTTTCATGCTTATCGTGTAAAAATGTTACAGGAGCTGAAGCCACCAGACAATGAAAAGCGGTTTTATTATTGTCGATGGTTCCGGAGATTTATTCGTAACATCAACATTTTGGACAAAATATTTTTCTCCGATGAGGCATGGTTTAATTTAAGCGGTTATGTGAATGCGCAAAACTCCTGCATTTGGGCGATGACAAATCCCCATTCATTAATGCAAAAACCTTTACATTCTCAAAAAATTGGCGTCTGTGTGCCGGATCATGCAAAAGATTAATGGGCCTGTTTTTCGAGTCAACTGTTGATGGCACTGTATACAGAGAACTTATCCAACAATTTGTTGCATTATTAGAAGTGAATGAATGAATGAATGAAATTCTTGGTTCCAACAAGACGGTGCAGCCTGTTATACAAGCTATGAAACCATGGGTATGCTTCAAGATTTTTTGTCGATCGACTCATCTCAAGAAATCTTTGTCCACCTCGTTCCCCTGATCTGAGCATCCCTGACATTTTTCTGTGGGGATATTTAAAGAACAAAGCTTATGAAGATATTCCCCAAACAATAGATGATCTGAAAATTGGCATAACTCAGATACAAGAAAGTCACTCCCAGTATCTTGAAAGGCATTTCTAAAAATATGCACAAATGACTTCAGCTTTGCTGACATTTTGAACATTTATTATAAATGTGAGTTCAAATTTTTTTTCTACATTATGTTAAAAGTGCCTTTCACCATTAGCATAAAAATAATTGTTTTAAAGTTTGTTGTTTTTGTATAAAAAATTCACGAATCGTCAGTACAGGAACTTTTAGGACACTAGTATAAATGTTTAAAATTAGTAGAAAAAAGTCTCCTCTCTTAAATCTTATTTTAGTTGCTCAAATACAAAATGAAAGAGCTAATACAAACTGTACCAAAAGGTATGAAATAGCTTTGACAGACTTTTTGTGGAGCTTGGCACATTTTTTGGCATGTTTTTTATGTTGCCATGGAAGAATTTCGTAGAAATACACCGATTCTGGCTTAGCAAAAGAATTTTTAAAATTGGAGAAAAAAATCCACACAACCAATTATTCTTTCAGAACTTTGATGAAAATTTTTTTGCTTTTCTGAAAATATTGTTATAGAAGCGTGTCCGAGTTAAGTAATTTGTTAGTTTTAAGTCTAATGGGACGAAGCAATATTTTATTAATGTTTTTGTCTCACTTTTTCTAGCTAGCTAGAGTTGTTCTGGTGTGGCAAAAAAAAAAGAACATTCTGTTTTACAAAAATTAATAAGACATTCAAATAATCGAGAGGTTGCCACAATCCTAATAAAGCAGGGTTGCCTTTGTCTGCCACATCTTGCTACAAAAAGCAAGTCAAATAACATGCCACAAGCGTTGCCATAAAAACGCCTTCATATCAAAGCTGTAGCGAAAAGGTGTAAGAAACAGACACAGATCTCGCCAAGAAACTGAAATTTTTAAATTAAATATTTTCTTAATAAGGCTTTTGCGATAATCTGGTAACCACAGATCCCGATGTTTTTTTCATGGTTGCCACAGCTTGGTACCAAAACTTTGAAATTGGCATCTTTTGGATAATTTTCTATCTTCTGTTCGATATTTGTGAATTTAAAATAAAGGATAAAAATTTTCGAAAATTCACCAATTTTTTGAATTAGCAGCTTTTAAGACGATTTTGCTTAAAAAAATATCCCTAGTCGCCAAAGTTGAAAAATAGTAGCACAAAGTCCCCTGCGAAAGTCGTGTGATCACCATGTGAGGAGTTCAAAGACAAGCTGCTTGTGGTAATGAAAGATTGACCCATCAATCCAAAGTATGATCCACGACTGTAAAGCTAATTTATTTTTTACTAAACCAAAGTTTATTCATGTCTTCAGTTGATAAATTAATATATATCATCCTTAAAGACATTAATAGGCCTTAAACTTTTTATGTCTTATGATCTTCTGTATAGATTTTCATTCATTACTATACAGATACTTAATACAAATCAACTAGTACAAAAACTTTGACTAACCGTGATTTAACTGGTCCCCGAAATTGAGGATCAAAAGTAAGCTGCTCTCCTAAAATGGAAGATGTTTTGTGAGAACAGGCATTTGCAGTAGTATTGTACAGATACATAATAAATGATAATTTATTAATGAATTATAATTTCACAAAAACAATCCTTTGTAAAATATTTTAATAAAAAAAGAACTAGTATTTAAAAACCACAACTATTCAAGAAACATTACTAAATTAACAATAAGCTACCTAACAAAACAGACCATACATTTGTCATTAAATTATTTGATATAGTCTCAAAAAACCAACAAATTGATAGCATAATGCACAAACCAAATCTGCAGAATCACCAAGTCTAGAAATTTTTTTTTTAATGTTTCTTGCTTTTAGAAAAAATGAGTTAACATTGAATGTGTCGGAATCAATTTCAGTCACAAATCAAATTCATGCTTTTGGCAAATTTTATTTTTGTATGCCCTTTTATAAAAGAGGCACACGAAAAAAAGGAATCTAAATGCTCCCTATATATGACAAAAATCTCTTTAATAATTCAACTCTTTAGTTCCTCTGTTCAACAGTAAGTTTTCATTTCACTAATGAAAATTTGCCAGAGAACACAAAAAAAACAATAAAAATACAAATTAGATTTTTCTGACAGCTCTTGTATAAAATAGAAAGCTTGAATTGCATAAATAAAATTGAATAGTTTTAGTTTGTTAAGCAGAAGAGAAACATGCAGATTTTCAAACGAGAATGACTTTTATGGTCTTCCAAAAAATTTAAACATTAAAAACTCCTTTCCACTGCTATTGAAACCACAGGAGCACACACTTATATTTCATCCAGGACATTTTCTAAGGATTGGGGGTATCAATTGTTATTTCAGGGAATTTCATCCAAAAGTGTCTTTCTTTCAACTCAATCCTACTGCCACAACCAATGCACTTGTGAAATAGTAGCAAGTTTCCTGTTAAACCCTATTTTAGTTGCTCAGATACAAAATGAATCAATTAAAACAGTAAATGTACTAATGAAGTAGAAACCAGACGTTGATGATCTCACCCAGAAATTTTAATTCAAAAAACTAAATATTTTCTGAGAAAGTTTTCATGGTAACCTAGCAACCAGATTTCAATGTGTTTTTCTTCATGGTTGCCACTGCTTGGCGCCAAAATTTTGAAGAATTGGCGTCATTTAGAAAATCCCTCCCCAAAACAAATTTGAAAAATATTTTTTGGCCCCCCGCAATTTGTTAGATACTAAATTTTCGTTGATCTTTGATGAATTTTCAAAATAGCTAAATTTCTAGAAAAGTCACCAAAATTTTGAAAATTGGAGCTTTTAAGACAATTTTGCTTAAAAAGATACCCCATGATGCCAAGGTTGAAAAATAACAGCAAAACAGTTAAACAACCAGTACTAACTGAAGTAGCGGCCAAAGTTTGCATCTTAATCAACAATGCTTACCACTACCATTTAACAATGGCTTAGACAAAGATTGAAATCTTGCAAGAACACATTGTTAACTAGGATTTTACTTCTTTTCTTAAAAACTCATAAATGTTCAAAAAATTTTAAATGCCTTAAAATTGTCAGAAAACTTTCAAAATGTCATTTTGCATAAGATGTACAAAAATGCTAAGAAAGGCATTAAATCAGTTTAGTTTTTTATGAAACTTTTCGATACAGTGGAATGTTTCATTCTTTTGCTAAAAAAGTTGCAAAATCATCAAAAGACTACTCCTGGTTATTAGTTTGTGATAGAGTGCAACAAAATCCTGCACTAAAATTTAAGAATTGCCATGAAACAAATCAGATACTTGGACATCACTATACATCAGCTTTCAGATTTGTTTGCTCAAAACTTAGTTTACAAGAAAAATTTAGTTAAAAGGGTACAGATGCAATAAAATATTGAACAATCAGAAATTAAAATATTTCATGTTTTCATTCTGACAGCTATAAGAGTGGATAAAAAAAAGATTAAAACTAAATAACAAGCAAGTAAACTAAGCAAAGTTAGCAACCACTTAGATTTTTAAAACGCATCGATGGTTTTTTATAACAAATATATTGCACATACATTTAGAGATATGGGAAATCATTAAAAACGAATGGAAAACTTGAAATTATCAGGCCAAAACAAAAAGAGAACTGCAATGTTTATTCAAATTCTTTTAGATTTATTGGAAAACAAAGTTTAAAACAAAAAATTATTAGATTTTTTAAAATAATAAAGACAATGTACTTCGAAAGAAAACATTGAAACATGTCATACCATATTTATTCTCTGAGTCAGTGGTAGTAACAGGTGTTTGACTGGACATAGTTCTGCAATCATTGAAAATTACAAAAACAGAACAATCTGAAAAGGAAAAACAAAATAATTCACCGAAATTCTAGAAATACAAGAGAAGAAAAATATCGAGTGGATGAAATGTGATAACATTCACAAAGTGAAAGTAAAACCATAAAAATGCCTTCGTAATTATTCATAACATTTTATTTTTAGTTTATAAAAGGTAAAGTGAAACAACTACGAACTTACTGAAAGCTCCTCAAAACTTCATCTTATAAAAATTTGCTTCATAAATATCGGTTACAAACTAGCAAATACTCCAACAATTTTTTTTCCTAGTGGAAACTCCCGATTTTTAACTTGATTAGAAATTCAAATTTTCTCTGACACAATATTCTATTTTCGTTATCAACTGTTGCCATTCTAACGGAAATAACAGTAGATTGTTTAGAACAATTTAATGATTGGTTGCCACTACCTATTTCTATAAATAGCAGTTAATTTTAAATACAATTCAAAGTAAAAACTAGGTGAGCAAAGAACGGATTATTAGTTTTAATGCTAAATCATTCTTTTGGAACAAATTAATTCAATAGTGACTGATATTTAAGAACTCAAATTCCTCTTTGAATTAGGGCCGCGGTGGCCCGGTTGGAAGAGTAACGGACTAGCAACCGAAGGGTTGCGAGTTCGAATCCAGCCAAACACCGTCGTGTACAAAGGGGGCTGGTGCACGTTAAATCTGTCGTGGCCCCAAACGTCCTCACGTTGGCGTGGTGTGGAAGTTTGGAGAGTGGGGTGCCAGCTCAGGTGTTGCCTCGTCATCTGACCGTGGTTCAAAATTACGTGGTGTTGTCCTCGGATCTTTCCCTCTGGGATTGATCCCGGACCATCACCAATAGCCCGTTGTGTTGCTCCAGTGTGACGTTAATTGAAAATACCAAATACCTCTTTGAATTATTATGATTCATAATTTTAAAAACTTCTACTCTTACTATTTGTTAGTAAACAAAACAAAATGGAGCCATCAGATGAAAGTTCTGGGAATAATGAGTTAAATAGGAGGATTTGAGCGTGCTTTGTGGAGTGGAAGCTGAAACTCAAGTTTTCTTGAAGTGCAAACACTTTACGAACCAGATATTTGAAATTGGAATTACACCGCAAGAAGATATCCTAATACAATATTGAAGAATGAACTCATAGAACATCTTCACGAATTTCTTTATTTTTGCTGTCGGAATTAGCAGCATAGTACGGACGACATTTTTTTTTTTTTTTTTCCCTTCAAGCAGCGAAAGTCTCGTTCATTTTTCTTATACAACTTTTCCTCATTTCTCACTTTCCTGAAGAGAAGGTAAGTGACTTTATATTACCTAATTTCGAAAAAAAGGGGTCTGGACCCGAATACAACTTTAAAAAGATGTAGCATGATGACGTCTTCAATATTTAGGGTTACCGAAGAAATGAGTAACCTTATGGAGGAACCCGACGTAGATCCGACAATTTCGTTCAACCCTAAATTCCTAAAAACCAACGATAAAATTGAAAACTCAATAAATTATGCATTTCAAAAAGGAGCCACCTCCTGCAAACTATTTCTCAACCCAACTAACACCAATACTATCCCAAGAAACAATCCAAAAAAAATCAAAGAAGAGATTATTTACAAAACTTCAGATTATAAAAAAATCACGGACTTAAACTTCACAAGATCCGGAAAAATATTCATTTCAACAAACGATCCCACAGTAGCAAGTAACCTTGTTAACATAACAGAAATACAAGGTGTACCGGTAATCCCCCAAGTTATATGGGAAAGCCTAACTACGAAATTCTTAATATTCGATATTCACACCTCAACCACTTTAGAAGAAATTGCAGAAGAACTCACTACTGAAAATGACATCTGCATTTTAGAACTAAGAAGATTCCAAAAAGGCTCCAAAGAAGGAGTATATCCAATACTAATAACTTGTTTGGGAACAACTATTCCCAAATCAATTAAAATATTCCTAACAAATCAAAAAATAACTCAATTCATAGACAAACCAAGACAATGCACTACATGCTTCAAATTCTCCCACAATACCACCCATTGTAAAGCCGAAAATATATGCGTAACCTGTGGAGAAACAAAACATACGGATCCATGTCAAAAACCAATAAAATGCATAAACTGTGGACAAAGCCACAGAGCTGACTATAACAACTGCCCTTATAAAATAAGAGAAGCAGATTTCCTTCAATATAAAGCATCAAACAGGTTAACTTACAGCGAAGCCAGAAGAAAATATTTCACCAAAAAAAAACACATACTCAACAAAAATATCATCAAATCAAAACAATGAAATAAGCCAAATTGAAAAATCCCTTGATCAACTGACAAGAAAGCTTTACGAAACATTCTCAGATAAATTAGACCAAATGCTAGAAAAAATGTCTGATATGTTCATGTCAATGGCAGAAATGAACATTAGCAACTTGAAGTCTCAAACCAATGATAAAACAGATACAAGCCCACCAAAGGAGAAAAAAAAGAAAACGGATAATGGAACAAAAAATAAAATAATTACACCCCCAACGATACTCAACAATGATAATTCCCTGAACTTTAGCAACAAGGAAAGTCGAATAGATAAAACAAAAAGAAAAAGCTAAAAAAAAAAAAAAAAGCATGCACATCATACAATGGAATGCAAGGGGAATTCAAAATAAAAAATGGGTCCTGGACACAGAAATCTTTAAGACAGCTCAAATAATAGTAATTCAGGAAACCTTCTTAAAACCTCATCAAAATTTCCATATTCCACATAAAATAATCTACAGAAGAGATAGACCACACAAAATTGGAGGAGGCCTAATAATTGCAATATCTGAGAACATTCAATCAAAAATAATTGACATTGACAATTCAACTGATAACAATGAAAATGAAATAATGGCTGTCCAATACATACAAAAAAATAAACCTTTTATGATCATTAATTTCTACTCCTCTAATGGCAAAATTGAATATAAAACTTTAAACAATATCTCAAATAACATAAAAAATAATAGTTTCCTCCTCGGAGACTTTAACATAAAACATGACCTCTGGGGAGGCAATTCACACTCCACTGCAGGCCAAACCTTGTTCAATTGGACATTGGAAAAAAACCTTTGCCTTATCAATCACAATAAACCAACCCACATTGCCCCAAACGGAACCTTTACTCTTATCGATCTATCTTTTTGTTCTTCTGAAATATTTCCTATCTGCAATTTACATATCGAAGATGACAATTATGAAAGTGATCACTTCCCAATCATAATAAACATCGAAAATGAAACTTACTCACCATCTAAAAAAATTTTCTACAAATGGAACAGAGTCATAGAACAACTTAATTCTAACATCACCAAAGAAAACTGTAACAACTATGACCAACTACAAAATCTGATAGAAGAGACCAAATCAAGAAATAGATTCACGAAAATAAATTGCGAAAAGATAACAACACCATGGTGGAACACTAAATGCAATCAATTACTTTTCTTAAAAAAGCATTATCTAAAAAAGGCTAGAATCTCTCTCAAGGATGACCATTGGATCAAATACAAAAAGTTCTCTGCAAAACTCAAACAAGCTATTCGAGACAGCAAAAAAAAATACTGGGATGAGGTCTGCAAAATGCAGCAAAATTCTTACTTTCTCTTTCGTATATTCAACATATTAAATCGAAGAAAGAATGAAAAGCAGAAATCCAACATTATTCTACAACTCAACGGCAAAGAAATCTTGTCAATAAAAGACCAAACCAATACCTTCGCCAAATTCTTTGCTACAAACGATAATCACAACCCTATTCCTATCGACTATAATAATATAGAAAATTTTGACTTAAACAAACCAATAACATCAACAGAACTAAATAATGCAATAAAAAATACTCGAATTTCAACACCTGGAGAAGATGGCATCTCAGCACAAATTTTCAAAGGATTAAACCAAGAATCAACTACAATAATAAAATCTATTTTTAATGATATCTGGCTTAACTTCAAAATACCAAATAGCTGGAAAACAGCACTAATAATTCCTATTCATAAACCACAGAAACCAAAAAATAATGTCACTTCTTACCGTCCAATATCTCTTACTTCAGTACCTGCAAAAATATTCGAAAGAATTTTATCCCGAAGAATCTCCTCTTTCTTAATTAAACATAATAAAATTGAACCTACTCATCTTGGCTTCTTACCTTTCAGAGACAGTCAAACAGCAATCCAAACACTATTTTCGACAATAAAAAACGCCCATTCTCAAAAAAAATTCTTAATTGCAATATCTCTAGACATAAAATCTGCATATGACTCAATTTATATAGATGGCCTAATAATGAAATGTCTCAATATAGGACTCTCAGGAAATATCTCCAAATGGCTTCATAACTTCCTTCAAGATCGGACAATAAGGGTAAAATGGGAAAACACCATATCAAACCCAATTGAAATGAGAAGAGGAGTTCCTCAGGGTAGTGTTCTCTCCCCAATTCTTTTCACAATATTCATGGCAGATTTTCATGAAACAATACCAATGGGTGTTAACTACATAATCTATGCAGATGATATCCTTTTTTATTGTACCCACGACAATCCAGATTACATAAAAAAAAAATTACAAAACACAATAGAAAATATCAGTAGATGGTGCAACTATTGGAATCTTAAAATATCCCATAATAAAAGTTCAATTATAAACCTATCAAAAAAAAAGAACTACTTTTGACTGGTGCTTTTCTATGAATGGCAACGTGATCGAATGGACAGATGAACTAAAATTCCTCGGCATCACAATCTCCAAATATGGTAATCTCAATTACTTCATCAAACAACTTAAAATAAAAGCATATAAACGCATAAATATCCTTAAAGCCCTAGCAAATAAAAATTACGGTGCTCGCACACATCACTTAATACACCTAGCAAAAACATCAATATGTAATCTCTTCCATTATAGCAGTACAATTCTAAACTTATGCAAAAAAACAAATATAAATCATTTAGAAATATGTCAAAACATGGCATTGAGAACTGCATGCGGACTCCCCAACTGGACTCCAAATATTATTCTACACAAAATCACAGACACAATCCAAATTAAAACCCAAATAAAAAAAATAAGTAATAAATTCTGCATAAAGCACATTTCTTTGGGAACTTTCTCCCCCTTGCATTCCATTATTCAAGATAATATTAATTTACTCGAACAAAATAGTTCGTCACTTATCTCTTGTTTTGAATTACTTGAAGAAGACTTCAAGACAGATCATCTCATCATGTTCATCTTTCCAGTGGAATCATTCCCACCTAACATCTCGTTTTTTATCGAAAATTTGGATTTCCAAACAAAATCCCTACCAAATAATTGCATCCAGGCTCTCTTTAAAAATGTGACTGATCAACTACTCTTTAATCATCACCTAATAGCAACAGATGCATCTAAATCAAGCAATATTACAGCAATTGCAGGATATTCAAACAAAATAATAATCAAATATAGAATCAGCAACATCAACTCCATCTTTACTGCGGAAGCCTTAGCCCTATGTCAAGCATTAGATGAACTTATTGACTTCAACTCTAATAACTGTATCTTCACCGATAGCAAATCTGTCTTACTAGCTCTACAAAACTGTTCCATCAAATCATCGAAAGTAATCCTACGACTTAAAAACAAACTAATCAACACCGCAAAACTCGTTACAAATTTAAAATTAATCTGGGTTCCAGCACATAGAGACATTGAAATAAACGAAAAAGCAGATCAACTCGCCAAATCAGTGAGAGAAGAAGACATCTTTCTTGAATGGTTATCACCGGAAGATACGACAAAATACATAGGAAACAAGTTGGACCTCACTGATCGATCAATATTCAATCATAGCAAATACTACCAAATCTCAGGCAACCTTCCAAACATATATGATGTAAAAAACACTCTAATGTCAAGAAAAGAAGATGTTTATTTTTCAAGATTCTTATCCCGAATGTTAATCACTCCAGATCTTCTCTTTAGATTCCATCTGGCAGACACAAATCTCTGTGACAGCTGCAAAGTTATCGACTCATTTCAACACATCATCTTCGTATGCAAAAAGTATTCACACCATAGAAAAAAACTCATCGAAAAAATAAAATTCCAATCTCAAGACTTCACCTTTAAAAATCTCATAAAAAGCATCATAAATAAACCACAACAAGCTAGAGTAATAACTAGATTTCTCATATCAATTGAAAAATTTTAATCTTTTCATACTTTTCTCTTAAATTTAGATCATTTAAGAAGATTGAAGACAAAAGCCTGACTCTGCAGCTAAAAGTCTCAAAAAAAAAAAAAAAAAAAATGTTTTATCTCCTCAGTGTCAGTAAAGCTTTCACTGTGTGTGTGTGTGTCAATTACTTGTTATTGTATTGTATCGTTTATTGGATATTCCAATTAGGAAGAATGGAGACAAAAGCCTGATTCTGTAGCTATAAGTCTCAAGGAAATCAATCAACCAACCAACAAATGAAAGTTCTGTTCCGCTAAAAGTGGAATTTCGATCTAAAAAGAAAAATAAATCTTTGCGAGCAAAAAGACATTCTTCTGAGAGTGAAGAGGAGAAAGAGGATGATATGAGGTCATTTTTTTTACTTTTTTATGCATAGGATTCGAGAACTAAATGGGTCGTGCAACTTCTATACTCGCTACTTTCCATTTGTTTTTAAAATGCTACTATAGCTAACGCTGCTTTTCACGAGTCCCATGAGAATCCTTAAAGCGAACATGTTTTTTCTGTCGATTGGCTGATTTTAACAAAAAGGAAAATCATTCAGCAATTTCCAATTTATTTTCATTCCATCCAAATAAGATCTATGGTTTCTTTAAAAAGGAAAAATTCTACAGATTTCTATATTGTCTTCAACCAGTACTCCGATGAAAATCATGGGTTAAATCAGTACATGCGGTACGGTCACCAAAGTTCGCATAATTGACATCTTATCAAGGTTAACAGAGTGACTTAGTGACAAAAAATTGAAATCGCTCCATGGATTTTACCAAGATTAGTTGAAAGTAGCATTAAACTAGGGGGAAGTCGTGGATAGAGGATTAATTATCAGTCCACTGCATTGTGCTAAACTAGAATTCCAATTCATGTTTTAAAGTATTTACTTTTGCAATTGATTGGGTTTTAAAAGCAAACATGTAAGTGACAAAATTGAAAATTTTGAGATAGATGCAATGAAGGATACTTCAAGCATCAAACTTTTTAGGGACCCAAAATATTAATTTGTCTCATTTTTTGTTGATATATAACAATTGAAGTGCACTTATATCCCTTTGCTTCCAAATGGAACCTTTCAGCCCTAGTTTTCTGCAGTCATAAGAAAAAGCTATAACAATTTTTATTCCCCAATGAATCATTTCTGCACATGGGGAAGTTTTATCTTTTTACTACGACTGCTGATAATACTTTTCGAAGCCTATCCGTTGTCTGATTTGAAAAACTTCTATCTGCTATGTCTGTATAATGTATATAATACATATTGTATTACCTTTTTTGTTTGTCAAAAGCCAATGTATTAGCTTTTTCAACTTACAACCTTAGATACAATATTAACCTTGAAACTAATTAAGGATTAATGTTTAAATAATTTTTCGTACTTTTCTGTTACTGGGACGCCAAATGTAATTGGTGTCAAATGTGATAATTTGCTTATTTCCTGTTATGACTTCGGCTAACAGGGTACCAGTAGCAATTGTGTTTAATAAACGTCATTGTGACGCTGCCATCCACCACCTAAATTCTTACTTAATTTTCCATTGGGCGCATTTGATCCGACAGGCACAGCACAACCATTTTGTCACCTTGCCCCGCTGCTAGGCGACGTTGGCACCTGGCGCTCCCACTAGCTGCCTCTTTTTACTTGCTCTATGCAACCTTCCCACTTAGTTTGTCCTTGACCTTCACTATGGGAAGTTCAAGTTTTGTTCAAAGAAGCTCATTGCGCCTGAACTCATCACATTTTTTACTTTACTTCAATGGAGAAGGTACAGACCCCTCTCCGAAGATGACTGAATAGATATTAATTCTATTTTAAAACTATTTTCTAACTTTACTTTCATTACTTTGTGATTTTCTAACTTTACTTTATTTACGATATTTGATAGTAGGTCATAAATTTCATTAAAATTTGTTCGACTAGTCAAATACATGGTTTTTTTGCAGAAACTTTTATATTTTTTTCTTCTTTTGACATCCCTAATAATGATGTTCATCACTTGGCAGTTGTATAAATGAACTTAATTAGGTGTTTATTATGTTTTTTAAATGTGTGCCCATCAAGCACATTGTGCCCGAACTTAGCGGTCAACATATTGCACCCGACGGAAGGTTAATGGAATTCATGTGTCGCCAATTACACGAGAAGATGCAAATGTTTTCATCGACTGAACATAGCACTTACGGAGTGATACTACCACTTATAGTTGTGGGTTACTTACCACATAGTGAATATATCACTTAAGGAGCATCCACTGAGAAGCAGCTCATCTCCTCATCAGAAAAATAAAATAATTAAATGAAAAAAAAATTATTAAAAATATGGGTGGAAGGGGCTGAATTAGCTTAATTTTTCAGTGAAGCCAAAATTTTTTGATGCAAAGAACATTAGCAGCTTTATGCCTCCTGTGTAATCTGAAGTAGTGATAAAATCAATTCTGTTACTTGTGAGTTGGATTTATTTTGATTTTAATAAAAGTAGTCATTCTTTTGATGAAGCTGTACGTATCATTAAGGTTGCCATTCCTATCATTCTTATCTCTAGTTAAATTTGGCACCAACATTTGGCACACAATTACAACTGGTGCCCCATTAACCGAAAAGTACCTAAGTTTCTGTCATAGTGCATGTTCAGTTTAGAATTTGCCATTTTGTCTTGGTGTCAAAAAATTGAAATCGCGAAACTACTGTTTTCTTGAATTTTACCAAGGACAGTAGCACATGCTATGCAACATAAAAATGATTGTTGACCCATTTTAGATCTGTTTTAATTAAATTTTTTTTAATTACTTGTGAGGTAAAACATTTGTAAATAAATATAGCTATAGGTTAGAAAAAAATTAATGATCAGTTGCCACTTTTATCAATTTGATGTTTTTATTATTTCAGCACATTATTAGAAGATGCTAAAGAGTTGCGAAAGTTGAGGAAGCGACCCAATGGAGTCAGGTATTACATCTTGTTCTGTATTCATACTTAAAAATTTAAAGAATGATTAAAATGATGCTTTATTGGATTAGCCTTTGTATTTTGAATAGTCAAACTTCATTAAGATGAACTTGCTTATTATGAATTAGTGATAATACAAACTAAATTCCAATCTCCATTAAAGAGTGTATATTCAAATAATATTAACTCATTCGTTTATGAAGAATTGGGGTTACACTTATCGCCGGTTAAGGCAAGCAAATTTTCGAAACTCAGGGCAAATGGATTCTTTTCAATCGTATTATCAGAAACTTTAAGTGACTCTAAAATTGTAGAAGACTGAAAAAGAAAGAATAAATGAAGATTCCTTAGAAAACAAAGGAATAAGCATGTTTTTTTTAAAAGAAGCTACTGCTAGCTTAAAAATTGTTCACCCCTTTTTGTAAGCCAGTGAAAATTCATCTGCTCAATTAAACAGCATTGACTGCATCAAAGATTTTTTTAAATAATGTTATGAAAGAAACAAACACAAATTGATAACAGAACTATTTCAAGACAAAAATTGCTTTATATGTATAATCAAGAATTATCTGAATAATCAAGAATCATTTGTATGATCAAGACTCATTTATATTATCAAGAATTATCTGTATAATCTTTGTGATGAAGAGTACCATTTATAGTGAAATCAAAAGTAACCACAAATCATCAAAAAAATTATTCAAATTTGAAGCAAAATTGTTGAAAAGAGCAAACATAACTGAAAAGTAAACATCTTTTCTTTATTTCTAATGTTAGCCTCAGAAGTACATTTTTAAACTTATGATTTTTCCATTTATGTATTCATTTATCTATTTAATTGCATGTTCCAGTCATGGGTTGTTCTGATTAGAAATACAAAATTCTTTTTATCCATGAGTTTTCTCTAGGTTTTTACATGAGGTGATGGAGCATTGGATCCATCACCCCATGCAAAAAACAGGGCAAACTCTCATGAATTAATTAAAATTGCAGGTGGCAAATTAAAAATGTGTTTCGAGATTTTTTTAAAACATCAATGTACTCTTTAAAGATCAAATTGGCATTTATAACATTTATATTTGATAATCTCTTAGTGGGGTAAATAGGCTATTTGATAAAAAAAAGGGACAAAAATATAATTTATCTGGCTTTGAAATGAAAGCATTTCAACCTCTTTCTCCCATATACATATCCCATAAAAAGATATTTTTTACTTTGAAAAGTCATACATTATTTTTATTGTAAATTTATTTGTTTAAAAAATTTTTATTTTTTCTTATAGTGCTATTGGTTTAGCCTTGGGTAAAAAATTATCCAATGTAGAAGAGCTTATAGCTGTAAGTATTATTTATGTGCTTACATTTAAAATAAGTTTTCTAACATTATGAATTACTAAATATTTAAATCCAAAATTAACACTTTATGTTCATGGGATAATTTTAATTATCAAATGTAATTTAAATAACAAAAATGATCTCGTGTATTAATGAGATAATTTGTGTTAAATGTTTAGAATAAATATGGTCATGAGTGACCTTTTCGTAAAAAAGAATTATATACCTGAATACCAATTCTTATCATTGGGAAAGTATCTAAAATATACTTGTTAACCAAGGTTTGAAAGTAGTAGTTATTAGTCATACATATTTTGCACCTGTAAATTTCATTTTAATGACCAAATTTTTTGATCCAGTCATTGTCAACACCTAATTTTTCTTAATTTTTTACATGTTTGACAAACTCTGACTATTCAACTACTCTTACTTCTAAATTGATGAATCAAAGTCCAGGCCTTAGTCAGTACTTTGTATTTATACACATCCACAAAAAGAAAATAAATTTAAAAATGCACATAAGTAGAACATTTTAACAACTGAGGGAAAGTGTTAAGGTGTCTTTAAAACTGACTTTCTTCTCCTAATTTCTCACCCTGTGATTACCATTGAGTTTTTCAGGAATTATCTAAAATGTAATGTCCTATATCTTAAAAAGGAAATATTTGAATCTGTTCATACTTTCTAGAAGGGGTAATTTAGAAGGAAATATTTTCATTTACAAAACCACTTAAGTTTTACTTTCTACCTACCTAAAAGGAAAAATCAAAAAAGGAAATAATTTTGTTCCACAACAACAGAATTTACTCCAACCTAAAACTTCATCTTTTCATTTCCAATTTTTTTAGTAATATTTTTCTAAGATTGAAAAATATTTATATTTATCATATTTAAATTAATTTTTATCTTTTCTAATACATGAGAAGGAAGTTAAGTGTTAAGGTACAATATGATAACTTTTACTGTAATTTATATGAATATCTAAACCCCCATAGAAAATAAATGTTTTGTTGCAATCATCAATTATGAATACATATCTAAATCGAATAGATTTTTCATGATTTTTTAAACAATTTTCTTAGTCACCTTACGGGTTTACAACTTGAAAAGATTTTTTCTTCCTTTCATACTTCAAGTAGTACATTGTGTCAAAGTATGAATTGTAATTAATAATTCTCTCCCTAAATGACTTTTCAATTTATAAATTTATATTTGTCTAGATGCATAATTTGCTTTTATGTGGTACATATCTACAAATTCTCTGAAATTTCAGTAAATGTTTTCAGTGAATGCATTTTCTTTGAATATTGTCGTAAAAGTTATATTATCTTTGTATATTAGTAAGGAGTAATCTTTCTGGTTTGAAAGGTCTTTACTACTATATGTCTATCATGAAAACTGCTCCCACCACAGTCTGTGTTGCCATAGAAACATACCTTATCCATTTTCCTTAGGGGTCCCATTTGGCACTTTCGCACACTTAATGAGAAAATGGAAATATATTAGTTATGGTTTCCTCTTGGCAAGAAGATCTTAATAGTAAACTACCTCTATTTGCCACCTATATTTGCCAAAAGCACAATTTAGGCATCCACCATTCACCCCTACTTAAAATGAACAAATCCTGTTTCTGTAGCGACCGCCACCATCAAGTCTTGCGACAGGAGCTGTTATTATAGGAAATAGACAGTAAAAATGTTTGATTTAAATCATTGTTCCAGAAAGTCTATAAAAATTGAACACTTTGGAGGAAATTAATAGTATACATCTGTGCTTATATGTATACTATTAATTTAATTTGTGTATTGTCTGAAAATATCTTTAAATTCTGATTATACATTTTTTTATTTTTACATCTGTTTCCAGGATGATCCTTTCAAATTGAAAACTGGGGGCTTCATTGATATGAAGTCTCTGAATAGAAGAGGCAAGTAAGTTTTTGGAACTAGTTTTGTACTTAGTAAACACTGTTTTCATTGTTTATAATTATTGCATAAAATTCTAAAAATTTATATCCTACACATATTTCCAAAGTATTTATGTTCACAATAAAAATAGTTAAATATGACCAAATTGAATTTTAACTGGTGTATCAGTTTTTTTTTCCAAATTTTTTTGGTCCACAACTCCTTTTACTCAAATGTAAATTTCAACTGCTCTTTTGCATAAGAAATTCCATTTAAATTTATTAAATATTAACTGTATCTATTTAATTAACAAAAGCTGTAAAAATTATTACTAGCATCCATGAAACAAAGGGAAAATTGTAAACCACAGTATTTTTTCCTCAGAAGTGCATGAAGACATGACTTTACAGTAACATAGCCCAGACATACAGCTTCCAAAAGTATGAAAACCTCAGAAACATGACTATTTATTCCTCCTAGAATACTAGTTCTTTTTTATAAATTATCTTTTTTATGATCTCTTTCTTTTATAAAATGAAACGCACCTAACACCATACTATATTATATCATAGATCAGTCAACAAAGAGGCTCATCTAACAGGTGGCCACAGTTCCCTTAGAAGTCATGAGACAGTTTGGAAAACTCTGACTTCTATTAAATCATGTAGACTAGCATTGTTTATACCAACACTATACCGTTAATTTCTTTACTTTTAAAATAGTTATGCATGCCAGTTTATTTTTTTTTTGCCATTTTGAACATATTTTCTGGCAAGTTTGGGGAATTAAGTTCAACTCCAGCAATGCAGTCTTCAGGGCATTTATATCTTTAGGAGGAGGATGTCTCCATGCAACTGCTTTTCCAAGGTAGTCCCATAAGTTCTCTATTGGGTTCAGATCAGGAGTTTGCTTGCCACGGTATTCGCTCAATGGCTTCACTTTCAAGGAATTTGTTAACGAGGTTTGCTCGATGTGGACGAGCATTATCGTCCATAAATAAAAAGTCAGATCCATATGCATCTCTGAAAAGTCTTACATAAGGTTCGAAGACCTCATCCCCATATCTCTGGCCGGTCACAGATCCGCTGTTGAAAACGTGCAGGGGCGTATGTCCATCGATCATTATTCCTCCCCATACCATCACACCTGCACTACCGAAACAGTCATGTTCCATAATGTTCGAAGGAAGGTTTCACTTTCCTGACTCCCTTCAGATATAAACATGTTTAGAATCAGTTAAACTAAACCTCGACTCATCAGTAAAGAGAATATGGGTCCATTGGTGTTCACTCCAATTCTGATGTTCTTTGCACCAATTAAAGTGATCCCTCTTTTGTTGTGAAGACAGTGGAACACATATCCTTGGCCTGATATCTCTGGCCGGTCCCAGATCCACTGTTGAAACGTGTAGGAGCATATGTCCATCGATCATTATTCCTCCCCATACCATCACACCTGCACTACCGAAACGGTCACGTTCCATAATGTTCGAAGGAAGATTTCGCGTTCCTGACTCCTTCCAGATGTAAACACGTTTAGAATCATGTTAAACTAAACCTCAACTCATCAGTAAAGAGAATATGGGTCCATTGGTGTTCACTCCAGTTCTGATGTTCTTTGCACCAATTAAAGCGATCCCTCTTTTGTTGTGAAGACAGTGAAACACATACCTTTGGCTTTCTGGCATAAAGGCCTTTTTCATTAAGCCTTCTGTATACAGTTTGCCATGATACAATAGTTCCAATGTCAGCTGCAACCTCTGAACTTACTGCCGAGCAGTAGACTTCTTGTTACGATGGGCATTATTGCCAGATATCGATCTTGAGAAGCAGTTGTTATTCGTTTACGATCTTGTCTAGGCCTCCTTACAACAGTTCCAGAGTTCTGAAATTGTTTCCATAGCATAGAGACTGTCTGTCTTGAAATATTCATACATCTCGCTGCTTCCATGATTGTCTGCCCTGCTTCTAAACAGCCGATAATTCACCACTTCACAGATTCTTCCAAATGATACTTCGGAGCCATAACAAACTGTTTTGAGTCCTTACACACTGAAATCATGCGCTGTATTGCAGAAATTCACTGCACAAAGCGCTTGATTCACCATCGGATGACGTAACGCCTTGATTTGCATATCAGAAACCATTTGATCCGTTTTGATTGGATAATGCTAATTAGGCTTGTCTTTCACGCATTCCCTGCAAAAATGGATTACATTGATTGGATATTTCATGGAATATCATTATTTTGGGATATGTAAAGATAAATTTGGACATGAGTGTATTTTAACATATTTTGAATTATAATGACTATTTTCTGTTAGAAATTTTGCCATCAAAAGTCTTCAATGTGATTTAATATATTATTCCTATTTTATTTTCATTACCTAACTGAATTAACTTTGAAGACTGACTATTTAAAATTGACTACATGAATTTTGGACATACTTTATTTCAATGACGAAACCTCTTTCAAAAGTCTTGTACCATTCACATTAGCTTAGAGGTAGCCAAAATTACAATTAAAAAGCAATAACACCAACATTTAAAAACAATGTTTTAAATATATGAGCTGTGAAATGTGTGATTTAAAATATAATTGTGTACTGATTCTATACAAATTTACATAAATTTTCTTACTAAACTCAGATCAAAGTGATCAATGTAATTATAGTTCTCTTAAGCTGAATATTAGTGTTCGTATAAATTTTTATACTTAGAATGGATTCGCAATAAAGCACAAATTTTTCATTTTCAATGTCTTCTGCCTATTGAAAATGATTGTTTATCATGTGAAAGTTAATGTTGTGTTGATTTAAAGCAGGTCTGGAACCGAAGAACTGGATGCAGTTAATTTAGGAAGTGTGTTTTCTGCTGAAACTAACCGAAGAGATGAAGATGCTGTGAAGATGTGAAGCTTTTTCTGAGATGACTTCTTCAAAAGTCGATTTTGAGTTTTGGAGAATAAATACAAACAGAAGCGAAATTCTGGACATTGAAAAATGTAGAATTCTGAAAAACGAAAGATCTGACCACGCACGTCGAATTTCGATGTCATGAGAATATTCTGAAATAGAGAAATTTGAAAAGATGCTTGAAAAATATTGATAGGTAATAATGAATTTTATTTACAAAAGAACACTAATTTACGAAACTTAGAAATTCTCAGATATGACCACAACATTTCTGTCTTAACTCAAATACAAAAACACTGGATTCTAAATCTAATTTATAAAAAAAACATTAATTCTGCCATTGCCAGATACCGGATTACAGAATTACACTTTTATGATCAATGAGTTTTTTGGCTTTTCGTGTTCCATTACAAAATGCAAGTTGTGTAAAATTAAGTATTTTAAATATCCATTTTTCATCATTTAAATATTCCTAAATTATTTATATTGTAGAAAGAAATAAAAAATCAGTTCAAACATAATTTGAATCTTAAATTGTTTAAGTATAACGTTTCGGAAAAAATTGTTTTTCGAGCATTACTGGTGAAACGATTTTATTGGAAAATTTGATTTGTTATCAATACTGGTAAAACCAACTGAGTTGTGTACCGCAATTGTTTTATGCTCAATGTTTTTCCTATGGCAATTTGGAATTGATTTAGCCCCCTCTGCACACCTAGATTAAAGAGAATGGGGTTAATATGTAGCTTGCGTTACTCGTAGGGTTCCAAAGTATAAGGGAACCAAATTTGGTGTGGATTGGTCAAACAGTGTAGATTTGTATAGAAAACATACATACACACATCCATTTTTACATATATAGATTAACCAATTCCCTCTAATATATCAATGTGGGTTCCTTTCATTGATATTAGAGTGAATAACATTGCAGAGGTTAGCCAATGAGGGCTCATTAGACACTCTAAGGTCACCTGAAATTCCAGCATTCCTAAAAATTTTCACTAGAACATGTACTTACACAGCATGGAAGACCCCTGTTCCCAATTGGTTCCCAGCAAAATTTTTCAAGATATACCATAGATTTCATGTAGGAGAAGAAATCACAAACAGCCATTTCAAGACTGCACAGTGATCACTAAAAATTCTTAGATAACAAACAAGTTCATGTTTCAGTCTGTCTTAAATGATTGAAGACGCGGACCACTTCCTTTTTTGCACTAATCTGGATCCTCGTGATCCAGGTAATAAAAATAACTCATTTTGACTGTCACACTTTATAAGAAAGCAATCATAAAAATTGTATTTTCTGTTACTAGTTGCCTTAACGTCAATGCTTGTGGCATGAGCAGCTGTATTAAATCAGCAGTCTTCATTAGTTAGAATTATACCTAACAAGGAAAATCTAGAATCATGTGCTCAGATAACAAAATATACCTGTTGAAGTTTATTTGTGAATTTGTGGTCCCTCAAATATTATGTGAAATAACTGAGTAAGCAGATGTGTTAGTGAAGTACCTGACCCTGCAAAAATCAGAAATGGATAAAAATTTAATCCAGGTCATCTACCATTATTGCTAAACATTCAGATTTCAATGTACCTTTCCTCATTGTACTTGGAGATAGACATTTAAAATGTTTTCATACACTCACTGCTATTATGAATTCTACTGAAATGGGTTTTATAAATATTTTGTATACTTATTTTTTTTACTAAAAATATGTAAAAACTTGTAATGCATTTCTCTCACAGAAAACATTTTCCAATGAAATAGCCTTCCTAAAACTTTTGAAATTCTCTTTTCTGTGTAATATGTAATATATGTTGAATATGCAGTACAATGTGTTAGCAACAACGTTACTTTCTGAGAATAGGTGCAAGGAGCAACAGCTCTTAAAAACATAAGTTTAGCCTTTTTAATGGGTATTGTTTTCAATGCCAAATTTGCAGTTGCCCTGTTGGAAGAGTAGCAGATTAGCAACCAGAGGGTTGTGGCTTTGTAACTCAATCCAACCAAAGACCCTCTTGTGCGTGGGGGCTGGTACACATTAAATCTATCATGGCCTCAAATGTCCTCACATTTGGCATGGTATGAAAGTTTGGAGAGTGGAGTGTCAGCTCGGGTTCTAATCTCATCGTCTGACCGTGTTCAAAATTACAATGTGTTGTTCTTGGATCTTTTCCTTCAGGATTGATCCTTGCCCGTCGCCAATAACCATTATGTTCTAGTGAGACGTTCATTGAACTACCAAACTGCCAAATTATATTTGTGTACTGCCTTTTTTGTCTGAAATAAATACATTATATAAAAGTAACATATTGGAAAGATAATAAAAGAAAAGTAAACTATTCAAAAATCTCTAAATTGATACTTTGGAAATAGGTAGATAGATTATGATACGATACACAAAAAATGTGTTAAGTATTCATGACTTTAGCATGATCAACTCCTCCAGCTTCATACTGTTGATAAACAATGTCTATGCAGTTATTGGGAACTTTGAATTTCTTTCGTTTCTATTGAAGTTTGAAAATATTCTGTTTGAAGTTATTTACAATACATACATCAATATAACTGTTTGAAATTTCAATGTTTATTATAGGATGAAGTATATAGAAGAAGAGCTAGGTAAAAGGAAAGGCATCAGCATTTCATCTGCCAAAAAAGAAGCATTGTATGTTATTTATAAATATTTTAAGTGTTTTACACAAGAACTAATAATATAAGTCATTTCTAACTTAATTTTATCTTTCCACTTTTTTGCAGAACTCCATTCATTTGTTTAAGAATGTAAAATTATCTGTGCTTGATTGCTTGATATTAAATATCAACAAACAAGAAATAAATAAGTTAAGAATTTTCAATACTTATTTATTTTTAATAAACATAAGGTGTTTATTTCCTCTTTATAGTTGAAAAGTTAAATTGATTTCCATAATGTTGTATTAGATCTAATCTGAATGTTAATTTATTGTTATCTGAAATATGTTTTTTATTTAAAAAAATATTTGTGTGCTAGCCTAGTACCTAAGTGTTTGGCTTTGGTTCAGCAGGCTCTGGGTTCAAATTTCAGTCTGGAATTGATGTTTACAGTGGTTCAGGATCCACTTTATATCGTAGGTCTTGGTCCAATTTGCCCTCATGTAGCAAAAAATTACTGCCATGAAACAAACCATAATACTTTTACTATCTTTTTTTCGTAAAAGGAATTAATGTATGTAGAAAGAAAATTGTCAAGAAGCCAACAAATAACAATTGGTTTATATTTGACTGAATGAGTAGTTTAGTGCACTACTGGACTGATTGTGCGCATATTTTGACTTTGTAATTGTACAATACAAATGCAGGTAGATTGTTCTTGAAAGTCCACTAAAAGAGAAGATATATCATATCTAGGTAAAGAAACATAATAAATGCTAAAGTGGGGCGATAGCCTACATCACAGCTAGAACATATCACATCCCTGCAAGAAAAATTACATACCTAAAAAATGAAAATTTTCTTTTTTAATGTGGATTATGTTTCATGCTACATTGGTGTTCAACCAAGAAAACTGACAAGTAATGATTCTCCGAAAAACTGAATGTCGTTTTGCCCAACTCAAATGCTGTTATAGAACGTAATTAGAGTGTCACAAGTTAGTTGGGTCTTATCATTTGAAGAGTGATGACTTGTGTTTCTGCAGGAAAAGCATCTTATATCTATCTAGTCGTCATTTTTTATGTTTTAATGTGTGTAATCTAGTCTAATCATTCTAGAAAAACATTTCATTTTATGATAGTCTTGAAAAAGTATGTACATTATTGACTATTTTGCAATACATCAGTTTTTAATTACAATATTGCATTCCTTTTAGTTGTATTTTGAGTTATACTTTGAAATCATTAAATAAGCAAACCACAAACAAAATTTACGCTACTTAAAATAAGGGTGTAAAAAGAAATGCTAAGAAAAATATTGGGTGGGAATGCATATACCTTGAAGGGGATTTTCTTTTGCTAAAATTAGCACTTTTGGGGGGGAAACTGCATTCAAATAATTCCAAACTTTGTCCATTTATTATCATTTCGGGTATTCAAAAAAAATATCATTTTCATGATGAATCATTCCTACTAACCCTTCTTGACCATGACATCTCGCGAAGTTCTGTGGTCACTGGTTGGCATGATTTCCCAACTCCAAGTGAACTTAAACAAGCTTAACTGTTTTACTTAATACACTTGTAGCTATCACTTGAATGAACCAGAAAAATTGTTGCTAAATATTTGAGGAAATGCTAATCCAATCAAACCCAAATAATCGATTTTGCTAAAAAAAATGACAGTTTATACTACAAAACTATAAAAACATAACATTGCTTTTCTGTTCCTTAAAATAATAAAAAATGTTTGTTTGACATGCTGAAGAAATTTTAATTCAATCAATTCAATGTGTCCTTCCATTTTCGAGTCAGATGTCGCTTGCATGTTTTGCACAGCTTTAACAACGTTGATTATTTTCTCACTTGAAATCAGTTCTTGATGGTAATTGATGGTTTGAAGAACTGCTACTATTGCAATGCAGGTGAATATATATAATTAGGTGTGAATTCAATGCCCCGACAGTTACAATGTCTACGTTCTGGTTCCAACACTGTTAGTTTTCATGCCTTCCCAGTATACACCCAGTGACTCACTAGTGTAGTCCCAGTATACACCCAGTGACTCACTAGTGTAGTCCCAGTATACACCCAGTGACTCACTAGTGTAGTCACTGGGTACAATAACTTGATATTGTTGAGTAATACAATATCAAGCAATTGGCATAAGACGTACAATATGAAGTAATTAACACACACAGTGAAAGCTTTTACTGACACCCAGGGAGGAATACACCCAGTGACTCACTAGTGTAGTCCCAGTATACACCCAGTGACTCACTAGTGTAGTCCCAGTATACACCCAGTGACTCACTAGTGTAGTCCCAGTATACACCCAGTGACTCACTAGTGTAGTCCCAGTATACACCCAGTGACTCACTAGTGTAGTCCCAGTATACACCCAGTGACTCACTAGTGTAGTCACTGGGTATAATAACTTGATATTGTTGAGTAATACAATATCAAGCAATTGGCATAAGACGTACAATATGAAGTAATTAACACACATAGTGAAAGCTTTTACTGACACCCAGGGAGGAATACACCCAGTGACTCACTAGTGTAGTCCCAGTATACACCAAGTGACTCACTAGTGTAGTCCCAGTATACACCCAGTGACTCACTAGTGTAGTCCCAGTATACACCCAGTGACTCACTAGTGTAGTCCCAGTATACACCCAGTGACTCACTAGTGTAGTCACTGGGTACAATAACTTGATATTGTTGAGTAATACAATATCAAGCAATTGGCATAAGACGTACAATATGAAGTAATTAACACACATAGTGAAAGCTTTTACTGACACCCAGGGAGGAATACACCCAGTGACTCACTAGTGTAGTCCCAGTATACACCCAGTGACTCACTAGTGTAGTCCCAGTATACACCCAGTGACTCACTAGTGTAGTCACTGGGTACAATAACTTGATATTGTTGAGTAATACAATATCAAGCAATTGGCATAAGACGTACAATATGAAGTAATTAACACACACAGTGAAAGCTTTTACTGACATCCAGGGAGGAATACACCCAGTGACTCACTAGTGTAGTCCCAGTATACACCCAGTGACTCACTAGTGTAGTCCCAGTATACACCCAATGACTCACTAGTGTAGTCCCAGTATACAATACACCCAGTGACTCACTAGTGTAGTCCCAGTATACACCCAGTGACTCACTAGTGTAGTCCCAGTATACACCCAGTGACTCACTAGTGTAGTCCCAGTATACACCCAGTGACTCACTAGTGTAGTCACTGGGTACAATAACTTGATATTGTTGAGTAATACAATATCAAGCAATTGGCATAAGATGTACAATATGAAGTAATTAACACACACAGTGAAAGCTTTTACTGACACCCAGGGAGGAATACACCCAGTGACTCACTAGTGTAGTCCCAGTATACACCCAGTGACTCACTAGTGTAGTCCCAGTATACACCCAGTGACTCACTAGTGTAGTCCCAGTATACACCCAGTGACTCACTAGTGTAGTCCCAGTATACACCCAGTGACTCACTAGTGTAGTCCCAGTATACACCCAGTGACTCACTAGTGTAGTCCCAGTATACACCCAGTGACTCACTAGTGTAGTCACTGGGTACAATAACTTGATATTGTTGAGTAATACAATATCAAGCAATTGGCATAAGACGTACAATATGAAGTAATTAACACACACAGTGAAAGCTTTTACTGACACCCAGGGAGGAATACACCCAGTGACTCACTAGTGTAGTCCCAGTATACACCCAGTGACTCACTAGTGTAGTCACTGGGTACAATAACTTGATATTGTTGAGTAATACAATATCAAGCAATTGGCATAAGACGTACAATATGAAGTAATTAACACACACAGTGAAAGCTTTTACTGACACCCAGGGAGGAATACACCCAGTGACTCACTAGTGTAGTCCCAGTGACTCACTAGTGTAGTCCCAGTATACACCCAGTGACTCACTAGTGTAGTCCCAGTATACACCCAGTGACTCACTAGTGTAGTCCCAGTATACACCCAGTGACTCACTAGTGTAGTCACTGGGTACAATAACTTGATATTGTTGAGTAATACAATATCAAGCAATTGGCATAAGACGTACAATATGAAGTAATTAACACACACAGTGAAAGCTTTTACTGACACCCAGGGAGGAATACACCCAGTGACTCACTAGTGTACTCCCAGTATACACCCAGTGACGCACTAGTGTAGTCACTGGGTACAATAACTTGATATTGTTGAGTAATACAATATCAAGCAATTGGCATAAGACATACAATATGAAGTAATTAACACACACAGTGAAAGCTTTTACTGACACCCAGGGAGGAATACACCCAGTGACTCACTAGTGTAGTCCCAGTATACACCAAGTGACTCACTAGTGTAGTCCCAGTATACACCAAGTGACTCACTAGTGTAGTCCCAGTATACACCCAGTGACTCACTAGTGTAGTCCCAGTATACACCCAGTGACTCACTAGTGTAGTCCCAGTATACACCCAGTGACTCACTAGTGTAGTCCCAGTATACACCCAGTGACTCACTAGTGTAGTCACTGGGTACAATAACTTGATATTGTTGAGTAATACAATATCAAGCAATTGGCATAAGACGTACAATATGAAGTAATTAACACACATAGTGAAAGCTTTTACTGACACCCAGGGAGGAATACACCCAGTGACTCACTAGTGTAGTCCCAGTATACACCCAGTGACTCACTAGTGTAGTCCCAGTATACACCCAGTGATTCACTAGTGTAGTCCCAGTATACACCCAGTGACTCAATAGTGTAGTCACTGGGTACAATAACTTGATATTGTTGAGTAATACAATATCAAGCAATTGGCATAAGACGTACAATATGAAGTAATTAACACACACAGTGAAAGCTTTTACTGACACCCAGGGAGGAATACACCCAGTGACTCACTAGTGTAGTCCCAGTATACACACAGTGACTCACTAGTGTAGTCCCAGTATACACCCAGTGACTCACTAGTGTAGTCCCAGTATACACCCAGTGACTCACTAGTGTAGTCACTGGGTACAATAACTTGATATTGTTGAGTAATACAATATCAAGCAATTGGCATAAGACGTACAATATGAAGTAATTAACACACACAGTGAAAGCTTTTACTGACACCCAGGGAGGAATACACCCAGTGACTCACTAGTGTAGTCCCAGTATACACCCAGTGACTCACTAGTGTAGTCCCAGTATACACCCAGTGACTCACTAGTGTAGTCCCAGTATACACCCAGTGACTCACTAGTGTAGTCCCAGTATACACCCAGTGGCTCACTAGTGTAGTCCCAGTATGCACCCAGTGACTCACTAGTGTAGTCACTGGGTACAATAACTTGATATTGTTGAGTAATACAATATCAAGCAATTGGCATAAGACGTACAATATGAAGTAATTAACACACATAGTGAAAGCTTTTACTGACACCCAGGGAGGAATACACCCAGTGACTCACTAGTGTAGTCCCAGTATACACCCAGTGACTCACTAGTGTAGTCCCAGTATACACCCAGTGACTCACTAGTGTAGTCCCAGTATACACCCAGTGACTCAATAGTGTAGTCACTGGGTACAATAACTTGATATTGTTGAGTAATACAATATCAAGCAATTGGCATAAGACGTACAATATGAAGTAATTAACACACACAGTGAAAGCTTTTACTGACACCCAGGGAGGAATACACCCAGTGACTCACTAGTGTAGTCCCAGTATACACCCAGTGACTCACTAGTGTAGTCACTGGGTACAATAACTTGATATTGTTGAGTAATACAATATCAAGCAATTGGCATAAGACGTACAATATGAAGTAATTAACACACACAGTGAAAGCTTTTACTGACACCCAGGGAGGAATACACCCAGTGACTCACTAGTGTAGTCCCAGTATACACACAGTGACTCACTAGTGTAGTCCCAGTATACACACAGTGACTCACTAGTGTAGTCCCAGTATACACCCAGTGACTCACTAGTGTAGTCACTGGGTACAATAACTTGATATTGTTGAGTAATACAATATCAAGCAATTGGCATAAGACGTACAATATGAAGTAATTAACACACACAGTGAAAGCTTTTACTGACACCCAGGGAGGAATACACCCAGTGACTCACTAGTGTAGTCCCAGTATACACCCAGTGACTCACTAGTGTAGTCCCAGTATACACCCAGTGACTCACTAGTGTAGTCCCAGTATACACCCAGTGACTCACTAGTGTAGTCCCAGTACACACCGAAGACAAATAGAAAGGGGTTAATAAGTAGTCTACGTTACCTGCAGGGTTCCAAAGAATAAGTGTACCAAATTTGGTGTTGTTTGGTCAAACGGTGTGGATTTATATAGAGAACAGACAGATGCCACCTCTGCCTTACATGTATAGATATTTCCATTCTATGTAATTTTTCAGAGAAAACAGGTGCAAAAAAAACTCTTTGACGGTTCATGCAAGCACTTTTCCACAAATTAATCTGCACTTTTCCCTGCAAGACTTCTAACCAGCTTAACTTTTTGAACAATGGAATCCTTTCAATCAATAGATGTGGCTATTTAGTCATTATGTGTGTTGTAAGATAAAAGCAATAGCACACTACTCGGAATTTTCGTAACGCTCACAGGGTTAAAAAGAAATTTCACTCAATGTTATTTAGTGTCATAAAACCACAATACACAGAAACATTCAGCATTCTCATATAAATTTTTATTAAATATGATAACACGGAAAAACACTGAATATACTTCTAATATAATGCTCCACAACAATATCAAAAACATGACATAAGGATACTTTCATAAAATATATTACAACTCTGAGCAAATTCAATATCGTAATACTACAGCACGTTTTTGAGAGCAGAAACACAATGGAACATGCTCAAAAAACATTTTCTTTCACTTTGAAACACCTTGCTAAGCCTCGCTCAATAAGCCCATTCAGAATAAATCTTGTTTATTTGTGCTTAAAATAAGAAATCTAAAATAACCCGTAGTATAATGCACTGTATCAGACACACCAGTACCTTTTTACATCTTTTCAAACTCTTTTTTTCAACATTAAGTCGATAAAAGAAGTTCTTATAGTCTACAAGGGCTATATACCTCTCAATACAAATCAGCAAAAGAGCAAAGCTCATTCAAACAAGATTTACTGGCATATTTAGTACCATTTGAAACTCAGTAAAAAAAAATCACATGAAAAAACAAAAGAAATTAGCATAGTAAAAAGAACTAAGAGTAAAATTCACAATTACTTTCTGTAAATAAGAATATCAAATCGTGTCTACAATAAAAGCATGACATTCGGCACAAAAACAATCGGTCTTAGAACGAGTTTTAATACTATTGTGCATGCATTCTGAAGTCAATTGGGCTTTGAAGGGATGTTTTTCGGAAGACATCACAGTTTTAATTCCATTTTAGTGGAAGAAATTTTTTTAAAGCTAAGTAACCATACAAATGTCTTTAATCGACAATGTTTTCTATCAGTAGTCTTCACATCAGACCAATACAAAAACTAACTAATGATTTTTTTGTCGGATTAAAAAATAGGTATTAAATCCACATCTACAAGTATCTAATTTGTCTTCGAATATGGAGTCATGACCTATAAATGAAAAACTTATCACAATATGCTTCAACCAATGCTTGTGTTACAAAATGGCTTTGTTTTTTTTCGTCTCATCGATGAATTTGGTTTTCGACTTCAGACTAGGCTGCGAATACGCATAATAGAAAAGTGGTCGACTGTGCGTAGCAAAAATATGCAAGTGCTTGCTCATTTTGGTAAAAAATATAAGCATTGCATATGTGCTCATATTGAAAAGGCAATGCGGTTTTTTATGAAATAAAATAAATGGATATTAAAATTACATGGCAGTGAGCACACTAAGGATTAAAAGCTTCACATTACAATTATTTCCATCGTGTTACTTTCATTTCTATCTAGCAAACCTTTGAAATTTATGGACGAGCGCATTTGAAACATTACTAACTGAACAGCAAAACTTTTAACTGATTTAGGATTTATGGGAGTGCGACATGGTGGGAAAATATGAAAAATATTATTTTCCAGACATTTAAAATTAAGACTTAAATGGGAGTAGTTCTATGGAAACATTTTTCTATAGTATAGCTAAATACCCACAAAATTTTCTACAGGATAAAAACAGATGAAACTATACAATTTCCCATTCTAACAATACATTTTTAGACTTAATTATTCATCAATTCAACAAAAATTGCTTTTGACGCATGCAAACACAAATGGTCTTGAAAATGAACTAAGCCCATTACCTTGTTGAGTTACATAAAAAAAAATCACTCCAGTTGCAAACCATCAAGTTCTGTGCAATATTGAGTACCGAAAATGTTTGCTGCTGTTGTCAATTAAAGAAGGAAATTGATGACAAAAAGCTTTAAAAAACTTAACACTCAACTTGAAATTTTATCTTTTTGAAGTCTGGATTTGTAATTAAGTACTAAAAGGTTCTATAGTTAGATAAACACAGTTGAAGAAACAAAGAGAAACCACCGGAAAACATCCGAGATTTAAAAGTACAACTTACTAAATTGAAATTCATCAATTCAGTCTCTAATACGAATAAAGATCAATTTACGTAAGCACTTTTCTCATTTGATCACTTTAAAACAATATACTTTTAGCATGGGAAAAATTTTTCTAAGTAGATTCAAGCAATAATCCTAGTTTTAAAAACACCGTGCTTGAAACGGAAGAAAGTGATTACATAAAAACGAATAACTTTAAAAATCATGAAATGGTCCAAGGTTGAATTAAAAAGGGAAAAACATCGAATATGTTTTTGTTGGGCTGAAAGAGGGAGAAAATGCGTTGGTCATCGGTAGGAATGTTTACTATACAATTTGAAAAGTTGGAGATTTCATATCGAAATGCAAGAACAAGGCACATATTGTACTCTCTTTTGGGGTTCCTTCACTTAAAATTGGAAAACAGGTTGCTTAGGCAAAACAATGAACTGGAAATTGAATAACAAAACAGTCTTATGATCCCTTCACTAGTGTCGAAAAATTTGTTCTTTTTCTGTTGAGTCAAAATCAGATTTCACAACTTTAGAGGTAATGAATGCGACTTATGGGTATGCATCTGAGATCCTTCTTAGGAGTGACAGATGCATACCCATCAATCGGTTACGGGTATGCATCTGTCAGTGTTCATTTTAGATTAAGCATTCTTTGATTCTGTCTTCTTCGTAATCATAAAGCATTAAAGAGGACAGAAATTGCTGCTATTTTGGATGCAGATAGATTGTTATTACACACAAGCTAATACTATATTTATCACATTTAAAATTCAAAAAGTATCACTTGAATGTAGTTCCTTTTGGAACTTTTCTCATCATTTAGAAGATGGACAAATGCAAGAAAGAATCTGAATTCAAAGATCAAAGGATGCATGAATTGTTTAGTCAGAAGGGTTAGAGGAAAACTTGTACAATACATCATATATATTTTTCTTTTCACGTGAAATACCTTTAGCTGCCATGTGCCAAGAACAGCCTCCTTTAGAGAACCAAAAGACACAGGATCAACATAGGTACTATATACTGCCATGCTAGTCAAGTAAGCAGTTTCCCCAAGTTTAGTCTATAAGGTTAAAAAACTGCTACATATCAGCAGTTTACTATGAAAACCAACACGAGTCCAATTCTTTAATTTGAGGTTTGAACATTATTTGGTTACAAATCTGCTTACAAAACAGTTCTTAAGTCTACATCAATTATAAAGTCCTCTAATGACAAACTTCAAAATTCGTATCTTGTAGCTGGTTTGCAATTTGGTATCTAGTTTTTATCATCCATGAAAAATTTTGATTTGAAGACTTGCAAAGTTTCGATAGTACGGCAATGATATAAAAGTATCTAATGGCTAATGAAATTAGAATAGTAATAACACACTCAATCAACAGGTGGTTGTGAGTGATCCTACTATCAACTAAGGTTGTAAAGTATCGGGTACTTATATATCACATGCAACAATCGACTGCAAAAGATCAAACTTAGTGATATCGCTTTTTGGACTAGCGCAGCAGTACATACAGGTATTATAATGAATTTTAAGACAATATTGATAATAGACAAAAAGATTCAAAATAATGAAACAAAGAACAGTAATGGTTATTATGAATGTTTTTCATTTGTAAGTGAATGTATATCTGCCAACCTCTAAGGAAAAACATCTGGAAGACTTTTACAACATAAAAACCAACACATCCCTGTGAGAAATAAAAACTGGCTAAAATTATAGAAATAAAAAATAATTAAAAACGCCAAAAAACATCAATTGTACCAAATTGGGTTTTGTAAAAGCAATTTAAAATTGAAAAAGTATATATATAAAACACTGTTCTTTCTCTGCTGTTTTCACGACAGTCTAGCAATCACAGATTCCGATGTTCTGTCATGGTTGGCTAAACCTCGAAATTGTTCAGTGGACAACATTCTCCCAAAAGAAAACTCAAGAAAATATTTTTTTTCCATCAGGAAGACCAGGTAGCCAAGTGTTTCCAGAAGACTTTCATAAAAGCTGGCAGGTAAGAAATGAACATGAATATAATGCGAACAGATGTTGAGCATGACACTTAAAGGTAGTGAAAAGTGAACGATACATGTCATTAACTTCATGAAAGAGGAGAGAGAGGAAGGAACGGAGACGGCCAAAATAACATGGTTTAGCCATGACATTAAGGGCAATAAAAAGCTTTGGATTTTTAAAGCTATTATAACTACTCGAAGAGATCACTTTTGAGTTGACCTCCAGCAGATTCAAGGTCGAGAAGGAGAGGAAGGTGGGGAGAGTTCTCGGAACTTGTTCTTTTTGTGCAGAAGTTTCATCAGTTCTTTGGACATGAAGTAAGGTTTCTCCGGTGAACCATCATTTCGTTCGCAATCTTCCACTAAAGGAAATAGAATAATTTAAAATAGGCTTTATACTAAGAGCTTAAGGTGTGTAAGTATCTTTAAGTGGGAATATTAAACTAAACTTTTCAATCACTTTAAAAATCAAGATTTGACTATTTATAATCCATACATCGATGCACGATATTTCGTCTGCATCATTGAAGAAAAGTTGCTTATTGTTTTGAAGATACAGGTCAGATTAGTTTTAATGCCTATGAGAATTCTTGTGTTTTCTCTTTTCTACAGAAGTTTGAGGTAATAAAAGTGTTTACTTAGGTCTTTAAATGTCAAATTATGTTCAACTTTAATTAAAACATTAATATCCTGTTTCACCAGAACTGTCATAAGCACTCTGCCATAGAAGATCATTAAAAGGATGCTTTGTTTTAGCATTAATACCCATCCTTAAAATGCTTGGAGCAGTAAAATTATAGGACATTCCAGGACAACCTGTCTGGTGAGCATTTGGTTCCCTGACCCCCAAAGGGGCTGCTAGTCAAAGTACTTGTCCCATAGTAGTATTAGTGGCATAAATTTTTAATTCTCCATTTAAACCCTATTTTAGTTGCTCATATACAAAATGAATCGGCTAAAACACAAAATGTGCTAATTAAATATAAAGATGTTGGAAGATCTTGGGAAGAAATTTACTATAAAATTTAAAAAACTAAATATTTTCTTAATAAGGTTTTCATGACAGTCTAGCAACCATTGATGCTGATGTTTTCTTTCATGGTTGCCACAGCTTGGCGCAAAAACTTAGCATCCTTTGAAAAATTTTATCTAAGAAAAAATCTGATAAATACTTTTTGTCTGTTATAAGTTTAAAAATTGGACAACATTTTTGTTGACCTTTGGGGAAAATAAAAAAATTTGCCCAAATTATCGAAAAGTCAAAATTTTGAAATTAGCTTTTGAGACGATTTTGTTTAAGAAACTATTAGTCGCCAAGGTTGGAAAATAGAAAACAGTTGCCTGTGGCAACCCTTCCCCTGAGTGCCCTGACTAGTGGATTTTAACTGTTCTGTGGAAAAAATATTAGAGTACACAGTCTAATAATGGCTGAAAGACCACCATTTGTCAGCACTATTTACACAAGATAGCTTCTGAAATCTATACAAAACACACAAAGCAAATTAAAGGTAAATATGAGTCATTCTGTGAATTAGCAAAACAAAAGATCAATATTTAGTATTTTGAAGATTGAAATTCATTAAAATTCAACACAGATTACATAGATCATGGCGAGTTATTTTGATTTTGCAACTGCAGTTCTAGTTCTTAATGTTCCAATGACATGATATAAGTTGACATAGGATTGTTAAAATTTTAGAAAAAGTACTGAAAGCATGATGATCATAATAGTAAAGCATTTAATTTCACAATATCTATAGCAAATGGGGCTCCTTTGAACATCCATGCTTATAAATAAAGTTTGGTTGTAACCAGAAGTATAGTTCTATAAAAGTTGCTTAGTAGACGACAAAAACCCAACTGTTTATTCACTCAAAATATTATCTTTCAAATATAAAATTGTTTGATGCAACCCCAGAATTTAAAAATTTGGAGCCAATATCTGATCTGCTTATCTTAACCCTATGCTAAGCTTTGATTAGTCAATACACTTCTATGCCCTGATCATCAACAACAGTAAGAATAAACTTTTTGAAACAAGAACATCTTTTGTTTAATGACCAAAGATAATATACTTACAAAAGCACAAAAATAAGGTATCTACTGCCATTCCATAGACGCTGAAAAAGCCAGAGGCGATGAGGTACGAGCCAATTGTAATAACCTGCAAAATACAAATGTGAGAATGAAGTGTATCAAAACTAGACACATAATGACTACTGATATTCATAATAATCACTATATTCATCACTACTCATGAGAAAGTTGAGAAAACTTTACGAGACAGAACTGGTAAAACAGCAATCATGAAAGGAAGATAGAAACTGATTTTTCCATAAACCTCAGCTGTGGCACAAGCAATTGCAAACCCTTCTTTGTAAGAGTTGGAGGCTGAAGGTCGTACCTATTTCTATCTACTCTGAGAGTGTCAAAAGAAAACTGTTCAGGAATGGATACTGCCTCATTGGAATTCCCAGTAATGAGGCCCTTGATTAAGAGGCACAGATGTTATTCAGCTTTGCATTATTAAGACAACATAAAAATCTGTTCTCTGCTGAAAAATCAAAAATAATTTTTGAAGTCCATCCTCCAATTGAATAACAGACAAACCATGGAGGGAGTAGCTAGTTGATTTTCTAGATCATTCAAGAGAAAAGGCCACTTTTCGTCTGGGGACCGGGCACAACCGTCTTGTGGCCCCTTTGTATTTGTTAATGCCCAACCACTGACCCCTTGTCTTAGGCACTACAAGGGGCGAACTAGTGTCTATTTGAGGGATTACCCAGTGGTAAGCCATTGTTACTTCTAACAGGGACAATAATCATGAGCTTACAAACCAGGAATCAACTGGGTGGCAGACAAACACTAAGGGGGTGCTGCCGCCCACACCAATTTGGGTTCATCTAAGGCTGACCTGAAGGGCACCTACCTCCGGTCACACATGCAAGAAAACTTGCTAACCTGCGGTCGGTGAGCGATGTCTTAACTTTTCGGTTTCACTCATGCAAATAACGATTATCGCGAAAAATTAGTCGAGTTGGTTTGTTTGGGGGTTTTATGGTGCAAGGGTCATATTTTGGCCATGCTGCACCAGACACAAAACATACAATATCACTTAATAGACATACAAACCCAATGAAAGTTTTACTGACAAAGAGATACACCCAGGGAGGAAAGAAATTTGTCGAGACCTCTGCCACATTTTCTTCAGGGACTTCCCTACATCTGTAGTAACTTCAACTAGTCGAAGCAGAGTGGCTGCACCCCAACTAAGAAGCCCCCTTGTATTGCATTGGTATCTTTTTTAGCACATCCTGTCTCCTCTGCAGAGGAGCTGATGTCATGGATGCTCCCAATATGGCTATTTAGAAGCGTATTACTAGGGGGATATTTCAATTAACGTCACACTGGAGCAACACAATGGGCTATTGGTGACGGTCCTGGATCAATCCCAAAGGGAAAGATTCGAGGACAACACCACGTAATTTCGAACCACGGTCAGATGACGAGGCAACACCTGAGCTGGCACCCCACTCTCCAAACTTTCACACCACGCCAACGTGAGGACACTTGAGGCCCCGACAGATTTAACGTGCACCAGCCCCCTTTGTACACGACGGTGTTTGGCTGGATTCGAACTCGCAACCCTTCGGTTGCTAGTCAGTTACTCTTCCAACCGGGCCATCGCGGCCCGCGTATTAATAGGAGGCTAGACATTGGCATCTGCATTAAAAATAAAAAATAATTTTGAAAAATAAATATTTTTAAACCAAATAATTGTGCAAGCATTAATTTTAATGGATATTAAAGATTTGTTTAACATGAATTCTTAAACATTATCAGTCAATTTATTTTTTAATGCCTGCAATTTTTATTCATAGAATTAAAAACAAAAACCTCAGCCAAACCAGTCAATAGTCTAAAAGTTTCAAACAATTACTAATAAAGATTGAAACAAGGAGATAAAACTGGTTGAGGCTGTTTTGAAGGAATAATACTCATCATGACTAAAATAAACAAGAGTAAAAACTCAAGTTTATGTTATTTTTGAACAATGTCGACACCACACTCACCTTTTCCACAAAGCCCGTTCAGGTCATGTATAAAGGCCACTTCTACAGTGGTGGCAACACAATTAATTTATTATACTAAAATAACATTTAAACTCCATTTTTACTCTAGTTTATTTTGTAAAGTTAGCTAGAGACAAAACACACTTACTATGGGCGGAATAATGTTGAAGTTCAGTGCAGGGATTCCTTTATAGATCTGCTGATCAGTGGCAAAGAAGTAGAAGGACGTTCCAGCTGCAGAGAAAAGTAAAAGGAATTTAATTAAGCATCAACCAAATCAAAATCACTGGAATATAAAAAATAACAATAAAATTGTTGTACAAAACATTTAACATTGGAACACTAAACTTTTAAAGTTAAATTTTCAATTTAGAGCTGCCACAGCCAAAGCACATGTGAAGTAACAGAATGAATGATTTTAAATAGTAGCAAAAATAGTCCCCCTTAAATCTTATTTTAGAAGCTCAGACACAAAATGAATCGGCCAAAATATAAAATGTGCTAATTAAGTAATGAAACACAAATGGTGAAGATCTCGCCACGAAATTTAATTTTAAAATTTAAAAACTCAATACTTCCTTAATAAGGTTTTCATGATGCCAATTTCAGTGTTCTGACATCCCTTGGAAAAATTATCTCCCAAAAGAAAAATATTATTTTCATCTGCTATAGTTAAAGGTGAAGGAAATTGAGCCAATTTGAAAATTCACCAAAGGTCAATTTGTATTGACCTTTGGTGAATTTTCAAAAAATGTTACCAAAATTTTCAAAATAGAAGCTTTTGCTTAACCACTTAACACATTTGCCCGTGTTTGACACGGGCAAAAGTTACCTGCAAATTTGCACATGCCCGTGTCTCACACGGGCACTCTTGTATCTCGCGTTATTTTATTTCTAATGCTCATCTGAGATCCGTTCTAGTAAAAATAGATAGGCTAGCTTATAATTAAACTTATTGACCATAGATGGCACCCTATGCAGCATTTTTTTTGTGTAAACCACGTGGTGCATTTTGATGATTAGCTATAAGTTTGTTAGGAATTCTTTGTTATAAAGCAGTTGTTTGGTGTGGAAAAGGTAATATATCCATTTTTATTATGTTAAATATCATAAAAGTAAACAGTTAACCATAAATTAATTTTTACTAAGCGTTTTTGTAACTTGTTTAGAAAAAGTTATCTGATAATGAGCAACTCTTACGATTTTGAATATGTCAATTTATCAGAAAGTTTCAGCGATGAAAGTGATGATCTCTTGAGTGATGGAAGTGAATCTGAAGTTAATATTTTATTATTATTAATATTTTGAAATTCAAAATAAACATGTAATCAAATCGTTTACACTTTGTTTATATAAAAAATCTTTTTAATAACTTTTACCCCACCCCCCGCAACTGCAAAAAATAACTTACACAATACCTATATATTAATTTTCTGTCAAAAAAAAACTCTCGATAATTTTTTTACCAGTTTTTCCGAAAAAAACTCGTGCTTTAAGTGGTTAAAAAGATACCCCAAGGTTGAAAAATAGTAGCAAAAAGTTGCCTTTTCGTCACCTGTGGCAGCCCTGAATTTATCCACATAAATAACATTGGTAGGTTTAAAAAGATTTTTTTCGTTGTGTTCATTATTTGGAAAATTACAAACGTCAAGGGTTTCTAGGGTCAGACTCATTATTTTTAGTTTGTAGCCACGAAAGGTTTAGTCTCAATATTATTTGAAACTTTAAACTATTTAAGATTTCATTTTCAAACCTTTAAAGGAAGTGTAATTTTTTCTAGGTTGCCATCACATAGAGGCATCTTATCACAGTTCGATAAAGCCCATTCAACACTGAAAAAGCATTCGATCTGGATAATGGCAAAAATCTGAAGTAAACGCAATCTTATGACATTTGTGAAAGCTTTTAAAAAATAACAAAATATGACAGAATTGATTATTGATAATTGCTAGGATTGTTTATAATTTATATAACTTTAAACAGCATGTGCATACCTGCCAACATATTAATTTTGCATATCTTACGATTGTTATCGGCTCGACAGCAGACAGGAGAAATGTACAGTATATACATTTTAAAGCACCCAAATACATAAATCCGAAATATACTGCTTCTTTGCTATACCTTCCGTGTTCATGACTAATTAAGTATTTTTCGAAAAGTGATGTTTTTCAGATAATTCTAAGGAAAAAAAGGGGAACCATGAACTTCCAGGAAGATTTCGTGATACTAACTTGACACCCCAGCAAACATTACCTAATTAGTTGAATATTTTTGTTTGAAAATGTGCAACCTATTTCGGGGAAGAAAATCCTGCAATTACCCAAACCAGCTAGATAAAACAGAACTTTGAGAACAAAACTTATTTACAATATTAGAATTCCCACTTTCCAAGTTTCCTCTTGGAAACTGCAAATAAAGCATAGTCGTTCAAATCTCTAAACATGAATTGGATCTCTTGAAAAAAAATTCTAATTTTAAGATTCATTTTTTACATTCCATCAAAAATCATACAATTTGACTGCATGCCTTGTATAGCAAGGGTGTCAAACTCAATTAAAACACGGGCCATTTAATGCAACTGGTAAGATTCACGCGGGCCACATCACATTTACAAATTTTCTTAAAATTATATTTTGAAGTGAGGATTCAGGAATATGGATAAGATAATTAAAACACATTATGTAATTAAGTGAATTTAGGGTAATAATTTATAATATTGCTATATAATTGCTTTTATTTAAATGCGTTTATTTAATTTAATGTATTTATAAAACTAAAATTATTTTTTTTCCCTGAAACTTGCCAGCGCTTTCCTCCTACTAGTTTTCCAATATCTGGATTCAAAGACTGAGAACAGACAATCTTCATTATGGCAGATAGATGTTTATCAGTTAATCTTCATCTGTAGGCCGTTTTATTTAATTTCATGGACGAAAATAGTTGCTCACACAAGTATGTACTCCCAAAATAGCATAAAATTTGTGCAGCAAACTTTTTAATTTCCGGGTATTTTTCACCTAAATAAGAATATATTTTGGGAATTCCTACTTCTTGATATTTGTCTTTTAAAACCGAATCATTCTGGAAATCAATTAATTCCAGTTGTATCGAAGTGGGAGCATTTTCAACTTCAAAGAATAAAGGCCTAATAAAAAGAAAATTTTTTGTAACTCTTTCAAATCATTAAAACATTTATCGAATTCGTTTTTGATTTCTTCAATTTTACCACAATATTGTGAAAATAAGCAACTCTGATTTTGTGCTTTTACTGCTCACGTAGGAAAACACGTCAAAACGTTTTTTGTAGATGATTTTTAAACAAAGTCAGTTTTTGTACAAAACTTGCAATTGCATCGCATATATTCGTTATTAATTTATCTTTGCCTTGCAATGTAATATTAAGATTATTCAGATGACCTGTAATATCTGTTAAAAATGCCAGATCTTTTACCCACAAAGGATCTTTTATAATAGATATATTTTCGTTTTTTTACATCTTTCATTTCAAGAAATACAATTATTTCCTCCAAAAGCAGATAGAAGCTCTTCAGGACTTTGTGACAGGTCAATCAACGAACTTCTGTGTAATAAGGAAGATCTTCGAATTCCGATTCTAAATCTTTAGGGAACAAAGTAAATTGGCGATGGTTAAGTTCTCTAAATCGAATAAAGTTGATTGTCTTAGTTACTGTTTTAAGTACTTCGTCCATTTTTAATATTTTTAAACAGAACCTGTTGGTGAATAAGGCAATGGAAAGTACTGATTTTAGGTTTATCTGGATATTCATCTTGTAATTTTCTTGTCAGTCTTGACACAAATCCTTTAGTTTCACCCGTCATCGATTTAGTGCCACAAAAAATTACCATCGTGGGCCACAAAAAACTACCTTGGGGGCCGCAAGTTAGACACCCCTGCTGTATAGCATTGCAATTCAGCCCAAATCCGTACATTATACGGCCAAACCCTACAAGTTGGCAGGCAGGCATATAGCATTTATTAAGAATCATAATACTGCAGATCAACTACATGAATAATTTACCACATAAAGTAACCACTACAAGCTTCCCCAAAAACAGCAAGAAATCAGTCAACTTGTCCAGCACAACTACCCTGAAATTGCAAGAACATATTAACTAGTTACATTCTAACACCATGTATTTACCTAAATAGTCAAACCTCACACATTAAGACAAACTTGCTTAATAAGAATTACTGATAATGCAAACAAAATTCCAAATCCCATCAAAATGTATATTCAAATAATGTTAACTCATTCATTTAATATGAATTAGGGTTACACTAATCACTGGTTAAAACGAACAAATTTTCGAAACTTAAGGGCAAACAGATTCTTTTCAATTGTATTATCAGAAACATTAAGTGACTCCGAAATTGTAGAAGATTTATTTGTGGAAGAGAGTGAATAAAGAAAATTCCGAAGGGAATAAGCATGCCATCTTTAAAAGAAGCTACTGCTGGCTTAAAAATTGTTCACTGCTTTTTGTAGGCAGTCAAAATCCATTTTCTCAATTTAACAGTGTTAACCATACCAGATTTTCTTAAATGTCACAAAAAAACACAAAAATCGATAACAGAACTATTTCAAGACAAAAAATATGTAATCAGAAAATATCTTGTGTAATCAAGAATCATGTATATCTTTGTGATGGAGAATTCGATTTATCTGGGAACCAAGAATTGAATGTAAATACATTAATATTTTATTTCATTGTTAAAATAATGTTTTTTTTCTGAATTCTGATAACAAACAATGGCAAATAAGAACTTTTAGTCCCATGAAATTAGTTTTAACAAGGTTTGACTGTATTAGAAACGTTTCAAAATAGTAATCTAAGTTTGCACAAGAAAAAAGAAATCACAAAGAAACAATACATACCGTAAAATGTTCCTCATCAACAGCATAAAGGCTTTTTTAGCTGAAGTACAAAAGTTCTTGCCATAAATAGCAATCTAAAATAAAAAAATAGCAGAATGTCAGTATCTTTCTAGCAAAACTTCTAGTGGCTAATACATTGGCAAGCAAGTTAAATTAGGTAGCTGGCGTTACTTCGCACTGGAGCAACACAACCACTGGCATGCAAAACTTGAGGAACACCATTATTTTTAAAGGTTACAACCTCAGAATTAAACAAAATGGCCTGTGGCGATTTGCATAAGCAAGAATATTCAAATTTTGCAATCATGACTATATTTTTGAAGTCACAAAATTTTGAAATTAGTTGCTTTTGAGACAAATTTGCTTAAAAAGACACCCATTCGCCAAGGTTGAAAAATAGTAGCTAAAAGTTTAACTCAGTCAAATGCAGGGGCATCAGAATTTCAATTACCGAAACAATCTTATCACTTTCTTAATCATATCCTTTAAATTGAACTTTATTTGCTTTATGCTTTTTATCATTTATATTATAACAGCAGCATCAAATGTCATCAGTGTGGGACATAATTTAATATGAATAGTAATTTTTCTGTGAAGTCTGAGGTTAAGTATATCCTTCTCTCATGGTTCAGAAGTGCCAAATCCACAGGCTATTCTTTTTTTATCGTTAGCATGTTTTATATGAAAAAAGGATTGAGAATTACGGAGTTAAAAATTACTTGTTTTCTTTTACTGGGGTTCTTTGAATATACTTTCGAAAAAGGGTTTGACTACATTTCGCTATACAAATTATTGTCATGTCCCATACACAATACATCTTGAGATTACTTTACATTATCCCCTTACGAATCTGAAATTTTTTCGTTGAATATTGTAGAATCCGACTCAATCAGAACTAGTACCTGATTCAAATTGTATATTCTCATGTCCAGTCAGTGCCCCCTGCTGCAGAGTAAAGCATAGCTAAAAACTGATAATGAGAATTTCTGTTGGTAAATTACCACTGCCAGTATTGGCAATATCCGTTATTTACCATTACCAACATTGAGAATGATAATTTGCAAACCTTACTCTGGTCTGAAGACTTAGTTATATTAAATTACATTTAATTCTTATCATCATGTTTTCATTAAAGTTAACTGAATTTTAACAATCTCGAATCCATTGATAATTAATATTGAAAAAGAAGGGCCAAAACAATAAACAGAATAAGAACTCACCATAATGTATGCATTCTTGCTTATGAATTTTAAGAGATTTTCCAGACACCAAAAACAGCATTTCATACAGCTGAAATAATGTTTTAAGTAGAAACAAATTCATAACCAATCAACAGGTAGTGTAATATTGGGGTAGATAAAACGAAACTTACCATAAGATTGCTCTAGTGAAAGGATTCTCATATTTCTTACACTTGTTATCGATGTACTCGAGCATCACCCGAATCATTCGGACAACTGCGATGAGTAAAGATCCAAAAGCAACGGAACCCAAATGGTAACTAAAAATGAATTAACCAAATTTATTTCAGCCAAAGTAAAAAATTATCACATAACTGTCATAGATTCTCTCAGTCCTACATTGCACCTGTTAAAATCTCCAAGAAAAAAATAGGAAGATTTTTATCACATAAAAAAAAGACTCTGTCAGAAATAAAAAATGTCTAAAAATAACAATTAAAATAAATTTTAATTAAAAGCACCCAACAAGTGCACAAAATTGGGCTTTAATAATGCAAATCAAATTCAATTGTAAAAGTAACCATGAACTCTACTACTACTTGGCGTCAGTTCGAACTCAGTGAAAACTACACAGAATGCCACCAAATATATGCAAAAATAAGCTCTTGGGTGTTTAAGAGGTATATTTGTAGGTTTTCTTTCATGGTTCCCATGACTTCAGGCCAAAACTTCAAAATTTGCATCACTTAAAAATTTTAACCCTAAAATATCCAGAATACATTTTCCATTTGGAAGATATCTGAAAAAGCTTGTAGCTGTGCAATATCATTCCTTAATGGATTGCCACGACATGGCACCAAATGCCGAAGAGTTACAGAATTTTTTATGCAAATTAATTTAGAAAATGTTTATAGCCAACCTGGAGTGTCTGCTGGTGTCTTTGACACCGAGCAATTTCCCACTCTAAATAGCTTTCGTTCGGCAATGCATGACAATAGAATAGCAAATCAAGCAGATTTTAACCACAATTAATTTAATAGTGCTACTTTATGTGTTTATGCTGAACTGTATTTGAAATTTTATTAAGCTAAAGTAAGTATTAAACAGTAGTCTGAAAATCAGCCTTGCACTTATACCATGTCATGGTATCACGCCATTGTCTCAAAGTGGAAAAACGATAACTAAGCAACTCAAACAAATTTTTGCGACACAGATGAGAGAAATACACCCAGGGTAAGTCGCAAGAATCGAATCTGCTCTGTCAACAATTCACAGGTTGCTAGAGCTATGGGCAAACCCACTAGAGTCATGGTGTGAAGTAAATAATTATCTCGATTTAGTATGAGGTCAGCCATAACAACGTCTTAACAACTAACAATAACTAATAACAACTAACAATAACATCAGCAACATACTCATTAACTGACAAACAAAATTGTCTACTGTACAGCTGTTTAAAGACTATTAGATTTTATGTCAAAAAATAAAAACTATAAGCATTTTAATAATATTATGTACCAGATGTATATTTCAGATTACAATATGACAATGTATTTTTCCTCATCATGAAAACAAGCATTTAGTGTCTATGGAAAATGTAAGTTAATGAGTTTCTTCTCTAAGCCAACGATAGGCTTATTCAAAAATTTAAAAAGCAATATAACCACAAAATTGATCTTATGCATTGGCCATGCACATGGAAACTTTAATTTCAGATCTAAACATTTAGTAACTCACAATTAATTCCTACTAGGGAGTTACTAAATACTCAAATCCAAATTTGAGGAAGGGAGGTCTGGAGACTTAAGCCTCCAAAGCTTCCTGACTGTTTACGCCACTGCCCAAATCTGATGTTCAGAAACAGAAGTTTTAATATTGTTCTTCATTTTTTTAAACATTGTTATTCATAATTCTGTAGTTGCTGCTGACAACCATAGGAAGAATGGACGCTGCTTAGCATAACATATCTGTCAACTTAAAAAAAATGTGGAAGATTTTTACGACATAAAAAGCAGCATGGAAACTCAGAAAATAATTCCTAAAAATAATTCTTAAAATTAAAAATTATTAAAAGTGCCAAATTAACCAAATTGGGCTTTATGAAAGCAATTGAAAACAGGAAAAGCAACCATGTTCTCTACTTCTATTGAATATTTGGTGCCAGTTCAAACACAGCAAAATAAATTCAATTCGGTAAAAAATTTTACAAAATGGTATCAAATATACCTCCAAATGAACAATTAACATTTTCTTAAATGTTTTAGAGGTGTATTTGTAGACTTTTCTTAAAAATCAGTGCCAAAGAAGGTTTTTCACTAAGGTATAGCAACCATTGATTCCAATGTTTTTTTTCCATGGTTGCTATACTTTGGCACCAAAACTTCAAAAAGTCCACCACTTGAAAATTTTCTCCCCAAAAAAGTCAGGAAAATATTTTTACCATGCGGAAGACTGGGAAAACTAAGTTTTTTTCAGGAGAATCCTGAAAAGTTGGTAGCTATGCTATAGTACCTGCTTCACTCTTATTCCCTCCCTTATAAAATATATTCACTGTCAGGATTCGAATTTTCTTAAGCTTAATATACTGGTTGTTTTTAGGTTTGGTGGCACAAGGGCCATATTTAGCCAAGCTGTGCCAAACATAAGACAAAGTCAAGTAAATGTCATGAAAGGGGGAAAAGTTATTGGGGTATAGAGTAGTGCCATGAAAGGAGAAAAAGATCGCTTGGGTATCCGAGGAATGTGCCTCCCATGTGTACTAGACAGTAACACCCATGGGAAAAGAAAAGATCACTAGGGTACTTCAGGCCTAAAGGAGATATGCATTTGAGTACTATGAGGGAGTAACAAGAAAGGGGCAGACTAGGCTAAATGACATATACTGGTATTATAGTTGATCATTGAATATTGCTGATTAATTTTACAAATATTATTGGTCTAAAAATTGATGATTACACTCACCGAATACAGCGATACAGGCCAGTGCACATTGCAAATGTAGGCACATCCTTTGATTTATCTAGAGTCCAGTAGTAGCTTGCGAATGCTCCAGCTAATGCCACTTGACCGATACCAACAGCAAAAAACAGTCCCCAAAATAAACCGAACAGGTTGTAGACGTGGCCAGTGAAAATGTTATTTTGCATACCATAAGTTCGGAACAAACACTTTATCCCTTCTCCTGTAGTGTTGTAGGTCTAGAAAAAGAGCAGGAAGCATTTTAAATTAAATATCTGATTAATTAAAAATTATTTCATAGATCTTCTGAATATCCTACCAGTACTATAAACAACTTTCTGGTTGTGTTTCCTGAGACAGGTTTTTTCCTGATGAGTAGGTAGAGATTTCCAAACATGTACAGTGGATAGCAAAATTATTTGTCCACCTCACGTTTTAATATTTTCGTGAATTTTGTAAGGATGCAGATAAAAATTATGATTTAAAATTTTACCATGTGAAAGTTATCTTTCTTTTTCAACACGGCATGAAAATAATTGAATTATTAAAAGTTTTGCAAACAAAAATTTTAAATGACCCCAAGTATAAAAGATTGCAAATAAAGATTAAGTTTTTAGAAAAATAATTCATTTATTAAACAACATTAAGGTAATCACACATAGAACAAACATCTTACATTCCAAAAGTTTTTTTGAGCTTGACTGAGTCGTTGTACAATATGAGTTCTCATAGCGAAATGCATCTCAAGCAGATCAAACTTGCATATGCCTTTTAATGCAATAAAGGCTGTGTGGGGGAACAATTGGTCCATTGACAGTCAAGTCCCCAGCAATTTTACATTTACAATTTTGTGTAGCATTGCACTGTTGCCACCACTATGTAAAAACACCCCATTACTGTTGATTTGTTGATATTTAATACTCCTATTTTAGGAATTTGTAGTTATTTAAACTTAAAATTTTGTTTTAGGTTTCATATTAAGTAGAGCTGCAACTTTACGTAATTAGTATGATTTTTTAGAAAATTTAATACAATCCAATAAGTTTAAGTATTGTGAGTTTAGATTTTTTTTTCATCACACAAGTTGCCATCACAAAGGTATAAAAGGGATATATCAAAAATAAGTACTCTATTTTTAAATAGTTGATCAACTCACTTTAGGATTACAAGTGGTTCCATTCTTCAAGTTGGAGCCTGGTGGTGCATCAGCAAACACGAAAGAAGCCTTTCCAGAAGAAGCTATGTATCTTTTTAATGTCAAGGTTTTAGGACTAAAAAAACAAAGAGCAACAAAAAAGTCCAGCAAATTGATTTGATAGAGGGTCCAAAAACAATTTGTAACTCTGCCTTTTCAAGGCAAAATGATAATTGGTGTAACATACAAGGTCCTTTATGTAAGGGTACCATTTTGTTTTGAAATAAATTTTCATGACTGTCTCAGTCAAAGCACTTATGAATCAGTAGCATTCATAGTATAAATTTTTAAAAATAATAGCAAAACGTCTCTACTTAAACCCAATTTTAATTGCTCATATACAAAATTAATTGGCTAACACACAAAATGTGCTAATTATATATGAAACACGTTGAAGATTTCGCAGAAAGATTAACATTTTAAAATAAAAAATCTGAATATTTTCTAAATAAGGCTTTCATGACAATCTAGCAGATTCCGATGGTTTTTTAATGGTTCCATGGCTTGGCTTCCTTTGGAAAATTTTTTCACAAATAAAAATCCTAAAAATATTAATTCCATCTGCAGTTAGTTAAAAAAGACAAAAATTTTCATTGACCTTTGATGAATTTTCAGAAAAGTAACCAAAATTTTGATATTAGTAGCTTTTGAGATGTTTTACTTAAAAAGATATCCCTACTCACCAAGGTTGAAAAATAGTAGCAAATGTCCCCTTGTAGGAGCTCTGCTTAAAAAAAACAATTTTTACATATTGTTAGCCAAATTAATGCCAACTGCCTCAGGTCACTACAAATACAGGCTGTTTCGACAATATGATTTGTTCAATTTTTTTCACTTCATTTTGACATCAGTGGAAATGGAAACAAACAAAACAGCCATTACTGGGGATCAGAAAATAAAAAGTTAACCACCTCTTCATCGATAACATTTTCCTGTTACATTACTTGTGAAACATGGCAGGCCAAATGACCACTTTTGATCTGTCTGTGCTGCAAATATGGGCTCTTTACACAACATTTTCCATTACATTTGAGCAAATTTCCGGGTGATTTGTTCAATTTCTTAGCGAATATTTAGCTTAAGCTGTTGAATAGTTGTCTGCTTGTTAGCATAAACTCATTCCTTCAAGTATCCCTATAGAAAAAAATTTAAACATTGGAATGAGGGGAACAATCAAAATCACTAGATTTTGACATCACTCAGTCTGGAAATATATGATTTAGAATTTGCATTGTTGCACAAGCTGTATGACACACTGCAACATTGCATAATAATGTTCACATTGACTATAACCACATCATCATTAGCAACCAAAATAAGGTCCAATGCATCCAAATAGCACACCATACAGTTGTTTTATGGATATAAGAGGTTGTTCATGAATTAAACTTGAATTTTCTTATCTCAAAGGGATGTTCTATACGTTCTGCATGTTTACACATCTACTGATATCAAAATGAAGAGCAAAGTTGAACACATCACATGGTTGAAAGAGCTCATATTTGCAGCACAACCAGAGATGGTTATTTGTCATTGAGTAAACAATATGCAAAAAAGATTAATAAGAAAATATTTTGTTTAAAAGTTATTCCAAGTCAAATGGAGCAATTACATAAAAAACACCCTGTAGAAGTGGTATCTGCTGTAAAGAAATTTAGGGCAATTGGTCTTCGATTGGAACAATTTTTGTTGAGGTTGATTTTCCTTTGCTTTTGTCGTGACTGATTCTGACATTACAGAAGCAGGATTACTTCTATAATATTTTATTTGTAAAGTTAAGAGTTTCTTAACTATATTTTAAATGTTTAGATTAATGCTTATTTCAAATTTTTAAAACCTGAATTTATCAAGAATTGATACATAGTAAGTGAACACTAACAGGCTCTAGCGAGTCAATCAGCCCCTTCATCGCCATCTTTGAATACAGTAAATTTAATTTGGTATAATATTCAAGGCAAAAGAATATAAACACAGAAGGCTTACTTTTTACAAATATAATTTTAGAAAGGTTTCTCAAATGTTTAAATAGTTTCTCTTTGTCTGTTTATTTAAATTAAAAACATAACAATTAACACTTCAAATGCATTTTTCTCTAAATTAATTTTTATGCATTATTTCCTCACTTCAAACGTTATAACACAAAAAGTTATTGATGCATTCAGGTAAAATTTTGAGAACTTGTTCTTTATAATGTTGTCTAGGGAATGAATTAAAAGAATTATGCTGAGTTGAAAAGTTCTTAAATTATGGCCATTTATTTACGAAATATGACTGTAAAACTATCAAAAATCTTGTATTCATTTTTTGACCACTTGTCAAATTTTTGTTTATTTAAATATCCTTTTGATTCTAGTTCATTCCCTAGAAAAATGCATGTAGTTTATTTTGGTAGTATCATTTTTCAAATTGGTTGAATAGATTTTCATGTAGCACATTTGAAGTTTTTGACAAATTTCTTAAAAATTTCATACATAATTATCATTTTTACAAAATTATTCATACATATTTTAAATATTTATAGCCCAATGCTATTGTTTAATAACACCAAATATAAAAATATTATTAAAATGTTACTATACCACATTTAAAAAAAAGGGTCTCGAATGTGTTCGGATACCTTAACAGGTTTGAAAAGATCAGCTTGTCAAAACAAATGCAATCACTTGAGCAAAGGTTTATTAAAGCTTTAAATAAAGCTTCGAGCATGAGTGTGATGCAGCCTTGAACTGTCGATATGATTAGAAGCTACAAGTTTTACACGCTCATCAGATATAGCATACAATACAAAAGTTTACCTTACTGTTTGAAAATGTATTTCAATCAGCACAAAAAGCAAAAAGGATACAAAGCTACTACAGCCCAAAACAAGAAAAATAGTAGCATTAAAATGTATGGAAGAAGAGGAAATACCAAGGCTGATGGCATGTTCCCAACAGCTCTACAAACAAAAATAGCATTTACTGGACTTGATTTTAATACATTTCAATTAATAAATAAGGGGTTGTATGATATTTAAAAACAAACTGTTTATTTTATTTCAATTCCATAAGTTACCTAACTTTTGAATTGTCATCACTAATCCATAATGTGGATTTTAACATAAATCTATTCGATTATATTTACAATATTAAGGTGAAAAATAAGAACCACTATGATCTTATGCTGGTCTTGTGTGCCCCATTTAATTTTATAATCTAAATGGGTAAGTAGAAATGTTTAATTTCCAAGGGGGTCCACTGATTTGTAGTCTTTACAACAGTATAATAAAGATTTTTAGAGCAGTTCTTGAGGTGATCTCCAGTCATTTTGTCTAGTTTGTAAAGAGGACAGATTGCTGATTTCCAAAAAACCAATACTGTATCAGTGCCCTTGTAAATAGTCATGTCCATCAAAAAGTCAAAAAACAAGCGACACCAACAGCTCTGGCTAAGGAGCCTGGAATGAGCTTATTTTCTCAATGAGACATTCTAGTTCTTTTCTGTCGACACCATTTTGTAGTTCGAAAATCTATAGGCTTAACCTCTTGATGTTAAAGAGACAAAGGGGATTCAGGTTGTGGAACTGAGTTCTAGCCTTAGCCAATTGATCATCTTGTTTGTCAACATACACTTCAGTGACTTCACATCCACAATAAAGCAACTTTTTTTTCTTGACCTTCTCAAGGTGACTTAGTGTTTCTTTACCCCAATGTTCAATATCAACATTGAAATATAAAAAACACACCAAACTAAATTCACAAGACCAGCAATAAAAATCTCGTATCAATCTATTTGTGTGGCTAAATTACATACTAAAAACAAGGTTTAAAATTTTGCTGGAAACACATTCAAGGCCTACTGGATTTGTAAAGATCAAAGAACTGCTGAAGATTTATTTTTATCATGAAATTACAAGAGATGAAGTCATGCTAAAGGAAATGGCACGAAACTTTATAAAGTGTGTTTTAAAAAATTAAAGCTGAAATCTTCTTTTGAAAGCAAGTTCTGATGTTCAATAAGTCTTGCAAAAATTCGATACAACACTTCAAATTAAAAATTTATAAATTAGTTTTCCAAATCATCAATCATTACAGAAATTGATTCATTTTCAATTCCTGTACAAACCTGCTAAATTAAAGAAAATTTAAATTGAATCTGTATGTTAAAGGAAAATTGCACCTACATGTAACGGAAGCAGAGGTAAATAAAAATATTTTTTTCATTTGTATTCAGAGCTGAAGTGCGATTCTGATATTAAACATAAAACCACAAAAGACGTTATTAAATGATGCAACTAGATTCGTTACTTTCAAATGAGCTTAACTAAAAACCTGACAAGAGGTCATGCACAGTATTAAAATACCATTTCAATTTTAGAAAAAGATTTGACACGTAATTTCAGGGCTCGTTTCTGGAAAAGCAAATTCTAGTATTTTTTAATTTTCCAATTGACTTCAGGGCACACTATCAAAAGTATCTCTACTGTGTGCCCACACATTGAGGTATGATGGGAAATGAAAAAGCAGACTTTGGGGTAAAACAGGTGCTATGGGGTGCAGAAATTTCAAAGCCTATGACTTTTCATCCGTTAAAACTGCTTATAACACTGATGCATAGGAAAGAATTTGATGTAGTCTCACTATCCCTAAAGAAAAGCCTTGGAGCATCCTCTACAATACAATTTCAGTTGTCCCAGTTTTCTTTACAAGAAGTGGTAGCCAAGTTAAGATTGTTTACTGGCCATGACTACCTCAGGGCTCATCTTCATTATAAATAACATGCTGAATTACAAGGCTTTGCTCTGGTTGAATTGTTTGTAAGTCATATCGTAACATTACTCAGTTATTCCTATGGGGATTTCAAATTGCTTATATCCCCCTTTACAAACCTAGTAAAAATAGAACAAGGGTTAATATCTAGATTATGTTTTCGGGGTTAATATCTAGATTATGTTTCATACAGGATTCTAAAGAATGAATGCACCAAATTTGGTGTTGGCCTGAGTGATTTTTAAAATAATGTTATGTTATTTCAAATTGTTTTTAGCCCCCTCTTCAGACTCTGGACAAATCCCAAATAGGAGTTAATATCTAACCTGCGTTACCAGCAGTCATCTAAAGAATGAATGTTCCAAATTTGGTGTCAATTGGCCTGATATTGATAGTATAAATACTCAATGTTATTCCTAAGGTGATTTCACATTGTTTTTAGCCCCCTCTGAAAACCCAGGACAAATTGAATAGGGTTAATATATATATATATATATCCTGCAGGATGCTGAAGAATGGATATACCAAATTTGGTGTAAATTGGTCGGACAGTGATAGTAAAAACACTCAATGTTATTCCTATGGGGATTTCGAATTGTTTTAGCCCCTCTGGAGACCCAGGATAAATCTGATTGGGGTTAATAGTCAAAGTGTCCATAGATGGTTGGTTTAGGTTTAATGGCATAAAGTCCAAAAATGGACAAGCTGGACCAAATGCCAGCAAAGTGTCCGTAGAATTCTAAAGAATTAATGTACCAAATTTAGTGTGAATTGCTCTGACATTGATCGTATAAATACTCAATGTTGTTCTGATGGGGATTTCGGATTGTTCTAGCCCCCTATAGAGACCCAGGACAAAACGAACAGGGTTAATTTATAGCATGCTTCCCACAGGATTCTAAAGAACGAATGTAACAAATTTAGTGTGAATAGGTCTGACATTGATCGTATAAATACGCAATGTTATTCCTATGGGGATTTCTAATAGTTTTTAAGCCCTATCTGCACACCCAAGACAGATAGTATGGGGATTAATATGTAGCCTACATTACCCACAGGGTTTTGAAGAATAAGTGTACCAAATTTGGTGTGGATTGGTCAAACGGTGGAGATTTGTAGAGAGACGCCAACTCTGCTTTATATGTATAGATCAGAATTGAAAAACATTCCAGGACAATATTTCAGTTCCGTCAAAGGGGGAGATGTGAGGGACGACAGATGTTGCATTAGCGGGGGGGGTGTATTTCAATTAACGTCACACTGGAGCAACACAACGGGCTATTGGTGATGGTCCGGGATCAATCCCAAAGGGAAAGATCGATGACGAGACAACACCTGAGCTGGCACCCCACTCTCCAAACTTCCACACCACGCCAACGTGAGGACATTTGAGGCCACGACAGATTTAACGTGCACCAGCCCCCTTTGTACACGACAGTGTTTGGCTGGATTCGAACTCGCAACCCTTCGGTTGCAAGTCCGTTACTCTTCCAACCGGGCCACCGCGGCCCGTTGCATTAGCGGGAAGTCCTGAGCATCAGCTCTCTATCTCCAGTGAAGTTGTCTTGTAAACTGAATTTCAATGAGTTTTCAGAACGTTTTGATGTGGAGCAGGTCTTGTTGGTGGCATTCAATGAGAATGCAGGTAGTGTCACGTGACGATACTACTTATCTAATGAGCCAAGGGAGTAGGATGTAACCAAGAAAGGGGGTGCAAACTTAGAGAATGAACATAAAAAAACTATTTTGGAGGAGTTATGTTAAAAAATTTAAAAGTGATGATTTAGAGTTAAAATTTAACGATTAAGAATGGCTCCTGGCCGTTTGCTATTTATTCTTTGACGAAAGTCGTATCTGAGGATTTGCTGAATCGCAGTGTTATCAACTGCTTCCATATTGCAGAAGAATTTTAGGGCTATATTTATGAAGAATTTACTTGGTTCCATGGGGCATTAATAATTATCCTAAGTGTGGAATTTTGAAGAGTTTCAAGTTTTTTATGTGGGTCTTTGCTGCATATTCCCAAACATGACTGGCACAGCTGACTACTGGTCTAAGCATGATTTTATAGATAATTAATTTGTTATAATATTTCAATTTTCCAATAGCATAAGGGATAATGAATGAGTTTTCCAGGATCATTATGATAGTATTTCATTTCCAGTTTCTAAAAGATTCCCAAGTGTTTGAACCTTGTTGCATATTTCAGTACAACAAAATTACATGGTATAGAATTTATTTCACAAGTCTCACCTGCTAGCTTCTTTGATTAGAGCAATAGCAATATAGATCCTTTTCCGCAAGAATATTATGACCATGAAGAGTATGCCAAAGATCACACCACAAGTGATAGCTAGAAATTAAAAATGAAATTCAACACAAAATGATAAACACAATGAAGCTTTCGATAATACAAAAATGCTCTATTTAATACCTGTCTTTTATTCTATGAAGACAGAATCAGAATACTATATCCTTCTTAATCAAATTAAACGCAGAAAAGGAAATGAAATTAGGATTTTGGTATTTTCTGTCTCATGTATGAAAGTACATAACTTTTGAAACATTACTGATTTTGATTTAAAAATTTGTAGCAAACATTAAAATTTTATGTTTAATACATTGCTACTCTCAATGAAGATATTAGAGTTTATCTTTAAATTTTCTCACATAGAATTCTTTAAATTATATTATTATACTTTCTGTACAAGTATTACTTTTTTATTTATGCTAAGTAACTTAGATAAGTCTGAAAAATCCTTATTTCCTGTAACAAATTTCTTTAAATATATACAGGATGACCGTATTTCCTCGAGAAAAAGGGACATTCGATTGCAAAAACAGGACAGGGGTTATGTAACATTCTGTACTCATGACGAAATAAAATAATTAAAGTTTTATTGCTTAGACATATTGAGATCGCCCCTATTCTTCAGGGACAGAACCCATTCAAAAACTTAGGTAGGTAATGATCATGAAGTATAGGGGGACTGTACTTCATGATCGTACCATGAATATTTCTCCAATGAAGTAATCTTATACAGCACATTTTTCAATCCTATCATAAAAAATTCTTGCACTCAAAGATACAACTTACGTAGGGCTATCACAACCAAAGCACGTGTATAGAAGAGTAGCAGAAATTCTTTAAAATAGTAGCAAAAAAATCTGCTCTTAAAGCCTATTGTAGTTGTTCAAATACAAAATGAATCAGTAAAGCACAAAATGTGCTGATTAGATATTAAGCAGACATTGAAGATTACACCAATAAATCTAAATTTTAAAAACTAAATATTTTCTAAACAAGGTTCTAATGATAAACCAGCAACCATAGATTCTGATGCTTTTCTTTTTTGGTTGTCATGGCTTGGCGCCAAACTTCGAATTTGGCATTCTTGGGAAAATTTGCTCTAGAAAAAAAAATCTGAAAAACATTTTTTTCGTACGTTATCAGTCAAGACAGCAGGACAATATAAAGAAAAGGAGCTGCCCTGTGCAAAATGGTGCCACATTGTCATGGGTCATAAAGTGGATTGGTTTGTTTTAGGTTTTATGGTACAAGGGCCATATATGGACAAGCTCAGTCATAGAGTGGGATGGTCCTTTTTATTCCAGTTGAACCTGTATTCCCTTTTCATATGTAGCTGTTGTTTTCTACTCATTTTATGCAATAAATGTTTGCCGTGAGAACCTAATTTATTTTACCAGTTTGAAGTGATAAGATACAAGATTATAGAGTGAAGCATTGCAGGCATTATAATAATTACAACAGCCTCTACCTTATTGAGTGTGGATGGAATAAAGAAATCATACTATATAAGCAGCATTTCAAAGTTATGTGTATTGTAAGTCAGATATAAGGGGGTTAGAATCAAAGTAGTTCATCAGGATGACCAATTTTTCAGAATGTTTTTTTTAATCATATATGAGAATAATTGAAAAAACAAAGGCAATGATATTCTTCCATTATTGCAGACAGGTAAATCAGATGTGACATGAACAAGTCACTCTGATTGTTGGCATTCAGAATGTTAGTACCAGTTATGTTAAAATCATTATAAAGCAGAAAATCTTTTTGTCCAAAATAGAAAAAGCTCTAGAATGCCCGAGCTCAGGCATCATAAAAATTGCACAACTTATTCTGTGATGAAATTCTAAGTTAGTGCAACTATTTCAGCATGCAATGCCTCTCCCTTAGAACCATAAGTAAAATTTAATTTCATGCATTGTAAAGGAAAAACCAATAAACAGAATGTCAAAAACTGCCACAAGCAAGCAAATGGACAAATCTCAAAAATCTACTCATTGACACAACGAAACTAATGAGGAACAGGCCTGACTTGGTTTGTCTGAAGCAGCAAAACTCTCAATCACTGAGCTCTAGCATAATGAAATTTGCAGTCTATTCCGTTACTTTAGAACCATGGATGAAAAAATTAATATAAAACATTACACAAGATACTAGTTTTTAATCAAACTCGAAACAACACAAAATGTCAAAAGCAGCCACGGCCCAAGCAATCGGAAGAGAAAAGAACACATGAAGCAGACAAAACTCAAAAAACTGTTCGATGACACAATGGTAGGTTGGTTGATTTTGGGTTTTATGGCACAAGGGCCATATTAGGCCAAGTTGCACTAAACACGACAACAATCAATGACGCCACAATGAAAGTGCCGAGGAAACAAAGGTGATTTAGTTTATTTGAAACAGCAAAAATTTTCAGACAAAGCTGGATACTTATGCTAGTTATTTTATAAATATGGAAGCTCCACACGCTGATTGTACCATTGAACAGTGTTGTGTAGATTTTTGAGGGTATGGAGATCAAACCTGGAGAAATCCATTGAAGAATATTGGTACAGTATGGAAGCAGCCTGTATGAGCCAGTCAATTAATGACTATATCATCACAGAAGTTAAAAAAACACACCAAATTGAAATTATAATAGTTACTGAACCAGCAATTGAAAATTTCTTCTTTCACTATATGCATGAAATCTGTTTCTTAAAGTCGGCTAGTCCATCGTAAATTTTCCTGGCAACTCGTTAACCTGACTCCAATGTTGCCACAACATGTCACCAAATGCTGAATTTGGCATCATTTGAAAATTGCCCACATTGAAAGAAAAATACAGGATATTTTTCCTTCTGGAAGATCAGTATAAAAGTGATCTCCTAGAAAACTTCTGGAAAAACCAGAAAAGTTGGCAAGTATGATATTATAAGTCAATTTTTGCAGCGGTACACAGATCCGAGTATTTAGGAGAGGATAATCACAAGCAATAAAAGGCCCAGGTGTTTTTATGACCCTGAAAGCAAGAAACAAACCATACAATGAAAACAATTCACTTAGATATCTCAAAAAAGCTCTACAAGGCCGAAGATTTGTTACTGAAGAGGAGGTCAAGGCAGAGGTGTATGATTGATTCAATGGTCATTCAAAAAATTTCTGAGGGAATCCTTAAGCTTCTTAACCCTTACAAAAAGTGCGTAGCAGTAATGAGTGATTACATTAAAACACAAATTACAAACTTTGCATAAATTAGTAGGTAAAATTTATGATGGTTTGATGGTTATTCTAAGAGCACAGGTAATCGCCTGTGCTCTTAGAATAACCATCAAACAAAAAAAATAAAATGTTCTCAATGCCATTTAACTTCTTAATGCACATTTTACTTTACCTTACATCTAAATTAACCACAACAGTTGCAAATGCATATCCATACATGCTAACCTCCAAGAAAAAAATCTGGAAGATCTTTATGACATGAAAACCAATGTACAACTGTCAGAAATTAAAAATGCCTAAATAATCAGAAGTGCCAAATTCGCAACAACTCTTCCAAAATAGACTTTAAGAAAGCAATTCAAAACATAAAAATAATCCTTTCTCTACTGTTTTTGCTTGGTGACAGTTCCAACTTGATAATACTCTACACAAAATGTCACCAAATATGTGCACTGAGCATAGGTTTTTCTTGGAAATTAGAGCAAAAGAAGGTTTTTACAACATTCTACCAACCACTGATTTTGACGTATTCCTTTCATAATTGCCAAGGCTTGGGCCAAAACTTAGAAATTGTCACCTCCCTGAAGAAAATTCCGAAAAACACTCTCCATTAGGAAGACTGAAAAACCATGTTTTTTCAGAAGATTTCTGGAAAAGTAGCTCAATTTGGTGTCATTCGAAAATTTTGCATTGAAAAGAAAAATTAGGATGATATATTTTGAGTCCAGAAGACAAAAAAAGTGATTTTCTAGAAGACTTCTAGAAAATTCGGAAGAGTTGACAGGTATCAATACATAACTTCTTTTATTTCAATTTTTGACTTAATCTGTGTTTATCCTAACCCCCTCACAAGCAGACAGAAAACAGCTTGTGTACAATATGAGTATCATACCAAATGCTAGCCAGGTTTTGCGCATAGTCAAGTAGCTTTGCAGATGCAACGTTAGTCGGAACTTCACTTCAGGAGTCTGCAAATCCTTCAATTCTATATATTTAGTTGTACTGTAATAACAACCTGGAAAATAAAACATTTAGTAATATAATGTTTCTTCTTTCTTAAGTTCTATGGTAATAAGTAGAATTTAAAAATGAAACCTAGCAGACTGCACATAGCATCTAATCTAAACTTTCTTAATTCCTTAAATCAATTGATGGCAAAGTGTCCAACTCACATTTCATATTTTATCTCAATCCATTAATAATGGATTTTACATACATATTTACATAAATGAATTTCTAACCTCTAAATAAAATAAAATTATCTAAAAATTTATGACAGCATTTCATTTGCTTTTACTGCTGTCAATTCTTATTTCCAATAAAATGGGTGGTAAAAGGCACACCTCAGTCATGTTACCATTAACAATTAGATTCTGAACGTCTATTTCAACTTCATCCCATTCCCTTGTTAAAGGCAAATTGTCCAAATACCAAGCTCATTTTTCCCACTTCAGTTTAGTGTTTAGATTACACTTAAGCAACTCCCAATAAAGGAATCACAAACCTTAAATAAAGTGGGAAAATAAAATGAGTGAGGATATATTGAGTGCTTGATACGCTCATTTAAAAGAAATTGAGTAGATTACCAAACAAAAAGATAATCTTATACATTTACATTCACAAAATTCAATGTTTTATCAAAAGTTGGGAAGCAACAATTATATAAACATGTCACAAAACTTGGTCAATATTTTTACTTGCCGAAAAATGTGTAGTGAAAAGCATCATTACAAAAATTTATTTACAATACAATAGTATGTATAGCAGTGTAACCTATCATTATCATGAAGTATTCTGTTCAGCACTGAAGCACTGTTGTTCACAGGTCTTACTAATTTGGTGATTTGATATGTGATGTGAACACAATACAAGCCAGATAGCACTTCTAACAAATTTCAGATAGCACTTGGCTCAATCGACACACATTTCGATAGATGGTCAACGATGAACAGCTGAATTAACAATACATTATATCTTGATACAAGAGTCTGGCGTATTAACACCCGATTTCATGTCTTCTATAAACCAGCGAAGCAATATACATAAAATGAACATTAGAAAAAACAGTAGAAGAAAAAAGAATAGAAGATAAATCACAAATTTTCTTAAAGGAATTCTAAAAATGTCATCTCCGGTGTAGTCGAACAAGATATGTTCCAAAGTCTTCCTCATCAAGGCAATAAAGCACTTGTTGGAGTCAGCCAGGTGAAAATCATTCAAGTAGGACTGAGTTACAACGTGGGCTAGTCTGGCTTTAGCAGAGAAAAAGGCAACTGCTCTACAAATTTTTTCAAGTAAAGGAGGTCACTAGGCTCAATCTGCAATTGGAAAAGATGGCTATTCATTCTAGTGTTCCTCCACAAAGTACATTTGAGTGACCGAACCTCTCTCCTGACCCCACCAGGCAACTAGAGAGAGTAGTTGCTGGCGAAGGAACTGGGTTGACAATTTAGCTAACTTATCAGCTATTTCATTGCCATATACTTCACAGGAACCCACTGCAAAGTGATATCTTAGTTGACAAGCAGTTTAATTTCCTCAATTGCCAATCATTTCCAACTATCTAAAGCCTTGCGATAACAGATAATGACCCATCACAGCTTCACCCCTCGTAGTCACTCAGCCTTCTCTTCACACATCAGTGAATACTTGAATGCTAGAAGCAACATGCAACAGTCATCCATGTCAGCACACACGTGGTCTTAACACATCTCTCACGCAATCGGCAATCTATCAACTAGTGGTATCATCTATCGAATTCAATCACTGCTCAGTTCTGGAGTCACCTCTACAAAAATTAAGTCACAATACAGTAGTATATACAGCAGTGTAACCTATCTCCACTATAAGGTACCTATAGGTTAGACAAAGTTGCACTGATTTTCACATGTCTTGTTAAAAATTATTGATCAATTCGCAAATCAACTGTCAATGTGCTGTAAAGTTAAATTAACTTACTATTTTAACTTACCAAATGCTGAAAATGCCAAAATAGCAACAATGCTTATCCAAATCATAGGTCCTGCAAGCCATCGCATGAGAACAATCCAAATTAAAGATACTGCCATAGAAAGCAACAATCCACTGCAACAATGGAAATAATTCAGTTTTCATAATAAACTGTCAGCTTACAAGTGATTTCCAATTTTTTGAGACCAGAGTGTGATTTTTAGACTGAAATCCACTGAATCATTCATTTTTCTGCATAAAGGTTAGATTTCTTGAGAAACAAACAAATGTACATTATTCATTAATTTAATTAAGTTATTACAGTAATACATATATAATCATAATGAAAGTACTCTCAATAGTTGAGTAAGTACAAAGTGTAATAAATAATTAGTTAAATGATAAGTACAATATTTGCATTGCTTGAAAATTATAATTTATCCTTTTTGTTTTATGTTTACTGACAGTGTGTTTCACTTGTAAGTAGACAAAATATTGTGTTGGATTTTTCTTTTTCCATAGTTATCTGCATGGAATAATTTAAATCTTAATACTTTTCAGAATTTAACATCAGGCTATAAAAATGCTTTTCTAATTTTTTTCAAGACTTTGTAGGTTTATTTATTTGTTTATAATATAATTGGAACAAGAACCTTAAAGAAAATTTGCAAGAAAAATAAATTTGTAAACATGGATCTGAAAATGTATTTTCTGATTTTATTGTAAAATCTGAAAATGTATTTTCAGATATTTTAAATATTCTGAAATCAAACAATCTTGTGGCCCATTATTACTCTAATCCCTATATTTGAATTGTTTTAATACACTAGCAGACTCGCACATAGCATCTATGCTAAAGTTTATTTATTGTTAATATCTATTGATGGCAGTGTCGTTACTCACATTTCATATCTTATTTAAATCCTTTTATAATGAATATAAGCATCGATATGCACAATTCATACATCCAAATGAAATAAAATTAGTCAAAAACATTAAATTGCATTTTGTTTACATTTTTCAAATGTATGCTTACTTGTATTAGCTCTATTTCCAATAAAATGCATGGTAAAAAGTACACATCTTAGTTATGTTGCCACAAATAGTTTCTGAATATCCAATTGCATCCAATTCACTTCTTTAAAGGAAATTTCATATTTTTTTACCTCAAAGCCTATTTTGGAGTTGGCTCAGATTTTTTATGTGATATTTTTTATCTTCCAGATGTCTCACATTGTTTTGTGTAATCATACTGCTCAAAGATTTCATTACAGCAACAGCTCTTTCATGAACTTCTAGCAATAGTATGCAGCCCCTACCTCAAATTCAGCTTATTTAAACTTAGTGTCAAAATTGGGGAATTAATCTCAGAGGTTGATGTTATATTGTTAATACCTGTTTGTTGCCATTCATCAATATACAAAAAACATTGCTTTCTATGCCATGTACTTTAGTGCAATGTAGATATCCAAAAAACTTAATTTAAAAAAAATCTCTACTTAATGTGGGTATTTGACATAGTACATAAAAATTAATTTTCCTGCCTTTTTGTAAGCCAACTTCTTTCAAAGTTTCAAAAATACAAAATCACAACTTGAAAACATTTGCAAATTGTAAAATCAAACTTACAGTTTTTGTATCCTTATAGTTTTTGTAAATTAAGTAAATTTGGTAAGTTATTAAAGAAGCCTAAAACTAAAGCTTGTTATTTATTTTTAACTGTCATTGAGTATTTTGAACTTCAGGCATAGCAGAATTAAGATCCCACCAAAAAATAACAATTATCATAGAAATATATTTATTTTAAACGATCATTTTTACGAACAAGTTCACTCTGTATGATTCTATGCCACTATTTTGAATTATTTCGATTTGTAAGAAACTAAAAATTAATTACTAAACTCAATAACTGTTTAGGAAACTGCATTACGTTAAATAAAAGTCGATATCCAGACTTACGTTAGTAGATATTTCCAAGAGGTTCTCAAATCCGAAAATACCTTTTCACCAAACTCTCCAATACTCAAAAATTGTGCTAAATGCCTGAAAACAAACAGAAGGGTAATAGATTAATTCAATGAAAGTAATTTTAGAGTAATATTTGTGATGCTTTTAATGCATGAATCAATTAAATACACATATTTTAAAGTTTACAGGGCTTCTATCCATTTATCAAGCAATAGGTATTTATTTAAAATTAATTAGCAGACCAGCACATAACACTTGTGCTAGTACCTTAAAGGTTTATATAATTGGCAATAAATTTGGAATATTGCACCCATTCATAGATTTCCTGTAAGTACTTTCACTTGTGTGCACGAGGAATGCATCCAAAATGGCAGTGTATCCAAATAGCTGTTTAACAATGAATATTATTATTGCCAATTAGGTGAGGATTTATCAAAAATATAAAGCAGCATTTCGCTTTCTGTTTTACTTCTCATCTCCAATAAAATGCACGGCATAAAGCTCACATCTGTCGTGTTACCAAAATTATCTTCTGAACATTGATTTCAATTATATCCCATTCGCTTGTTCAAGAAAATTTGGTATTGTTTGGTATCTAAACCTACTTTTGTGTTTGCTTAGTTTCTTTTCTGCAATGACTTCCGTCCCCCAGATTTCTCATTGCCTTGTTATCAATTTGCTGAAGAATTTCATTAGAACAGTGAACTCTCAACTACGTAGTTTTAGCCATATTATGCAGCTCCATAGCTCGAACCAAGAATATTCAAATGAAGAAGTTAAATTGGCAAATGAATCCTGTAGCAGTTGATTTTATATTCTTTTGTTGTTATTTGCTACTATACAAATAATGCTGATTTCTGTGCTACATGTTAACGAAATATAAATATTTCGAAACTAATTTTTTTATTCATCCAGCTCTAGAGCACTGCCATAAAGTTTTGAAACATTTACTCCATATTTTGGATAGCTTTCTAATGATTTACAAGCTTTCAAACTGATATCTTTTGAGGATTTTAAGTTAGCTCAGAAATTGATAGTACAAATCCTAGGGTAAATGAAATGTCAAAAGCAGTTTGAAAAATACAGTATTTTTAGTAATATCCAATTAATAGACAATATTTTAATTGTAAATTCTTTTAGGCCCTATATTATTTTAGTTTCAAAAGGCTAATTTTTTTACTCTAATCAGAAAGTACTTTCAAAAAGCTCAAAATGTACATCTAAGTCTGGATAATCACATTTTATGTGTCCTAACAAATGAAACAAAAAAAAAATGATAAAATTACTGACACGAGTTTTAGACAGATCATATAACTTAGATTCTATAGTACAATATAGCATTATAAAAATACTTGAAATGATCATACACAGTTGCATTTGCTACTGCTTCTACAGTTAACTCATCGTTGTTTTCTTGCACAACAGTTCGATTTTTTTCATCCTTGATGACTCCAGTGGTGAAATCTTTATCAAAAATTATGGGAATGCAACGGCCAAACACTGAATATAGAAAAATAGTCATTACATATATTGGTAAAATAATGAACAGAAATAAAATTTCCAGTTCACGCAAATCAGTTCCACATATCCAAAAAGTGAACTAGACTTATTATTTTAATAACTAATGATTCACCCAGTGGTACACAATACAAATCATTATACAGGGTGATTTAAAACTTGATGTAAGAACTTTTAAGGGAGGTAGAGAAAACAAACCGTAATCACACAGGAATGTACGGCAAGTAGGTTAGTAGTTTGAATGTTTTATGGTGCAAGAACCATATCTTGTGCAGCTGCACCAAATGCAAGACAACATCAGGTAAAAAATGTCATGAAAGGGAATAAAAAGAGGCATTGGGGAGCATAATAATGGATGAAAGTAGAAAAAGATCACTTAGGTATCCTGGGAGCGTGACCCTGTGAAAAGAAAATATCATTAGAGTACCTTGGGTCTCCATACAGACCTAAAGTAGATGTGACCCTAAGGGCGAATGTATGACCAGAAAAGCCACCTTAAGATGCAGAAATGACAAGACAAATGTTGAAAACTCTTTATTAGGCATAACTTAACAGTTTGACAGTACTAACACACATAATTTCACAACAGATGTCCAAAGTTCTGCCCATAAACTGTAATGCCCGCTTGACAGTGGCGACGCATTGATATGTGTACATTTTTGAAAATACCTGGCATTTCGTGGACATTAGCAGCAGCAATGCTGATTCTTGAAAAAAAGGTCACTTTCAGAGTCAACTGATGTGCATGCCCACCCTGTCAGCATTCGTCAAACGATGCATGTTCTCCATATGAAGTCGGCACTTAAAATGAGGAAGCCCGAACAGTCCAACTGCTACACTAGTGAACAGTGCCCTCTTGCCCATTAGTGACATTCCCAGTCATAAACTCTTATCTGATTACAGTTTGCTTTTGTGTTCTCTACCTCCCCTAAAAGTTAGTGCTTTGAGTTTTGAATTACCCTGTATAATAAATGAATTCTCATTAAGTATATATATTATCGATTATAATTCCTATAAATTCAATAAAAACCTAAATAAAATTTTCTGCAGTCTTCATTCTTAGTCATAAAAATATTTCTAAAAACTAATCCATATTACTTTTATTCCAGTTTTATTACCACTAAAAATATACAAATATAGGGTTACCACTTTTACATAAAACGATTTGAGTACAATAGAAATATAAAATACACATACTTTTTAAGTTCTTCTGAGGATGGTGACAAGAATGAATAAAAATCAGATTTAGGATAAAATACTTATGGCAAAATAGGATCAAAATGAAAACTTATCGACTGCTATTAATGGAATAAAAAACAAAAAGGTAGGTAAGTAGTTTATTACCATCACACTGGAACAACACAACGGGCCATTGGCGACAGTGAGGGATCAATCCCATCGGGAAAGATCCGAAGACAACGCCTCGTAATTTTGAACCATGGCCAGATGACAAGGTCAACACCTGAGCTGGCACCCCACTCTCCAAACTTCTACACCACACCAACATGAGGACATTTGATGCCACAACAGATTTAACATACACAATTGTTTTCGGTTGGACCTAGTTTTGGACTCTCAACCCTCCGGTTGGTAATCCATTGCTTTTCCCATATGGGCTACTGTGGCCCCTATTCCATTTTAGACTCCAAATAATATCGCTATTGGTAATTTTGATAATATTTTCATATTGCAAGGGTTTAATTGGGAAATCTGCTTAGACTAGAAGTGACAATCTAAGTATGTAAATACTCAGAGTATATACAGTGTATTTACAAATGCAAAACCACTGAAATTAATCTGGGTTGTACTCAGATATCTTTCTAAGGCATTTTTGTAATACTTCAGAATAGATAGTTTACCATAGAACCTTCCTGTCCTCACAATATCAAGTACCAGATATCCAACCACCAATAGAACAGAGTAATACTTCCATTTCGTAATAATTTCAAAGGACAGGTATTTTGTCACACAACCTTCCTGTCTTAACCATTTCAGGTGTCAGAGATTCATCCACCGATAGAACACTCTGTAATACTTTTGGGGGACAGGTAGTTTGTCATAGAATCTGGTTATCACTATTTCAAGTGTTAGTGATTCACCCACCAAAAGAAAAGTAAGAGGGTTGGCTGTAAAGGGTAGATCAGACATTTTTGGTACAGAATCTGACAGTCATTTGTAACAAAAAATATATCCCAGGATGAGATTACAAGTTGGAAATGTCTCAAAAAATTTGATGAAAATCCAGAACTAAAGCATTATTTCTCAAACAACTAAAAATTACCCTAGAAATCTCAGAAATGACCAAATGGCCTAAAAATCAAAACTACCACAAATGACCTCAAAACTATACATACTTAGAATCAGGTGATTGTAAATGGTATATATATATATAAATATATGGCCATCATCTACAAATTGCTAAAATAGATGACAGGACAACAAAATTAGGGCTCTGATAATTAAGTAAACATATATCAAGAAGTCGACGATTAAGATACAAAATACATGTAAAATGTGCATCACAAAAACAATGTTATCACATTTAACATTCTGTAAAGATGAAATGTAAGTTGCTCATGTATTTTAGTAAAAAATATATTAAATGAATAAATACATAGCATGCACCATGCAATGTTATCAAAAATGTATTTAAGTATGATTGAGATTGAATAACTTCAACACTAATCAACTGTAAAGATATAAAATACACATGAAAGATACTTAAAATATGCAAAACATCAAATAAGGAAACATTTTCTTTAAAATGACTAGGCTCCTTCATGCAAATTATGTTAATATGCATCTGGTTTATGGAACTAGTATTGAATTACTGGTTGAGAATTCACATTTAAATTCTTATTATGTAGCAATGCATGCTATTTGGATTTGAAAGATGTGGTAGCAGTGAAAATGTAAATTCAAAACTAAAGCTTTTAAGAGGAAAACTTTAAAACTAGCAGTGTGAATATAACATTTTTTAATATTCAAATTCCAAAATATTAAAATGAAAATAGAACTTTAATTTTGCTGGTAACAAAACAGTAAACATTTTGAAAGCAATCATGTTTTATATCTTGATAAATAGCAGTTACCAGTTTCAGTTCCCAACACTTGTAACTAGTTAGAAGTAAACTTAGAAATTAAAGGATAAAATTCAATATAATACCAGCATATTACAATTTTGCATATTTTAAAAGCACTATCATGAGTATTATAAAATTCGTCATTCTGCTGAAAGCATACACCATATACCTGCCAACCTATGAGAAAAAATCTGGATGATTTCCAACAGCATGAAAACCAATACACTCAAAATGAACGCACCTAAATGAAGTCATTTATAATGATAATTTACTAACAATTTAAACATGTGAAGCAAAACACTTAAGATTGTTACTCATATTAGCAAAAATTCCATACAAATCTCAAGTCATAGTTCCTCTAATGCTAGAAAGTTGAATACAAAGCAGTACCTCAGCACTGAAGTGAAAAATAAAACAGCACTTTCCTGCATTTTTGTCTTTCACGATAAACGTGAAATCCCTGTTTTCCAAAGTCGATTTGCCCAAAGCAAATTTTTCTGGTAAATCACCAACCTGATTCCATGGTTGAAAATAAAATGGTGCTTCACTTTTCTATTCCAATATGCCTAAAATCCATTCCCAAAGTCAGCTTGCCCAAATAAAATTTTCATAGCAACCTGAAAACTGATACCAATGCTGGTCCAACAATTTTGAAAACGAAATGGCACTTAACTGCCATTCTTTAACAGTATGTGTGAAAACCTTTTTCCAAAATCAACTTACACAAAGCAAATTTTTTTTTGGCCCCATCAACCTTATTTTACTGCATGCTATTCAACCATGCTATTCTTACATGGTTGAAAATAACCAGCTTTTTATCATAATATCCATATTTTCCTGAATCAGCTTGCCCAAATTAAATTTTCTGGTAACTGATTCCAATGCTGGCCCTTCAATTTTGAGAAAAAAAATGGCATTTGCCAGCCTTTCTTTCACAATATGTCTAACATCCTAGTTTCCTGAATTTAACTAGATCTCAGCAAATTTTTGTGGCAACACGCTGACCTGATTCTAATGTTTTTTCATGGGTTGCCAAATGATAAAACAGACATCTGAAAATTCCTCACATTAAAAAAAGAAAATCCAGAAGACATTTCTTCTGATTGGAAACAGTAGTTTCTTGGAAGACTTAAAATTAAAAACCTGGAAGATTTTTTTTTGTCTGGAAGATTGGAAAAAAGTAGAAAATGGAAGACTTGGAAATCAAGAGATATTTCTTGTCTAAAAGAATAGGAAAAGAAGTTTTACGGAAAATTTCAGAAAATCCAGAAGATATTTTTTCATCTGGAAGATAAAAAGAGTAGCTTTATGGAAGATTTGAAAATCTGGAAGATAATTCTTTCATCTGGAAGATCAGAAGAAAAAATCATTTCACAGACTTTAGGAAAATTCGGAAGTGTTGGCAGGCATGATACAAGTAAAAGTGAAAAAGAAATTTGCTAGACCTGTGCATAAAACTATGAATGTGGTATGGTACATATGCACTAAAACAAAAATTAAAAATGTAATCACACTAATGTTATCAAACTCAAATAAAGGATGATAATTATCATGCAACACCATCAATAATTTAAAACACCATGCCATCATGTTTATTTACTCACAGACATCTTTTATTCTGGAGGCATAGGGTATATCTTTGATTAAGTTTGCTGGTGTCACTGGTAAGCAAGTAATGGAAGAAATAACATATTTTAAACAGTGTAAGGAGATGAATATAAGCATATATGTACAAGTTTGGAAAGAATTTTATACTTTAAAATCTATTATTCTGAATTTTATAATATGATTTTTAATAAGTTTGCAATTTTATAATATTAACTTTAAGCTAAGAAAGTTCTAATTCATAAGCAAGAAAAAGACTTTTCAACACTAAACAATAAATTGTAGATTTTTTAAAAAAATTACAAAAAATATACTTGTTGTGCATTTTTTATAATTTAAGCCAGTTGGCTATGCTTCCATCTTTTTCATTAAAATTAAGATATTTTTCATATACATAAACCATTAAATGCTCAATAGGATTATAATTAAAAGGGTTACACAAATAAGCTTTATAAGTCAAGAAAACCTGCAAACTTTTTTACAATACTTTAAAATCTGTCCTAAACTTTACAATGAAAATTCTAGATCTAATTCTAATAAAGCAAGAATGGAAGAGAAAAAGACTTTTCAATACTTATAAATAAAATACTAAATGTAGAGATTTTTTTAAAGAATTACGAAAGCTAAAAATACAAGTAGTGCAATTTATGCAGAGTTCATGACCAAATAGATGTGAATTTTAAGATTGAATTAGCTTCTTACTACACTGTTAAATATTCAATGGGTTTTTTTCATGGAGCAAGGGCCATAATTTGCCAAGCAGAACCAAACACCAAAGAGGGAGAAAAAGTAAAAAGCAGGAGGTTAAAAAAAAAGGAGGAAAGACCATTAGGGTAACTCAGGGTTATGTTACCTGTGTTTATTAAATGAAAGTAAAGCCCCTCGAGTGGAAATGCTCAATGGGATTATAGTCAAAAGGATTGTCATCTTAAATTCATTTTCAAAATGTTTTAAAAACAAAAGTTCAACTAGTCAAAATTACCTAAATATACTTAACAAAAATAAAACTGCAAGGGAAGTGTATCTATCATCTAGCAAAATATAAGCACAGCAGAGAATGGTAGATATTGTACAGACAAAATATCTAATAGACTGTTTTCTGATTTACATATACACATTTTTCTTTTAAAACTATTTTTTAAAATATGTAATAACCAAATCTTAAAAATAATTCTTACCTGGTTTACTCTTGAGATAAAGCTTGGCACAATGTCCTTCATCTAACAAAGTTTTTAAATCCTAAAATAAAATTAAAAGATTATTTTCTGTTTAAAGAGTTTTAACAGGTATGCAAACTAATTTGCTTTATATCACGGTATCTCTTCCAAGTTTCATGAGTTTTGTATAGTAAATTTCTATACCTTATAATATAAAGTAATAATACAATACGAAGGGCTCTGAGCAACATATTTATACCACAAAATGAAACAATTCAAAACAAGAATATAAAGTCAGTATCAAAAGTGAACATACACCTTCAAATTTCAAAAATTTAGTAATAAAATATACATTTATTAAATGTATGAAGAGATAATTTCAATATAAAACAATCATATAGATTGACAGGAACATATTACAATATATTTTAAATAAATGTGAACAGTATACTTTTAAAAATATCTTAGTTCTTAAACATAAAAATTACAAGGCGAAAAGTCATTGACACTTAAAAAGTATTTTATTTTGGCAAACTCTGCCAATTTAAAATTCAGCAGTTAATATTCTTTTGGCTCACCACAATTTTTAAGATTACTTTGAATCTTTTGGGAATGAGCTAGTTGTTTTGTTTCTGTTGTCCAGATGGATTCCCACAGCTTTCAGTACATTCTCAAGCAATTTCTTGCTTGCAAGTTTCGTTTCTAAATTTTTCCTTCATTATTTCCCAGACATGTTCAATGGGTTTCAAATCTGGAACTGGGGTGGTGGATTCAGTTGTTTTAGCATGTAATAAAGGAGTCAAAGTTTCACTATTTTAGCTGTATGCTTCGGGCCATTGTCCTGATCAAAGACTAGCTATTTGTGGGATAGTGCTAGACTAAGATTTGCTACTTTATTAACTATTTACAATTGAGAATCCTCTAGATACCTGGTATCTATATCTAATACCTGGTATCCATATCTGGTGTGGAAAACCTTTTGAGAGGAGTATCTGGCAGACCAGGTAAAACATTTCGGAAGGTCATATGGATGACAGGCCAGTAAAAACTTGATCAAGACAGAGCAGACACAACCGGGGTGAGTTGTGTCTGCTCTGGCGGTCATGGTCCCTCAGTGGGGGCGGATGGGCAAAGCATTGGTTCTGCTGGGACCATCGCTGCTTCGGTGATGTGGGGATCGTTGGCGGCATTTCCCCCTATCGACTGAGGAGTTCTGTGTTGGCCTGGTCAGCCAAGCATCCCCCACCACAATTGGATAGCCCTGGAGTAGTAGTCATGAGGGATTAGGGACCCCAACCGGTAGCAAAGGGAGACTTGCCATTTTTGGCTGACAGGCCGTAAAAACCTGTCCTGTGGCAACCAGTTCGGAGGTCTGTATCTGGTCTGCAGGGTAGTCAAATCTATCTAGACAGGGATATAAGGTCTGTGGGCTGGTTAGCTTATTTGGAGGGCCACATCTTGCCAGCAGGCAGAGAAAACCTTTTTGGAGGACATTATTTGGTCAGCACAAGGTTGTCACAGCCAAAGCACTTGTGAAATAATAGCATTAATTTCTTTTAAATAGTAGCAAAAAGTCTCCTCTTAAATGCTATTTTAGTTGCTCAAATACAAAGATCTCAAGAAATTTAAGTTTTAAAATTAAAATATTTTCCAAATAAGGTTTTCATGATAATCTAGCAACCAGACTCCAAAGTTTTTCTCTTATGAGGGCTTCAGGGAGGACTTGGTGCCAAAACTTTGAAATTGGTATTCATTGGAAAATTTTCTCCCTAAAGAAAAACTTGAAAAAAAAATTTGTGCTAGCTATTAGTTAAAACAAAGGGACGGACTAAAGTTCCGTTGACATTTGGTGAATTTTCAAAGTCACCAAAATTTTGAAAATAGGAGCATTTTAGACGATTTTGATTAATATACCCTTGGTAAGCCAAGGTAGAAAAATAGTATCAAAATTCGCCTTTTAGTTGCCTGGGGCAGTCTTATCTGCGGGATGGGAAACCTTTTCAGAATGCACATCTGGCCAGCAAGCAAGGTAAATCTGTCTAGAGGGGTGTATCGGGTCTGCTGTAATGTTTGAAAATTTCAGAAATGATAGGCTGAAAAATTTGAAAAGTGGGTTATCATTGTATTCACTGAAACCCTTCATATGTACAAAATACACTAATTCACTCACTTTCTCATCTTTCTTAACATCATACTTGCATATCAATTTTGACTTCACCTCTTCGGCATTAGGTGCCATAGGGCTTGCATAAAAATTTGTATTAGGACATTTCTCAACACAAACCTGAAAGATAGAGTAGAAACAATTAAATTAAAGAAACAAATGAATCAATCCAATGCAATTTCCATAAGAATCTAAGGTCTTATTTACACAAATAATCCAAGAATACTGCTCCATACAAGGCAAAAGTATGAAAATTTGCAGAGGAAACTGAAAATTGCAGCACAACAAAAACACAGCCTCAACTCTTCAAAGTTTATTATGAAGATTTAAAATTATTTGTCCATCAAGAGCTTTTTTCATTGAATTTTCAAGTATCCATATATACAAGAAAATGAGAAAAAACTATCCATTATTTAAAAAAAAATTGTATCAGCTTATGTGTTAATTTCACATGTTCTCAATCATTTTTGTGTTTGGTCGGTTTTAAGCTCAATGTATCTACTGAATTTCTGTTGTCTGATGTTCTAATGTGCTTCCAAACTTAACAAAGCCATATCGTTACTACCACACCAAAGACGCGTATCTGCAAAATTGACGTTTCAACAAAAATGCGTTCAAAGTTTTAATGCTTCAGGAAAAATTGAGTTGACTCAAAGGTTGTTTTCTCACGAAAAATCGGCATTTCACCTAAGAATCAAGATGATTTGTGGCTTTGTCATAGTATAAAACATGAAATGGTAATTTGAAAAATGCAGTTAGGGGAAAATTGCCAAAATGCCGATTGGTGCCTTTGGCATGGTGGTAACGATCCTCGTGGTGGTTGCTGGTAACTTGTTGGAATCACTTGACCGAGGGTTCCGCCAGGCTAAAACCTGCCGGCATGCGAAATTTGTCTGGTCACCCTAGGGATGGCCAGGCGGATGGGGACGTAGTGAATCCCCGTTTGTTCCGGCCATGCCGGAGTAGGTATGCACTGAGAATTCAGGCCTCATCAACCGGGGTGAGTTGTGTCTGCTCTGGCAGTCATGGTCCCTCAGTGGGGGCGGATGGGCAAAGCATTGGTTCTGCTGGGACCATCGCTGCTTCGGTGATGTGGGGATCGTTGACGGCATTTCCCCCTATCGACTGAGGAGTTCTGTGTTGGCCTGGTCAGCCAAGCATCCCCCACCACAATTGGATAGCCCTGGAGTAGTAGTCATGAGGGATTAGGGACCCCAACCAGTAGCAAAGGGAGACTTGCCACCTCCGTACACAGCACAGGTGTAGTTCATAGGGATACAGGCTGTTGTGAGAACGTGCATGGCTTATACAGGTGGGAGATGTTGGCGGTTTTCCAAACTTCGATTGGCGAGTTGGGTTGAAGCTGGCACCCGAACATACGCAATGTCCCTGCTCACCCGACCATGGAAGGTTTACTGGTTTTCCTTTCCATGTAATGCAAATGCAGGTCGGTTATTAAAAGTCCTTCCAGTAAAGGCAGTGCCCAAGGAGACTGGTTTTTTATTGGTCAACTTCACTTGAGACCAAACCAGTATGTCTCATTCAATCAAAATTTTTATAGCCAGCATGCATATTTCCATGTTAGCTAATCAATAAATGTTAGGTGCATATTTGCAACAGATCACCCTTTTAACTGCGTCGGTCTGTTCGCACGAGGCATGGTATCCAATCCCGGAAACGGCTTGGGGAGGGAGCTCCTGCCATTCTCCCAAGGGCTGAAAAGCAAGGATATTTAGTGCGTCGACCTGCGGTCGATGCCAGCGCAAATACGATCTTCGGATCTAACGTCGGCATGCGTCTCTGCTCTCGCTTATCGGGACCACCTGCTTCAACTACTGGGGCCAGTCCCCATAATCCATAATGGCAATTGTCGGGGTGGAGGGGCTGCGACCACAACTAGTAAGTAAGTGGTGATAACGATATGGTGTGGCAGCTGTTTCCAAATGTTCACTGCAAGGAATGAGACAGATTGTTATGAAATATAGTTTGATGAGTTCCAAATGATCTGTGATGCATAAAAATCTGTATAACTATTTTTTGTATAAACTTTTGGGATGGGGTTGACAGTTTATCCAGAGCTTTTAGGTTATCTCTGGTCACATTTTCTTGGTGACAAAAGAGACTACCTCAGCTTTATTTGCCTTTACTTATGCTTTTTGCGCTTTTCTGTAGCTACTTATTTTTACTTGTGAACATGAATAAAAATGTTTTGACAAAGTAATTCACTAGAGAAGTTATGATTTCGAGGCCTATGATTAAGTCCTATAAGAACGATTACAGCTTACAATTATGCAATTTATGAACGCAATGGTTATAATTAATATAATTGGTTCCAGTATTAAAAGCAGTCGAATCATTTCTAAAAATAGTTTTGAAATTAGCAGTGATTTTTATTGAAACAGCTTTTAAAACACAAATATTGCAAAAGTACAACCATCCTAAAAATAGTTTTCTCCTTCCCTTTAACACATTATTTTGTTACTAAAATAAAAAAAATTTCGGGATTCGTAATCCATTGATGATAAAAGGATTTTGATAAAAAGGAAAAGAACCAAGTGAAGCCTTGGAAAAAAGCACAGAAGGCATAAGGAAATGCAAATGGAGCCAAGTATGGCTTTTTTGTTGCCAAAAAAGGCGCCAAGGAAATGCAAGGAGATAACCGAAAAGCACCGTACATCATACCTGCCAACCTAGAAAAAACCTGGAAGATTTTAAAAACATAAAAACCAATGCATAGAACTGTCAGACATGAAAAATGCCTCAAAATAATTAAATGCATCAAATTGGGTTTTAAGAAAGTTATTCAAAACAAAAAATCAATCCTACTCTATTACTGCTATATGCATGACAGCAGTTCGAATAGTGATGTTTTACACGAAATGGTGCCAAATATATGCGAAAGTAAGCAATTATAAACTTTTACTTGAGTGTTCTAGAGGTATATTTGAAGGATTTTCTCGAAAAAGTACCAAAGGTTTTTATGACAATCTACCAACTATTGATTCTGATGTTTTGCTTTCATGGTTGAAAATGCTTGGTGTCAAAAAATCGAAACTGGCATCACTTAAAAATTTTTCACTGAAGAAAAATTTGGGAAATACTTCTGCTCAGACCAGAAAACAGTGTTTTTTTGGAAGACTCAAGAAAAGTTGGCAGATATATATCTGCATATGCAATATCATTCCTTCAGTGATTGCCACGATGTGGCACCAAATGTCAAAATTGACATCAGTTGGAAATTTCTCACATTGAAAAGAAAATCTGAAAGATCTTTTTCTGTTTGGAAGAAAAACAAGAGATTTTAAGGAAGACTTCTAGATCTAGAAGAGTTGCAAGTTATGTATCTTCCTTTTTCACCAATGCATGTCTAATTCTTTTCTCATATTATTAATCTGTATGGTAGTAAGTTTACAAAGACATCGATATTTAATGATTCTTTTGACTTCCTGATCAGCAACTTCATTTCCAAATTCCAATGTGACTTTTAAACAAATGTAGATTTACTTTTAGAAATGTCCTTACTAAAGAAATAAAATGGCCTTTTATTTTTCTTTAACAAGGTTGACAGAATCTATAAATTTTGATGCCTGTAAATACAGATTGGGTATACCAATCAAGGCATTTCTTCTCCAAAGTTCTATGTGATAAACGGTATAGCCCAAAATTTTATGTTGTTGAGAATATACAGGGTGAGTCTAAATTGTTTTTACAAAATAAGAGGGGTGATAGTACCTTCCAGACGAGCAATAATTACCATGGAACATAGGGTCGCATTCCACTCTGAGAGGCAGAAAAGAGTAAAATTAGAATTTCAACATGAACTTAAAACAGTGTTGGGAAAGCGAATGAACGATACCAAAAGTTGCACAATCTGATTTATTGATCAGAGAAAAACTCACAGCAAGTGCTCAAAGTGGCGGCTACACGTGTCATTGCACAGTTCACACTGGCGAAGGAAAGACTAGTGCACCTTCTCAGATTCCTGGTGTTATGTTGATTTTGTCTGCGGCAACACCGATTCTCGCTACGAGATCTTCAGCCGAGTCCACAGGCGTCTGTTACACTAAAGATTTCATGTGCCCCCAGAAGAAAAAGTCCGGTGAGCGAGGAGGCCAAGCCACAGGTCCGCCACGTCCGATCCATTGTGCTGGATATGTGGCATTCAAGAAATGCCTGACCATGCTGGAAAAATATGCTTGCAGAGGCAATGACTTGTTCATGCTCGATGCGTTTCGACTTTACTCTTTTCTATCTCTTAGAGTGGAATTCGACCCTATATTCCATGGTAATTATTGCACGTTTCGATGGGTACTATCACCCCTCTTATTTTGTAAAAACAATTTAAACTCACCCTGTATTTTAGCCGAGTTTAAGAATGAAATAAATGTATAATTGACTCTAGAGGTATTTTGAACTATCATTTTAGATCCATCTGTAAATATTGTGTGGAATAACTGACAAATCTTATGATAAACTTGAAAAAAATACAGGTTTTAATACAAAAACCTTATAAGCCTTCTTTCCAGACAATTTATAAGATTTTTCAATACAAATCTATAGCATAATCTATACTTTTCATACAAATTACTATCACACAGGAAATTAATGTATATATCTAAAGTAACTACACAAATCAACATATTGAATTGAAGTTATAAGTATCAGTTACTCACACAAAAAAAATTTCAATTCTTTTCAAAGTGCACGAAAATCAAAAAGCTATTTTGTCAAAGTTTAATGTTACACCATACAACACTGGATAAAGCATTACCATTAAATATAAGAATGACTAGGCTAACAATTCAATGAATGTCTGATAACTTGTCTAGACCATTTGAATAACTAATTCAGGGTTGCACAGCCAAAGCACTTGTGAAATAGTAGCATGAATGTTTAAAAATAGTAGTGCAAAAGTCTCCTTTTAAACCTTGTTTTAGTAGTAATTTAGTTGTTCAGACACAAAATGAATCGGTTGAAACACAGAAAGTGCCAATTAAGTACAAAAAAGACATTAAAAATCTCACCAAAACATTTAAAACAAAATATTTTCTTAATAAGGTTTTCACTACAATCTAGCAACCAGATTTTGACGTTTTTCTTTCATGGCTTGATGACAAATATAGTAGCAAAAAATCGTCTTTTAGTCGCTTTTGACAGTCCTACTAATTCAACTCTGATCTAGGTTTAAAAATATCTACTGAAGAAACTATCTCAAGCCAATATTAAAGCTAAAATTATTTTTCGATACATTGAAATAGCAATTTAAAATTTATGTAATTAATATATATTTGCCTTTTAATAACATTCATTATGTGTCTTGCATTTCTAAACAATTCAATACTAAAAACACTAATGTCTATTTTAAAGGATTAAAAACAATATACACATCCAATGGTCTATAAAATATAATGCATTTAAATACAAATACTATGTGATGCAAAATAAACATAAACCTTCATTTTATTTCAATTATATACATAATGGCATTTAATTCAAACTAAAGCATTAACTAATTATAGTAAATGCTCACAAATATGGATTAGATTGTAAAAATGCATAAATTTTCTAAATTTTTTCATGCAGTAAAAAATTTCATTGAGAAATCTGAGCAAAATGAATTTCTGTAACTAATGATCAAAATTATAATAACTGATAGTTCTTATAAAAAGCTTAACTTAATTTTTTTTTAATACCTGAGGTGTGAGACAACCAGAAATAAGAACATCAGGCCTGGCACATTTCATAAGATCAAAGAAAAAGAGATAAGGTTTGGACCTATGGGTAAAAAATGGGAAAATAAAAATATTTCCATGGTATCTTAACGGGAAAAGATCAATATAATTATTAATAAATTATTGCTAATCGAAGAAATATGTATTCATGATATATCTTTTACAGAGAATCAGAATAAATGTTAGAGGTGATTATTTAACTGTGTGTGTGTGGTTTAACACCAGTTAAATACTCCCCTAATCAGAGTGCAAATAATTGATGTTGGATGCATCATATATTCTACGAGAGGTTACCGCATTCAGGGCTGCCACACCCAAAGCACTAGTGAAAAAATACCATTAATAGCATAAATTCTTAACAATAGAACAAAGGTCTCCTCTTGAACCCTATTTTGGCAGCAATTTTAGTTTCTCAGATACAAAATGAGTCAACTAAAACACAAAATGTGCTAATTAAATATGCAACAGGTGTTGAAGATCTCGCCTTGTTAATTAAAAATAAAAAACAAAATATTTTCTTGATAGGTAGGTAGGTAATTAATTAATGTCGCAGCAGAGAAACACAACATACTATTGGCAACAGTCCGGGATCAATCCCGAAGGGAAAGATCGAGGACAACATCACGTTATTTTGAACCATGGTCAGATGACGAGGTCAACAACTCAGCTGGCACCTCACTCTAAACTTTCACAACATGCTAACGTGAGGCCACGAGATTTAACATGCACAAGCTCCAGCATAAACAGTCTTTGAACCAAGTTTCATAATCACAATCCTCTGGTTGATAATCTGTTACTCTTCCAACTGGGATACCATGGCCTCTTTTATAAGGTTTTCATGATCGCGTTGCTCCAGTGAGACATTAATTCAACTACCCTTAATAAGGTTTTCATGACAATCTAGCAACTACAAATACCGATGCTTTCCTTTCATAGCTGCCACAGCTTGATGCCAAAACTTATATTGGCATCAAGCTGTCATTTTCCTTCCAAAACTTATATTGGCATTTTCCTTCAAAAATTTTCTCACAAAAGAAAAATACGAACCATATTTTCCATCCGCTACTAGTTAAAAAATTCTTGTTGACCTTTTGGTGAATTTGCAAACAAAGGCAACCAAATTTTGTGATTAGTAACTTTTGAGATATTACTTGAAAAGATACCCTGGTCGCCAAGGTTGAAAAATAATAGCAAAAAGCTGTCCTTTAGTCGCCTTGTACATGTGAAATGAATGAACTCAAATTAATTTTATCAAAATTCTACATCATTTTTTCACTTTCAAGATCCCACATAGTGCTTTGGTGACAAAGAATGCAGTTATATATGTAGATCTCAGTGAATACTTCATTTAGAAACATGAAATTTTCTTTAATACTCCGATTGAAGGAAATTTCACAGCTCTTAATAGCAAATTTCCAGTACAAAAATATTTTCTAACTGAAATTGTCTCATTGTAGAGGACATGTATGTTCAATATTTTATAGGGATACAATTCATTCCAATATAAATGATGTATTATCAGCTTATAAGTGAAACACACAAAGTCAAGAAACATAGTTGTGAGAAAACGAAGGGAGAAACGATCTACTTACTAAGTGAGTTTCTCCCAAAATCTAACCCTCATACAAAGAAAAATTACTTCTTCACTAGTCTAATCACCACATTCTGATTAAAAAAGCTAAAAATTTCATACTGGAAAATTTTGTTTTACTCGTAAATCGACTGTATGTAGTATCTATGCATGATTTAAACACTTATTTTAATTGGAAGTTTTCTACAAGAAATGTATAAAATATAAGTAGAATAACATTTATGTTGAATTACATTTTTACAGCCTAACTTGTATCTTAAATTGGACAAACAAATAAATTTAATCTGATACAGGTTGAGTTATCACTAAATAAAAATCCTATGCAACAGTTCAATTCATGGGGAAATTAGGATTTTTAATGCTCAAAAATTGTGTTTCTATGAGTGCATGCTTCCCTTTAAAATCAAATGAACGAATAATTACGAACTCTGATAACAGGTGGAAAAAACAGCTCTTTTTCACTTAACTCTAGAATAATTGGTGTCATTTCGACACCAGAGCTCATTTGTCACTTTCTTCCTTGTGCACTTTTTTGCTGGATTTTTAAAATTTCTAGTAAATTTTAATCATTTTACTTGATAAGCACACAGTCGGAATTTTTTTATGTCTCAATTTAGAAAAATTCTAGTTAAGTTTACCACGAAAAACCACAGGTGTTTTTTCAGCATCAAGCAGATTTCTCAGTTTAAATAGCTTTCATTCAATAAAAAATTACCCTTGAAGTAGCAAACCAAGCAGATTTTTAACTGCAATTAATTTAAGTGCTACATGATTTGTCTATTTGACCTTGAATACTTTGACACTCCCCTTTCAAAGGCACAAAAAGAGTTAGTCTTACTCTCACATGTTCATGTTAATCTTATGTTGTTTATATCTGTTACTTTTCACCAATGTACAAATAATACCAATTTCTGTGCCATGTACATTAGTGAAATATATATAGATGAACAAAAATAAACTTGTATCTACATTCAAAAGAATGGAAAATCAACTAATCAGAATCAATAGCAGATATAAAAGTAAGCATCATCACAGATGCAATATTTGGTTGTGATTACACAATATTGAACTATTACAAACATTTTATACAGATAGTTGTATAAGAAAACATGGAACTTGGTACGAGTATATTTAAAATTTGTAACTAAGAATTAAAATCTTTAGAAATGAATTGCCAAATGAAATTGAATATTGATGCAATTACTACAAAATTGCACAATTTAGAAGCAGAAATAACAAAAAATTGCAGGAGAAATATAGAAGTTTAATTTTCAAAGTGTTATCTACATTTCTGAAACAAATTTTCACTTACTCAAATTGTCCAACACCACATATATTTCCAGCAGAATCTGTAGGAAACAACAACACTTTGGGATCTCCTTCCCTAAAAGCTAAAGGTAAGAATAAAATTAAGATACACAGTAGAATAAGTTAGAAAATTCAGAATAAACAATAAATTCAAAAACTGAAACACATTTAAGATTCAAGATGAATCTGGTGTACAATTTTGTGCCTTCTTTAAAGATATAAGTAAATTGTATAGCCTTTCGTACAGTTTAAACGCTACCTAAAATCTGCAGCTGAAACTTGTGCATCCTTTAAAAATTTCTAATAGTTACCAAATAGCTATTTTACCTAGCCGTTGAATTATACAAGATGAAAATTTTAATTTAATGTAAAAACAAATAAATTTAATAACCTGAAATATAAAATTAGATAAAACAAAAGCTTCAGCTGTCATAAATTCAAGTACAACGACATTTCTAACCTTTATCAGAGGGCTGATTTATAAAGCTGCATATAATTGGGAAATCAGACAGCTTCTTGTCAAATTAAATGACAAAGACATCACTTTGCAGTGGGTTCCTGCACATTGCGAAATGTATGGTAATGAAATGGCTGATAAGTTAGCTAAATTGTCAACCACAATAGACCAGTTGCTTTGTCAGCAACTACCCTCTCTAGGTGTCTGGGTAGGGTCGGGAAAGAGACTTGTTCACTTTGGTGTACTTTATGGAGGAACAATGTGAAAGAAAAGCCATCTTTTTCAATTCCAGAGTGAGCCTAATGACCTCCATTACTTCAAAAAAAATCCTTAGAGCAGTTGCCACTATTTCTGCTACAGCCAGAATAGGTCACATTGTAACTCAAGACTATTGAATCATTTTCATTTGGCTGACTCCAAGTGATATATTTGCCTTGATGAAGAGATTTAGGAGCATGTCTTGTTTGACTGCACCAGAGAACATTTTTAGAATTATTTTGAAGAATATTGAGGATTCATCTTCTATTCTTAATTTTTCTAATGTTCATTTTCTGTATCTTGCTTTGCTGGTTTATAGTAGACATCATAAAATTGGCGTTAATATGTTGGACTAGTGTATCAAGATGCAATAAAGCTGTAAATAACATGCATTCCTGTTACCCATGTTATAACCAGTAACATAAAAACATTTATCAACTTAAGTATCAATCTTAACGTAGTGGTACATTTTGTTCCACGTTATTTTATTAAAAATATTCTGAATCTAAAGACAAAGAACTAAAATGAATACCTTGTTAATTTTTTTGTTAAATTTTAACTATTAACAATTGTTTTAATCAGTTGTTTGCTAATCTCATTCTTAGAATTGCAATATAGAAAATCAATCATTTGAGACAGCAAGCGTCTTATTTAAATTAAAATTATATGAGTTTTTAGCAGATGTCCTTACTCTTATTCTATTAAATATTTTAGACAGATGCAGGAGCACTTTATATTTCTCAAATAGATTAAAATAAACTAGAAAATTCATGATTTATCTCTAAAAATGAGCTCAATATATAATTTGCTATAAAATTTGTCAATCTAGCAGGTATAGGTTCCAAGATAAAAACCATAAGCTTCTAATTCTGTAATAAAAAGCAGATGCCACACTGAAAACGACAACAAAAGTACTTGATTTAAACATTTAGTTGCATTTGAGAAACTTACCAAAATACCCCACAACACCCCATCCTGCAATAAAGGCAATGAAAAGGAAAAGACAAATTATATCTGTGCAGCTCCTAGAAGAGATATGTATAATTATTACAATACATGAGATTAGAGTTACATGTCATGATTAAAGTTTTAATGATTAATATGGTTAAAGTTCAAGAAAAATTGGAAGTCACTACTTTCTATTCTTATTGGACAAACTAAAGTAAATAAATGAAATTTGGGGAATATCAGATTTCACTTATTTACAATTAGAGTAATATTTATTTAAGATACAGTTCTTGAGGGCGAGAAAACATGATTATTCAAAACAAGACAGCAAATTATACATTAAATGATGTTTTTTTAATTTAAAATTATGTAAAACAAATTAAACCGAGTGCAAAATCTATTAAAATAGAATTAAATACAGTAGTTTGTTTGAAAACAGAAATATCTTTTTCATTCATGCTTTTGAAACACCCAAATCTTTCAATCCATTCAGTTTATAACTGCATAGAACAAGTTATGTTAGATTTCCTAATTATGAGAGGGATTTTATGTGTAAACAAACCAGACAGGGGTGAGGTAGTTGAATTAATGCCGCACTAGAGCAACACAATGGGCTATTGGCGACAGTCAGGGACCAATTCCAAAAGGAAAGATCCAAGGACAACACCTCATAATTTTGAGCCAAGGTCAGATGATGAGGGTAGTGCCTGATCTGGCACCCCACTCTCCAAATTTCCACACCACTGCAATGTGGACATTGGGACCACAGCAGATTTAATGTGCACAAGCTCCACACATACATGAGTCCAGTTGAATAACACACAAACCAGATGGAATGCAGATTTTATCACTGCTGTCCAAATGCTCTCGCATGATACACATCCAAGTTACCTTAAAATGAAGTTTATCTCCTTTTGGACAACATGCAACATTTCATCTAATTGCCATTGACTATTTACATCACTATCATATATCAATTCGGAATTTATTCTTTGGAATATTTATTGGTGAAATGCAGAAATCATATTCAATAAACAAGCCAAATAACATCATGTTCAGAAAATGTACAGGAAACTTGTTCCTCTGCCCAGAAACCTATATTTAGTTTCACAGAAAATACCTTTCATAAAGAAACAAATTGAGATTTTGTCTGCTGTTCAGATGAAAAATTCGTTGACAACAAGTGAACAAGAGCCAGCCAAATGTGAGGTGAGTCAAGATGCATGAGGAGACTGTATCTAGGCCTAAGAATATTTTTACTGATCCTCAGAAAAGGTTATAATGTTAGCTTGCAAGTGTCAAGCCAACATAAAGTCAAAATTTTCAAGATATGAGTCTTTCAGCTTTTCTAGACCTAGAATGTGATCTTTTCAGGTGATAACCACTAAGTCGTTTTTTCTTTGCACAAAGGTTAGATTTCTTCATGAGAAAAATACTTAATGAGTTTAGGTATTTTTCCAGCTTTGTTTTCTTAGAATTATGTTTTTTACTTGGTGTTTCACTTGTAAAATGACAATATTAAACCTTCCTAGGAATTTAAAGACTTCATTTGCATGTCTCTTAGTAATGACTAGACCAGCATCATGAAACTGCAGGTTTATTAAAACACAAACGGAAAACAAAAACGATTTTCCTCAGATTTTAAGCAAAACCTATGCATGGTTTCAAATCTGTACTTGAAAAATTGTACTGGAATTACTTTTTTTAACGAATTTTCCATTTATAAAGATTCCATTCCTACATTTGTCCTATTTAAAAAACAAGAGTAAGATTTTAAAATCAAGAGCATAATTCTTTTGATTAGTGGTAACTGTTTTCTGTTGTGTCCACATAAGTCATGATAAACTTTTCAATTTTCATTCAGCTTATATCCGTTAGCATCATATCTATTTTCGCCTTTTATCACCTCTTTATCACATCCTGTTCAAACCCTCCCATTTGAATATTGTCTTAGTGATAATTTTTACTTCACCTGCCACAGCCAAAGCACTTGTGAAATAGTATAGTGTCCTGTACTCCAACTAAAAGTTCCTGTACTCCAACTTTAAAAAATCATTTGCGCATGTATTTTTATAATTATTGAATTTTATCGTCTGCTTATAATTTTATGGATTCTTTAATTTTTATCGTTTGGTTCTTCATTGCAAAATGAGTTTATCACACATTCAGAGAATTGCACTTCTTGAGGCTTATTTTGAATGCAAATCATATGAAAGATGTAAAGAATTTTGGCGACATAAATATCCAGATGATGCAATACTGAGTAAAGATACGCTAGATCAACTCATTTGGCGATTTCGTGAGACAGGTTCGGTGGAAGACCGAAAGTCGTTATACCAGACTTTGTGCAAGAAAGTCAACGAAGGATATTGCAATCTCCTCATCAATCTGTGAGGCACTTGTCGCAACAAATGGGCACATCACGTGGATCGACACATAAGGCTTTAAGAGCTTTGCATTTTCATGCTTATCGTGTAAAAATGTTACAGGAGCTGAAGCCACCAGACAATGAAAAGCGGTTTTATTATTGTCGATGGTTCCGGAGATTTATTCGTAACATCAACATTTTGGACAAAATATTTTTCTCCGATGAGGCATGGTTTAATTTAAGCGGTTATGTGAATGCGCAAAACTCCTGCATTTGGGCGATGACAAATCCCCATTCATTAATGCAAAAACCTTTACATTCTCAAAAAATTGGCGTCTGTGTGCCGGATCATGCAAAAGATTAATGGGCCTGTTTTTCGAGTCAACTGTTGATGGCACTGTATACAGAGAACTTATCCAACAATTTGTTGCATTATTAGAAGTGAATGAATGAATGAAATTCTTGGTTCCAACAAGACGGTGCAGCCTGTTATACAAGCTATGAAACCATGGGTATGCTTCAAGATTTTTTGTCGATCGACTCATCTCAAGAAATCTTTGTCCACCTCGTTCCCCTGATCTGAGCATCCCTGACATTTTTCTGTGGGGATATTTAAAGAACAAAGCTTATGAAGATATTCCCCAAACAATAGATGATCTGAAAATTGGCATAACTCAAAGGATACAAGAAAGTCACTCCCAGTATCTTGAAAGGCATTTCTAAAAATATGCACAAATGACTTCAGCTTTGCTGACATTTTGAACATTTATTATAAATGTGAGTTCAAATTTTTTTCCTACATTATGTTAAAAGTGCCTTTCACCATTAGCATAAAAATAATTGTTTTAAAGTTTGTTGTTTTTGTATAAAAAATTCACGAATCGTCAGTACAGGAACTTTTAGGACACTAGTATAAATGTTTAAAATTAGTAGAAAAAAGTCTCCTCTCTTAAATCTTATTTTAGTTGCTCAAATACAAAATGAAAGAGCTAATACAAACTGTACCAAAAGGTATGAAATAGCTTTGACAGACTTTTTGTGGAGCTTGGCACATTTTTTGGCATGTTTTTTATGTTGCCATGGAAGAATTTCGTAGAAATACACCGATTCTGGCTTAGCAAAAGAATTTTTAAAATTGGAGAAAAAAATCCACACAACCAATTATTCTTTCAGAACTTTGATGAAAATTTTTTTGCTTTTCTGAAAATATTGTTATAGAAGCGTGTCCGAGTTAAGTAATTTGTTAGTTTTAAGTCTAATGGGACGAAGCAATATTTTATTAATGTTTTTGTCTCACTTTTTCTAGCTAGCTAGAGTTGTTCTGGTGTGGCAAAAAAAAAGAACATTCTGTTTTACAAAAATTAATAAGACATTCAAATAATCGAGAGGTTGCCACAATCCTAATAAAGCAGGGTTGCCTTTGTCTGCCACATCTTGCTACAAAAAGCAAGTCAAATAACATGCCACAAGCGTTGCCATAAAAACGCCTTCATATCAAAGCTGTAGTGAAAAGGTGTAAGAAACAGACACAGATCTCGCCAAGAAACTGAAATTTTTAAATTAAATATTTTCTTAATAAGGCTTTTGCGATAATCTAGTAACCACAGATCCCGATGTTTTTTTCATGGTTGCCACAGCTTGGTACCAAAACTTTGAAATTGGCATCTTTTGGATAATTTTCTATCTTCTGTTCGATATTTGTGAATTTAAAATAAAGGATAAAAATTTTCGAAAATTCACCAATTTTTTGAATTAGCAGCTTTTAAGACGATTTTGCTTAAAAAAATATCCCTAGTCGCCAAAGTTGAAAAATAGTAGCACAAAGTCCCCTGCGAAAGTCGTGTGATCACCATGTGAGGAGTTCAAAGACAAGCTGCTTGTGGTAATGAAAGATTGACCCATCAATCCAAAGTATGATCCACGACTGTAAAGCTAATTTATTTTTTACTAAACCAAAGTTTATTCATGTCTTCAGTTGATAAATTAATATATATCATCCTTAAAGACATTAATAGGCCTTAAACTTTTTATGTCTTATGATCTTCTGTATAGATTTTCATTCATTACTATACAGATACTTAATACAAATCAACTAGTACAAAAACTTTGACTAACCGTGATTTAACTGGTCCCCGAAATTGAGGATCAAAAGTAAGCTGCTCTCCTAAAATGGAAGATGTTTTGTGAGAACAGGCATTTGCAGTAGTATTGTACAGATACATAATAAATGATAATTTATTAATGAATTATAATTTCACAAAAACAATCCTTTGTAAAATATTTTAATAAAAAAAGAACTAGTATTTAAAAACCACAACTATTCAAGAAACATTACTAAATTAACAATAAGCTACCTAACAAAACAGACCATACATTTGTCATTAAATTATTTGATATAGTCTCAAAAAACCAACAAATTGATAGCATAATGCACAAACCAAATCTGCAGAATCACCAAGTCTAGAAATTTTTTTTTAATGTTTCTTGCTTTTAGAAAAAATGAGTTAACATTGAATGTGTCGGAATCAATTTCAGTCACAAAACAAATTCATGCTTTTGGCAAATTTTATTTTTGTATGCCCTTTTATAAAAGAGGCACACGAAAAAAAGGAATCTAAATGCTCCCTATATATGACAAAAATCTCTTTAATAATTCAACTCTTTAGTTCCTCTGTTCAACAGTAAGTTTTCATTTCACTAATGAAAATTTGCCAGAGAACACAAAAAAAAACAATAAAAATACAAATTAGATTTTTCTGACAGCTCTTGTATAAAATAGAAAGCTTGAATTGCATAAATAAAATTGAATAGTTTTAGTTTGTTAAGCAGAAGAGAAACATGCAGATTTTCAAACGAGAATGACTTTTATGGTCTTCCAAAAAATTTAAACATTAAAAACTCCTTTCCACTGCTATTGAAACCACAGGAGCACACACTTATATTTCATCCAGGACATTTTCTAAGGATTGGGGGTATCAATTGTTATTTCAGGGAATTTCATCCAAAAGTGTCTTTCTTTCAACTCAATCCTACTGCCACAACCAATGCACTTGTGAAATAGTAGCAAGTTTCCTGTTAAACCCTATTTTAGTTGCTCAGATACAAAATGAATCAATTAAAACAGTAAATGTACTAATGAAGTAGAAACCAGACGTTGATGATCTCACCCAGAAATTTTAATTCAAAAAACTAAATATTTTCTGAGAAAGTTTTCATGGTAACCTAGCAACCAGATTTCAATGTGTTTCTTCATGGTTGCCACTGCTTGGCGCCAAAATTTTGAAGAATTGGCGTCATTTAGAAAATCCCTCCCCAAAACAAATTTGAAAAATATTTTTTGGCCCCCCGCAATTTGTTAGATACTAAATTTTCGTTGATCTTTGATGAATTTTCAAAATAGCTAAATTTCTAGAAAAGTCACCAAAATTTTGAAAATTGGAGCTTTTAAGACAATTTTGCTTAAAAAGATACCCCATGATGCCAAGGTTGAAAAATAACAGCAAAACAGTTAAACAACCAGTACTAACTGAAGTAGCGGCCAAAGTTTGCATCTTAATCAACAATGCTTACCACTACCATTTAACAATGGCTTAGACAAAGATTGAAATCTTGCAAGAACACATTGTTAACTAGGATTTTACTTCTTTTCTTAAAAACTCATAAATGTTCAAAAAATTTTAAATGCCTTAAAATTGTCAGAAAACTTTCAAAATGTCATTTTGCATAAGATGTACAAAAATGCTAAGAAAGGCATTAAATCAGTTTAGTTTTTTATGAAACTTTTCGATACAGTGGAATGTTTCATTCTTTTGCTAAAAAAGTTGCAAAATCATCAAAAGACTACTCCTGGTTATTAGTTTGTGCTAGAGTGCAACAAAATCCTGCACTAAAATTTAAGAATTGCCATGAAACAAATCAGATACTTGGACATCACTATACATCAGCTTTCAGATTTGTTTGCTCAAAACTTAGTTTACAAGAAAAATTTAGTTAAAAGGGTACAGATGCAATAAAATATTGAACAATCAGAAATTAAAATATTTCATGTTTTCATTCTGACAGCTATAAGAGTGGATAAAAAAAAGATTAAAACTAAATAACAAGCAAGTAAACTAAGCAAAGTTAGCAACCACTTAGATTTTTAAAACGCATCGATGGTTTTTTATAACAAATATATTGCACATACATTTAGAGATATGGGAAATCATTAAAAACGAATGGAAAACTTGAAATTATCAGGCCAAAACAAAAAGAGAACTGCAATGTTTATTCAAATTCTTTTAGATTTATTGGAAAACAAAGTTTAAAACAAAAAATTATTAGATTTTTTAAAATAATAAAGACAATGTACTTCGAAAGAAAACATTGAAACATGTCATACCATATTTATTCTCTGAGTCAGTGGTAGTAACAGGTGTTTGACTGGACATAGTTCTGCAATCATTGAAAATTACAAAAACAGAACAATCTGAAAAGGAAAAACAAAATAATTCACCGAAATTCTAGAAATACAAGAGGAGAAAAATATCGAGTGGATGAAATGTGATAACATTCACAAAGTGAAAGTAAAACCATAAAAATGCCTTCGTAATTATTCATAACATTTTATTTTTAGTTTATAAAAGGTAAAGTGAAACAACTACGAACTTACTGAAAGCTCCTCAAAACTTCATCTTATAAAAATTTGCTTCATAAATATCGGTTACAAACTAGCAAATACTCCAACAATTTTTTTTCCTAGTGGAAACTCCCGATTTTTAACTTGATTAGAAATTCAAATTTTCTCTGACACAATATTCTATTTTCGTTATCAACTGTTGCCATTCTAACGGAAATAACAGTAGATTGTTTAGAACAATTTAATGATTGGTTGCCACTACCTATTTCTATAAATAGCAGTTAATTTTAAATACAATTCAAAGTAAAAACTAGGTGAGCAAAGAACGGATTATTAGTTTTAATGCTAAATCATTCTTTTGGAACAAATTAATTCAATAGTGACTGATATTTAAGAACTCAAATTCCTCTTTGAATTATTATGATTCATAATTTTAAAAACTTCTACTCTTACTATTTGTTAGTAAACAAAACAAAATGGAGCCATCAGATGAAAGTTCTGCTCCGCTAAAAGTGGAATTTCGATCTAAAAAGAAAAATAAATCTTTGCGAGCAAAAAGACATTCTTCTGAGAGTGAAGAGGAGAAAGAGGATGATATGAGGTCATTTTTTTTACTTTTTTATGCATAGGATTCGAGAACTAAATGGGTCGTGCAACTTCTATACTCGCTACTTTCCATTTGTTTTTAAAATGCTACTATAGCTAACGCTGCTTTTCACGAGTCCCATGAGAATCCTTAAAGCGAACATGTTTTTTCTGTCGATTGGCTGATTTTAACAAAAAGGAAAATCATTCAGCAATTTCCAATTTATTTTCATTCCATCCAAATAAGATCTATGGTTTCTTTAAAAAGGAAAAATTCTACAGATTTCTATATTGTCTTCAACCAGTACTCCGATGAAAATCATGGGTTAAATCAGTACATGCGGTACGGTCACCAAAGTTCGCATAATTGACATCTTATCAAGGTTAACAGAGTGACTTAGTGACAAAAAATTGAAATCGCTCCATGGATTTTACCAAGATTAGTTGAAAGTAGCATTGGTACAGCTGTAGTCTCTGCTGCGCGCGGTGGCAACGCGTTTTTTTTGGCGCCGTGTTTGGCGCACTTTTTATGTCGCCAAGGAAATCTTCCAACATCGAATATATACTGCATACGTACGGAAGAATTATGTAAATCTGAATTAAACAACATTGTGACTAGAAAAACACTGCAAATATTGAATAATTATATGGACTTTTAGCGTAGTTATAAGCGACTCATGCCGGTGAGGGTAACCCATTTTTTCTCGAATTTCCAACAGTGAATCTATACTGTACATATGGATGAAATGAATCAAAAAATCAACATAAGTAGAATATAAGTTATTTTAAAAGTAAGCGAATGGTTTACTGTTAAATGATTATACCCATTGCTTTCTAAATTATTTTTTGAACTTAAATACCCCTTCCAACAGTCTGAGTGAATTGTTGTTCCCTTCTCAACCCATTGCGTTAAAACGTCCACAAGCGTATCTGCTGACCTATTGTGAACTGCAACCAAAAACATTTTTCCTGATCCTCTTTCAATCCCCCCAAAAACCCACTGGCCTTCAACTCTCCTACCCCTATTATATTTACGTTTCCCAAATTTAGACTCATCGATTTCGACTACCTTACCTACCCCTCCTATTTTTTCTGATTGCGTTTCAACAAAATCAGAAATCACCTCGTTAACAAACTGCCGCCAATCGGCTAAGGTGTGGGATGCAAAAAAATACTCCTCCCCTATATCTTCCGTCTTTGTACCCCTTAAAATCTCATATGTCAAAAAAAAAATCTCCTCCATCTTCAAATTACTCTTACGGAACCATGACCCGTGTCTAATAGATTTACAACTACGACAAGGCTTATCATCCCGACGATTTCGACAAATCCATGTGTAACCATCGCTAACAGCATTCCTAACTGAAAAAGTCATATCCACGTTACATTTATCACATGAAACTTTAGATTTAATTAATCCCGTTTCCTTTAAAAAATTTAAAAAAAGCTCTTTATCTCGACACAACTCGTAACAAAAAAAACGATTAGCTACTCCCTCAGTCCCGTAAGTTAGCCTACCACCAGAAAAAGAAAACTTTAAATTGCGAGCAAAATTCTCCTGAAACTTATCTACAATACTAAAAACAGAAGGCATCTTAAATAAGGAATTCTAGAAATAATAAAATAAAATAAACCGAAAAAGTACAACCTGATGCAATATCCAGAAAAAAAAGACCCGCTCTCCACTTCTATCCTGAAAAAAAAAAGACCCGCTCTCCACCGTGTCCAAACTAAAAAGAACAACCAATGCTGGACAGAACTGGACGCCGGCAAGGTTGCCATAAAAACAGGTTAACCCTAACCAGGAGAAAATACGAGAAAAAAATGGGTTACCATCACCCGGTATGAGTCGCTTATAACTACGCCAAAAGCCGCGCCAAGAGTCGTTGCCACCGCGCGCAGCAGAGACTACAGCTGTACCGTAGCATTAAACTAGGGGGAAGTCGTGGATAGAGGATTAATTATCAGTCCACTGCATTGTGCTAAACTAGAATTCCAATTCATGTTTTAAAGTATTTACTTTTGCAATTGATTGGGTTTTAAAAGCAAACATGTAAGTGACAAAATTGAAAATTTTGAGATAGATGCAATGAAGGATACTTCAAGCATCAAACTTTTTAGGGACCCAAAATATTAATTTGTCTCATTTTTTGTTGATATATAACGATTGAAGTGCACTTATATCCCTTTGCTTCCAAATGGAACCTTTCAGCCCTAGTTTTCTGCAGTCATAAGAAAAAGCTATAACAATTTTTATTCCCCAATGAATCATTTCTGCACATGGGGAAGTTTTATCTTTTTACTACGACTGCTGATAATACTTTTCGAAGCCTATCCGTTGTCTGATTTGAAAAACTTCTATCTGCTATGTCTGTATAATGTATATAATACATATTGTATTACCTTTTTTGTTTGTCAAAAGCCAATGTATTAGCTTTTTCAACTTACAACCTTAGATACAATATTAACCTTGAAACTAATTAAGGATTAATGTTTAAATAATTTTTCGTACTTTTCTGTTACTGGGACGCCAAATGTAATTGGTGTCAAATGTGATAATTTGCTTATTTCCTGTTATGACTTCGGCTAACAGGGTACCAGTAGCAATTGTGTTTAATAAACGTCATTGTGACGCTGCCATCCACCACCTAAATTCTTACTTAATTTTCCATTGGGCGCATTTGATCCGACAGGCACAGCACAACCATTTTGTCACCTTGCCCCGCTGCTAGGCGACGTTGGCACCTGGCGCTCCCACTAGCTGCCTCTTTTTACTTGCTCTATGCAACCTTCCCACTTAGTTTGTCCTTGACCTTCACTATGGGAAGTTCAAGTTTTGTTCAAAGAAGCTCATTGCGCCTGAACTCATCACATTTTTTACTTTACTTCAATGGAGAAGGTACAGACCCCTCTCCGAAGATGACTGAATAGATATTAATTCTATTTTAAAACTATTTTCTAACTTTACTTTCATTACTTTGTGATTTTCTAACTTTACTTTATTTACGATATTTGATAGTAGGTCATAAATTTCATTAAAATTTGTTCGACTAGTCAAATACATGGTTTTTTTGCAGAAACTTTTATATTTTTTTCTTCTTTTGACATCCCTAATAATGATGTTCATCACTTGGCAGTTGTATAAATGAACTTAATTAGGTGTTTATTATGTTTTTTAAATGTGTGCCCATCAAGCACATTGTGCCCGAACTTAGCGGTCAACATATTGCACCCGACGGAAGGTTAATGGAATTCATGTGTCGCCAATTACACGAGAAGATGCAAATGTTTTCATCGACTGAACTTACGGAGTGATACTACCACTTATAGTTGTGGGTTACTTACCACATAGTGAATATATCACTTAAGGAGCATCCACTGAGAAGTAGCTCTCATCTCCTCATCATAAAAAGGGAAAAAATCAGAAAAATAAAATAATTAAATGAAAAAAAAATTATTAAAAATATGGGTGGAAGGGGCTGAATTAGCTTAATTTTTCAGTGAAGCCAAAATTTTTTGATGCAAAGAACATTAGCAGCTTTATGCCTCCTGTGTAATCTGAAGTAGTGATAAAATCAATTCTGTTACTTGTGAGTTGGATTTATTTTGATTTTAATAAAAGTAGTCATTCTTTTGATGAAGCTGTACATATCATTAAGGTTGCCATTCCTATCATTCTTATCTCTAGTTAAATTTGGCACCAACATTTGGCACACAATTACAACTGGTGCCCCATTAACCGAAAAGTACCTAAGTTTCTGTCATAGTGCATGTTCAGTTTAGAATTTGCCATTTTGTCTTGGTGTCAAAAAATTGAAATCGCGAAACTACTGTTTTCTTGAATTTTACCAAGGACAGTAGCACATGCTATGCAACATAAAAATGATTGTTGACCCATTTTAGATCTGTTTTAATTAAATTTTTTTTAATTACTTGTGAGGTAAAACATTTGTAAATAAATATAGCTATAGGTTAGAAAAAAATTAATGATCAGTTGCCACTTTTATCAATTTGATGTTTTTATTATTTCAGCACATTATTAGAAGATGCTAAAGAGTTGCGAAAGTTGAGGAAGCGACCCAATGGAGTCAGGTATTACATCTTGTTCTGTATTCATACTTAAAAATTTAAAGAATGATTAAAATGATGCTTTATTGGATTAGCCTTTGTATTTTGAATAGTCAAACTTCATTAAGATGAACTTGCTTATTATGAATTAGTGATAATACAAACTAAATTCCAATCTCCATTAAAGAGTGTATATTCAAATAATATTAACTCATTCGTTTATGAAGAATTGGGGTTACACTTATCGCCGGTTAAGGCAAGCAAATTTTCGAAACTCAGGGCAAATGGATTCTTTTCAATCGTATTATCAGAAACTTTAAGTGACTCTAAAATTGTAGAAGACTGAAAAAGAAAGAATAAATGAAGATTCCTTAGAAAACAAAGGAATAAGCATGTTTTTTTTAAAAGAAGCTACTGCTAGCTTAAAAATTGTTCACCCCTTTTTGTAAGCCAGTGAAAATTCATCTGCTCAATTAAACAGCATTGACTGCATCAAAGATTTTTTTAAATAATGTTATGAAAGAAACAAACACAAATTGATAACAGAACTATTTCAAGACAAAAATTGCTTTATATGTATAATCAAGAATTATCTGAATAATCAAGAATCATTTGTATGATCAAGACTCATTTATATTATCAAGAATTATCTGTATAATCTTTGTGATGAAGAGTACCATTTATAGTGAAATCAAAAGTAACCACAAATCATCAAAAAAATTATTCAAATTTGAAGCAAAATTGTTGAAAAGAGCAAACATAACTGAAAAGTAAACATCTTTTCTTTATTTCTAATGTTAGCCTCAGAAGTACATTTTTAAACTTATGATTTTTCCATTTATGTATTCATTTATCTATTTAATTGCATGTTCCAGTCATGGGTTGTTCTGATTAGAAATACAAAATTCTTTTTATCCATGAGTTTTCTCTAGGTTTTTACATGAGGTGATGGAGCATTGGATCCATCACCCCATGCAAAAAACAGGGCAAACTCTCATGAATTAATTAAAATTGCAGGTGGCAAATTAAAAATGTGTTTCGAGATTTTTTTAAAACATCAATGTACTCTTTAAAGATCAAATTGGCATTTATAACATTTATATTTGATAATCTCTTAGTGGGGTAAATAGGCTATTTGATAAAAAAAAGGGACAAAAATATAATTTATCTGGCTTTGAAATGAAAGCATTTCAACCTCTTTCTCCCATATACATATCCCATAAAAAGATATTTTTTACTTTGAAAAGTCATACATTATTTTTATTGTAAATTTATTTGTTTAAAATTTTTTTATTTTTTCTTATAGTGCTATTGGTTTAGCCTTGGGTAAAAAATTATCCAATGTAGAAGAGCTTATAGCTGTAAGTATTATTTATGTGCTTACATTTAAAATAAGTTTTCTAACATTATGAATTACTAAATATTTAAATCCAAAATTAACACTTTATGTTCATGGGATAATTTTAATTATCAAATGTAATTTAAATAACAAAAATGATCTCGTGTATTAATGAGATAATTTGTGTTAAATGTTTAGAATAAATATGGTCATGAGTGACCTTTTCATAAAAAAGAATTATATACCTGAATACCAATTCTTATCATTGGGAAAGTATCTAAAATATACTTGTTAACCAAGGTTTGAAAGTAGTAGTTATTAGTCATACATATTTTGCACCTGTAAATTTCATTTTAATGACCAAATTTTTTGATCCAGTCATTGTCAACACCTAATTTTTCTTAATTTTTTACATGTTTGACAAACTCTGACTATTCAACTACTCTTACTTCTAAATTGATGAATCAAAGTCCAGGCCTTAGTCAGTACTTTGTATTTATACACATCCACAAAAAGAAAATAAATTTAAAAATGCACATAAGTAGAACATTTTAACAACTGAGGGAAAGTGTTAAGGTGTCTTTAAAACTGACTTTCTTCTCCTAATTTCTCACCCTGTGATTACCATTGAATTTTTCAGGAATTATCTAAAATGTAATGTCCTATATCTTAAAAAGGAAATATTTGAATCTGTTCATACTTTCTAGAAGGGGTAATTTAGAAGGAAATATTTTCATTTACAAAACCACTTAAGTTTTACTTTCTACCTACCTAAAAGGAAAAATCAAAAAAGGAAATAATTTTGTTCCACAACAACAGAATTTACTCCAACCTAAAACTTCATCTTTTCATTTCCGATTTTTTTAGTAATATTTTTCTAAGATTGAAAAATATTTATATTTATCAATCTTAAATATTTATTTAATCATAATAATATATTTATATTTATATTTATCATATTTAAATTAATTTTTATCTTTTCTAATACATGAGAAGGAAGTTAAGTGTTAAGGTACAATATGATAACTTTTACTGTAATTTATATGAATATCTAAACCCCCATAGAAAATAAATGTTTTGTTGCAATCATCAATTATGAATACATATCTAAATCGAATAGATTTTTCATGGTTTTTTAAACAATTTTCTTAGTCACCTTACGGGTTTACAACTTGAAAAGATTTTTTCTTCCTTTCATACTTCAAGTAGTACATTGTGTCAAAGTATGAATTGTAATTAATAATTCTCTCCCTAAATGACTTTTCAATTTATAAATTTATATTTGTCTAGATGCATAATTTGCTTTTATGTGGTACATATCTACAAATTCTCTGAAATTTCAGTAAATGTTTTCAGTGAATGCATTTTCTTTGAATATTGTCGTAAAAGTTATATTATCTTTGTATATTAGTAAGGAGTAATCTTTCTGGTTTGAAAGGTCTTTACTACTATATGTCTATCATGAAAACTGCTCCCACCACAGTCTGTGTTGCCATAGAAACATACCTTATCCATTTTCCTTAGGGGTCCCATTTGGCACTTTCGCACACTTAATGAGAAAATGGAAATATATTAGTTATGGTTTCCTCTTGGCAAGAAGATCTTAATAGTAAACTACCTCTATTTGCCACCTATATTTGCCAAAAGCACAATTTAGGCATCCACCATTCACCCCTACTTAAAATGAACAAATCCTGTTTCTGTAGCGACCGCCACCATCAAGTCTTGCGACAGGAGCTGTTATTATAGGAAATAGACAGTAAAAATGTTTGATTTAAATCATTGTTCCAGAAAGTCTATAAAAATTGAACACTTTGGAGGAAATTAATAGTATACATCTGTGCTTATATGTATACTATTAATTTAATTTGTGTATTGTCTGAAAATATCTTTAAATTCTGATTATACATTTTTTTATTTTTACATCTGTTTCCAGGATGATCCTTTCAAATTGAAAACTGGGGGCTTCATTGATATGAAGTCTCTGAATAGAAGAGGCAAGTAAGTTTTTGGAACTAGTTTTGTACTTAGTAAACACTGTTTTCATTGTTTATAATTATTGCATAAAATTCTAAAAATTTATATCCTACACATATTTCCAAAGTATTTATGTTCACAATAAAAATAGTTAAATATGACCAAATTGAATTTTAACTGGTGTATCAGTTTTTTTTTCCAAATTTTTTTGGTCCACAAGTCCTTTTACTCAAATGTAAATTTCAACTGCTCTTTTGCATAAGAAATTGCATTTAAATTTATTAAATATTAACTGTATCTATTTATAATTAACAAAAGCTGTAAAAATTATTACTAGCATCCATGAAACAAAGGGAAAATTGTAAACCACAGTATTTTTTCCTCAGAAGTGCATGAAGACATGACTTTACAGTAACATAGCCCAGACATACAGCTTCCAAAAGTATGAAAACCTCAGAAACATGACTATTTATTCCTCCTAGAATACTAGTTCTTTTTTATAAATTATCTTTTTTATGATCTCTTTCTTTTATGAAATGAAACGCACCTAACACCATACTATATTATATCATAGATCAGTCAACAAAGAGGCTCATCTAACAGGTGGCCACAGTTCCCTTAGAAGTCATGAGACAGTTTGGAAAACTCTGACTTCTATTAAATCATGTAAAACATGTAGACTAGCATTGTTTATACCAACACTATACCGTTAATTTCTTTACTTTTAAAATAGTTATGCATGCCAGTTTATTTTTTTTTGCCATTTTGAACATATTTTCTGGCAAGTTTGGGGAATTAAGTTCAACTCCAGCAATGCAGTCTTCAGGGCATTTATATCTTTAGGAGGAGGATGTCTCCATGCAACTGCTTTTCCAAGGTAGTCCCATAAGTTCTCTATTGGGTTCAGATCAGGAGTTTGCTTGCCATGGTATTCGCTCAATGGCTTCACTTTCAAGGAATTTGTTAACGAGGTTTGCTCGATGTGGACGAGCATTATCGTCCATAAATAAAAAGTCAGATCCATATGCATCTCTGAAAAGTCTTACATAAGGTTCGAAGACCTCATCCCCATATCTCTGGCCGGTCACAGATCCGCTGTTGAAAACGTGCAGGGGCGTATGTCCATCGATCATTATTCCTCCCCATACCATCACACCTGCACTACCGAAACAGTCATGTTCCATAATGTTCGAAGGAAGGTTTCACGTTCCTGACTCCCTTCAGATATAAACATGTTTAGAATCAGTTAAACTAAACCTCGACTCATCAGTAAAGAGAATATGGGTCCATTGGTGTTCACTCCAATTCTGATGTTCTTTGCACCAATTAAAGTGATCCCTCTTTTGTTGTGAAGACAGTGGAACACATATCCTTGGCCTGGTATCTCTGGCCGGTCCCAGATCCACTGTTGAAACGTGTAGGAGCATATGTCCATCGATCATTATTCCTCCCCATACCATCACACCTGCACTACCGAAACGGTCACGTTCCATAATGTTCGAAGGAAGATTTCGCGTTCCTGACTCCTTCCAGATGTAAACACGCTTAGAATCATGTTAAACTAAACCTCAACTCATCAGTAAAGAGAATATGGGTCCATTGGTGTTCACTCCAGTTCTGATGTTCTTTGCACCAATTAAAGCGATCCCTCTTTTGTTGTGAAGACAGTGAAACACATACCTTTGGCTTTCTGGCATAAAGGCCTTTTTCATTAAGCCTTCTGTATACAGTTTGCCATGATACAATAGTTCCAATGTCAGCTGCAACCTCTGAACTTAACTGCCGAGCAGTAGACTTCTTGTTACGATGGGCATTATTGCCAGATATCGATCTTGAGAAGCAGTTGTTATTCGTTTACGATCTTGTCTAGGCCTCCTTACAACAGTTCCAGAGTTCTGAAATTGTTTCCATAGCATAGAGACTGTCTGTCTTGAAATATTCATACATCTCGCTGCTTCCATGATTGTCTGCCCTGCTTCTAAACAGCCGATAATTCACCACTTCACAGATTCTTCCAAATGATACTTCGGAGCCATAACAAACTGTTTTGAGTCCTTACACACTGAAATCATGCGCTGTATTGCAGAAATTCACTGCACAAAGCGCTTGATTCACCATCGGATGACGTAACGCCTTGATTTGCATATCAGAAACCATTTGATCCGTTTTGATTGGATAATGCTAATTAGGCTTGTCTTTCACGCATTCCCTGCAAAAATGGATTACATTGATTGGATATTTCATGGAATATCATTATTTTGGGATATGTAAAGATAAATTTGGACATGAGTGTATTTTAACATATTTTGAATTATAATGACTATTTTCTGTTAGAAATTTTGCCATCAAAAGTCTTCAATGTGATTTAATATATTATTCCTATTTTATTTTCATTACCTAACTGTATTAACTTTGAAGACTGACTATTTAAAATTGACTACATGAATTTTGGACATACTTTATTTCAATGACGAAACCTCTTTCAAAAGTCTTGTACCATTCACATTAGCTTAGAGGTAGCCAAAATTACAATTAAAAAGCAATAATACCAACATTTAAAAACAATGTTTTAAATATATGAGCTGTGAAATGTGTGATTTAAAATATAATTGTGTACTGATTCTATACAAATTTACATAAATTTTCTTACTAAACTCAGATCAAAGTGATCAATGTAATTATAGTTCTCTTAAGCTGAATATTAGTGTTCGTATAAATTTTTATACTTAGAATGGATTCGCAATAAAGCACAAATTTTTCATTTTCAATGTCTTCTGCCTATTGAAAATGATTGTTTATCATGTGAAAGTTAATGTTGTGTTGATTTAAAGCAGGTCTGGAACCGAAGAACTGGATGCAGTTAATTTAGGAAGTGTGTTTTCTGCTGAAACTAACCGAAGAGATGAAGATGCTGACATGTAAGTGCATACTTGAAGTGCTATGTTCATTTCACAAATATTTCTATTTTCTTTTGAGAAAAATTTAGTATATTTTTTAATCTGTTACACTTTCCTTAATAAAATTTTAGAATACATTGGGGTTAAATTATGGTATTTATCCAAAGCTTCCATTTTATATGTGGACTGTACTACTAAATGCAAGAATTCACTTAATAATAATTTTATTTGCAAACTATTTCTATTTCCAAAAGCATGAAACCAACTCTCTCGAAATCATATGGCATGTTCGGTCCATTTCTGGTCACCAAACACCTTTGTGATCACCAATGTCAATTTTGTGTTAAGGCTTAGCACCTTCAATAAATACAGATTGGGCATGAATAGAACAGTTGAATTCAATATTTAAACATTGTTAATTTTCTTTTGTAGATATCTCTGTTTCAAAAATGGGCTGTTCCTATGTTCTGATGTGTCTTTTATGCTTCCTATGAGAGAGATTGTCAGAATAAACAAACAAACATATGAGGAAATAGAAGATTTTACTGCTTTTACCCAAATGTTTTCCCATGATACATATTGAGGTTATCTACAAATGTAGTTCATCACCATTTTGGCGACATTTATTTGGCACTAGCAGAATTATATATATATACCCGGCGATGCTCGGGTTGAATTGATTAAATGTTGATTCTATTTTATAGAAAAATGCAAGCATCATTTAAGTGTACAGAATGTTTTTTAACATTGTTTTAACTTTTTCATAGCTTCTACAATTTGCTTCGGATGCAAATATGTATACATAATATATCCATCCATATAATCCATTTCATATTCATCTCACTCTTGCTGTAAAACAAACTACAAAAGCTTTTTCTGAGATGACTTCTTCAAAAGTCGATTTTGAGTTTTGGAGAATAAATACAAACAGAAGCGAAATTCTGGACATTGAAAAATGTAGAATTCTGAAAAACGAAAGATCTGACCACGCACGTCGAATTTCGATGTCATGAGAATATTCTGAAATAGAGAAATTTGAAAAGATGCTTGAAAAATATTGATAGGCAATAATGAATTTTATTTACAAAAGAACACTAATTTACGAAACTTAGAAATTCTCAGATATGACCACAACATTTCTGTCTTAACTCAAATACAAAAACACTGGATTCTAAATCTAATTTATAAAAAAAACATTAATTCTGCCATTGCCAGATACCGGATTACAGAATTACACTTTTATGATCAATGAGTTTTTTGGCTTTTCGTGTTCCATTACAAAATGCAAGTTGTGTAAAATTAAGTATTTTAAATATCCATTTTTCATCATTTAAATATTCCTAAATTATTTATATTGTAGAAAGAAATAAAAAATCAGTTCAAACATAATTTGAATCTTAAATTGTTTAAGTATAACGTTTCGGAAAAAATTGTTTTTCGAGCATTACTGGTGAAACGATTTTATTGGAAAATTTGATTTGTTATCAATACTGGTAAAACCAACTGAGTTGTGTACCGCAATTGTTTTATGCTCAATGTTTTTCCTATGGCAATTTGGAATTGATTTAGCCCCCTCTGCACACCTAGATTAAAGAGAATGGGGTTAATATGTAGCTTGCGTTACTCGTAGGGTTCCAAAGTATAAGGGAACCAAATTTGGTGTGGATTGGTCAAACAGTGTAGATTTGTATAGAAAACATACATACACACATCCATTTTTACATATATAGATTAACCAATTCCCTCTAATATATCAATGTGGGTTCCTTTCATTGATATTAGAGTGAATAACATTGCAGAGGTTAGCCAATGAGGGCTCATTAGACACTCTAAGGTCACCTGAAATTCCAGCATTCCTAAAAATTTTCACTAGAACATGTACTTACACAGCATGGAAGACCCCTGTTCCCAATTGGTTCCCAGCAAAATTTTTCAAGATATACCATAGATTTCATCTAGGAGAAGAAATCACAAACAGCCATTTCAAGACTGCACAGTGATCACTAAAAATTCTTAGATAACAAACAAGTTCATGTTTCAGTCTGTCTTAAATGATTGAAGACGCGGACCACTTCCTTTTTTGCACTAATCTGGATCCTCGTGATCCAGGTAATAAAAATAACTCATTTTGACTGTCACACTTTATAAGAAAGCAATCATAAAAATTGTATTTTCTGTTACTAGTTGCCTTAACGTCAATGCTTGTGGCATGAGCAGCTGTATTAAATCAGCAGTCTTCATTAGTTAGAATTATACCTAACAAGGAAAATCTAGAATCATGTGCTCAGATAACAAAATATACCTGTTGAAGTTTATTTGTGAATTTGTGGTCCCTCAAATATTATGTGAAATAACTGAGTAAGCAGATGTGTTAGTGAAGTACCTGACCCTGCAAAAATCAGAAATGGATAAAAATTTAATCCAGGTCATCTACCATTATTGCTAAACATTCAGATTTCAATGTACCTTTCCTCATTGTACTTGGAGATAGACATTTAAAATGTTTTCATACACTCACTGCTATTATGAATTCTACTGAAATGGGTTTTATAAATATTTTGTATACTTATTTTTTTTACTAAAAATATGTAAAAACTTGTAATGCATTTCTCTCACAGAAAACATTTTCCAATGAAATAGCCTTCCTAAAACTTTTGAAATTCTCTTTTCTGTGTAATATGTAATATATGTTGAATATGCAGTACAATGTGTTAGCAACAACGTTACTTTCTGAGAATAGGTGCAAGGAGCAACAGCTCTTAAAAACATAAGTTTAGCCTTTTTAATGGGTATTGTTTTCAATGCCAAATTTGCAGTTGCCCTGTTGGAAGAGTAGCAGATTAGCAACCAGAGGGTTGTGGCTTTGTAACTCAATCCAACCAAAGACCCTCTTGTGCGTGGGGGCTGGTACACATTAAATCTATCATGGCCTCAAATGTCCTCACATTTGGCATGGTATGAAAGTTTGGAGAGTGGAGTGTCAGCTCGGGTTCTAATCTCATCGTCTGACCGTGTTCAAAATTACAATGTGTTGTTCTTGGATCTTTTCCTTCAGGATTGATCCTTGCCCGTCGCCAATAACCATTATGTTCTAGTGAGACGTTCATTGAACTACCAAACTGCCAAATTATATTTGTGTACTGCCTTTTTTGTCTGAAATAAATACATTATATAAAAGTAACATATTGGAAAGATAATAAAAGAAAAGTAAACTATTCAAAAATCTCTAAATTGATACTTTGGAAATAGGTAGATAGATTATGATACGATACACAAAAAATGTGTTAAGTATTCATGACTTTAGCATGATCAACTCCTCCAGCTTCATACTGTTGATAAACAATGTCTATGCAGTTATTGGGAACTTTGAATTTCTTTCGTTTCTATTGAAGTTTGAAAATATTCTGTTTGAAGTTATTTACAATACATACATCAATATAACTGTTTGAAATTTCAATGTTTATTATAGGATGAAGTATATAGAAGAAGAGCTAGGTAAAAGGAAAGGCATCAGCATTTCATCTGCCAAAAAAGAAGCATTGTATGTTATTTATAAATATTTTAAGTGTTTTACACAAGAACTAATAATATAAGTCATTTCTAACTTAATTTTATCTTTCCACTTTTTTGCAGAACTCCATTCATTTGTTTAAGAATGTAAAATTATCTGTGCTTGATTGCTTGATATTAAATATCAACAAACAAGAAATAAATAAGTTAAGAATTTTCAATACTTATTTATTTTTAATAAACATAAGGTGTTTATTTCCTCTTTATAGTTGAAAAGTTAAATTGATTTCCATAATGTTGTATTAGATCTAATCTGAATGTTAATTTATTGTTATCTGAAATATGTTTTTTATTTAAAAAAATATTTGTGTGCTAGCCTAGTACCTAAGTGTTTGGCTTTGGTTCAGCAGGCTCTGGGTTCAAATTTCAGTCTGGAATTGATGTTTACAGTGGTTCAGGATCCACTTTATATCGTAGGTCTTGGTCCAATTTGCCCTCATGTAGCAAAAAATTACTGCCATGAAACAAACCATAATACTTTTACTATCTTTTTTTCGTAAAAGGAATTAATGTATGTAGAAAGAAAATTGTCAAGAAGCCAACAAATAACAATTGGTTTATATTTGACTGAATGAGTAGTTTAGTGCACTACTGGACTGATTGTGCGCATATTTTGACTTTGTAATTGTACAATACAAATGCAGGTAGATTGTTCTTGAAAGTCCACTAAAAGAGAAGATATATCATATCTAGGTAAAGAAACATAATAAATGCTAAAGTGGGGCGATAGCCTACATCACAGCTAGAACATATCACATCCCTGCAAGAAAAATTACATACCTAAAAAATGAAAATTTTCTTTTTTAATGTGGATTATGTTTCATGCTACATTGGTGTTCAACCAAGAAAACTGACAAGTAATGATTCTCCGAAAAACTGAATGTCGTTTTGCCCAACTCAAATGCTGTTATAGAACGTAATTAGAGTGTCACAAGTTAGTTGGGTCTTATCATTTGAAGAGTGATGACTTGTGTTTCTGCAGGAAAAGCATCTTATATCTATCTAGTCGTCATTTTTTATGTTTTAATGTGTGTAATCTAGTCTAATCATTCTAGAAAAACATTTCATTTTATGATAGTCTTGAAAAAGTATGTACATTATTGACTATTTTGCAATACATCAGTTTTTAATTACAATATTGCATTCCTTTTAGTTGTATTTTGAGTTATACTTTGAAATCATTAAATAAGCAAACCACAAACAAAATTTACGCTACTTAAAATAAGGGTGTAAAAAGAAATGCTAAGAAAAATATTGGGTGGGAATGCATATACCTTGAAGGGGATTTTCTTTTGCTAAAATTAGCACTTTTGGGGGGAAACTGCATTCAAATAATTCCAAACTTTGTCCATTTATTATCATTTCGGGTATTCAAAAAAAATATCATTTTCATGATGAATCATTCCTACTAACCCTTCTTGACCATGACATCTCGCGAAGTTCTGTGGTCACTGGTTGGCATGATTTCCCAACTCCAAGTGAACTTAAACAAGCTTAACTGTTTTACTTAATACACTTGTAGCTATCACTTGAACGAACCAGAAAAATTGTTGCTAAATATTTGAGGAAATGCTAATCCAATCAAACCCAAATAATCGATTTTGCTAAAAAAAATGACAGTTTATACTACAAAACTATAAAAACATAACATTGCTTTTCTGTTCCTTAAAAGAATAAAAAATGTTTGTTTGACATGCTGTAGAAATTTTAATTCAATCAATCCAATGTGTCCTTCCATTTTCGAGTCAGATGTCGCTTGCATGTTTTGCACAGCTTTGACAACGTTGATTATTTTCTCACTTGAAAGCAGTTCTTGATGGTAATTGATGGTTTGAAGAACTGCTACTATTGCAATGCAGGTGAATATATATAATTAGGTGTGAATTCAATGCCCCGACAGTTACAATGTCTACGTTCTGGTTCCAACACTGTTAGTTTTCATGCCTTTAAAATCTCTTGTTCTGTTGATATTGTGGTGGTGGATATACTATCGGTAATTATTTCACAAATTTGTTGTTTCGTTTTAATATTTTGCGATGTGATTTTGAATTTTACCAAAGCATTAGCATCAGTTAGTTATTGGGGAATAAATCTGGTAGTTTCATATATATATATATCATGCCAACCACTTGTGAAAAAGCTGTCTAATAAAAATACTTAAATTCTACATGAGTGTATGTTAGAACTGGGCAAATTTTGTAAATTTTGACTTAAAATTTGGCACTCCATTTTGTAAAATTACTTTAACATAAGTATTTTTTCACAAAAAAATCCTCCTCTTTTAAAATTTGATTTTGTATTGTGCATCAACTTACATTTTTCTGTTTCAGAAAACTAGCTGATGGTAGCAGTGCTCATGACAGTGAGGAAAGCGTGGGAAGTGATGGGTAAAAAATAAGTTTCTTATTTTGCACACAAAATGTACTGCCTGACTTTATATAATTTCAAGAACTTCTGTATGGAAAATCTTAAATTTAATAAAGTTAAAAATCTAACTTCCATAATAACTTCGAATGCTACAATATAAAATTATAAAACTTAAACTTAACCTCTTTTGAGTTAAATCTCCTCAGAAAAGTTTTTTAAAATATATAAGTTTACTCTCTTAGTTTTGTAAACTTATATAATATTCTAATTGGTTTCTTCTGCTACTTTTCGCAATATTACAATGTCTATAAAAACATGCTGATTGAATAAATGTTACATGAGCATCCAAATTACAGATTTCAAGTAAAATTCAAGTTTTCTAAATTCCGTAAAAGTACATAATGTGACAGGTCAATAAATAAATGCATTGCCCTGTAATTAATAAAAGCTGTTTTATATATGATAATTTGAAGCTATATCAAGTTCAACTTCACAGTCATAATAGTATCATGACTCTTTCTATGCCTTTTTCGTTTTGATCTAATTTAAAATTACCTTCGAAATTTTTATCACCTCTAAAATCTGCCACGTTTTGCTACTCAGCAGTGATGCATAATTAATTATAAAAATAGCAATGAAATCATCTTTAGAACAAAACGACTACTGATGCCACTCAGTTTAAACTAAATACTGTTTTACCATGAATCTAATAAACCAGTTATGTTGACACATATTGAACAAAATAGTACCTAGAGCATCAGAAATTGTAGAGTTGTGATAAATTTTGTTAGTTTTTGTTAGTTTGATTCCAAAGCTTGCATGTATGTGTACAAAAGATGCTTTTGGTTACATACATACCCATACTGGACATGTCTGCAACCAAAGTGGAAAGTTAACAGTTACCTGTATGAAATATGAGTGTAACCAGAAGAAAGTTACTTTATGTATGCTACTTTTAATATTTTTGTAGAATGTTTATTTTCCATTGTAGCTTTTTAAAAATTTTGTTTGTCTTTTAAGAATTTGTGCTATCATTGTACACTGATTTGTTTGAATTTTTATCTTAAATCTGATAAGAGAACAAAATTGTTTTGATACAAGCCGTACACAAAAGACTTAGCAAAGCATCCGTAGTTCCTTTTCAAAAATTGATATAAAATCTTCCTTTGCAAGCACAGTAAAGAATAACGTCTTTTTAGCATCAAACATACTTTGTTTTAAACCTGGAGATTAGGAATTAGAATTTCCATGCTTTATTGAAGTATTATTTTCTCTTTTATATAAGATCTAAACATTTTCAGAAATCTTGATTGTTTTTAAATTTTTCTTGGATGTGAATTTCCACGAAAGCCGTTTGATATTTTATTAAACTTTGTGAAACTCTAAGCATTGCAAAAAGTTATGAAACATGGAAGTTATGAATGTTCAGTCTGAAACGTATCTTAGAAATTAAGTGTGAAATTTGCATTTTGTTCGTAATAACTTTAATGAGTAATCTAATCGATAACTTGCAAGGTAAGGAGTTTCAAAATTAATGTTTCCAATTTTGTTTTGCAAGTTTTTAAATACTTCCACTGCATTTGTTCCCCATCCTTTTTATCATGGATAAGTAACTCTTTAATGCATGTTATTATTGATTTCTGTTGTAGCATTCAATTTTGAAACTTTCAAACAACTTCTCTTATTTTATAGACCCCTGAAAGCAGATGATGTTCTGTTTGAAGTGCCGGAACACTTGAGACAGACCACTGCCAAGAAGTCTGAAGAGATGTTGTCCAATCAAATGTTGTCTGGTATCCCTGAAGTAGATTTGGGAATAGAGTAAGTGTGCTGTAATGGATCTGTTTTAAAATTAACTTTACAATAATTTAGGTACACTTAACCACAGAATTCCCAAAAGTAATATTTAAATTTTAAAAACGGGACATTCAGATGTGCTACTAGTGAATTTCGTACATATCATAAGTAGGGCTGCCAAGGATGACTAAAAGGTGACTTTTTGCTACTATTTTTCAACCTTAGCAACATTAGGTATCTTTTTGAGCAAACTTGTCTCAAAAGCTTGTTTTCAAAATGTTGGCAGGTTTTTTAAATTTTACTCCAGCGAAAATTTAGTCCCTTTTTCAACTGTTAACAATGTTTTTCTGATTTTTCTTTAAGGGGAAAATTTTCCAAGGGATGCCAATTTCAAAGTTTTGGCAACCAGGGAAAAAACATCGGAATCTGGTTGCGAGATTGTCATGAAAACCTTACAAAGAAAATATTTATTTATTTTTTAATTTTAAAATTATAATTCCTTGGAGATTTCTGTTTCATACTTAATTAGCACATATTTTGTGTTTTTGCCAATTCATTTTGTATCCAACCAGAGTTTTGTGAGTTTGAATCCAAGCAAAGATCGTCGTGTACAAGGAGGCTGGAGCATGTTAAATCCGTCGTGGCCTCAAATGTCCTCACGTTGGAGTGGTGTGGAAGTTTGGAGAGTGGGGTGCCAGCTCAGGTGTTGCCTTGTCACCTGACCATGGTTTGAAATGACTTGGTATTGTCCTCAGATCTTTCCCTTGGGGATCCTGGACCGTTGCCAATAGCCAGTTTTGTTGCTCCAGTGCGACGCTTATTAAAATATCTATCTACAATCAACTAAAATAGGGTTTAAGAGGAGTCTGTTTGCTACTATTTATAAAAATTAATTCTACTATTTCAATAGTGCTTGGGGGAGGGCTGTGGCAGCCTTGCACAAGCAAGAGAGAACTGGATATCGAGTTGCTACTTGAGTAATGCTTAACCACTTAAAGCGCAAGTTTTTTTCGGAAAAACTGGTAAAAAATGATTGAGTTTTTTTTTGACAGAAAATGAATATTTATATAAGTATAGTGTAAGTTATTTTTTGCATTTTCAGTTGCAGGGGGTGGGGTAAAAGTTATAAAAAAAATTATTATACAAACAAAGTGTAAACGATTTGATTACATGTTTATTTTGAATTTCAAAATATTAATAATAATAAAATATTAACTTCAGATTCACTTCCATCACTCAAGAGATCATCACTTTCATCGCTGAAACTTTCTGATAAATTGGCATATTCAAAATCGTCACAGTCGCTCATTATCAGATAACTTTTTCTAAACAAGTTACAAAAGCACTTAGTAAAAATTAATTTATGGTTAACTGTTTACTTTTATGATATTTAACGTAATAAATATGGATATATTACCGTTTAGACAACTAACAACTGCTTTATAACAAAGAATTCCTAACAAACTTATAGCTAATCATCAAAATGCACCACTTGGTTTACACAAGAAAAATGGTGCATAGTGGTGCCATCTACGGTAAATAAGTTTAATATCCATCTATAAATAAGTGGTAAATCATCTATGATAAATAAGTTTATGCCATCTATGGTATAAGTTTAATCTAGCCTATCTATTTTTACTAGAACGGATCTCAGACGGGCATTAGAAATAAAATAACGTGAGATACAAGAGCGCCCGTGTGAGACACGGGCATGTGCAAATTTGCCGGTAACTTTCGCCCGTGTCAAACACGGGTAAATGCGTTAAGTGGTTAAGATATTGTTTTACTTCAAATCCCTTTTTGTGTAAAATATTTTATCTGGGAAATTCAGATGTGTGTGTTGTAATAGTAATTCTAATTTAAAAGTAAATTTTTTTAAAGAACTCTCAGGGGCACATCTCCTTTCGGTGTGCACGGGCTTCACGGACCTGATGTACTCTAGTGATCTTTTCTTTTCCCATAGGGTTTACTGTCTTTACCAAGCACAGGAGTCGCACTCCCGTGATACACAAGATATCTTTTTTCTGCCTTGATCCCTCTATTTCTTCCATCAACTACATTTTCTACTTGACGTTGTCTTGTGTTGGTCCAAATATGGCCCTTGCATCATGAAACCTCAAAACAACAGACCAATTACTTCTTAATAAATAGGCATTTTAAATCTGCCTAAAGTAACCTCTTTCCAGTTAATTTTGTCAGACAATTTACCAAAACATCTACTAATAAACATTTTTACCATGCATAAATGTACCTGTATCTACTTTAATTGTACGTGTTTCCGCTGCAAAATAGAATGACAATTTCCATTTCTTTCAGAGAGCGCATCCGAAATATTGAAGCCACAGAAGAAGCAAAACTCCAAGTTCTACGAGAGAGGATGAAAAAGAAAGAGAAAAGCATGTCATTTGTTCCCACCAACATGGCTGTCAACTTTGTACAACACAACCGATGTAAGATGCATCCCATACATGCTCAAGTGAACAGAAATATAATTTATTAAAAATTTTAAAACTTCCGAATGTGACTAATAGAGATAAAATCATAATCAATAATATTTAGTGGTCATTTTGCTCCACTTCACCTCTTTTAATCTTTAGTGATATTTTGAAGTTTTTAAATCTGACAATCACTGAGACTAATGCTTTACCTGTCTTTGTACAGAAATAGAATTAATCCTTGATTTTTAAAATTGGGAGACTATGAATCAGGTATTGGGATCAATCCCAAAGGGAAAGTTCAAGGACACCTCTTAATTTTGAATCATAGTCAGATGACGAGGTCAACACCTAAGCTGGCAGCCCACTCTCCAAACTTCCACAGCACACCAAGGTGAGGACACTTGAGACCATGACAGATTTAACATGCTCCAGCCCCCACACACAATATTGAGTTTCTAACTTGTAACCATCCAGTTCCTAATCCTCGACTCTACCAACCAGGCTACCACGGCCCATGTATGAAACGGGTTCCGATTCAACAGTCTCGAGTTATATGAGTCATGTTAAAGTTAAGATGGTTTTTGTTTAACAGCTCATATCAATTCTTGGATTGCAACATTGTTGATTTACAGTTTATTAATAAATATTGTAATGCAATTAAGTTAGTTGCAAGAATTTAAATATTATTTGTTAATAGTAGAGTGAAATTATCTTTGTCCAACACATGTTAGATTGGGGACTAAAATTATTCTTAATACTGATAATGATTGTACGATGATATGCAATGTGATAATTCACTAATATTTACTGTGTAACTTCTAAAAGATTTTTGAAGCCTATGCAAAAATATGAAAGATCCTATTTCCTCCTAGATTGTCTGTAATATTTTGTTTTCATGTTCAACATGGAAATGAATATACATATATAACAATTTAATCCAAAAATATAATTGCGGGAGTGTATGAGCATTCTTTTAGCATTTTTGCTGCTCATATGTAGAAAACACCATTTTGTGTTGTCTGGGTCAGGCTCCTCCCTGATGATCCACCAACACCACTCGCTTCATCTTTAAAATTTCTTTCTAATTTCCTTTACTTGAATAATTATATGTATATATATAATATATATTTGGTTGGAACTTTTGTATTCTTTTTGTTTCAGTTAACATAGAAGATGCAGAGCAGCCTAAGCCTAAAAAGATTAGAAAAGAGGTAGTTCCAGTGAGCAAATATTCCCCTCCAAAGATGACTCCTACAGGTTTGTAAAATTTACTAACATTTTTAAGATCTTATTAAAATATGGGGAATAAGTTCTAATGCGAAAAAAATTAACTAAAGTCATATTGGAAAAGTAATTTTATGTTTTTCAATAGTGCCTAATAAAGCAAAAACAGAAGATGAAGAAAAAGCCACAGATGACTTTCATTTTGAAAAGTTCAAGAAGCAATTCAGACGTTTCTAGTGCTTTTTATATCGAGACTTGAAACATTCCCATAGTGTGGTTTCAAGACAAAAATATTTATTGTTTTATGAAAAAAAAACGTAAAGCATTGAAATACAGTTTGAACAAAAGTTACATTTGGTACTTTATTATGTGTAATATAATCTCTAGTTTTGCATTTACATATTAATATTTAAGCAATATTAGTAACTTGAAAATAAAACCTCCCATTTCAATAATGTATGGTAGCAGAGCCACGATGGTCTGGAAGGTCACTGAAAGAATATGTCTTGTAATTTTGTAAGTTGTATTTCCATTTTATGTAAAATCATATCTAAATAATATATAAGGATATAATTGTGTTGTGAGGACTCTAGGAGATGAATTCTGAAATTGTAAATATATGTACTTTCTTGTTATTAAATTTTAATTTTGAAAATCTTATTGTACGAGTTATTTTGTATTTATTGATAAAATACTAGCATAATATATTTATATGTTATTTGGAAACATTTTTCATTAAACAGAAAGTTCTTACAATTTTTTAAATAGCCTATCGTGTTGCTCCAGTGAGACATAAATTAAACTATCTACTTACCTTAAACATCTTTAAATTAGCTTTTGAGGATGTAAAACTCAATATATTAGATGCTAAAACAAATTTGTTTTAAATCTGTTTTAAAGGTGGATTGTATTTTTTGACTCAAGGCCCAGATCTGGCTAAGCTTCACCTAACGATGTTTTTCCTAACAAGTAAATAGACACACAGGGAAAGTTTTTCTGATGCTGAAGAGATACACCCAGGGTAGTTACAGGAACCAAATCTGTGTTGCCTACAACTTGCTTGCTGCTAGCTCATTGGGAAAACCCACTAAACGATTTGTTTAAAGGAAAATAATGTTGCAAATTGTTTTCTGTGATCCAGAAAGAGAAATATTTTGCTCATAATGAGACTTCTATACAAAATATTAGTAAAAAGGCTTTTAAACCATAGTCTAAACCCCTTTGAAAGATCCCATTAAAATATGGGAAATTAATACTAAAGAGACTGGTTCAAAATTATGTGTTGTCCTCGATCTTTTCCATCGGGTTGGATCCCGGACTGTTGCCAATAGCCCTTTGTATTGCTCCATGGCGACGTTAATTAAAACTACCTACGGAAGACTAGTGTTAAACAATTGTTCTAATCTCAACAAACTTTTAAACTTTTAAATTAATATTAACTTTGAATAAGGGTATATGTAATAACTGTAGTCGACAAATTCTAGTGTTAAACTTATGGGTGTACATAACTGCTATTTCAAACTAATCTCTCTAAAACTTGGTAGTCAAGTAGCTAGCTCTCTCTTCAGTTCTAGGTGAATCCAAGTCTATGGATGTCGTAAATATTTATAGTGTTTTGCTTAAAAATCCACTTTAAACCATGTGCCGCGGTAGCCCAGGTGGTAGAATCGCAGATTAGCATCCAGAGGGATGCGAGTTCAATGCTCTTTCCAACCAAACACCGTCATGTATGTTGGAGCTGGTGTACGTTAAATCTTTCGTGGTCTCACGTTGGCGTGGTGTGGAAGTTTGGAGAGTGGAATCTCAACCTCGTTATCTGACCGTGGTTCGAAATTGCGAGGTGTTATCCTCGGATCTTTCGCTTCCTGTTTGATCCCGGACCATTGCTTTGCTCCAGCGCAAGGTAAATTCAAATAGCAACCATTTTTAACCATAGATACCAGTGTAAACCCTCGTGCAGCAATAAATGTGACCTTTGAGCTAAACCGAACACTTTAATACTATGAGTGATTTTTTCTGTAAGGCTAAACCCAAATAGGGTAAGCGTTTTTGCTGTAGAATGTGCGTCCTGAATGTATTCTGTGACATTGAGGTATTTCCCATAGAGGAAATATAAGAGTGAGGAATGGTGACCTTTTTATGTACCCAGATCATGTGTCCAAAACTAGTAACGTGACCCTTAGACTAATATCGGAACGATAGACGACGGCCGTCCATTGATTCATCTGATTGTAGGAGACTGGTGATTTCATCACTTTTGTCGCCACTCCAGAAATACACATTCACACACCTACCCTCTCGTAAGACAATACATCGCCAAACTAGGCAATAAGATACCAGATCGGCCAACCAAGTAAATTCTTCACAGAGCAGTCACACCATTACTAGCCAGCATGTTGGTCATAGTTTTTGAAGCTCTTCTCAACAACAGTGTTCCATTCTACTTATATTTTGCGTCTCCGCCATCCACGAATAGCATTAGATAACCGGAAATGAAATTCCCTTCTTCCTGTGGTTTGTTTACATTGAAAATTCCTCTCATTCTGCGACATCTAATGTTCCCGACTGCTTGTTTTAGGTTTTTAGAAGAAAAGTGTTCTTCAGAAAGATTTTAAAGTTTTGAAATTATTAACCCGTAACTAATGGCATACCTCTAATTGATGAAAATATATGTTAATTGAGAACTTCGCTATTTTGTGTACTTCATATTCGAATATTTAGTGATTGGGATTGATACTACTTTGCAAGTATTCATGAAAGACATGTGCACTTGTTTCTTTCAAATTGCTGTATTAACTGATCTTCTACCCGACGTAAAAGAGACTAATAAATGTATTATGCTTTAATCTAATTTTGCTATAGAAGAGTCACTGTTCGGCAATCTGCTTTAGCACAAGATGGCGCCACGATCTCTTAATCCAAAAAATCTACTGTAGTAACGGACTTTTTCGAATGAAAATCAGTCAGGGAAAATGAAGCCATCTACCGGTTCGGATGGAGGGTGACTGAATTGCTTAAAGTAAAATATGCAATTGTAAACAATTTGACGTCAAAATTTAGCCGGTGATGAAAGCAACTGTAATTCAAGCAAAGGGCACCTTTTGATTTTCATAGAGTGATAAGGTTTCAGTTTGTTTCAGATATTCAATTTTTGCAAGATTTAAAAACTGACCCAAGCTATATTTTTATATTCAGTAGATTTATTAGATCTAAAAATATAATTATTTCTAAAAATATCCCATCAAAACTATTGCAAGGATCTGCTCCCTTATTTATGCATACGGTAAGGATTTCTCAAATCACTACCAGCTTTTTCTAGACCAAGGCTTCTAGACTTCCAATTTTTGTTTGAACGTTTACCTCACCACGATAAGCCTTACTTTCAAGTTTAATAAAGAACTAATGCTCAGTCTGTGGAACAGTAGATTCCATTGTTTATCCGTAACATTCACTGTCTTTCTCATTGGAAAAAAATTAAATTACTGTATGCAATAAACACTCCTTGCCTAATGCTACATTATTTTTGTAATGAAAGCCTATCAGCTGTTCCAGAGGCACCCCAACTACTCCTGAATTTCCCAGTGAAGCTATTCGTTTCTGCTTGCTGTCATTAAAAGCATCGACAGTATTGAGTTCCAGCTATCAAAGATTTTCAATGCAAACAAACAAGCCATACGGTCTGCGAAGATTTTATTTACTTCTAGCAGTCCAAATGCTCTCGGAAGATACCTATCGGTGTTGCCTTAAAATGTAGTTTATCGCCGCTTAGGCAACGTTTGACTTTTAATCTATATAGTGTTGACGGAGGATTGCAAGTTCGAATTCAACCAAAGACCGTCGTTTACAAAGGGGGATGGTGATGTTAAATTTGTCGTAGCTTCAAATGTCCTCACGTTGGCGTGGTGTTGAAGTTTGGAGAGTGGGGTGCCAGCTCAGCTGTTGCATCGTCATCTGACCATGGTTCAAAATTGGTGTTGTCCTCTGTTTCCCTTTGGGATTGATCCCGGGCTGTCGTCAATAGCCCATTGTGTTACTTCAGTGCGACGTTAATTAAAATACCTTTCTACCTGTATAGTGTTGATGAATCAACTATCATCTCAATTCGGTATTGTCTTTTGAAAGTCCCACCGGCCTCCTTGAAGCCCCTGAGAAATTTCCTGGTGAACCTGTCCGTCCCTACTATGTTCTTTTAATTGTAAAAAAGGTGGTAATTAACCAGCAATTAATTATATTGTAATTCGAATGTAGTTATAATTATTGTAGTATCTCAGATTTATAATCTGCTTCAACAAGAGATGGCCCCACGAGTTGCTTTTAATCCAAAAATTTAAGTAGGATCTGAAGTGTGGTCTATCCACTTTGCATTGCTTCACGATGGTAAATGAATACTTGTATGTGAATACAGAAATGCATTTAATATGCTTCTTTTATACAACTATTTTAAGTATAAATGAATTTATATTTAAATTTTAAGAGTCTAGAAGCAAAACCCTAATCTCCAGTTGATCGAAATGTACAAGACAAATTTCACAACACTCCAACTTAACCAAGACAATATGCTACTTTCTCTGAGTCATTTTCTCTAAAACGTAGAGATAGCCGGTTTTGATTCTAGACCTCTCACAAATGTGTTTCAGATAATATTTACGAGCAATGCAAAGACGCCTATGTTCGGGTGGAAAATCAATCATTGGTCAAAGAAATTTTTGTATGGTAGCTTCTATGCATGTTTGCGTTATCAAATTCAAATAAAAACAGTTTTCGTGCAAATAAACTCAAACAACTTTTTTGTGAAAAACATTTATTCAAGATCTATTTACATTGAGATTCTAGAGGTAAGTGAACCTACAAAAGTTGAGAAGATTCGTGCAATCTGCGCAATCTAAGTACACATAAATACGGTGCAAGCTATAAAAACAAGCTCTTCAAAAGCACTATAATTTGTGAAGAAAAACCTAAATGAAAAGATAATTATATTTTTGAAAAATATGGATTTTACTCAGCGGAATTTTTACTCCATACTTTGTACGATAAATACAGAATCCCTTCAAGTTTTAACCCTTATGTACTTTGTTTAAATGATTGACAGTTAAAGAAGTGTTCACTTCTCATCCTTGTAAATGATCTTAAGATATACATATTGCAATCGCACCTGTCGATTTGAAGTAAAATAAAACAAAAAACAATTGTATTTCGTTTGCAGAGTTCTAAAAAGTATTTAAACTTAATTACAGTGTGAGATGAAGAAATCTCACAGTTCGTTGAGTAACTGGAATTTAAAGTGAGCATACAACTCAACTCAACAGCAAAGAAAACAATGAAACCTATGTACAAGTCTGAAGGAAAGATGCAGATGAAGGTATTTAGTTAATGATAAGTGGCATCAGCTTTACTAGAAAACGACGCTCTTATCAACGATTAGATTGTTCCATTTTCTTAAATCGATCCTTTAAAAGACAATTGGAATTTTTTTGTAAATAGAGTGAAAAAAGAATAAATTCAAACGATATTTCTTTAATCGCATTTCTTTTCCTAGAATTTTTCACGCGTATCGTTTTTAGGAAATTTATGAAACAAACGATTTTGTTTATTTTATTAGTCGAAGTCTTATTCGATTCTTTTTTTAAATATATAATCAGGACTTTTTAAATCGTTTGATAATCTTCAACCGAACAATAACTTTTCTCCTAAACCGAGCTCAATAGTTTCTTGCTTCGTCATTTAAAAATTTTCCAACTCATTTTTTTTAAATTCCCTGCTGAATTGTTTAATTTTTGGCACTGGATACATCATCGTTTGAGACTGAGAAGGTAAGGTTTTTATGCATAAGAGAAACGTTCTTTAGTCTATCAGTGTTTCAGGTCTATTTTCCATTCTGTTGTGTCCTGAACTGTTGATTAGGTCTTGCATTTGGTCTGCGGGCTGCACCTCCTTCACCTCCACCTTGAACTTGATTTCCGACGGGTTTTGCATCTTCTTCATCATCAGATGCAGGAGTGGTTGGAGGAGGTTCACTGTAAGAATAATTGTCACAAATCACCATATGAATTTTCATCGTTCAACACATTCAATTGTTGTAAACGTTTAATTTTGATAAACTTTTACATTTTAATCTCCTGGTTCGGACGAGGTTTCACGCCATTGGCAAAAGTGACTAGATCCTGATCTCGTCATCAGTAAAATATCGGCAATATGTATCTTGATGACGAAATATCTCGTGATTAGTAAAATTTATTAGATCTTGATAGACGAGATATCTCGTCGAAACCACTTGGAGGGTTAATAAATATAAATTATTGTACAGTAACTCTTTGATATACAGTGTTTCGAAAACATCTGACCAAATTGTAAAGAATGGTAGAGGGGCCCTAAATAAATATTTATAGAAAGGACACACATTTATTCAGCACGGACAAACATCCATGCCTTACTCCGGATTTGAATCCAGAAGCAACAATCTGACCACTGTACAACCTTTGAGCAGCTCGTCCATTTTCGTTTGCAACCCCATACATCAGATGCATATCCGAGAGCTCGGAATTCGTGTAGCGATGCAATGCCGTTGAAAATCCGAGCTGGAATTACGTCTTACACCACAGAAACGACATTATCGACTAACCTAAACAAGGCCTGCCACCTAAACGCGGCCATTTCCGGACACATTCTTTGACAAAAAGTGTTTATTTTGAGTCCCTCTACAATTTGGTCAGCTATTTTCGAAACACCCTGTATCGCGCATTCAGCTATTTTATGCTATACCTCTCTTCCAGATTGAGGTCACTCAGTAAAAACGTTCATTTGACATTCCCGACAGGGCTTACAAAAATAACTCAGTCTGAAGAGAAATTACGTGCCTTTTCCCAACCAATAATCAAAGGAACGGTGATATGAATCTTTGTTCTCCCTCATCACGTATCGTCGAACAAATGGCTGCTGGCGATCCACTCAATGGCGATATCACCCAGCCTTGGATCGAACAATCAAAAAGTAATGCAAATGCGTGTGAAAATCTCCAGAGATGACCTACTCAGATAAGACGATCCCATCTCTGAAATTAAAACACCAGACGTTCCCTTTATTAGAAGCCTGAGGGCTCTAACGAGAGAAACTTTTTAAGAGCAACCGCAAAGTGTTGAATCGTGTTTAGAAAAGAGGCTTCGAATTTATGCCTTGAGGCTTTATTAAATTTATTTTAAATACCAAAGGAACATTCCCGGTATGTTTGAAAGAAATTTGATATTTTTATTACACTGCCCAAAACTGAATCCTTAACTGTACCCGTTACTCTGGAAGTATAGGAATGTGGGAAGTGCACGGTAAGAAAGTTTACCCCTCCTTTATTGAATCTGCATTTTGATACGATACTATCAATTTAAATTATCAATAAAATAAACTATGAAATCGAGGTTATAGATGTAATAAACCACGAAAGAAGAGTGAAAGTAAAAACGGTGCTCTGAATTAGCACATAAATTATCTCTTATTTTATTAACACACTATTTGTTTATGTAAATATAGAAATTTTATGCCTTAGAAAACATAAAAAAGCGCCCTCTGGTGCCAGCTACAAAAAACCCAATGTTGATCAACGGTATACGTAAGTGATGCTGGTGAATGGCCTCCTTGAGAACCATGGGCATTTATCCTTGATGCACACAACATCCTTGAGAGCGGGTCAGCAAGTTCGGAACACACCGATCGATTTCCTGTCAGTTAATGAGCCAGGAGGAGGTTTCTGTCGTGTTGACCCAATTTCCAGGAATGATGTTTACCACTTCCCTTTCCTCGTGCAACCAAAAATACACCCTGAACGAGTTAATTAGAACGGCCGTCAACACCGGAGGAATGATTGGAATGTTCGATTCGAATGTTCTTTTTTGTGCGTGTTGTTTTTCTTCGATGAAATTGAATTTTTGAAAGAGAAAATTAAATACTTTCCCTATGAACATTAGGAATGAATCAATCATTAAACGGATGAAATGTCCTTCCGTACAAGGATAGAGCAGATCGCCAAAGCATTAGAACTGCCAGAGATTCTACAGCAGAATTTATCACTCGAACTACTTAAAATTGAGTTAAGGAAGAAAATTGAATGATTTCCCTGTGAGAATAGAATAGGAAGCGAATCAATCATTAAATAGACGAAATGTCCTTCCATACAAGGGGTAGAACATATCTCAAAAACGTTGGAAATGGAGAAAGATTCGAAAACAATTCATCGCTCAGATCATTTCAAAATGGATTGAAGAAGAAAGTTAAATGATTTCCCTGTGAAAATCACAGAAATGCATTAGAACGCCAATTAAAACAGGCAGAATTTATCGTTGGAGTTACTTCATAAAGGATTAAAGCTTGTTGCAGATTTTCACACTCTCACAGAAAAGCCATGGATATTCTAAAACAATATCCGACTCCTAGTTACTTATATACAGATACATCTTGTCTCACCAGACTTAAATTTTGATTAATTCAATCCCCCAAAATCACGATTTTTATGGTTAAAAGGTCTTTTCCGTATCACTTCAAGTTAAGCTTAAAATACCATTACCCAATTAATATTGTTTAAAATAATCGAAAGTATTCAGAAGTGACTTGAGACTGACTGCTACATCGTTTTCTAAAATGTAATTTGCGGCATCCCCACTCAAAAAATAATGTCCATGAGAAAATATTAGAAAATCTAATACTTAATACTTATAGATAACATCTGCTATCTGAGTGTGCTATAGATAACCATCTGCTATCTGAGTGTGCTCAAACTATTTTCAAGCTATTGACAACCGTTAACCCTAAAGACCAAAGATGGAGGTGAACTTATCGACAACATTGAAGGTAGAGATGGGCTGTTATATCGAGAGCCATTAAAATAAGTCTTGTTTCAACTTACCAGATAGCAACTGTTATCGAAAATATTAAATTTTCGATAAATGTTATTGCCAAATATTAAAAAAGAAACAAGACTGTCCCTTGAATCTAGTTTACAGGAGGTAAGAAAATGCTGTCTGGACTTACCATCCTGGCACGGTTTGTGAAAGTTCGCATCTGAGAGCAGTTGGACTGAAGGCCAGACCAGCTGGGCACCTCTGGAGTCTTGGGTAGCCGCCGACGCACAGCCAGAACCTGCCGCAAGACTTTTCAATGGGAATGTGACCGTTAGGTTGATCCTTGCAGATGGCTGGAAATATAGAAAAATTGGTTCATGGTTCAATTCCAGAAATCGTCATACGAACAAACGAATATGAACATTGAATACGAACAAACGAATCATGGGTTTTCTAGATAACTAACGAGTCAAAATTGAATAAAACTAAATTCAAATGTCGTTTTTTACTTGCACAAGAAAGTTTTCGAAAGGGAAACAATTTAGTTTTAATATGCATAACATGATCTTCTATCATGCTAACGAATCAATAATTAACCCTCTCGTCTAAGTTTGCTAAGTAGGAGATATCGCGTCGAGACAAAACTGACCTGTTACTCCAAGGAGAATAAAGATCCAAGTAGGAGAAATAAATTGTCCTTTGCACTGAATTGGTGACAGTTTGGAATAGATTTTTGCACTACAGACTGACATCTACTGGGCAGTTTCGAACCTAATAGATAAACCACCAGGAGGGTTAAGACAATTTTCAAGAATATTCTCGCAAAAGAACATTTGGAGAGGAATTCCGTGAAAAACATGGTGGAACAACATCTCAGACCATCCTGATTGGCCACGGAACATAGTAGTAGCTGAATTCCTCCTTGCTACTGGTCACGACTGCCTTTCTAAACATCTGCATCGCATATCTACACTAAACAATCCTTTTTCGAGCTCTGCGATCTTCAGGAGGCTATGGATCTTGCACACCTGTCCTGATGTCCTGCGCTCTCTTCTTCAATGTGGAGGAGATACTGGAAAGCGAAGGATCAAATGGGTCCTTAGACTTTTTTCGGTTGTCTTTTGTTTTTATTTGTTTCGTTGTTTGACTTCAGTTATTCTTTTGTAACTATTTCTCTTCCGTTGGAAATTAAAAAACATCGTGCATCATAATAATTTGTTACATTTTCAATCAATGGTCTCTGGAATTGAGACATGAAACGGCAATGGTAATGGAAATAGAAACGCTGCACATGATGATAAAAAAGGAAAATCTTCACTCTTCCTCTATGTGCCTCCGCCAACTTCCAAAGCTTGTGTATGCTTATTTGAATGGCAAGTTGTCTAATCGGTGGATTGGCTTTTCGGATACCTACGATTGACCATATCTTGGTTGGCCGCCTCAATCACCAAACTTAACCACTGGACGATCGATTCCTCTCACACAGAAATCATCTATTTAAAATCGCGTTTCTATGGTAACAAACAGGCGTGGACTTTGTAATGGGGCAGATCTTGGGGTAAGTAGACAATATATCGGTAGACAATTACTTTCAAAACCTCGTAAGAGTCCAGTTATTATAGTTTATGAAGTTTTAACATTATTTGGTTACAAATGTGCTTATTCTTACTTCAAAAAATCCTATGTCTACATCAATCCTAAAGCCGCCCTAGGCAGTTTTTGAATCTCATATCTCATAACTGGTTTACAGCTTGGTTTCTAGTTTTTCATTGTTCCCGAAAATTTTTTATATCAAGACATACGAGGTTTTAATAGTAAAACGATGATATGATTTTACATGCGGTGGGGCTTTGAACTGGCAAGCTTATTAACTCTTTAGAAATGAACTCCAGCAAGGTCATCTTCCTTCTCACCAGTCACATCACGCCTAGTCACTAAAAAGCAATCAGAGTAAAGAATACTTACGGTGTTTCTGGCAGTCGGGGACGTTGTCGGGCCAGTCGCAGGAGTGGAGGACATCGTTGTAGAGGAGAGAGAAGGGGCACTGTTGGATGGTGGCAGTTCCGTTCCAGCATTGCCAGTACCTGGTGCAACTGGTCTGGTGGGCGAACACTCCGTACAGCCATGGGCAGTTATCAGTGCCGATTGGAGATTCTGAAACAGAAAACGGATTCTACAACCACGCAAAGTATAAAGGACTTCACTTTACCCTTCTGAGATAATCACACGCAGATATATAATCTGTAACCCACAATCATCCCTGCATGTCTTCCGACCAGTTTTGACCTTGATCAGTAATAACTTTCATAGGATTCTTTCAATCAATAGATGTGGTTTTTTAGTCATTACATGTATTGGGATAAATCAATTTAAACACTATTCGTAAATCTCGTAACACTCAAAGGATTAATAAACGATTCTATTGGGCCTGTGAGAGTTTCGCACACATATATCCGTTCTGAAACCTGCAATCTTTCCAGCATAACTTCTTACCATCTTTGATCTATTTGATCAATGGATCTTTCCTATGATTCTTACAAACAATTGATGTGGTTATTTAGTGATGTGTGTTGCGGAAAGAAATAAATACTACACTACTCGGAAATGACGTTCAGAGGGTTACTTCCGGTCATTCCACTAGAGCCTCTCAACATTTTTATCTCTTATTTATAACGATGGTACTCATAAATAAACCATATAAAATGAGCATTGTAGACCATGACCAATACAATTTGACGGTCGAGTAGACGAGCCTCTTCTCTTAGCCCTCTGAATGTCGCGAAATTTCTTAGTAGTGTAGGATTGCTTTTACCCTACAACACACAATGACTTAATAATAGCATCGATTCGTTGGAAGAATCCTAGTAAGGATTCAATTGGTCAAGAAGGTCAAAGCTGTTTAGAATTCATGCAGGATTCAGAAAGAACACATGCATATGAACCATGCAGAGGGTTAATTTCCATCTAGGGTTCCTCTTGAGGGGTTCACAAGCATAATTTTACCTTGAAATCTGCAAGGTTTGACCCTGCTGGAACAATAAAATCTTTCCTAATTCTTTCTAGTTAAGATGTGTTTATTTTGTCATTATCTGTGTTGTGAGGTAAAAACAATACTATAATACTTGGAAATCTAGTGACGATCACAGAGTTGATATTTCCAAAGAGTGACCGATGCAGTCAGATTTAGCGTACAATAACTTCATTTAATCAAAAATAGACTCTCATTTGGGTTATGTTAATGGGGTCAGTTTTATAAATTACTCATCGACTACGTAGTGTCTAGACACGTGTCTGACATGATTTAATAGTATTTCTCTATTACCGTGAATTCATAAAAAAGAGAGTATGAAGATGATAATGCATCATTTCGAAGTAGATATTCGATCATCTTAAACTTATATGGAGTATTTTCATATTATCCCAAAGAGGTTAACTAAAGTGAGTGTATCTCTATAATATGAGGAAAGGACACGAGTGTGAGTCACAATAATTATCGGCAATGCAATTGTGCAGTTGCATTTGTGTTTTTGTTGGCAGTATTATCGTTTCCAAGCACATCTCTAGGTGAGGTTTCTGTCGTATCACTGTTGCCCAGATTTGAAGTTAAGGAGCCCGGTTAGTAGAGTAGCGAATTAGTAACTGGAGGGATGCAAATTCTTAACTTCACCCATCCAAAGACTGTCGTGTACGTGGGGGCTGGTGCACGTTAAATCTGGCCTCAAATGTCCTCATGTTTGTGTGGTGTGGAAGTTTGGAGAGCGGGATGCCAGTTCAGGTGTGACCACATCATCTGACAGTGGTACAAAATTACAAGGTTGTTGTCCTGAGATCTTTCCCTTCGGGATTGATCCCGGACGGTCGCCAATAGCCCGTTGTGTTGCTCCAGTGCGATGCAACCTTGAAGTTTTGAAGTTGCTAGGTGAGTTCCATTGTCGATGGCGTAACGTTATCCAAAGCTGCTCCGCTTTTCGTTTCTTATGGCGTAAAAGTGTATCACAAGACCGAAATGCATCGAGGCCTTTCAACACAGAACAAGAACAGTATTTTACCCGAACTAAGTGGCTGCGAATGGATAAAAAGGTTCGAAAAGGGTCGAGCAAGTGCTACGCATGGAGAAGTGAGAAGTGTCCACTGACCGCATCAGCTATTTCCATGTACCTAACATGGTTCTGTTACACAGCCGAGTGACTAAAGTTGATGAAGTAGCAAATTAGTCACTCACCATGGACCAAGAAGTGGAAATGGTCCATGCGTTGTTCTCTGTTAACTCTTTTTGATGGGGGTCATAAGACAGCTTGCGTAAAGGTGGAACAAGTTGATTGAAAAGAAAGGGGACTATTGAACCATTGTAAGTTGACTATATCTATGAAAATAGAGTTTATAGATGAACTGCGAATAATTAATAACTTGTCCTCAAAAATCAAATTAAATTACTATTAATTAATAAGACTATTATAATTTATTAGTGCCTCTGGGGAGGTTCGTTGGGTTTTTATACCACACATACCATATCTGGCCAAATTGCACCAATCAGTTTTACCGTCAAGTAAATGGACATACGCACAAGAGGAAAGTTTTAGTGATTTGGTATTATAATTAACGTCGTGGTGGAGCAACACAATAGGCTATCATCGGGTCCGGGATCAGACCCTGCGGGAAAGATCCGAGGACAACACCACGTAATTTCGAACCACGGTCAGATGACGAGGTAACACCGGAGCTGGCAACCCCACTCTCCAAACTTCCACACCACGCCAACGTGAGGACACTTGAGGCCACGAGAGATTTAACCTGCTCCAGCCCCAACGTACAAAATGTCTTTTGGTAGGATCTAGTTTCGAGCTTGCAAGCCTGTGGTTGCTAATCCGCGACTCTTTCAACTGGGCTACCGCGGCCCCATATATATTTAGAATTATATTGTGCTGTACGATTAAACGTTTAAAAAGTAACTAAAAAAATATTTTACTTGTAATAAATTTTCTTTTTAACAAATTGGATTTTACATTGTGGAAAGACATGTTTACAATTTTTTTTAAATTGATATTTAATTGATTATATTCACTGCTTTTCAATCATTTTTATCTTTACTGTTAACAGTAATTTTATTTAATTTTGCTTCAATTTGTGCATCAAAAACAGTTAACTAATCCATTTAACGAACTCTATCTGGATATCGTGACTACCTTAAATAGAAGTTTGACTGTATTTGATGTGTGTGTGTGAAGTTCGTGCAAATCATGCTTGAATCTATAGCTTTGCCCATTGTTAGCTATTACCCTTCATATACACTGCGGGCCATAGAAAATGAAACATCATGAAGGATGGTCTTTGATTGGATCCAGTTTTGAACTCTCAACCCTCCTGTTGACAATCCGCTACTCTACTAATCTGGCTACCGTGTCCCCCGTAATAAGTAGGGATTCAAAATTATGACATTTTTGAAAGAAACTGAAGGATGTGGTACTTACGTCCCATGATGCTACCATCTTGTCCTGGACATCCCACCCTATGTGGGTAGTCGCAGCTCTGGATCAGGCCCCGGCCTTTACCAGAGAAGGCGAGACCGTTGGGGCAGGCCTTTTCCTTGGGCACACCATCCTCACACTCGTAGTAGTAATCGCAGTACTGGTCATGAGGGAACAGGCCGTTTTCTTTTTTACATTGGTTGCTATTGCTCCTTTGGGCCTCAACTGTAAAAAAGAAAGAAAATGCTCTAATAACTTAAAAAGAACAGCATGGAAAATAATTTTTTTGAAATCAAAATGTTTTTCATTAAATAATAAGAATCTACTAAATCAATAATGGAATAAATAATTAGTTCTTAACCAGAAGCAGCTTTTCTTCTCCAGCAGTTTGTTTATTACACTGAAACGCTTTTTTGTGATCTCCAAATTTCTTTTAGTTTTGAATTGCAACATATTAAAAGGAAACCGAACTAGAAAAATAAGATTTGTTCCATAAAAAATTGCATATAATGAATTTGTTTTGAGAAACACAAAATTTCGAAAGTTGCTCCACGTGTTTATTTATAAATATTTAGTCATCTTACATATTTTTGTGGTTAACTTTTTGTTGATCGATAGTTTACTTCCAAGAAAAATGGCGCAGCTTGTCGTTTTTCAGTTTTTGCGCCAGCTAAACCCAAATCTATTCCAATCTTTCAAGAAAACACAAAACGATTCGTTCTAATGACTATTCGTATTAAAATAGCGCAAATATTTGTAAAATCGAGTTGCGTAGATTTATTGTGAAATATACTTCGAGTTTCAAAAAATGATTGTAGATCAAGGAATTCGATTAGAGATTTCTTTTAGTCTCAAAATTTTTATCCTCCCATATCTATTCTTTAACTAGGTCAGCGTACAGTTCTCTGAACAACCAGTTTATAACTAGTCCTTAAGCAGTCGCCATTAGACAAATCGAAACTTGACTACCTGTTACTAGAAATGTTTCGCCGATGTAGCCAACCATGCTTGAATTGAGGAAGTTAATTAATAGACATCAATCACTGTCATTTTGGAATAATTACGTTATAATCATCACTTTTGTCAGTGGTTTTATTCTTTTTTATGCCATCTGAGGGCATAGTATGATGCTAACCCCTGTAAATTTAGACGTTTTCCTCATTTAAGCCAGTTCTAGCCAATCGTTAATCCCCTGAGTCAAGGTATAAGTACACAAAGGCCAAACGACCGTATTGTACAGCATTACAGTCTGAATAGACTAAGATACATCTGATCGTTGAACAACCGACTTTCGATTTAGATTTTTTACAAGATTTAAAGATTCAAAAGTTAAAGTGGCTTAATTTTCTGCAGGATGAATAAAGTTTCCTTCTAGATAATTTGAATCTTCAGTTTTCGTTACACCTCTCAGCTTTGGAGATTAAGCAAACGTGGAAGGTGTTTCACAGTGTAAGACTAAACAAACCACGGAGAAATAAATAATTCTGATTAAAAACTAATTTGATTTGTCCCCATTCTTATGATGATTGGAGCTAATTTTCAATTATATTCTTTTTTTTTGTAAACCTAAATGCATATGGCTCTAGTGTTTTAGTGGTAGAACGTGCTTCCTGTGCGTATTCTGTATTGAGAAACAGGAAGTAAAATCACTGTCTTAAGTTGTTTTTTGCACTGAAAATCGCTCTCATTACAGACATGCTGAAATCGCACACGGGCAAAAGGGAAAGTTACGCCACAAGATATGAAAGATGTTACCAAAATAAATTATAATTGACTTTGCAGGGAAAACCCTCTAATATAGTAGTCATGACTGAACTGTTAAAAACTGATATTTTGAAAACACCTAAAAAAGGGAATTCGACAAGTTAATGGTATTGTGCCGAAGTAATAGAAGCTAATAAGTTGAATGGTTTGGATTTTATGGTGCAAGAGCCATATTAGGTCAAGATGAGCCTAATACAAAACACGCAACGTCATGCAATGGTCATGTACGCATTATAAAAAGAAGGTTTACTGACACAGAAGAGAGAAATACACCCAGGGAGGAATCAAACCTTTCCCTCCAACAACTCGCACATTGCTAACGTAGCGGCTGAACCCACTGAGTCACGGTGGTCCCAGAAGCCAATAGGACATCAGTCTAATTATAATTTTATCTTTTTCTTAAAATGTCTATAAATTTCACAAAAGGATTTTACATTTGTATTCAGGTGAAATTGGTCACTGCGTTCGAAGTATTGTCTCAAAGTGAATAAAATGTCGCCATTATTTAAATTAGCAAAATTATATCCTGATACGCCGCATAACTGGTATAGTGCTCAAAGCGTTTGTCTGCAACCCTGTATACCCGGATTCAGATCCCTCTTTTTAAGGGGCCGCGGTGGCCCGGTTGGAAGAGTAACGAACTAGCAACCGAAGGGTTGCGAGTTCGAATCCAGCCAAACACCGTCGTGTACAAAGGGGGCTGGTGCACGTTAAATCTGTCGTGGCCTCAAATGTCCTCACGTTGGCGTGGTGTGGAAGTTTGGAGAGTGGGGTGCCAGCTCAGGTGTTGCCTCGTCATCTGACCGTGGTTCAAAATTACGTGGTGTTGTCCTCGGATCTTTCCCTTTGGGATTGATCCCGGACCGTCACCAATAGCCCATTGTGTTGCTCCAGTGTGACGTTAATTGAAATACCCAAATACCCAAATACCCTCTTTTTAAGAGCATGGATATTGGTGTTTGTCTCTGTTATTGAGTAACACCGGCTTTCTCACTGTGTGTGCTCCTTCACAAAAACTAATTTAATTCATCTGATCATTTTTAATTCAATAAATGATATCTAATGCAACCCCTATGTCGTGTTGCGTTTTTTGCTCATCCCTTTGGTCAAGACCTAGACCAAGTCTGAAAACCACCTTTTTCAAGTCTCGCGGCGACCAAATTCTGTTCATCCAGGAACTGTCCCACAGAGACACAGATGCAATTCAAAATATGGGAAGTAGTTGCTGAGGTTTCGGAACAAGGGAAATTTGAAAAGCTTTTAATTCCTCTATCAAAAGCCATTTATCAAGTGTGCCAGCTTCTAACTCTTGCCAGAGTCCTACATCGTTCCTTGCCCTAACTAAACCAAACCACCGGCCAAGATCTGGCGAAATTTGATAGGAAGTTGTCCGATCATCAGTATGCCGAACGCAACTCAATCCAGGTGTTCCGCTGACAGCAATACCGGGAAACGACCATTAAAAAAAGAAGCGAAATAAACCTGTTCCCTTTCGGAAAATGCAGTTATATCGGTTTCGCTTTCCCAATGGCTGGACAAAATGGGTCACAGAGAGACAGCGAATCTGATGGCCCCGGGTTATCAGGAATGGCGATCCATTGCACCAGAAGGTTCCAGAAGAATCCTGGGCGGCCTTTTGGGGTTGTGTCAGAAAGCGAAATCGTTCGACAAGAATGTCGTTCTTTCTTTTTTTCTGGATATCTAATAAACGTGTCCGTGAGCTCTTTCGATGAAAGTAGTTCTATTGATTGGAATGGGATTGATACACCTGTGAAGGCTCCTTTAAGTGTGTCTCATATATTTTTAACTCCTATCCCATTTCTTTTTTTTTTGCTCAATTCCATTCCTTTTTACATCAATGTTGTTCCTTTTACCTCCAATCCCATTCCATTCCTCTTTACTTCAATCTCATTCCATTCCTCTTTACTTCAATCTCATTCCTTTTCGTCTCAATCCTATTCCTTTTCTATGTCAATCCCATTCCTTTTTACTTCAATCTCATTCCTTTTCATCTCAATCCTATTCCTTTTTTTATGTCAATCCCATTCCTTTTTACATCTATCCTATTCTTTCTTATCTCAATCCCATTCCTTCTTATCTCAATCCCATTCCTTCTTATCTCAATCCCATTCCTTCTTATCTCAATCCCATTCACTTTTACCTCCAATTCCATTCCTTTGTACCTCATTATACAAGCCACCCTATGTCCATGGGGGATCCTGAATCCTCGTGAAAAGAAAAATGCTCGTAGAGTGCAAAAAGAAATTTATACGCTAATCAACTTGATCATGCATGTTTATAAATAGTGAATCGTTCCGCCACAAAACTATAGTTTTTTAAACATCACAAATTCATCTCAGAACAAATTATTAAAATTTTGCATTCAATTTGAAACTATGGAATACTTATTGTAAAATTAAATGCTTTAACTGTTTTGATTTCATATTACTAAATATCACGTCATAATTTCTAAGCGAATAAAATACCTGCAGAGTCAGAGCCTTCAAAGAATAGCTCGTCTACTTTTCTTTCATAAAAAACCTTTAGGCGAAACCGAAAGAAAAGAAAAAATGGCATACAATTTCCTCCATAGTTCCCGATTACTTTAAACTCGCCATTTATTTGAGTCGGCTGAATAGTCAAAAGTGCCGCTCGTTCAGGTAGGCTGGAGCGGCATTTCGCGATGATAAAAAAACTACAGCCCATACCGGCATAAAAGCTATCCATAATTAAAATAAATAAACCGAATTTAGAATTTAAGTGATAGATAACTTCGCTTTTCTTTTGTCACGCTAACTACCTGCACATATATATTACCAAACTGGCAAAATGACAAAGAAATTCTATATAAGAGGTATTTGTTGTGGCTATAGTGTAAACCTCTGGACTTTTACCAACAGAAACTTGGCTATTGATTACGATCTATATCCATCCTATATGTTTTAAATTAAAATAACTTAAATGTTTATAGCAAAATTACCATAAATCATTACGGAGATGCTTTATATACACTGACTTGGGGTTTAACCTCTGAACCACGGATTCACCTTAAACACCTTGTCCTTAATTTGTTCATATTTAAATCATATTCCAGTAAAAAAGTACGGAGTGCGAATAGTTCATTTTACCTTTAGATCTTATTCCGTTATAAAAAACGTACGCAGTGTAAAATAGTCTGCTTATCCTTTAGATCTTGTTCCATAACAATAAAAATAGGAGTGCAAATAATCTGCTCTCTTATCCTTTAGATCTTATTCCGGAACAATAAAAAATAAGAATCAAATAGTCTGTTTCACCTTTGGACTTTCTTGCTCAGTAGTAAAAAGTATGAAGTGTTAGTAGTCAATCATTCGTTTCTAGATTTGCATTGTTGTGATGTAAATATTTGAACGCAAAGGTAGCTTTCAGTAGCATTTTTTTAGAAAAATGTTTTACATGTTTTGTAGGACATTATCTTTTTCGCTTTCTCAGAGGCGACAAACAAGTTTTAGGGTCAATCATTTTTTTGCAATACTTATGAATTGTTGCGCTGCTTTCTCGAAAGATTGGCAATCATTGTTGTGACAATGATCAATCATCTACCTCGAAACATAACGAACGTCTTAATCTTTAAATATTGTTTAAAACTCTCCTACCATTACTTTTGCAATACGGGAAGATATTACTAAAGAATTAATGCAGTGGAAATTCAACCATTAGATTAAATTCAAATAAGGAAGTAATTAATGGTAAATTCTGTCAAGCCGCACGTTTAGAAGACACGTGATCCGTACATTTGACACGCGCATACGTATTCCGTATGTGTATAAGAAATGTGGCGTTACGCATGCGCAGTTCAATCTGTAGATTGTTGGTAGGTAGGTATTTTAATTAACGTCGTACTGAAGCAACACAACGGGTTATTGACGACGGTCCGGGATCAAACCCGGAGGGAAAGATTCGAGGACAATACCACGTGATTTTGAACCACGGTCAGATGACGAGGTTACACCTGAGCAGGCACCCCACTCTCCAAACTTCCACACCATGCCAATGTGAGGACATTTGAGGCCCCGAAAGATTTAAGGTGAACCAGCCCCTTTGTGCACGACGACCTTTGGTTGGATTCGAACTCACAACCCTCCGGTTGCTAATCCGATACTCTTCCAACCGGGCTACCGCAGCCCCTGTGGATTGTTGGATATAGGCACGAATGCGTTCAGATGCTAATTTGAAGCTAATCCATGAATTATGTATACCGTGAAATATAAAAACAAAAAATAGATACTACAGTAACTACAATGCATTTTTAAGACAGTAACTACAATACATTTTTAAGACATAGGTTCTATTACAAATAAGTGCCTAGAATCCATTCGAAATACAATTTCAAAAATTGTACCCAGTGCAATTCTTTAGAAAACGAGGAACAATTTTTTAGGTAGCCATATATAAGTGTAGTTGTCACAAAAAAGTATCCTATAGTGCGGTAATCATACACACGAAAATTTTAATTATTTCAATTTGACCCTCAAAAGCTTCGATAGCAAACAATTCTTTAAAATTTCAATGATACTCGTAGCAAACAGATGAAACACTATCAGGATATAATTAAATTACAAAATATTAGAGTACCAAATATGTATTTGTGTATAAGATTGTATATTTTGGTTTTCTTTAATTTACTTTGTCGTTTTTATAATTTAAATATGAATTTAATAAAGTGATTCTTTATTCACAAAGCAACTCTTAAAATCTTATTTGTGAGCTAAATTTTTATCTGTTCTATCTTAAAATAATGCAATTAAAAACAGAAATTGGTAAGTCTGCTGTCTATTCTATTGTCTACTTTTTGAATTTTTGAATATTCGAGAATATTTCAGACATTCCCTGGTCAAGATTTAAAATCAGTGAATTAATCTATCGAATTATCAATAAGTAATTTGAGCTAATTAAACGTATGTAGGGCAACGGGTAACGTAAGTTGATATGTTGATATTAGTCTTTGCTTATAGAAGTATGACTACGAGAATGAATAACTTTTATTGATTCTGTTGTAAATTAGTAGAAAAAAAGAGCAAGTTAATTAATGAACATTTTTTAAATTACCTACACCTTTATAAATAAAACTTCTAAAAATAGGAAGCTGGTTTCCTAATTTATAACGTTTATCTATATTTAAAGTCAATTTAATTTGATTATACTTCTTTATACTAAAAAGTGCATCTTTTCGCTACAAAAATATAGTTCTTGAAATGCTACAAATTTATATCAGAATAAATGTATGCTGAATAAAGTTTTGTATACAATTCGAAATCATACATTTCTTATTTTAAAATTAAATGCTTTACCTTTTTATTTGATTTGATTGCGTTATTTTACTGATTATCACATCTTAATTACTTTAACAAGTGAAATGCTCGTCAAGACAGCCCCTGTTATAGGAGGAAGAGATCGTTTACTTTTCGTTTCTGATAACACAAAAGGCGAAACGGAAAGATAGTAAAAGATATCGCCTTGTACGCAATTTTCCCGTCGCCTTTTATTTTAGCAGGCCGAATGGTTAAGAGTACCGCTCGTTCAAGACTGGTAAAACGAAGCAGCTATTCTATTGTTCCCTGCAAAATGGCATGAAAGCTAGAGATCATACAAGCATATAGTCTATTAATAATTTAAATAAGTACGCTAAATTTAGCATTTAATCGATAATTGCACCAAATATGACAACTCTTAACCAAGCGCTCTCTCTCTCTCTCTCTTTTTCGCTATACTCTTGCACGTGACGTACTTTGTCCATTTATACTCCTGACACTGCTTACCTATCTGTAGGGTATTTTGTATAATCAAGTTAAGTTTACCTCAAGTATAGCTACTTGATATGATATTTCTAGTATCAAAGATCGTCTATACCAAACTCAATTTTCGTCCACTGTGATTTGTCTAGCGAAAAACGTCTAAATCATGGAATTTTCAAAAATGTCCTCGAACTTCATGTGTTGATTATATTTATTAATTTTTTATGTGGACAGTAACTTCACTGCAATCATTATTATTTCACAACTACTGATAAAAGATAGCATTTACTATTGTTCGCTTGTTAAATGATTGTATTTAATGAAAAATGCCTGGCATCGTTCAATTAATAGTCCGTTCCATTGATCGGAATACTAAATTACAGATAAACTATACATAGTATTTTAAAGGGGAAAATGCAAAAAAAAAATTGGTAACACGCTTCAGAGGTTCTCAATAGTGACAAGCATTTTAGCTATAAATTAGTGTTGACTACCATGAATACAAATTGCTCTGTAAAAAAATTGTTCTACGATGTTTTTGTTTAATACGTGATTATTTTATAGTATTCCAATGAATTTTACCTCATATGCAAAAACATAAAGTTCAGATATAAAATTCTAACGTTGAATTCATTTCGTAAGGTATGATTCATACGATCAAATTTTAAAAGGAATATCGCTAAAAATTAAAAATTAAAAGTTGTACTATGAACAAAGATATTTGGAGTTTTCATCCGTTTTGGAGGTTTCGAGTGAATTGTTGAAAAACAAGGAAATTCGAAGAATTAATGCGAAAACGACTAGTCACAGATGAAATTAAAGCTTGTAACTATTTAGAATAATATTTATAAGTTTATTTAACTTCACATCATTCAAATTGTAAAAGAATAAACATTTTCAAACAAACATAAATAAGAAATTTCCAAATTAATCCTGTCAACCTACAAAATGTAAAGAAAAACGTTTCAAGTTTTTTTCCACGAAGTTTAAAATGGAATAAGGAATTTTTCCTTATCAATAAAAATATATCAATTTAATATTTCAAAGCAGTAAATTTATCTTTCTAAATTGTACATGGGTAAAATGTTTCGTTCAGCTTCTTTTTAAATTTCCTATTTTAATAGTATCAAGCAAACGATTTTTTTTCTTAGTTTAAATATGTGTGAATATTCTTTTTCATTGCTTAGCAAAATTCTCTTAAAGTTTATCGAGAAAAATTATACAATTCGAAAAGTAAAATTTGACAGGGAAGTCAAAAAAAGTTGAAAATCTTTTAGCATATTTTCTTCTCAATGTGAAATTTCTATCATGCCTTGATTTGTTCAACAGAAGCGTTTGCTAATTGAATGAATAAAAGCTCCATTCTAAACTCATTTTTCTCGAAAAAGTGATATAATTTTATTTAGATAATTTCGCTAATCAATAAAAAAGAATATCCACATTTATTTAAACTCACTAAATTATCGTTTAGTTTCATATTGAAATAAAATTATAAAATAATTTTTCTATGTTTAGTATTTCTAAAAATGCTAAAAATTCTACACATCTCAATAATTTTTTACAGATAAAAATTCTAAAATGCCTAGTAAAAATTCTTTCAGTTTTAAAATAATTTATTTATTTTAAATTTATAAAAATCTCACCTGTGCAGAAGAGAACCACTAAACACTCCAACAAAACACACACCTTCATGGTGAAAAGCTCTTTTTACAATCTGGATGGGAAAGAAATTTTTCGAGAACTATTCTCGAACAGTCGCTGGTTAAGATCCGTGGGCTATCGACTCGCGGCAAGTTCTGGTGACGGACCGGTCGAGAAATATCTTTTTGTACCCAGATAGACGACGATCGTAGTTAGTAGGGCGCGACGAATTCCTATTGGTTCGTCGCTCTTCTTAAAAACATGCATGGAAAACGAATATCAAAAAAAGAAAAAACAAAAACCGAGACAAGTAAACTCGTTCATTGGCAGAAAAATGAACCAGAACAAAATAAAATCGAGCACGCGTGGTTCGTTGCCATTTTCTCTGCTCTTAATTTCAACCGGTTCTGACATTGAAAATTCGTGCAAACGGTTTCGGATTCCATTGTCTGATATCGGGGAGATTTTCGGGGGTGGCTCATGCACGTGCACTGGGGGTAAGGTGCCGTACCTGGGGGGAGGGTAGCAACTTGACCCATATCTTCGTGTTCGATGAACCTAACTATTACAGAATCGTCTGCATCGTCGAGAAGTGGGTTAGTGTCACGCGCCATTTTTACGCAGATGAGTTCTATTTGAGTTCGGGGGCACAAAATGGAACAAAAAAGTGAAAGATGAATGTATTGCCTTTTATTTTCGTTAAACGGGCGTTTAATAACGTTCCGAGATGTATGGTGTGAAATTGGAGTTGTTTATTTCCATTGTGCGTGGGTCTATTTTTTTGTTTTGACCTGTGGCAACCTCATTCATCGAATTCTAAACATACTGGCATTTTTCGCGTGTAATCCAATTACGTTTGTTTTTGTTAGACGAATCCACATAACTTTTAAAATGGAATCTAATGCTTATTTTAAGAAGGCTTACGAATAGCAGACAGAATCTCCATTCAATGTCTATTCTTAGCAAAAAAGAAAATTTCGGTTACGCTGTATCCGTTTTAGTTAAAATTTATAGTGAACGAAATTGCCGAACAGTTTGAATAACTAGAGTTGCCAGTGTCCCGGTTTGAAATAAACGTCCCAAGGTCCCGATTAGTTGCTCGTTTTGTCCCGGTCCGTTGAAATTCTGTCTCGAAGCTGCTGAAAAGACTTATAAGGTTCTAAGTACAGATTAGGGTAGCCAACTATCGGCCATAAATTCAAGGAAGATGTAGTCGCAACACATTTGTGTATTTTTAGCAGTGAGATGGGACTCCAAACAATCATGGAATGGATAATATTGAACGAAACAATTAATTTACATTCTATGTAATATACAGGCCACAATAAAGGAATCAAAATTTACGACTTTGTTTCTCAGTCCTAATCTATACGGAGTTGTCCACTGATGCTACAGAACTAAGAGTTTTTATTTATTTTGTGAAAATTTTAAGAACTCTTAATTATAGTCTATTGCTATTGCTACCTTAATTAGTTCTGAGTTGTTTTGATTTCTTTGATCAACCCATTAATTTTCTTATCAATGAAAAAACTCAATTTGAGCCTGGGATGCTTCAAACAAAGTCTATTGAGGTTTGGCACATCAATTTGTTTCTTAAACCATTGAAAATATTGAATCAACTTTTGTTCAGTACTTCCTGTTTACTATCTGAAAATAGATATTCCGCTATTGATTAATTTTCTCAACGTTCTATCGATCGTTGTGAGAGGCATTTTCTGTCCTGCTAAATGTAGGTGGTGTTTCTGCCGCATACATGTTTCCTGTTCGTATTCCGAACGTGACGTCAGTTGATTTGTTTTTCGAGTACAATTTCAGTATTTGCCAATACAAAATTCCAAGGAATGAATTCCGAATTTATCTATGATAGTTGACTGGTAAACACCAATTTGATTAAGCGCCAAATGCTAACCAAATCAGCAATAAGCTACATTTTAAGGTAAACCCAATTTGTAGTATGCGAGAAAATTTGGACAGCAGAAGTAAAATCTTTACAGACCGACTGGTTTGTTTACTCTTAAAATACTTCTCACACATACACGTTTAAACCTGTACATTTATTTATATAGTAAACCCAGGTATGTAGGTAGTTTCAAGTTCACACTCGTATGGGATTATTTAAACAGTAAAATTTACTTCAGTTTTCAACATGAAAGAACATTTTTAAATAGTTCTTAAGTAACTTCTAACGAGTTTTGACTTTAACCAATAGAATCTATCCTATGGTTGTTTTAACCAATAGCCATTAAATATTTTTTATTAAATTTGATTGTCGGAGTGTAAAAGCTATAGTATACAACTCGTAAATCACGTAGTGAGGTAATTAGCATACATTTAACATTTTTCTTTTTCCCATTTCCCAGTGGAATAGGGCGGTATCCCAGTTGATAGAGTCGGTAACCATATCGGTATTGGTATCCAGTATCTTTCCCTTCGGGATCGATCCCGGCTGTCGCCATTATCCCAATGTGTTGCTCCAGTGCGACGCATATTTACTTACCTGCCTACCTTTCCCTTTTCACATCTGCATAGCTGTATTATAAAAACAGTGCTGCCCTGCTAGACACTCTCTCTAGGTTTGTTAACTACGATTCGACAGGCGTTACAAGCTGGAATACAAGTGCCTGAAACTTAGCGTAATGTAGTATAGTTTTTATAATATATCATACATTTAATGTCCAATTAACTACTTACATTGAATTACTACATTACGTTGAAAGAATCCCGGACAAGACTTTCCAGTGCAACTACCTACCTACTTAACAAGGTTTCACACATCATTCCAAAAATTAAATGACCCTAGGTCGATTGAATTCTAGTCGGAGTCGTACTATACTACTTGGTTGGTTGGTTTTGGGGGTTTTATGGCGCAAGAGCCATATTTGGCCATGCTGCGCCAGACACAATACAATATCGACACAAGGTATACAACATCAAGTAACGGGCATACACACAGTTTCACTGTGTGTATGCCCACATGGAATGGTACAAGACTCTCATTCGTTGATTGTTCTTCTGATTGCCTTTACTGACACAGAAGTGAGAAATACCCCCAATGAAGGAATGCACCCGGCAGGCCTAGAACTCGAAGGTTGCTAGTGCAGTGGAAATACCACTGAGCCATGACGGCCCCCTATACTACTAGGAAATCTTGACGTTAGAATTAGAAAACAAACTGCCCATTACTGTACAAAAAATTTCGGATTTCTCCTTCCCCATTACTATCAAGCCCGGTACCGTGGTACTGGTGACCTACCCATGTGGAGGTCGTACCTTCACTTTAACACATGAGTACTCATAATTCTTTACCTCAACATGAGTACCCACAATGTCTCATCTCAACATGAGTACTTCCACATAAAAAGGGTATCCACATATTGTCTTATGAGTCCAAGGAGATTAAAAACCAAAAGTGATTCGTCTGGCATATCATAATGGTTTTATCTCAAGAGGCTATTGATGTGGCAGAGATTAGTGTGGCCAGACCTGTTCTGGGCTTACCAATAGATGAAGTATATACGTACAGTAAGCAATGGTAACCTGTCTATGTGCCCAGGATTATGTGACCAAAACTAGCAGTAATGTGACCCATAGACTACTTCATCTGTTGATTGGAACCTAACATTCATCATCTGATTGGTCCACGGGATGGTACAAGACTCTCATTCGTTGATTGTTCTTCTGATTGGTACATTGATTGGTCATCTGATAGAAGTAGACTGGCGATTTCACCACGTTTGTCGCCCCTCTATAGAAGTGCATATTCGCACACCTGCCCTGTCTTACGATGTTATATCGCCAAACGAGGAGATAAGATACCAAATCGGCCAAACAAGTCAATTTTTTCACAGAACAGCCACTGGCAATACTTCGATATGTTGTTCACACTTTTTTAAAGCTCCTCTCAATAGTAATGCTCAGTCTACTTATATTTCATATCTATGGGTTTCCCTGGACCGACAGTCTTATAATACCTTGCATCAATTATTCACAGGTGTTCGTCCTTATAGTGTTTAACCCACACACGAACTGTCATTCACGATAGATTTCGTTTATCTATGTTTCTTACAGTCAACAAAAACCGCCATTGATTGTTGTTCGTGTCTCGTTGCTTTCAATGTACTTTCCAAATTCATTGACCCTCAGACTTGCCTTTCTTGACAATGTTCACGAAAAATACAATGAACTTTCAATCCTACGCCTTTACGCCTACTCCGAAGTTTCCAGCAGCATCTGAAGACACACCTATTTTCATATGGGAAGGAGGAATTAATTACATCACGTTTTCACTTTCGATTGACACCTTTCAGAAACTGAATTTGAATAACGATTTTGGTGTGCGTAATAATCGTAGGATGTCTAACTCTGTTATGAAATTAAATTACCAATGGCTCCAGATTCTTTCACTGTCTACTTGGTAATTCTGGTACTTTTTTCTAGCTACAAGAAATAGATACCGACATTCATGAGAAGAATATCAACAAAAGTATGAGTTTTACATTTTCGAAGGTTGGTTGTTTGGTTAGTTTTGATGGTACATGCGCCAGATCTGGCTAAGCTGGGCCAAAGAATTTTCTTTCCACAATATAAATGAACATACACATACAAGGATAGGTTTACTGCTACAGGAAATAAAAATACGCCTATGGTAGGTACTGAAATCGAACCACGTTTTTCAAGGACTAATAAATAGTCTGGAAATGTTACAAACATTTTCTTTTGCATCACAATAATATTTATTTTATTAGGTTGAAGCAAATATTCGTCTCATTTTTTTGACAAAAACTGAAGAAAATTTTTATTTACTAAAAATTGCATGTAATCAATATAGTATGTGCCGTTCTGTTCGATTATCTTTCTCCATCTCTCCCGTAGCTGCATAATCCCTCGCTCATAGAAGTTCTGGGTTTTCTGGCTAAAGAACTAATCCAAGTGACGAAACTTTCTGAACCACTTAACGCACGTGGATTGCCATCGGCACCTCCTCACCATACACAACACATATCTTCTTTTGCATCTGCGAAGCATTCTTGCCTTTTCGGAAATAAAAAAAAAACATAATATGTCGAAAATGCTCCTTATTTTCTACCATTTTTATTGCTTAACAAAACTTTTAAAACCCAATAACATAATTATTTCCCAAAGTACTCACTGAAATTCCTTCTTTCAAACAACATCTAAACTTTACACGTGCGAAGTAGATATCACTTCGGTTTTGCAATGCAATGCCATCTAGATCCAAAACAGGGACGAACTTTTGCATCAACCCAATACTTTCATATTGGAAAAGCAGTATATTTGGGTATTTTTTACGCATCAAAGTAAATTTAAATGATTAAATTAAGATTTGTTCGTGGAAATAGTGAGAAGAGCTGAGGTCCTCTTATCTTTCAATTTATAAAGCGAATTGTTTTTTGTTCCCCATCATCACATCAAATGTTCTTTTTATCCTAGGCCCGACCTCAGCCTTTTCACTACAAGTCTGTCTGGCTGACCATTCTAGTCTGGAAACAGAAATAAAATATGGAGCTCAGACAGCAGTATTATTCACTGTGATGTCAGCAAGATTAGAAAAACTTTTTTAGGTAGGTTCCTTTGTGATGTGTGAAAGAACACCCAGAAGACAAGTTAGAAAGGAGTCTGAAGAACCAATTCGGAATAAATGATTTTGCAGAGGTAGTCCTGACCAGAGAGAACACGAAAACAGGCAACTCCTGTAGCTATGAGTAGATGGATACTTTGACCATTGACCTAGAAGGAGCATCTTCCCGCAGCTTCATGTTATTTCTTATAGTTGCTCGGTTTGAAGATCTGTCACGTGGTTGTGGGTAAAAGCATGAATCCTAAATTATTGATTGGTTAAAGTGATTATCCACCGTGATCAAAACACTAGTCTGTGCTTCCATATTCAATCGGCTGGTGCACCTTAAATCTGTCGTGGTCTCAAATGTCCTCACGTTGGCGTGGTGTGGAAGTTTAGAGAGTGGGGTGCCTGATCGGGTGTGACCTAGTCATCTGACCGTGGTTGAAAATTACCTCGGATCTTTCCCTTCGGGTTTGTTTCCCGGACCGTCTCCAATTGCCTGTTATGTTTCTCCAGTGCGACGTTAATTAAAATACCTAATATAGCCAATCGGCTGTCGATTTGTGATTTACACTTCAGAGATCTGATTCCGCTCACATGATCCGTCTATTTCATTAAACGGTGGATGAATTTGACGTGAATACGTCTTTGAAATCAGACTAGTACTAGTGGCTAGTATGGAAAGTTGAGGGTTACGAAAAATGGACATCAAGTTAGGTCTAGTAATTTCTTTATCATCAACGCGAACCAAACCAAGCTAATGTCAATCGATAGCTGAGAACAAAGAATTGTTGATGACATTGAGTTCGCGCGCCGCGATGAGAGGAGAAGGGAGGGGGGTGCGTTTGTGGGATTTCACGCAGCGTCATGCAAACTTCAAATAAATATAATTCCGGACTGCGAAGTGCTACGACGTCGAAATTGGTCTCAAACGAAAGACAGCATCGAGATCTGACTATTTAAGACATCAAAAGTGAAATAGAATACAGTGTTTGTTGTGGTATTTGAGATCGCAGTTGAAAATTTTAAAGCATTTCTCAATTTCGGCATATATTCGTCGAAAAGCCCAACAAAAACCCATCGAACGGAATCTACACGGAAGAGCAGATCGTCAGCTTTCGATAAACACTGAATTGACTACTGAATTTGTCTTTCATTCAATTACTATACCCAAATAAATACTATGCTCCTACGAGGCGTATTAAAGTAAAACCTTGCAGTCGTGCTCCGACATACTCTACCAGATCTTTTTTTAAATCGATATAACTGTAAACGTAAATTCGAATGTGAAGATACAGTACTTTTGATAGAAATGTCAATCAAAACTGATTCTTATTTTCATCCATTATATTACGTTACGATTTATTTTAGGTGTTTGAGACCACTTAAATAGACCTACTTAAAAGGGCTTTTATGTCTGAAAGGTCACATACAGGGCAAGTTCGAGACTTCTGACGAGTCAATTCGATATTTATGATTTCGCAGTCGTGACCAGTTAGGTTGGTTTTGGATGTTTGGGGTTGGGATTTTAGGGCGCAAGGGCCTTAATTAGCCACGTGACCAGTTAGAACAAGAAAACAAAAACTCCTTTATCTTGTTTTTGTGTTCTCACTCGTGAGTTAATGTGGCAACTGAGACCTTAGCAATGTATTAGTCTTTCCCTTTAGATATCTTTTTTAAATATTAAAGTATGGTGAATGGGGTGCCAGCTCAGGTGTTAACCTCGTCATCTGGCCACGGTTCAAAATTACGAGGCATTGTCCTTTGATCTTTCCCATCGGGATTGATTCCGGACCGTCGTCAATAGACCGTTATGTTGCTCCAGTGCGGCGTCAATTAACTATCTACCTTTTTAAGTATTAAATGTTTGATTTTTATATTTATAATCCTTTTACTGTCTTGTTGGCGTGGTGTGGAAGTTTGGAGAGTGGGGTGCCAGCTCAGGTGTTGCATCGTCATCTGACCGTGGTTCAAAATTACGTGGTGTTGTCCTCGGACCCTTTGGGATTGATCCCGGACCGTCACCAATAGCCCGTTGTGTTGCTCCAGTGTGACGTTAATTGAAAATGCCATTACCTACCTTTTACTGTTTGGTATTCAATGGAAGGACATGGCTACTGTAATTTAGAACCTGGGAATCAAAGCCATCCTCCAATTCATTGCCATGAGCACCACAATATCTGTAGATTCACTGCAGTGTGATGCGTTTTTTACTGGCCATAGTAGAAGTTACGACAATTTGGCTCCTGGAAATCGATACTGAGCTAACTACAAGAGGCAAATGCAATTATGACTTAAGAGTCAACGAAAACGACAACACTAAATTCCGTTCACCTAAAATGTGATTACTACATTAACCCCTTTTTTAATTATACTCTTCTATATTCCTTTTGGAAAGGGCCTGAAATGTTATTGAAAGTTTAAGAGAAAATCTGATAGATTTTGTATTAATTTTGATATTGTATTGAAATAAATCTTAATTAAACATATGTTAGATTCTCTAATCGAAATGTGTATGAACTCCTTACGTAAGTCGATTCAAGTGGTCTCTTACGCCTTAAAATTAATCATAGTGTAATATAATCGATAAAAATAATTATCAGTTTTGATCCATAATTCAATCAAAACGACTGTGCCTTTGCATTTGAATTTATTTGACAGGTAATCAATTTAAAAAATATTCATCTATATAATTTCAGAACCGCTGTCAAAGAAACAGAATCGCCTACGTTAATTCTAGAGGACTGACCTCGATTGTGATGGGACATATTTTTTAAGGATCAATTAATAATAACTCCACTGAAAGTTAAACTTTTTCATTATGATCACATTATGAACACTGATATATTTCCATGTGTTTTGTATGTGAGTGAGTTAAAAAATATTTTAATTTTTCTGATTTATCCTTCATTCACATTTTACAAGAATTTCAATCAAGAAACTAGATACGGGTAACCACCTAACCCTTGGTTGGTTGGTCGTTTTGGAGTTTTGACAGGGGCTTTTAAGCAAAATCATCTCAAAAGTTACTAATTTCAAAATTGTGGCTCCCTTTTTAAATCAAAGGGTAGGTAGGTATAGTTAGGTATCTTAATTAACGTCGCACTGGAGTAACACAATGGTCTATTAGTGAGGGTCCGGGATCAAACCCGAAGCGAAAGATCCGAGGACAACACCACGTAATTTTGAACCACGGTTAGATGACGAGGCAATACTTAAGCTGGCAACCTACTCTCCAAACTTCCACACCAAGCCAACGTGAGGACATTTGAGGCCACGGCAGATTTAACGTGCACCACTCCGGTTGCTAATCCGTTACTCTTCCAACTGGGCTGAAAGGAAAATGTGGTATTGGGAACAGAGTAGTGGAATTAAAGCAGATAAAGATCACTTGGGTGTATCCCCCGTGTTTAATAGGGACAGTAGGACAGTAATACAATCGTCGCCAATAGTACATCGTGTTCCTCCAATACTGTGTAAATTCAACTGCCCTACCCTACTCTTTTCACATCGTATCTTTCCGGGATTGATCCCGGTCCCTCTACCAATAGCCCGTTGTATTGCTCCAATGCGACGTAAATTCAACTATCCTACCTACTCTTTTCACATAGAATTTATCTTTGGGATTGATCCCGGACCGTCGCCAACCCGTTGTGTTACTCCAGTGTGACTTTAATTCAACTATCTACCCATCCTTCCATTACTGCAATCCATGCGAGAAACTCAATAACTGTAAATCACCCATACGTAAAAGTGCAACAGAAAAACACTGAAGATTACAGGGATGTTACCTTCTCAACAATTTTCCCCAATTCATTAATCGCCTTCACAGACCGTAACAAGATAGGAACATTCGCTTAATCTCCAAAACGTTCATCCATCGCCATTGCGTCATAGTGAAAAGGGAAATTTATCAGCAAAATTGGATTTTTTAATCCCCGAAGGCAAAATCCCCTCCAAAAACGGGAAAGAACACCAAAAACAGAAGACCTTCCATCTCAGAATCGTTCTGAGCGAGTGCTTTTCGAAAGTAGGCTAATTCTGAAAATTCTTTTTCCTTCAACCTCGAATATCGCATTTAGTAGTGTTCGTACGTGAACACGATGGTTCGCTGAAGAAGCGTTATTCCAAAACGCCTCGACCACACCTTTCGTAACGAGCTTACAACGATTCTGAAGACACTTTAAGAATGGGGCTGAGAGAGTTAGATCTTTTTCTTCACGCTATCTCTTTAGTTCCAGTGTTTAGTGTGAATTCCAGAAAGAAAATGATTGTGAAATGGCTCTGACATTTCAAGTATGCAGTCTTCTTTCAGGAAATAGTTTGAATGCCTCTTACTTGTTTTAGCTTGTAGTGGAAATAGCTTGTTTTTCTTTATTCTCACTTTTAAAAAGGTCTCTTTTCACAGCTATGTGAACCTGTTGCCTTTTCGAGGTCTGAAAATTGACATCTCATGTTTTATTTGCTGAATCTGGAAATAATTTTCTGAATTTCAATCAAAATGTCTTTTAGGGTGCATTTTTTTAAATAAATTGTTGGTATCTAAGTAATCTAATATAGCATTCAATAGCTTTCTTATGTAAACACGATGGTCCGTTGAAGAGTTATTCCAAAACGCGTCGACCACACCTTTCGTAACGAGCTTACAACGATTCTGAAGACACTTTAAGAATAGGGCTTCGAGAGTTAGATCTTTTTCTTCACGCTATCTCTTTATTTCCAGTGTTTAGTGTGAATTCCAAAAAGAAAATGATTGTGAAATGGCTCTGACATTTCAAGTATGCAGTCTTCTTTCAGGAAATAGTTTGAATGCCTCTTACTTGTTTTAGCTTGTAGTGGAAATAGCTTGTTTTTCTTTATTCTCACTTTTAAAAAGGTCTCTTTTCACAGCTATGTGAACCTGTTGCCTTTTCGAGGTCTGAAAATTGACATCTCATGTTTTATTTGCTGAATCTGGAAATAATTTTCTGAATTTCAATCAAAATGTCTTTTAGGGTGCATTTTTTTAATAAATTGTTGGAATCTAAGTAATCTAATATAGCATTCAGTAGCTTTCTTATGTAAACACGATGGTCCGTTGAAGAGTTATTCCAAAACGCGTCGACCACACCTTTCACAACGAGCTTACGACTCAGAAGACACTTTAAGAATGGGGCTGGGGGTGGTTAGATCTTTTTCTCGTCCACATCTATTTAGTTCCATTGTTTAGTGTGGTTAACAAAACGAAAATTGTTATGAAATGGCTCTGACATTTCAAATATGCAGTCTTTTTGTAAGAAATTCCTTTAATGCCTCTTTGTTTTTCTTCATTCACACTTTTAAAAAGGCGTCTTTTAAAGAGGCGAAGTTTGCATCACTACTAGGCGAACTTATTGTCATTTCGAGGTCGTGGAAAATTGACATCTCATGTTCTGCTTGCTGAATCTGGTAATAAGTTTCTGACAATCAAGATGTTCTTTTACAATATTTTATTTTATTGGAATAAATTGTTCATATCGAAAATTGCATCCAGAATCGTTCGTACGTGAACACGATGATTCGCTGAAGAAGCTTTATTCCAAAACGCGTCGACCACACCTTTCACAACGAGCTTACGACTCAGAAGACACTTTAAGAATGGGGCTGGTGGTGTTAGATCTTTTTCTTGTCCACATCTATTTAGTTCCACTGTTTAGTGTGGTTAACAAAACGAAAATTGTTATGAAATGGCTCTGACATTTCAAATATGCAGTCTTTTTGTAAGAAATTCCTTTAATGCCTCTTTGTTTTTCTTCATTCACACTTTTAAAAAGGCGTCTTTTAAAGAGGCGAAGTTTGCATCACTACTAGGCGAACTTATTGTCATTTCGAGGTCGTGGAAAATTGACACCTCATGTTCTGCTTGCTGAATCTGGTAATAAGTTTCTGACAATCAAGATGTTCTTTTGCAATCTTTTATTTTATTAGAATAAATTGTTCATATCGAAAATTGCATCCAGAACCGTTCGTACGTGAACACGATGGTTCGCTGAAGAAGCTTTATTCCGAAAGGCCTCGATCACACCTTTCATAAAGAGCTAACAACGATTCTGAAGACACTTTAAGAATGGGGCTGGTGGAATTTTATCTTTTTTTGCCTCTGTCTCTAGTTCTACTGTTTAATGTGGATTCCAAACAAAAACGGTTGTGAAATGGCTCTAACATTTCAAGTATGCAATAATTTTGTAGAAAATAGCTTAAATGCCGCTTTGTTTTTCTCTCTTTTAAAACAATGTCTTTTCACTTCTAGGTGAACTTTTTGACAGTTTCTAGGTCTTCGAAAATTGAAATCTCATGTTTTACTTGCTGAATATTGTAATAATTTTCTGAAGTGTTGTCAGAATGTTCTTTTAGGATGTTTTTATTTAGTTTTTGGAAATAAATTGTGGTGTTTAAGTAATTAAATATTGTATCCAGTATCGTTCGTACGCGAACACGATGGTTCGTTGAAGAAGCGTTATTCCAAAAAGCCACCAACCAACCCCTATTCCAAGAAGTTTAAAACGATTCTGAGGACACTTTATGAATGGGATAAGAGAGTTGGATCTTTTTTCTTGTCCACATCTCTTTAGTCCCACTGTTTAGTATTAGATTCCCAAAAGAAAAAGGCTGTGGAATGGCTGACATTTCAAGTATGCAGGCTTCTAGTAGGAAATAGTTAAAATGGCTTTGTTTTTCTTTATTCTCACTTTTAAAATGGTGTCTTTTCACTACTAGTTGAATCTGTTGCCATTTCAAGGATTTTGAAAATTGACTTCTCATTTTTGATTGCTAGCTTTCTACAACGAATCTTACAATGATTCTGAAGACGCTTTAATAATGGCACTGGAAGATCTAACTCTTCCAGTGCCAGAAGAGATGAATTTATCGCCATTTCGAGGTCTGAAAATTGACATCTCAGGTTTTACTTGCTGAAACTGGTAATAATTTTCTGAACAGTAATAAAAATGTTCTTTCAGGATGTGCTTATTTTTTTGGAATAAATTGTTCGTATCGAATATTTTATCCAGTATTGTTCGTACGTGAGCACGATGGTTCGTTGAAGAAGCGTTGTTCCAAAACGCCTCGACCACGCCTTCCGTAACGAGCTTACAACGATTCTGACGACACTTTAAGAATGGGACTGGAAGAGTTAAATCTTTTTCTTGTCCTTGTCTCTTTAGTTCCACTGTTTAGTGTAATTTAAAAAGAAAACGGTCGTGACATGACTCGGACATTTCAATTATGAAGTCTTTGTGTAGGAAATAGCTCGAATGCCATTTTATTTTTCTTTATTCACACTTTTATAAAGGTTTCTTTTCTTGACGGGGTGAGCTTGCTATTTCGAAGGCTTTTAGAAAATTATCATTTTCTGTAACGTACAGAGTGGTCCAAAAGTCACTAGACCATTTTAAAATATAACTTTTTTGCTAATAATTTTTTCATTTTTTTCACATTATTTATATGTAATCCTTGGAAAATAGTTATGTAGAAATTCACTACAAAGTAACGAGTAAAAATAATACAATTTTATCTACAAAATCAACTGTCAATTGTGCTAAACCAAAGAACTTACATTCGTTACAACACACCAGAGGTATGGTACAAAAAGATGGGGCTACTCCCAATACAGCTTGTCCGACGATGGAGCTGTAAGGCGAATTTTTGGACGGTGGATAATTACGCGTAACTCTGAATTCAATTGGCCTCCACGCTTACCTGACCTTACGGCTCCAGACTTTCCTTGTGGAGATATCTAAAAGAAAGAGTATACCGCAACAAACCTCGGACCATCCAGCAATTGAAGTTCAATATCCGTGAAGAAATTGAAGGAATAAGCCAAGAAACATTACGAGAGGTAATGGAGCACACTTTAGAAAGAGCCAGGCACTGCCAAGAACAAAATGGTGGCCATTTGAAGCACATAATCTACAAAAATAATTAAAAATAACTTCCAAGAAGTATATTTATTGTTTGAATAAATGTGAATTTTGAATTCATAAAAGAGTTATTCTATTTTTAAATGGTCTAGTGACTTTTAGATCACCCTGTACGTGCCGAATCCTATAATGCTTTTCTGGAATGAGGTCAAAATGTTGTTTGATTAGGGTTTGTTTATTAACTGAAGTAAATTATTAGTTTAAAACGGATTGGACTAAATATATCGCATTCAGGATCGTTCGAACGTAAACATGATGGTTCGGAGAAGAAACTTTATTCTTTAATAGCTTCGACACACCCGTAACGAGCTTACAAAGTTTCTGAAGACATTTTAACTTGTAGCTGTTAGACTTAGATTTTTCTCAACCCTGTGTTTTTAGTTCCATGGCATTCCCGCGCTGTTTTGTACGGATTCTAAAAAGAAACTTTGTGAAATGGTTTGACATTTCAAGTACGTCGTCTTAGCATTTGCGATTGCCATGAAAACACTTGGATCGGCATTTTTTCTTTACTTTTCCACACTTTGCTCTTTCACACATTTAAAAAGTGACTTTCACTTCTGGGTGAATTTGTTATCGTTTCGAGGTCTTCGGCAATCGTAATTTCATGTTTTGCTTGTTGAATACTTCTCTTACTTATTACGAAGTTTTTAAGAGAAAGAAACTTCAGAACAATATCTCTTGCAATTCCTTGCTCCACATAGCTGGTACCAGAGAAAACATCCCTAGGTGCTCTAAAATTTGAATGTGATAGAGGTCAGCAGACTGCCATCTTTAAATTGTCCAGTGTACATTTGAAACAAATTTCATTTTATCGCAGTTTAACTCTCCTGATAGTTGTCTCGACGAGGTATCTCGCCATTAAAAGAAATCTGATCAGACGTTATCATCAAACAATTAGCAATATCTTGATGACGATACATCTCTTCCTTAACAAAATTTGACAGACCTTGATGGAAGAGAAATATCATCGAAATCACTCGAGGGTTAAAGGTTTCTATCGGCTGTATTTTAATCGTTTGCTCGTCTTGAACTCTGAAACTCACTGATGTATGAAGTTGTATAAAACTGTATGAAAGTTGAATGAAACTCACTGATACAGATTAGATTGTCTTACACAAGTAGAATATACTTGGTTAGGTAGGTAGTTGAATTAACGTTACACTGAAGCATCACAATGGGCTATTTTCGAAGGTCCGGGATCAATCCCAAGGACAACACATCGTATTTTTAGCAACGGTTAGAGGATGAGGTCAACTGGCACCTCACTCTCCGAACTTCCACATCACACCAGCGTGAGGACATTTGAGAGGACGACAGACTTAACGAGCACCATTCCCCAAGTACACGACGGTCTTTGGTTGGATCAACAGGTCCACCACGGCCCAATAACACTCGGGGAGTCCGGAAATAATTTTATGAGCTTCAATCAAAAGTTCTTTTAGGATATAATTACTTTTGGAATAAATGATTTCATCTCTAAGTAATCGAATGTATCGTGTCTAGTATCATTCGTAGATGAATACATTGGTGCGTAGAAGCGTTATTCCAAAACACTTCAATTAACGAGTTTACAATTCCAAAGATACATTTAGAATGAAGCTGTGAGACGAATCATTTTCTTGTTCCTCTTGGTCGACTCTAATAGTTCCACTGTTATCGTATTGATGTTTGTGGATTCTAAAAAACTTGTCAAATACCTCTCGCATTTCAAGCATGTCTTCGTGTTTCATTGGCTAGAAAATAATAGAAATACCATCTTGGTTTTCTTAATTTACACTTTTAAAAAAAGTGTCTTTTAGCTCAGGAATGAATTCTTTTTTTATTTTTGAAAGGAGATTTTAGAAAATTATTCCATGGACTTGATGAATCCGGCAATAATTTTCTGGATTGGTCTCAAAATGTTTTTTCTTTTGGGAAAGGGTGAGGCAGAGCAATAGCAAACCCAAATCTTTAAAAGTTCATGTTGAACCAATTACTACTCAGTCTTCAGTAATTTTTAAAAATTCATATTTTTACCACACAATCTCAGATTCAACTAATATGTTTACACTCTTATATCTTTAAATTTACCATTGATATAACTAAAATGGTACTTTCCAATGCTGTTTCGCGGTGTGGCATTTGTCCCAAATGAGGGGACAAGTGCATGCCATTGACTCTCTTCTTGTTTAACCCTCTTGGTGGTATACGAGATCTTTGCGTCTAAACCAGTCCTGTAGTGTCCAGCTTCTAGAGCAAAATCTGATCCAAACTGTCACCATTTCTGGGCAAGGGACAGTTTATTTTTCCTGTTTAGATTTTCTGGTAAGCCCTTGGAGTAATAGGGCAGTTTTGTGTTTACGAGATATCTCGTCGTTATCACGTCCATCTGACCAGATTTAGATGGACGTGATATCTTGTAGAAACACTTGAAGGGTTGTCTCCTCACCAAACAAACCTCCTCAATGGCAAAACACTCAGATTCCTGCCTCTGCACGATGTACTTGTAAGAACCCGTGTAAGTCGGAAGTGCGCGCAACATTCACTTGTTGCGGTCTTGTTTTAAACCAATCCGTCTTACCTTGCATTTTACAAAGTATAACTCTTGCGACAATCCTTACATCCCTTGGAATAATAGGGCAGTTTTGTCTCGGAGATATCTCGGTCTAAGCAAAATTAACCAGATCTTGGATGAGAGATCTCGTCGAGAAACTTAGATGGTTGAAATGTGATAGCATGGTGAATGGGGCATTGATGTCATTCTTTGGCCTGAGCAACTTCCCTGGAAAAATTCGAAGATCTCTGGAAATGAAACGAAGCTAGAGAACTCCTTCCATTATTTCAGCAGATCTTAGCCCCTGCTTTAATCACTGACTCGTTATATATATGGAGACAGTTACCCTGGAAACGAATTTGTCCCACCTTTCCTATGTTTATTTTGACTTGATACATCTTTAAAATTCGACCATTACTAGGTGGCCATTACGGAAAGCTGAGCGTTACAAAAAATGGACATCGAGTTTGGTCCAATAATTTATATATTATCGTACCAAACCAATCGAGTGTCATTCGATAGCTGGGGAACAAAGACTTGTTAGTGACCATGAGTTCGCCGCGATAAACGGGGGTGATGTTTTGGGGACTTTCGCAGCGAGAACTTCAGATCAGTATAACTCGCGACTGAAAAGCGCTACGACGTCAGTCACAATTAGTCTCAAACGAAAGATAGCGTCAAGATCCGTCTATTTAATACCTTGGAAGGGAAATCGAATACAGTGTTAGCTGTAAAATTTTTTAAAATTTCGCAGACTCTTCGGAATTTTTTCCTTCTTTCATTTACTACACCTAAATAAATATGCGTTAAAGAGATGTATTCACGCAAAACCTTATGACACAGCCTACCCAATTTTTTTGGAATAAATTATTGATTTCAAACAGACTGAGTTGAACTAAATAATTGAGTATTGTATCCGGTATGATTGGTGCTTAAACACGGTGGTTCGTTGAATAAATGTCTTTCCAAAACACTCCGATCACACCTTCCGTAACAAGCCACGGTAGTCCTGTTGGAAGAGTAACGGACTAGCAAACGGAGGGTTGTGAGTTCAAACCCAACCAAAGACCGTCGTGTAAAAGGGGCTTGGTGCACGTTAAATCTTTCGTGGCCTCAAATGTCGTTACGTTGGCGTGGTGTTGAAGTTCGGAGAGTGGAGTGCCAGCTCAGGTGTGACCTCGTCATCTGACCGTGGTTCAAAATTACGTGGTGTTATCCTTGGATGGGTTGATTCCGGATCGTCGCCAATAGCCCGTTGTGTTGCTCTAGTTCGACGTTAATTAAATACCTACCGTAACGAGCTTATAACGTTTCTGAAGACACAGAATGCGGCTAAGAGAGTTCGATCTTTTCTTGTTCTTGTCTCCGTAGTTCGACTGATTTATGCACTCTGAAAGGAAAACCGTTTTGAGGAGTAGTAGGAGGAGTATTTCAATTAACGTCACACTGGAGCAACACAATGGGCTATTGGTGACGGTCCGGGATCAATCCCAAAGGGAAAGATCCGAGGACAACACCACGTAATTTTGAACCACGGTCAGATGACGAGGCAACACCTGAGCTGGCACCCCACTAAAAACCGTTTTGAAATGGTGTTGCAATTAGCGTGGGAATAGCTTAAATGTTATTTTGTTTTCATTCATTTGCACTTTTAAAATTGTGGGTTTTTTCATCCTTGTGTGAACTTGCCATTTTGAGGTCTTCAAAACATTGTTATATCCTGTATTGTACTTATATCTATTTACATCCTTTCCAGGTTAAACCTCAGTTCCGGTTTCCAGATCCATGAAATGTGTATGAACATCCTATTTAAATTTAAAAGCTATATATGCACTCAAGCAATTAGTTATTCATTTTTAGGAAATTCTATTTTTTAGTCTTCATTAATGGGATGTTGAACCCTGAGCCACAAAACTTTACATTATTCAGTGGAAACTTGGATTAACGAACGTCTTTGGACATTTCTGAAGAGATAACAAAACAAAATCATGAGCAAACTTAAATTCAGATGAGCAAGTTCATTTTTTTTAAAAAAAGAGGATTGAAGCTGTATTCAGATGCGAATCATGAAGTTTTGGAGTATGAAATTAAGACCCAAATTTCGAGCTTTCAAAGCAAATTCGATATTTCTCTACTGGATTTTTTTTTTATTTTATCGTGAGAGTAATAATTTTCTGTCAAGCTAAATTCAGTGTTTCTGCTGCGATACGTGTTTCTTGTACGTATTGTGAATTTGGCGGCTTGTTTTTTAATGTAATTTCAGCACGCTGTTAATAGATGGTTAGTAGTTGGTAGTATTTACGTCGCACTGGAGCAACACAATGGGTTATCGTCAATCCTGAAGGGGAAAGATCCTAGAACAACAGCCCTTAATTTGGAACCACGGTTAGATGAAGAGCTCAACACCTGAGCTGGCACCTCATTCTCCAAACTTCTATATCAGGACAAGGTGAGGAACACTGGAGGCGAAGACAGGTTTAACATGCACCAGCCCTCACTTACATAATGCTTTTTTATCGAACTCGCAACCCTCCGTTTGCTAATCCACGACTCTACCATGTAAACCTCCGTTTTATGGACTTTGTGTCATAAAACCAAACCTAATGACCATCGATGAAAATTTAATAGTTGAACAATGTTGTTCAACTATTAAATTTTCTAAGTAAAGTAAGCTTAGCCAGATTAAGTTTTCTAAGTAAGTAAATCCAGAGGGATGTGGGGACTGTAACTCTCTCCCGAAAGCCCGAAAGGGTTCTCTGATTTATTATCCATAAAATTAAGTATAGCAACCTCTTGATGTATCGCGCTTCTTGGAGAAGAAGGAAAAAGAGTGATATATTGTTGGAAGCGATAATTGCCTTTTGTCATCAGACTGTTGAAGAATATCATTAAACAGCGACGTATTCCGTGTAATTTAAGCAATATTATGCGACTCCATATTTCGAGTATAATTAAACCAAGCGGCAAAACGGGATTGAATCATGTAGCAGCTGATTCGAAATGGTTGTCATTCTCTAATATACAAATCATGTTGTTTTCTATGCCACGTACGTTAACGAAATATGTAGAGATAAGTGACAGTCTAATTGTACTTACGAATCCGGCACTACTTTTATGGATTAAGGGCGAAATGTTAAGGATAGATTTATTACTTGGAAATCTGAAACTTGGGCACCAATTACGAGTTTGTACGAAGCAAACACACGCAGAGAAAAACATATTTTCAGTTTCTCGAACGAGAAACAAAATAAAAGTAACGGATCGCGAAGTAAGTCAAAACTAATAAAAATTCGGTAATTAATTAGATGTAAACGGAAGTGTATTTAATATTCACAGGGAAACTTTGTTATTAATTAGTAGTATTTCTTGAGAATAGTAATGAGATAGTATCGCCTGCTTAGAGCAGAAACTCATTAAATGGTATTTTTTCGGAGACCTGAAAACTTATAGGTAGTCTTTAAACAGTGTAAAAAACAAACCAGACGGTATGCGAAGATTTATCATCTGCTGTCTTAATGCTCTCGCATGATGCTCATCAGAGTTACCTTAAAATGCAATTTATCACCGTTTTGGCGATGCTCGGTGTTTAATCTAATTGGTATTCACCAATCAACTATAAAAAATGAAGGAGAAAATTTGAGTTTTAGCTGGTTTAGGGGGTGTAGCTGAGGGTGCTGTTGAACATACAATCGTCCATTGCAGCTTTTGAACAGAGTTGTGTGTGAGAAGAAGGTCCCCCCTAAACTACAGGGAGATACAGATAAAGAAACCGTATCAGTTATAATAGGCACCATAAACAGCCTTCTACTAAATATGAAATTACTCCTCATACATCGATTGTGATTAAAAATAACTCATATTTCATTTGGGAAAAGAGCTTTTTAGTAAATAATGTACGAGTGTTTCCTGCATGTATGAGAGCGAATCAGGTTATAAATACTTTTTTAAACATCTATTAATGCAAATAAAGGAGAATATTTTTAAAAAATATCACCGTCAAAGCAATCCCCTACGTGAAATATGTTTAAATCTTAACAGCAGAAATTAAATAACAAATTTCCAAATTCTTTTCACGTATCTTTTTTTTTTGCAGTTATCAGATTTAGGATGGCAAGTAGTTTGCTGATAAGTTTGAGGTAGACTCAAAGAGTTCTGCGATGAAAAAGGTATTCGTTAAAAAAAGGCTAATAATTATTCTGACATGATTATCTTTATCTAACTATACTTGCGATCTCTTAATCATATGAAATAATTTCTTCATTTTAGTACAAAAGTACTTTTAATTTTTATTATTTGGTTGGCACAATTAGTGTAACAGATATAGCACAAACAATTTTTTTTTAATTTCATCTCATTAAAATTACAAGATTTCTTGGAGAAATATTTAATTAACATCCAATGGGAGCAACACAACGGGACATTGGCGACGGTCTAGAATGAATTCTGTATAGAAAGATCCGAGGACAACACTCGTAATTTTGAACCACGGTCAGATGATGAGGTCAACACCTGAACTGGCATCCCACTCTCTAAACCGCACCACACCAATGTCAGGATATTTGGGGTCACGACCGATTTAAAGTACACCCACCCCCACTTACACGACGATCTTTGGTTGGATCATGTTTCGAACTCACAACCCTCCGACTGCTAATCTCCGTCTCTTCCAACTGAGCTACAGCGAACCCAATAATATGTTATGAAGTATTTAAGTTTTATTATTTGGTTAGCACAATCAGAGTAACGGTTATACTAGAAACTAATTTTTTTTTAATTTCATCGTTGAAATAACACAGCTTCTTGAGAAGTTAATCCTGAAAATCTGAATCTATATAAAAAACATAACATAAAAACTCTTTTGGACACGTGTATATGGCATCTTATATTATAAAAGTTATAATCCTCCAGGATATATACATCAGATATTCTTGTTAACATACTTAACAAAAGTAAGTAGTTTGTAACAAACTTTTAACTTTTGAAGGAGTAACCTGACTCATATAAGTCATGTAAAACTAAGAAGTCGAAATGTAGACCAAAGTTCCCAGCCTTCAGAAGCACTCCGAAATGTCTGGGATTATCACATGCCCTCTGGCAACAGACGATCCGAACGATCTCTAAGAAGATTAAATTCTTTTCGAATGTAAGTGATGACTCGTTGACGGGTCCATTCGTTTTGTTCGCCATGCACTGCGCGTTCGAAATATCTCCTGATGGGGTATTACTCCGAACGCGAATGGAATATCAATTAGTTCCAGAATGATCTAGAATATTTCTAATCTAGAATTAATGTGCACGTGTACGCGAAAATGGCTGATTGAAGAACAGAATGAGAATTCGAAATACACGTGCCAGGTAAGGTGGCATTAACCGCTACTGCCACCTTACCTGGTACTGTGTGCTCATAGCGTTTGCCTGGCATCAGTTGAACCCGGGTTCTAATCCTGGTTTGTAAGCGTATGGACGTTGGTGTATTTTTCCGTTATGAGTAACGGCAGATTGCTCACTGGGTACTCCTTCGCAAATTGACATCAATTTACCCTTGTAGTGTCACAAGGTCAAAGAGATCAGTGGTTGGGCATTAGAAGTGAACAAAAAGAAGCAACAGTGAATATTCTCGAATGTTGTGCCAGATAAGGTGCCGACTTCGTCATCTGACCGTGTTTCAAAATTAAGAGGTATCGTCCTCCAATCTTTCCCTCCCTTTGGGATTGATTCAGGACCGTCACCAATAGCCCACTGTGTTGCTTTATCACTGGTCATCCTCAACTCCAGCATAAACCAGGAATCAGAAAATTTTTTCAATGAGTCAATTAAAGGACTGGAAAAATGGACAGGGGATCTGAAACTTAGTATCAACCTAAATAAAACTAAACTTAGCATATTCTGCACTGATAAAAAAATAGACAATCCTTTAATCCTCGAATCAGATTAATAATACTTTAATTGAAAGGTTTTAAACCCAACGTATTTGGGCATTATGCTTGATGCAGAACTACTAAGGCTCTTGAAACTTATTTAAATCTCTCATGAATTCAGCAAACCGAGGGAAGTATTATTTTTAGTAATTCCAGATCTGCCTTAGAAGCAATAGCAAATGGAAACTCAAAATGTTACCAAGATGTCCGTTCTCTTCTGCACCAACTCAATGTGCTTGGAGAAAAGGTGTACTGTTCAATGGATTCCCGCACATGTGCATTGAAGGAAATGAAATTGCTGATCAATTGGAAAGGAAGCCAGAGAATTAAATTCTGAACAACACAAAATAACTCTTACACATAATAATGCTTTGGTGAAATTAAAACTCACAAAAAATTAAAATAAATCTGTTAATTTGTGAAATTAACAGTGATAGAAAAATCACCACAATATCCAGACTGAGGACATAACATTTTAAGGGCATGAGAATTAAGTGATGGAACCAGAACGTATAGACATTGTAACAACTGTCTCACCTGCCCTGCAATAGTAGCTGCTCTTCATACCATCGATTACTATCCTGAAGAACAGTCTTACAGCGAGAAAATAATCGACATCACCAAAGCTGTGCAAAATGCATACGGCAGCATCTAACATAAATGGACACAACATAAAAAAGGCAAAAAATTCTTCTTGAGCAATGAAAGAGTACGGTAAAAGCTGTTCTATATTTGAATATAGGCAGTCATATAAGACCCGTGTATGGAATTCTCCCATGACCTGTGTATGGAATTCTCCCATGACCCGTGAATGGTCTCCATTTGGCACGTGTAGGTGGATGGAAATAGTTTTGCTTGTAAGGCATATATAAAACAGTTCTTTAACGGATACTATGTGTCTTGCCTTTGAATGGGGAAGTCTGGACATGTTCGTTTCCTTTTGGATTTAAAAATAAGCAACTAACAAAATTTAGAATTCCAGTCAGCTCTACATTACTCTGATTTGAAGTATTTTCTCCACTGACTGCTACGTCACTTGTTTATCTTTCATGTAAGCTTCAGGCTTTAAACTAAAAGCTACTGCTCTCTTTCACGTAGTCAGCTAATTCTTGTTCTTATTGATTGGCGATAGTTACCTAGAAGTACTCATCAATCAGAACTCAGCCCTGGACCGAGAAAAACTGGTCGACTTTGAGGTGCGAATTTTTAAATTCCGGTGATGCATCAAATATCTTTTTCAAAAGATAATGGGTGGTCTTATTATTAGTCACCTTCATAAATTATGTTTCAACCAATTTTTATAATGAAAAACTGATTGCTACATTGAAATCTTTATTTTTTATGTACGAACGAGATTGTTAACGAATTCTAAATAAATAGTTGGCAACATTGTTGCTCTCCGGACCTGTCATACAGCCTCCATCTTGTATCAATGCTCGCAGTCCCAACCTGACATCCATATTGTTTAATTGAGTTTGAGATTAATTGCTTTTGGAGAAGAGCTCAGGTATTGTGTCGGTAAAGTGGTTCATTTTATGATTTCTATATAAACGGTTTGTTAACCCTCCTGGAGGTTTATCTTCTCGTTGAAAACTGTCCTGTAGTGTCCAGTGTCTGTTGCAAAAACCTGTTCCAACAGTCATCAGTTCTGGGTAAGGAAAATTTGTTTTTCCTATTTGGATCATTCCTCTTGTATTAAGAGGGCAGTTTTGTTTCGACATCGCGTCCTTAGCAAAATTGACAAGATCTTTGACGAGATATCTCGTTGAAACACTTGGAGAGTTAAATGTTGTATGACGCTACATTATGATTTTTATACCTTTCTTGACAGAATGGATTTTCACTAGGGCAAGACCAAAGATATTTCTCCAACGGAAATTTCGCGAATTAAAACACTTCTATTGAATACTAAACATTATCACAGAAAGATTGCATTAATTGTGTGCACTTTTCAAATGCATTTTCATGAGACTAATATTAATAAGTAGAATTTGATGTAAAAACTAAAACCTTGTAGTTTAATTTTTATCAAAAGCTCAGAAAATACCTTTTTCTGCACTATGATACTTAATCATCCTCTGTTGTATTGTAAGGCACGGAATGATGTGAGACTTCGGTGTTTGTTGCCTGCATGTAAACGTTTATTTCATGAAAAAGATGTTTTAGTCAAGTATTAAAATCTTAAGAAATGACTAATAAAGATGGGGAAAAGGGCCAATAGGTGGAACAAAACGTCCAGCATCAACAGAACCATAGTAAACAAAAAGAGGAAAAATAGAGTTCAAATACATTATTTTTTAATAGTGTTGCCACACTCGTTCCACCCTCTGGTGGTTGTTTCGACGAGGTATCTCGTCATTAACAAAACGGACAAGATCTTGATGGACGAGATATTTCGTCAATCACAAAATTCGTTGGATTTTGATGGACGAAATATCTCGTTGAAACCACTCGGAGAGTTAAAACAAATGAGTGGTGCCAACACTAGCTCGAATCAGCTTTGAACTCGAACTTTCCACTTTGTCTTGATGCTGGTGGACGTTTTACTCCACGAAATAACCTATTCATTACCTTCATTAGTCGTTTTTTGAGCTCTTAATATTTGACTAAGTTACTGTTCATGTACAGTTAGTTCTAACAGGCGGTATTACTAACAAAGAGATTGTACTAATGCAGGTTAGTTCTAACTAACATAGAGCTCGTTTGACATCGCAATAACAGGGCAATGGTTTATTCTGAGTAATTAATTTGAGACTTGAAAAGCATGCCCACAAGGAAAATCCGAGATATTTTTGAAATTTCAAAATTAGCTGCTGCCCGTTAAATCTTTCATGGCCTCAAATGTCCTCATTTGGCGGGGTGTGGAAATTTGGAAAGTGGAGTGCCAGCTCTGGTGTTGACCTCGTCATCTGACCGTGGTTCAAAATTACGAGGTTTCCCTTCCGTATCGATCCCGTACCGTCGCTAGTAGCCCGTTGTGTTGCTTCAGTGCAACGTTAATTCAACTACCTACCTACCTCAAAAAGTCAACTCTAACACATTTAAATATTATTACCATAATTCCCAGTTTCCACTTGGTTGACATAAAAAATGTCGATTTTAAGAAAAACGAGATATCTGCATGAGGTTGAAAATGAAGGACCTCGGAATGCCGAGAGGTATTTCAGATCATAACTAAACGAAGATCCTTCAACTGGCGTCAGTTAGACGATGATGAAAGCAGTTCCAAGAAACAGGAAGCATTTATTATTCAAATTAACAGGCAGATGATAGACAGTTGGGATGAAATCAAGTAGACTCGACATTCTGCTAGAAACAGAAAGAAAATTGAAGAAGTTAAAATGTCACGATTCCAATGGCAATGAGTTAACAGTGTAGATACAGTTTTTATCTATCTATTATAGCTTTCCTATTTCTTTATTAGATGTATAAGTTATGATATCTTGATGGAAACAAAGACTGCAAGTAGCCAAGGTCTGCGGGCCACCTTGAGGAATCCAATTTCCCCTCACACACAAATCCCTATTTGTGTTTTATGAAACACCTTATTATATATTTAAATGAGAGGGAATGAAATTGCTTCGAGTAACACACCAAGTTGCATCATTACCGGAATAAAACTGGAAGCACCTTCTTCCATTAACACTAGCGCCCTCTATATTTGGCTCTACAGAGAACCCTCTCATACGAGTAAGTATCTAAAAAGGGGCGTTGAAACAGAAGTGTACAGTGAGGAATTTTGTATTGGGTTGATGCAAAGGTTCGTCACGTTTTTGGCGCTAGATGGCATTGCATCGCAAAACCGAAGTGTTGTATACTTCACACGTGTAAAGTTTTGATGTTGTTTGAAAGAAGGAATTTCAGCGAGTACTTGGGAAAAAAATTGTGTTATTGGGTTGCGTTTTTTAAATTTTGCGAAGCATTAAAAATGGCAGAAAATAAGTAGCATTTTCGATATATTATGTTTTTTTTATTTCCGAAAAGGCGAGAATGCTTCTCAGAAGATATGTGTTGTGTATGGTGAGGGGGTGCCGATGGCAATTCCACGTACCGTAAGTGGTTCAGAAAGTTTCGTCACCTGGATCAGTTCTTTAGCCAGAAACCTCAGAACTTCTATGAGCGTGGGATTATGCAGCTACCGGTGTGACGAAGAAAAGTCATCGAAGAGAACGGCACATACTATATTGATTAACTGTAATTTTTAGTAAATAAAATTTTTCTTCAATTTTTGTCAAAATAAACGGGACGAACTTTTGCATCAGCCTAATATTTAACGCTCCAAGTGGTTTAGACGAGATAGTCCATCAGGATATGACCAAGTTTGATAATGACGAGATATCTCGTCTTAAAGAATGCCAATTCAATTCCGAATGATGAAAATAGTGACGTCTTCTGATGATGACGAGATCAAATTTTTCTAAAGAGATATCTCATCCATCAGGATCTGGTCAGTTTTGCTAATGACTATTTACCTCGTCGAGACAACGATCAGGAGGGTTAAACAGCTTTTTGGCAGGATCTTTCAACTTCCTTACATAGAGGTTTGTTTTTGTTTGTGATGTTGGAGATCACAAGCAGACCTATGCCTCAATTTACAGCTCCGATATTGTCACGTATTATCTTCATCGCATATATCATGGAACACTTAAGCCACACACCAATCCATCGACTTCCACATTGAATAACGATGTAACGGGGCCAGTCCTGAACAATACGAACTGAATTATTCAATATTTGAATTGCATTTCGCCAACATAAAACATCGCAAACGTGCCACTCCATTCAGAACTGTTTTGGTGCGTTGAAACGCATGCAAACGTAAATATAAAGTAGCGGTTCATACATATTTAGGTAGATAGTTTAATTAATGTCGTACTGCTGCAACACAAGGGACTATTGGCGACGGTCAGGGATAAATTCCGAAGGGGAAAGATCCGAGAACAACGCATGGTCATTTTCAACAACGGTGAGGACGAGGTAAATACTTGAACTGGTATATCCCTCTCCAAACTTAAACAACAGGCCAACGTGAGGACATTTGTGACCACGACAGCATCAACCCCCGTGTACTTGAGATCTTTTGGTTGGATTAAGTTTCGAGGGTAGAAAAGTATCTGATGCTTAACATTAGAAATTAGTGTAACTACTCAATAAACTGTTGATTGAGCGTGTGTGTTTTAACTGTTTTCTAGCGTTATGAGAGCAAAAGCATGTAACAATTGTCAACTGAAAATAACCACACTTGGAGATACAGTTGAATAGTACGGCAACTTGATAACAACATAGTTTTGCACAGAGTTTCTTTTCCGGATATATAAGGAATGGACAACCTTATTTAATAAGTCCTCAAACATGTATGTACCTAAATATACCTAATCTTAGTCCTCACACATACCCAGTCCATTTACAGTTCTAACATTGTCACCTATTATCTCCATCGTGTCCATCAGGGAACACTTAAGCAGCCATCAATCCACATGAACAACCGCATTAAATAACCATGCAACGAATCCTGAGGGTAAATACAATCATCACTCTACCGAAGGCTTGTGAAAACCTTTAAGCTCTTAGCGTGTAACAGCTTTCAAATGTATATGATACTACAGTACTATAGTCAATAAAACAGTACCGCCAAGTTTGGTGATTTTGAATGAACGGTTGTTGCTGCTTATAAAAGTATCTGATATTTAACAACAGTATGATCACTTAGTCGATTCAATTGTTGATTGAGTGCTTTGTTTTCTCGCGTTATGAATGAATTAGGAATTATGTACGAAGCACGTAAGAATCATCAATTGCAGATTACGAATCTGGGAAATACTGTTTTCTTGATTAGTATAGCATCTTAATGGTAGCATAGTTTTCTACTTAGTTTCTTTATCAGGTGTAGAAATTATGGACAGCCTTATTTTAAAAGTTCTCAAACATTTATATACATAAATATATCTAACGTTAAAGTTCTCACACAAACCCAGTCTCAAATCACAGCTCAGCCATTGTCATGTATTATCTCCATAGCATACATCATGGGACACTTAATCATCAGTCCATTGACGACCGCATAAAATAGCTATGAAACGAATTTCTGAAAGTACAATCATCACTCACTAAAGGTTTGTAAAACACTTTAAGCTCTTCACGTATATATATATCAGCTTTCAAATATTTATAATACATGGAATAGTCAGTAAGATAGTACCACCTACTTTGGTTATTTTGGATTTAACTGTTGTTACATGCTGGGTATAAAAGTATCTGATACTTAACATTAGAAAACAGTATGACCTCTCAATAAAATTTTGATTGAATGTGCTGTTTTCTAGCGTTATGGGGATAGGTAGATAGGTATTTTAATCAACGTCGCACTGGAGCAACACAATGGACTATTAGTGATGGTCCGGTATCAACCCCCAAAAGGAAAGATCCGAGGACAACACCACGTAATTTGGAACCGCGGTCAGATGACGAGGCCACACCTGAGCTGGCACCCCACTCTCCAGAAGCATGAAATATTCGCCAAATGAAAATAACCAAATTTGGAAATGCAGTTTCCTGGACTATTACAGTATCTTGACAGCAATAATTTTGCATGGAGTATATATAAATATATATAAATTATGGACAAAAGTACTCGAAATTTATACACCTAAATATATCTAGAGTTAAAGTCCTCACACAAACCCAGTCTCCATTTACAGCTCCACCATTGTCACCTATTATCTCCATAGCATACATCATGGGGCACTTAAGCAGTCATCGGTCCATTGACAACCGCATAAAATAGCCATGCAACGAGGCCAGCACGGCCATGAACAACACACACAACTGAATTATTCAATGCGGAAGATGACCGGCCCCATAAGGGTGCCGAAGAAGAATCGGAAATAAAAACCGGCCACACACACAAAAAGAAAGAGGCTGGAATTTTCAAGGATCTTTTCATGGACTACGGTTAACGGAACGAGTCGGAGCGGCACTGAAGAATCGGGCTTCTTTATCGGGAGCTAAAATCTAACTGATGCGGTTTTGAGATTAGGGTGTAAATAGATCACTATGTAAGCGTGGAAATTAATGGCCGGCGATGAGGCCTTGGAAGTGGATAACTGCTTTAATGGTTGGGGTAAGCAACTTCAGTTGTACTACTCAACGCTAGGGTTCTTGTATTGTATTCTCACGAAACAATGTATTCATTTATAGTATCAACTTTTGAGTTGGTGGTAGGTAGGTATTTTAATTAACGTCACACCGGGTGCAATATAACGGGGTATTGGAGACGGTCCGGGATCAATCCCAAAGGGAATGATCGAGGACACACCTCGTAATTTTGAACAACGGTCAGATGACGAGGCAACATCTGAGCTGGCACCACACTCTCCAAATTTCCACACCAATCCAACGTGAGGACATTTGAGGGCAGGACAGATTTACCGTTTAAGAACCCCCTTTGTATCAACTGAATTATTCAATGCAGAAGATGAGAGGCTCCATAAGTTGAACGGTCTTTGGTTGGATTGGAACTCGCAACCATCTGGATGCTAATCCGTTACTCTTCCAACCGGACTACCGGAGCCCGTTTGAGTTGGTGATGTATAGGGAATAAATTACATGTTCAGTGGATTTCGACTATTATATTTTCTAGTCCCCCTTTTGTACAAGTATAGCCCGCCTTTTTAATTTTTAATGTATTTTAGTTCAATCCAATTCCCAAAACTCATAAAATACATTTGGAATGGTACTTTACTACAGATGGGCGAATCGAAAAGCGAAAGGTTGGGTTCGTTGGTGGCACATGTGCTAAAATTTAAAATTGGCCAAGCTTCGTCAAACACTACAAATTATAATAATAAAATTTTAATGTAAAATAAAACCTCTTAAATGAAGTAAAATTAAGCCTAATTGTGAATGTTAAGCATAGTTTATAAAAAACCAATGTCAGTAACAAATAAGAACAAGTCTTTGTGTGGTAAGGATCAACCAGAAGGTTATTTGGCTTGGGATGAAAAATCTCAAATTGCTTTAGTATATCTATCTATACACTTTACTAACGTAAATCGGAAATTGACTTTATTTGTTTCTTTCTTAATGTGTTATAATATACTTAGTTATTTGAGTTTCAAACTCCCAACCCTCCGGTAGCTAATTCGCGCGACTCTACTGATTGGGCTACAGCGGCCCAAATATTGGAGGATTTTTAAATCCTGTATCGTGTTTCTATCTTTCATGTTTGACATGTTGACATTTTAGGTGTCGACGTTTCCATATTTCATATTACCAGTTTACTTTATTCAATGTCGTGAAGTCAAACTTAGATCTTATAAATTTACTGTTCTCATAATTTTGAATTAAAGAATTTAAATTATATTGTTTTAATTTGTGAATCTTTGTGATTTTTCATATATGTTGTATTGGTATGGCTGCCCGTTTTTGGTTGGTTGTTTTTTGGGTATTTTATGGCGCATGGGCCATATTTGGCCATGCTGCTCCAGACACAATACAATATCAAGTAATTAACACACACAGTGAAGCTTTACTGACACAGAAGAGAGAAATACACCCAGGGAGGAAACCCGTTTTTGATATGTCCACTGCTTTAATTAATATAAATTCGGTTTTGCATTTGGCACAACTTGTCCTTTATTGGACCTTCTTCTTCTTCTAGACCCTCCTCCTCCCAACTCACCGATAAGTTTTGAGTTTTTATATGGGAGGAGGGGGAGGACTTTAATCATGGGCACAAAAGGGGCACGCCGGGAAAACCAGCCCCCCCCCCACACACACAGAGAGGGTACACCCAGACTCCGGCGCATCCGCACCGAAGTCCAGGGCACCACCATTTATTTTTTCTTTAAAAATACACACACAAAAAAAAAAGGACCAACAGGGTCCAAAAACAACAACTAAGTATCGACGACCGGCACACTGCCGGTTTACAAGGACGATATCGGCGCCACATAGGCCATCCTGTAGCACCTGAAACTTAACCACAGATTTATAACTTTTAATTTTTTTTTAATTCATTAACTGCAGCCCACATTACTGCCAGTGGGCAGTTTAAAGTAGGCGCTACAAATAGGTGGTAAATAGTAGTATATAAGAGGATGGCTCATATGAGGCGCCAATATAAGAACAAAAAGAGATTTATGATATGATATTTTACAATGAGATTTACACACAATTATGATGATATTTAAAATTACTATATTCTCAAAACCCCAAATTTCTAAAATTTTTAAGAAAAGTAAAACCACAGGATCTAAAACAATGAAGTTTAAAATTGAGCCGGACCTAGTCCTTGACTCACTAATTACCGAGGGAAACAGGGCAGAGTGTCAGGGGGAAGAACCATATGCAATTCAAGATTTGGGAATTTTTAAACTTAGGGGAGGGCGTCCGCGGCCACCCCTCCGGCCGCCAGCACACACATCCTGATTTTATATTTTGAGATCTTATCGTTCAGGATGTTGGCACACCACTTTTGTTTATTTTCGGAGCTTTTATTTGTTTTTTTATTGGACCTTGTATCATGAAACACAATCCAACCATAACCTAGATATAATATCAAATGAGGTAATATTAAATACTTTCCAAAATATATAAATGATAGCCTTTTTATACCTGTAATATTGAGCCTAATCTTAGCCGTTTCTAGGATCTAGCCCTAACCATTTCAATCATGGTACGTCAGACCTCTGGTAAAGGGTTAAATACGACTTGAAGTACCGCAAAAATGTTGCATGCCGGGTATGGATCTCCAGTCAGACAGCCCTGATCATCAAACATGAAATGAAACAAAAAAAACATCCTCCCACTACCACCTGTTTGTATATTGATAAATTTATTTAATTATTCTTGTTAGTGTTATGTCGCAAACATATGGTGGAACCTGATACTTGTATAGAAAACTAGAAATAGTTCTTGTTCTTTACAAGTCTACTTAGTTTTGGCCCATGTTTAACCTCCAAAATAGTCTGCCAATCAGTTTATAACTCAAAAATGGAATTTCAGATTGATCTCTGCCACAATCCCATAATTTCATTTGCATTTCATTAATCTTCTGACCGTAGCGAGGTTTGTGAATATTTTAGATTTTTTTTTACCTCAATACACGCTTAAATATCTAAATAGCTTTGGAAGTATTGCATTGGTCCTTTGCTGAGAACAGAATTCGATGGAAGATTCTATTGGTCGATTAATTATTAAAAATCATTTGAAAGATACTATTGTACCTTTCCTTAGAATAGTCCTTTTTCGATATTCCCTTGGTCCGACCCTTTGAGTAGAATCCTATGGAACGATTCCATTACTCCTTTCCTTAGAATAGAATCCTTCGGAAAGACTTTATTGCTCCTTTACTCAGAATAGAGGGTCGTGGTAGCCCAGTTGGAAGAGTAGCGGATTAACAACAGGAGGGGTGCGAGTTCGAATCCAACCAAAGACCGTCGTGAAAAAGGGACTGGGGCACGTTAAATATGTCGTGGCCTCAAATGTCTTCACGTTGGCGTGGTGTGGAAGTTTGGAGAGTGGGGTACCAGCTTCATCTGACAGTAGTTCAAAATTACGTGTTGTTGTCCTCGGATCTTTCAATTCGGGGGTTGATCCTGGACCGTCGCAAACAGCCCGTTGTGTTGCTCCAGTGTGACGTTAATTAAATACCTACCTACTTTATAATAGAATCCTTTCGAAAGTGTCTATTGATAAGGTCAAAACAGTTCAGAAATCAAGGACTACAGGTTGTAGAGCGGAATTATGCTTGTGAGCCCCTCAGAAGATTAATATGCTCCACCCCAACTGACAATTTGACATGAACATCAAGTAAAACGCCCAAACCGAGCACATCTTCCCACCCAAAAAAAGTAAACCACTAAAACCACCTGCTTCTTTCTTTCATAGATCTTCCTCCTCTGTCAACCGACTGGGCAACGTGCAGCATGTCTCGGGACTTACGAGTTCTCCGTTGGACATAACGAAACGGTTAATCTTTCTGATTACATTTAACCACCAAAATGCTTTGCCAATCAATTTGTAACTAAAGAATGCAATTCTAACGACTCATTTCTATTGCATTTTAAAAGGCATTAATATACCATATTCCAATTAACGCTTTACCATCAAATATTAATAATCAGAGGGGTTCAGAAGCATATAATTCCACTTTACAACATGCAGTCTTCCCTGCATGACTTCTAAACAGTTTTAACTTTCTTGACCAATAAAATAGCGATTCTATTCTAAGGGGAGCACCAACGTAATCATTTCAAAGAATTATATTCTAAGGGAAGCACCAACGTAATCATTTCAAAGAATTATATTTTAAGGGAAGCACCAACGTAATCATTTCAAAGAATATTCTAAGGGAAGCATCAACGTAATCATTTCAAAGAATTATATTCTAAGGGGAGCACCAACACAATCATTTCAAGGAATTATATTCTAAGGGAATCACCAACGTAATTATTTCAAAGAATTATATTCTAAGGGAAGCACCAACGCAATCATTTCAAAGAATTATATTCTAAGGAAAGCACCAGCGCAATCATTTCATAGAATTATATTCTAAGGGAATCACCAACGTAGTCATTTCAAAGAATCATATTCTTGGAAAAGAGCAATATAGAATCTTTCCAAATGATGATATTCCAAAGATAGTACCAATGGAATCTTTCCAAAGAATTCTTTCTAAGGAGAAGAGCAATAAAACATTTCCAAAAGATTCTATTCTAAGGGAAGGAGAGAGAACAATAGAATCTTTCCAAAGGATTCTAATCTAAGGGAAGTACCAACAGAATCATCAAACTGATTATATTTTAAGGAAAGGAGCGATAGAATCTCTCAAAAGAATGCTATTCTAAGAAAAGGATCAATAAAATATTTCCAAATGTTGCAAGAATCTGTGGATTTAGTGATTTGTTCGCGTTGAATTTTACTACTTTTTGTAGTAGTAAAGCTTCAACAACATCAGCACAATATTTTTCTTCCCTTTTATGATGAAGAAACGTCTGAAGTTTTCTATACTGCTTTGGCTAATCAGTATAAAAACAAAGGAGCTCTAAAGTCTTTAATCAGCACACAAAGTTATTATGGAACACTTTTCGGCCCATTAATTATTCAAAGGCAGAATTATTGGAGACTTGGGGAAATAAAAAAACCTCAGCTTCAACCCTCAACAAGTGGGGGAAAGCAATACTACGCTTCTCGTGCCCCTCGTGTCGATCAGGAAAACACCAAATCCAAACATCCTCCACCCAATAAAGAAAACCACCAAAAACACATGCTTCTTTTTTCGATATATTGTTCCCCTCTGTCAACCCTCTTGGCAGAGTGGCTCGGGATTTACGAGTTCTCCATTTGACATCACGAGAGGGTTAATCCTCCCTGTCTACATTTAAGCACCAAGATAATCTTCCTATCAATTTGTAACTAAAGAATGCAATTTCAACGACTCATTTTTATTGCATTGAGCGACGCATTAAAATACCCTATCCCAATTGAAGCTTCACCAGCAAACATTAATCCTTAGAGGAATTCACACGCATTATTCCACTTTATAACCTGTAATGTTCCCTGCATCACTTATAACCAGTTTGATCATTTTGACCAATAGAATCTTTCGAAGGGATTCTATTCCAAGGAGAAGAGAGCGTCGTGGGTCAGTGGGTGTGCCCACTGCCCTCGCAACCTTCGAGTTGTACGCGACGCAGGTTCGATTCCTGTCAAATGCATTCCTCTATGGGTGTATTTCTCTCTTCTGTGTCAGTAAAACTTTCATTGTGTGTATCTATTACTTGATATTGTATGTCTTGTGTCTGGCGCAGCATGGCCAAATAGAACTCTTGCGCCATAAAACCCCAACAAACCAATCTATTCTAAGGGAAGCGTCAGCGCAATCTTTCCAAAGGATTCTATTCTAAGGAAAGAAGCAAAATCTTTCCATATGATTTATTTCTCAGGAAAGAAGCAATAGAATCATCCCTAAGGATTCTATTTTAAGAGAAAGCACCAACAGAACCTTTCCAAGGGATTATATAAAGAATAGAGCAATAAAATTATCCAAAGGATAATTCTTAGGGAAGCATCAACATAATCATTCCAAAGGATTATATTCTAAGTAAAGGAACAATCGTATCGTTCCTAACGATTCTATTCTTAGGAAAGGAGCAATCGAATATTTCAAGAAGATTATATTCCAAGGAAAGGAGCAATAGAATCTTTCCAAATAATTTAGTTCTCAGGAAAGAAGTAATAGAAGAGTTCGAATGGGTTCTATTTTAAGAGAGGGCACCAACATAATCGTCCCAAAGGATTATATTCTTAGGAAAGGAGCAATCGTATCGTTCCTAAAGATTCTATTCATAAGAAAGGAACAATCGAATCTTTCAAGAAGAATCTATTCTAAGGAAAGGAGCAATAGAATCTTACCAAATGATTTTGAAATCAGGAGGAAAGAAGCAATAGAAGAGTTCGAATGGGTTCTATTTTAAGAGAGGGCACCAACATAATCATTCCAAAGGATTATATTCTTAGGAAAGGAGCAATCGTATCGTTCCTAAAGATTCTATTCTTAGGAAAGGAGCAATCGTATCGTTCCTAAAGATTCTATTCTTAGAAAAGGAGCAATCGAATCTTTTAAGAAGATTCTATTCTAAGAAAAGGAGCAATAGAATCTTTCCAAATGATTTAGTTCTCAGGAAAGAAGCAATAGAAGATTTCGAATGGGTTCTATTTTAAGAGAGGGCACCAACATAATCATTCCAAAGGATTATATTCTAAGGAAAGGAGCAATCGTATCGTTCCTAAAGATTCTATTCATAAGAAAGGAGCAATCGAATCTTTCAAGAAGATTCTATTCTAAAGAAAGGTGCAATAGAATCTTACCAAATGATTTTGAAATCAGGAAAGAAGCAATAGAAGAGTTCGAATGAGTTCTATTTTAAGAGAGGACACCAACATAATCATTTCAAAGGATTATATTTTTAGGAAAAGAGCAATAAAATCTATCCAAAGAATTCCATTCTTAGGGAAGCATCAACATAATCATTCCAAAGGATTATATTCTAAGTAAAGGAACAATCGCAATCGAATCTTTCAAGAAGATTATATTCTAATAAAAGGACCAATAAAATATTTCCAAAGGTTAAAAGAATGGTTTCTTCCACCCAATAGATGTGATTATTTACTCATTCTGTGTGTTGTGGAGTAAAAGAAATATTACACTACTCGGTAATCCTGTCGTGGAATTCATCCAAACACCAAATCCGAGCATCCTCCCACCCAAAGCATTTGCTTCCCTTTTGGATAAATCACTCCCCTGTCTTGTCAACCCGCACCGTGGCTGGGGATTTACGAGTGCTTCGCTCGGCATCACGAAAGGGTTAATCGTCTGTTCGTATCCAGGTGGCCCCGATCGACTGCGAACAATGGGCCGTCCCCTGCGGCCCGGTCGTTCACCCTCGGTGACCCACTGGCGCACATACAGCCAGGAAAGAAGTGGCGCTTTTCGTGGACTGCCACTGGTGAGAAATGTGGACGGATTTCGTGAAATCGAAGATGGCGTTACAGCATGAGAGGGAAATGCACTTTCGCTTATGCGGGAGTTTATGGGATTTCTTTGGTTCCGGGAAACCATTGCACAGGGCGGTGACCATGTCAGTTGAATAATTTTAGTTTTGAGACGCGTTTCAGGTGAAATTTGTATTTATTTTTAAGTTTGCTCTTTTCATTGGATTGAATTGGACGCTGTATGCGACACCTGTACTTTGACAGTTCACCTTCACTTTTCCGACGGATGAAAAGATTATAAACTCTCTGGTCCAAGTATGTAGACCTCAATGATGACAATGTAGGAAAACAAAATCGATTTTTTTTCCACATAAAAAAGGTGTTTTGCTTGTCTTTGTACTATACTCATCAAACGACCGTCGTGTTGTATTTCTTTAGTGTGACCAGTTCTAGTCCTTGAAAAGTCTTTCCTAGAGCCTAGGGTCTGTTCTTCTCTACATAACTTGAAGTTGTCAGTTTCTCCAGGTCATTTCTCCTCTATACCAATTGTGTCTTAATGCCCTATCCCAGACTTTCTTAAGGCAACACATTCGATACAAGGAATCTATTTCTTTAAAGCCAAGTTTCCCTCGGGCAAATTTAATTTACATCCTACCCTCGCAAGTCCGTCCGCCATTTTATTACCCGGTATCCCCACATGAGAAGAAATCCAGATGTATCGGGTTCATTGCTTGGGTTTTATGGCAAGAGGGCCATATTTGGCCAAGCTGTGTCGACTTCCAGTAAATTCATTCAAGGGAAGATCCATGACAAAGGAAGGAGTAATACACCCAGCGTGGAATCAAACCTGTGCTATCGACAACTCGCAGGTTGCTAGTGCAGTGGGGTAAAGATAAGAAGCATAAGATTGAGAAGCCATTGGATTGAATTGGACGCCGTAGACGGACATTCTTCCATCAATGCGGCTTTCGGCTATATAGTCCGACATACGGAGGAGTTTCGAGGATAAGGGAAAGCCAAGCAATCCGCTATACATGTAAGACATTTAAGACAGTATATAAAAAAGGTAAGGGAATGATAAAATATGCAAGCACAGAAATACAATATGACGTAAGAAAAGGATTACAGAACTTATTAAATTTACAGAGGACAAAATGATAATAATAATAAAAATCCATATCAATAAACGGAAGCAATACACAATGAAAAGGATAAGTATTCTGAAGAAAAAATTCCTTGTTACGCCTACGCCAGACACAAGGCATGTCAAGTTATGTACACACACCAAAAAGATTTCGCTGACACAGAAGGGAGAAATATATTCGCGGAGGAATCGAACCTGCGCCACCTATAACTCGCATGCTGTTAGCGCGTTGGGCACACCCATAATGAAAACATAAAATTAGAGTGAGCAATGGTAACCTTTTTATGGGCCCCAAGATCACGTGACGAAAACTAGTAAGAACGTGACCCTTAGACTGCTTTCGTCTGCTGGGTTGGGACTTAACATTCATCATATGATTGGTCCACGAGACGGGAGAAGATACTCATCCATTGATATACCATTTAATTGGTCCAATGATTGTTCATCTGTTAATATTTAGTAGCATTGGCTATTTCACCACTTTAGTCGTTACTCTATAGTAATGCGGATTCAAACACCTCCCCTGTCACAAGATGTTACATCGCCAAACGAGGCGATAAGATACCAAATCGGCCAACCAAGTCTATTTTTCACAGAGCAGTCACGTGACTACTAGTCGACATGTTGGTCGCATTTGTTAAGCTCCTCCCAATAGCAATAATCAGTTTACTTAAATTCCACTTCTATGTTTGCTAGAGCATACCAACTGAACAACGACTGTGTGCCAAATAGGACCAAGTTATATTACGGGTAATGGTAATTAATTAACAACACAACGAGTTATATTACGGGAGACTTTTACCTAGAGACTTTCGAGAACTATAAAGGGGAACTGACTCACATCTGTGTTACTATGAAACCAGAAAAACTGATAATAAACCCTAGAAAAAGGAACGAAGGGCGGCACGAAACTTTCAATCTAGCCCTTCAATCTACCAGTCAATGGTATTTTAACTGATGGTGGCTTTCCGATTTGGAGACAAGTCATTACTCGTAACTCTGTTCCGTTAAAATTCATTCCTATACCTAAATATGCGAGGAGATGGAATGAAATATTGATGGCGAAAATGTTAATGAACTGTTATTGGGCTCATTACATCAAAGGAAACATCCTGCCTTCTCTTGTTGCGCCACCATTAATTAATTAATGCAAATTGAAATAAAAACTCTGTAAAATAAATCACTTTGCCTTATCTCATGTGACTGCGTAGCAATGATGGATTGAAATCGCAATTGGAATTCGGGAACGTCCTGCATAGTTTGAACTTCTTAATTTTGACTCAACTTTCAACACACATTTTACTCAGGCGGATTTTTTTTAGGTAGGTAGTTACATTAACGTTGCACTGGATCAACACAAAGGGTTATTGACGACTGTCCGGGATCAATCCCGAAGAGAAAGATCCGAGGACACCTCGTCATTTTTGAATCAGGGTCAGAGAAGACGAGGTCACCTAATCTGACACACCACTCTCCGAACTTCCACACCATGTCAATCTGAGGACATTTGAGGTCACGACAGATTTATCGTGCACCTTGCCCCACATACACGGCACATGGCCCCAAGTCTTTGGTTGGATCGAGTTTCGAACTTGCAGCCCTCAGGTTGCTAATCCTCTATTCTTCTAACCGGGCCCTGTTTTGTTAGAATCGAGTGCTCCTGTGTATAATGCGTGTGATTCATATTATCTTTCATCCCATTTTCTGTTTTCAAGCATCATCGCGATACTCTTTTCATGCAATAAAGCCTTGATTATCCGATGTAATATGAACCAAGGTCATCTCGGATAACCAGAAACTGATAATACGGACGTAGTAATATAACACGTCCTATACGAAATACAGAAAAGATTTACACTGTACTATATATTACCACTACTTCAACTGAAAGATTCATAAAGCAAGGGTTAAAAATAATCTCGAATCTGTGTCACATTATCTATTTGTTGTGTGATAATTTTACAATACATCTGAACGTGTGTTAGGTACCTTTTGAAATTTTTGTTAGTCTTCGAACCCATGCTATAAGTTTTATTTATTCTTTAAAATATATTTATCTAATTGTATTTGGATAACTCTGACACTAGGTGAATCGGAGCTCAGATAATCAAGGTTCTACTGTACTTCTATTTTAACATTATGGATTGGGATTGGGAAAAATCCTCATTAAAATATTTATAAACTTTTACTTGCCATTCGCTTTTTAAATTGTGCATAGTATTTTTACTTTTTTATGTCTTTTACATCGTTGTACTTATTTACTTTGCATCATTCATATTTTATATTATACATCACGTTGATGCACGACATGTTTTAATTCATCATTGCCATGTCAAGTCATTAAATACATGTTTTTAACCCTAATTATTTATTAATTTTTTATTGATCTCATTTTACAGTTCTTAATTTTCTTGAACGATATGTTTTGATCTAATATTTGCTGTTTATTGCTTTCGACAAGCTTGACTTATTTCTAATTTTTTTTCTGATTATGAGCAACCTCAATGGTTTTTGTTGACTTTTTATTGTTGATTTGGATACTTAATTTGAAATTCTTTATTTTGTGTCCATATGTTGTTATTTTTATTTCGGCTTTTGTTTGGCACAATTTATCCATTTTAGGATCTTGCGCCATGAAACCAAAACCATCTTAATTACCATACTTGAGACATACATGAACCAGGCTGTTGGTTGGTGGTTGAGATTTTATGGCGCAAAGTACCAATAGCGGACAAGCTGCGCCATGTGCAAGATAGCATAAAAAACAATGTAAAGTGCAAGATAGCATAAAAAACAATGTAAAGTGCAAGAATATTAAAACAGGATAAAAAAATTAAATAAAACTGAGGATGAATACAGATTTGTTGAAACATGTCAATCAATAACATGAAAATCAAAACCCAAAAAATTTTTATAGGAGTTTTTTTTTTCAGTCGAACAAACCAGGACTGTGAAGATTCTACTACTGCTGTGCAAATACTTTGGCACAATAAACATTAGGGTTACCTTAAAATGTAATTTATCGCCGTTTTGGCAACGTTTGACGTTAAATCTAATTTTCATTGGCCAATCAACCATCATCGAAAAACGAGCCAACTCATGCAGAGAGGAGGTAGACTGTATGACCACTTGGAGCATTGAAGCAAGTTCTGCACCGCGTTTGCATAAAGAGAATGAGGTTTCGGATGAATTCCTGTTCCTATTCCGATGTTAGAACTTCTGAAGTCACGATTCTAAAATTTGAGTATACACCATAGAGGAAATATAAAAGTAGAGTGAGCAATGGTAACCTTTTTATGTGCCCAGGATCATGAGATCAAAGCTAGTAGTTATGTTTCCCTTAGACTACTTTCGTCTGAAGGGTGGAAACGAACACTCATCATCTCATTAGTCCACGGTACGGCTGGAGACGCCTATTCATTGATTCATCATCTGATTGGTCCGCGCTACTAGCAGTAGAATTTGACGATTTCACCATTTTTGTCGTCACACTAGAGAAATGAGCATTCACCATACCCTTACCCTGTCATTAGATGTTATAACACCAACAAGACTACTGCGGCCGCTACCTAGTGAAATATATATATATATATATATATATATATATCCAGGAACTCAAACTCAAGAACACGAAGAAAAGTCGTCAGGGAGGAGCCTCACACAGTCAACACAATATGGCGTTTTCTGCGTATGGGCGGCAATTAACCAAAAGTGGCCCCCACACCCCTCCAAACACCATAAACAGAAAGGTCTTTTGTGTTCGGCTTTCCAGCCACTTTACTTTTTTTACCTTTGGCCTTTTTGCTGGTATATATATTTTTCTTGCTGGAAGATGAGGTTAGATATCTCAGATCCATCTCATAGGATTTATTTTTGGAGTTATTCTTTAAAATGACGAGATACTCATTTGGTAATCGATACCATCGATAAAAACACTTTAACCAAATTAAACCCTAAACCCCATAACTGTAATGATTGCATCTCTGTGTGTGATTAGCACAGCGGTTTTAATACTCAATAAGAAAATCCGTAATCTTTCCAGCAAAGTTCTCAGTTCACCACCAACCGATTCAGTATTCGAAAAACTTCTCACCAACTGTCACGCAACCGAAGTTATTGGCCCTTTTCTCTGGGCCGGCAATTCCACCACCAACAGGTGGAACAAGCGCACTCATAATGCTTTTCTTACGAAGAATAGAATATTTCCCAGCTTACACGACCCTCACAATGGAACCAACAAGTGTTCCAGAAGCGAACCTTTTGTTCCTGGAGGCCGGAACACCCATTTTTTCGGCAAGAACAACTTATCGTGGGTATTTGTCATCAGCTTCTGTGCAATAGAGGGAGGAAGGGAGAGGATTTTTGAAGTAGGTTATGTTTGGAGGGAATCACTTTTGACCGTCCACGCCCTTTTGCCCCCCTGAAGTGTTCTTTTTCTTCCTGTCGTTTACTTACTTCCTACTTTCCCTTGTGGAAGCAGCAATGGCGTGTCGTTCTCGAGAAGAAATGTGCCGGTTTTCTTTTTTTCTTTGCTGGGTGAGTTCAATTTTGGTGATGAATCACCTGGTGTTTGATGGAACAGGGATGGAGATATTTTTTTGTGAGAAGCGTCAAGATTCTTGATAAAGTATTTTGGTGTATTTTGTTTGATTTGGAAGCTTGACGCACTTATTAGATTGCAGCTGCAAGCAGGACTTTTCTTTTCAAAATTCGTGGTAACTTTTTGTCACTCGATGCAAGTACAGGGCCACCGTAACTCAGTGGATTTGCCCATAGAGGAAATATAAATATGTAGAGTGAGCAGTGCTGACCTTTTGATGTGCCCAGGATCATGGGACAAAGTAGTAACCTAAACTTAGACTACTTTCGTCTGCTAGTGAAAACAAACATTCATAATCTGACTGGTCCACGGGAAGGGAGAAGACGACTATCCATATTCATCATCTGATTGGTTCACGCAAGATAGTATAGAGTTTGATGGTTTCATCCTTTTTCTCGCCACTATAAAAACCCGTTTTGACACTGTCATTAGACGTAATATCGTCAAATGAGGCGATAAAATGTCAAATCGGCCAACCAGGTTAATTTTTCACAGAGCAGTCACGTGACTACTAGTCGACATGTTGAACATGCTATTTGAAGCTCCTCTCAATAGCAATGCTCAATATACTTAATACTTATATTTCACGTCTATGGGTTTACCTTCTGTGTTAGTAACCTAAAGGTTGTAGCCGGCGCAGGTTCGATTCCTCTTCTGCGTCAATAAAACTTTCTAAATATGTAAATGTACATTACTCGAGGTTTTCTGTCTTGCATAGATTTAAAATGCCCCAGCCACCACGTACACGAGGGTCTTTGGTTGGATAGAGTTTCGAACTCGGAACACTCCGGTTGCTAATCCACGACTCTACCAACTGGACTTCCGCGGTCCCCATCACGTAAATGGACATACACACAAGGAAAGTTTTCGCTGACACAAAAGAGAGAAATACTCTCAGGTTAGTTAATTATCAAAACTGCACTCTGTTTTGGAACTTTTTTATTTTTAATGTCCGACCACTGACCTCTTCAGGCCTCCGAAACTACAATGCACCGACGGCTATTTGAGGAGCACCCCGTGGTTAAGCCGTTACTCCTAATAGGAACAATCACAAACATCCATGCGCTTACAAATCGGGATTTGAAGGCTGGACCTACCGGGTAGCAGACAAATTCAATGACCATTGAACCAGTTAGACGGCAGTGCTTTACTACTTTATTTAAAAAGGTTTTAAAGTGTACCGATAACTACTCGTGTTCCTAAGGGCTCCCCTTTTTTTCTGGGGTTAGAATTACCCCAAGATTTCTTCAGTGCCCACAGAGTAGTTGTAGCATCCGCATTGGAAAACTGATTTAATGGCACAAGGTTCGGAAATATATAAAGTTTTTGAATTTGACTAAACTAATTGATTCCTTCAGGGACATATCTTCTTTACCCTAGTGATCTATTATTTTCCCATTGGGTTTCCTGTCTCTGGTTAACATGTGAGTCGTGACCTCAGGATGCTTCTCCTCACCTCCCCCTTTCCTTTCTTTTCACATGTCGTGGCCTCAAATGTCCTCACGTTGACGTGGTGTGGAAGTTTGGAGAGTGGGTTCCCAAGCTCAGGTGTTGCCTCGTCATCTGACCGGGGTTCAAAATTACGTGTTTTCCTCGGATATTTCCCTTTTGTGATTGATCCCGGACCGTCACCAATAGCCCGTTGTTTTGCTCCAGTGTGACGTTAATTGAAATACCTACCTACCTTTCTTTTCACAAGTACTTGACGTCGTTTGTCTTGCGTTTGGCGCAGTTTGGCCTTTGCGCCATAAAACCCAAATCCAACCAACCAGACTAAATGACATTTCCGTTTCGCGACGAGTACTCGACCAGGAAGCGAGAAACAATTCAGACCGAATTGAATAAAATCGTAGATAGCAATAGAAACTTTATAAGTCAGGTTGTAAGATTTCTGCATGACAGGAAAAGCATTCAGCGAGAAATCAAATGCAACTCTCTGACATTTCCCGTCAGGCGTTGCCCCTCGAGAAATAGGCTTACCTTCTGTGGTTACTCATGTGACACTTCGATGGATGCTTGGTATGCAAATTTCACTCCCGATCTCTTGCTTATTTTCTTCTTTATAGGTGACAAATAGGCAATTGGTGATGCACAAGGAGCTTGCAAAGCGGAACGATACACGTGAGGGCTCTTTTCTTTGTCTTGAAAGTCAGCAACCGGCACCTGTTGAATCTTATTTTCGAACTCTTCGAGGGTTTTGGAACTTGTTTTTAAGTTGTTTGTGTGTGTCACTGGTTCTTAATTTTTTTATTTGCGCACACTTTGACAGGCTGTGTCTATCCAATGATTCAGAGTGTAAGTTCTGATCCTTTTTATGACGGGTGTTATGCAAAAGACATATCTATATCATTGGAAAGCTTACTATCATCCCTATTAACCCTATAAAGCTTCACGAGATGTCCGAGTAATGTAATATGGCTTTTGCTTAACAACATAATTAACGACTAAATAACCACATCTCTTTATTGAAAGATTCCATGGGTTCTTCCAACCTTTAAAAAGATTAGATTGGTCATTTCCTTAGACTAAAATCTTTTGGAAAAATTCCATTACTCCTTTCCTTGGAATATAACTTTTAAGAACGATTCCATTGACCCATTCTGTAGAATAGAACCCTTTGGAAAGATTATATTGCAACATCCTTAGAATAGAATGCTTTGGAAAAATTGTATTGTCCCATTCTGTAGAATAGAATCCTTTCGAAAGATTATATTGCTCTTTTCTTTATAATAGAATCCTTTGGAAAGATCCTATTACTCCTTTCCTTAGAATAGAATCTCTCGGAAAAATCTAATCGCTCTATCCTTAGAATGGAATCCCCTAGAAAGATTCGATTGGTCCTTTCCTTAGAATAGAAGCCTTTAGAATGGTTCTATTGCTCCTTGTCTTGGAATAAATTTTTTAGAGCGATTCCATCGGCACGTTATGTAAAATAGAACCCTTAGGAAAGTTTCCATAGCTTCTTTCCTTCGAATAGAAACCTTTGGGAAAATTTTATTGGCTCATTCTGTATAGTAGAATCCTTTCGAAAGATTCTATTGCTCTTTTCTTTAAAATAGAATCCTTTGGAAAGATCCTATTACTTCTTTCCTTAGAATAGAATCCTTCAGAAATATCCTATAGCTCTATCCTTAGAATAGAATCCCCTAGAAAGATTCGATTGGTCCTTTCCATAGAATAGAAGCCTTTAGAAGGGTTCTATTGCTCCTTGTCTTGGAATAAATCTTTTAGAGCGATTCCATCGGCACATTTTGTAAAATGGAATCCTTAAAAAAGTTTTCATTATTTCATTCCTTAGAATAGAATCCTTTCGAAAGATTATATTGCTCTTTACTTTAGAATATAATCATCTGAAAAGATCCTATTGCTCCTTTCCTTATTATAGAATCATTTGGAAATATTCTATATCCCTCCTTTCTTTAGAATAGAATCCTTTGGGAAGTACTGAAGTCTTTTCTTAGAAAAGAACTGTTCTAACCTCCTTATGCAAATTCAATCACGTACACACGCTGCTATTTTCCGACAGTTCTACGCGAAACTATATGTAAAGTCGCGCGTGCTGTTTCTCTTCATTTAAAATTTAAATTCTCGGTTTAAAATATCTTTCTTGGAAGTCAAAGTGCCGCATCGTTAAAACATTTGTGAACATCTAATTTTTATTCTTGATCGTTGTTGATTGTTATGTTTGAATACACATTATATTTCCTTGTTAACCTGATGTGCTTTTCGTGCAGCTGAGAACACGCATAAACAACATCGAGTAAATGATTTTTGCTGTTAGCGAGTAGTTGAGTTGGTACTGAAAGCCAGAGGCGGAAGGCCAAGGAACCTTTTGTAAAGATTCTATTGCTCTTTTCCTTGGAATAGAATCCTTTCGAGAGATTTTATTGGTCAGGAAGTTCAAAATTGGTTAATAGGGAAGACTGCATGTTACAAAGTGGAATTATGCGTGTGAACCAATTAGGGTTAAAAATACCAGAAAAGAACTTTAAACTATTACAATAATTCAAGTGGAACTGAAACCTTTGTTTTACGCGATTGGTTTAGGCTTATTGCTTTAGAAAAACACGGGAATACTTAGTTTAACTTTTTCCATCAAACTTTTGAATGTTGACTGTCCAAAATAACTATCCAACATTCAGTTTTATGCTAATATTCGCATTTTAAGATCCAAATTTAAAATTCCTTTTTATAGCGACAATTATATTAAGGATAATGCTTTTAACAGATTTTGTAAATTCACATATTTCTTATCATTTTGATCTACCTTCATAATTCATAACCATTGTTTAAAAGAATGTTTTGTAAATACTATCTACATACATTTCCTTCCTGTTCATCAGTGGTATTGTGATTGGGTTAAATCTGCCACTGAATAAATATCGACTGGTACATAAAAAGATAAAACCCTTAGTCATGCTGGTAGTTAAGCACATTAAAAGCTTCACAAAACGACTAATAAAGATGAAAACAAAGTCTATAGCTTTGCTCATGATGGATGATAGTGGACGTTTCTCTCCACCGAAATAACTACAGACAGTTTTTATCATCTTGTTTTCATCTTCATTATTCCTGATTTAAAGCTTTTAATCTTCGACTATCGAATGATATCTAAATTATTCAAGTTTTAAATTTTTATTTTCGAATAATGAGATTCCTCTAAGAATATCTGTCCCCCCCCCCCTTGTGTGGGCTGCGTACAGGGTAAGCCTATAATTGGGAGGACCGTATCTGGAATGCGGGTAAGGTAAACCTTTTCGGAGGGTCGTATCTTGCCCCCGAGGGTGTTAAACCTATGAAGGGTGCATTTCTAGCCTCTGGGGTGGGTTAAATTTATGAGCAGGAGCGTATAAGTTCTGCAGGTCGTTTAACTTATTCTGATGGCCGTATCTCGTCTACAGGCCTTATAAAAACATATTTCAAGTGCCATATCTAGACTGCGGGCCAGGCAAACCTCACTAGAGGATCATATCTGAACTGCGGGTTGGTTTAACCTATCCGTCTTGCCTGAGGGCATAATAAAAACATTTCGAGGATCGTATTTGGCCTGCTGTCCTGATTAAAACATTTCGAGGGCTGTATTTGGTCTGAGGGTATGATAAAAATATTCTGAGGGCCGTAACTGGCTTGCGGGCCGGGTAAACCTATCCGGAGGGCCATGTATGATCTGCGGGCCTAAAAAAATATTTGCAGAGTCGTATCTGGTCTACGGGCCTTATAAAAATATTTAGAGAGCGGTATCGGTTTTTTGGGCCTGGTATTAATCTATTCGCTACAACTTATTTATTATTACGCACACAGTCCTTCATCTTATGCATACGGGTTTTGTGGACGGATTGGTTAAACGTCCCCACGAGAACAATAGCTATTTCTCAAATAGCTAAAATATGGTAACCACATATTCTTTAACGACTTTTTAAAGCACTTTTTAACGACGTTAAAAAGTGCTTTTATTCTTCAGATGCTAAAATAATAAGGAAGTTAAAATAATTATAAAGTTAATTAATTAGTTTAGTTAATAATAATGAAGTTTTATCATAAGTTAGAAGATGAATTTTTTTAAATGGTAAGGTTTCAATTCCACTTTTTTGCAATTTCTTTTCATAGATGTTCCATCAAGTAAATAGATTTGCTTAAATCATTTATTTTTTCGTTTACAATGCGAATGTCAACTTTTGATGTTTGTTTTCCGTTACCTCCCGCTAGATGTCGCTAGGTACAAAATTTATTTATATGATCATTACGCTGTTTAAGTCTGTTTTTCGTTTTCTTTTATATGTATACAACAAGCACATAAATATCAATACAACAAGCATGTAGTTAACTCGAAATGAGACTACATTATTCTTCAATAACAACTGTATCGTAGGTCTTGAATGTTAGTCTTAGTCATGCATTGTATGCCATAAACATTAAAGAGTTAGAAATTTCGATGAAAAATAACAAACACTTTTTTCAAGGAAAATGTCAGTGATTTCTATCAAAGTATATATCTACAGAAATATACTTTGTGTTATTCGTTTTTGTAAATCTTAACCATACCAAGTAATATAGTTTCATTTTAAGTCAATTTTATTCGTAGCAATTTTAGAAAAAATGACTCATCATAAATATTGGTTCCTGTTTCACATAAAAATTAGATTCTAAGATGCTAAATATTTCTAATTTAAATATCATATAACTTTTGAAAATTTTATCATAAGATTACCTTAAGTGAGACTAAGACTTAATCAGGTAAAACTGAAGTATTACAAAGCTATAGCTCGAGTTCCAATGTCTAATTGGCAGTATTTCAGAAATATGTTTTAAAAGCATGGTTTTTCTTAGAAGAACGTTTTTAAAGCAACATATTTTCAAACACAACATTGTTTTCGACACATAAGTAATTTCTAGTGCTATGAGTGTGAAGTGGGTATTATTTCTACAGTCCATCTTGAAGATACAACGCTTAAAAGACACTTATTATTTTCATATAATACTTTCAATAGTATTGCTAGTCAGAGAAGACGCAAAGCATTGAAATTCTCTTCTCACAAACGTCTGGAGAGCACAAAACAAGACAGGTGTTTTTCTTTCTTCATCCTGGAGACCCATTAAAAGCAGCTGTTCACACAATTCTACCTTTTGCAGGTTTTTATGCGAAACAATTAATTGCTATGAAAAATAAGTATTGAAAATATTTATGAAATCAGAATTTATGCGAAAATTTCATGCTTTATTCTTTTGTTCATTTTAAATACGTAAGTTTTCTTTTGGTGAGGGTGGCATCAGCCTCATTTTCCTAGGTCCCTAAATCTAGATTTTCCTCTATAATGTGGTATAAATAATATAAAATAGATAATATAAATCATAAAATAGAGTAGCAAATGTGTTAAAGCAATTGCATGGCACCGCTAAAATCATGTAGTGTCGCCATCTATCGGCAGGAGTGGCATCAACATTAATAGAATATATTTAAATACACTCAAATTTTGTCTTAAGTACTCTTAAAAATCAACAGTGATTAATAGAATTGAACTTCAAATTATGAAGTCTAAAAAATAAATTCGCCAATTTCAGTTGTATTTGTTTTCTTTACAAAAGACACCATGATCCTATGGCTTATGATTTTTTTAGTAAAATACGTTATAAACGACTCGAAGCGTAGAGCAACTTTTGCAAATGGGGATGCGAGATTGAATTTTATCAACTAATGCGTGAATAAAACGATGGGTTGCTTCGATTTTTTCCTCAGCCGCACGTTTACAGACAAGTAAGCCTTCTGTGCCATGATAAAAATATCAGTATATGATTTTTGTCCGAAACTTTAAAATATTATGAATTGTCTTGCTCTTAAACAAAAGTAATTGTTCGCACAAGTGGCGTACAAAACTCGTCACACAAATCCAATAAATTTTCTTCCATTATAAAAATATCACGAATGATAAAATTATTAAACAAGGAAATACCATAAAAGCGTTTCTATCACATAAATATATTATCATAAAACACACACAAACACATGAAACAAAATTATTATAAATAATAATTTTGTTTCATGTTGTTTCCTTATTTTTTTGTTTTCAAGATTTATATGAGTAAACGACTACTATTCCCGAGTTTAAAAATAAATAATTTAAGTTTTGCTTTGGAGATTTTTGAGGGCCGAAAAGAAGTGTTTCTTAGAAATTAAAAGATAAAATTAAGTAATAATAAATGTTTGTATTTAGTTGTATAGAACTACGCTAGACACAAAATCGATTGTGAAACTTATATAATACTGAAATGGAAGAATATTTTGGACTGGTTTGACTTGTTGCTCTGCAGTATAATATTTTAGGAAACTAATTTCTTCTCGTCCACACTTTTTAAACACCCAAATCTTTCTTTCCGTTTCAGTTTAGGATGACTACTTCAAGTCATTTAACTCCCATGTCTAAAGGGTGTCCAAATTGATCTGTAGGTTTGCCCTCAGAGTTGTAAGCGACCCAGGTTTGATTCCTGTAACTACCCTAGGTATATTTCTTATTCCTGTGTCATCGCCATAGAACTTTTACCGTTGATCACATTTTAATAGTGTGTCCTGATTTTAAACATCATCGTAGATTTTTAATAGTTCTATTTTAGCTATGTAAGATATTTTAGGAGGATTCCTCCTAATAAAAACCTTTTCCCATTTTTAAATACTTATGACTACTTCAAGTCATTTAACTCCCATGTCTAAAGGGTGTCCAAATTGATCTGTAGGTTTGCCCTCAGAGTTGTAAGCGACCCAGGTTTGATTCCTGTAACTACCCTAGGTATATTTCTTATTCCTGTGTCATCGCCATAGAACTTTTACCGTTGATCACATTTTAATAGTGTGTCCTGATTTTAAACATCATCGTAGATTTTTAATAGTTCTATTTTAGCTATGTAAGATATTTTAGGAGGATTCCTCGTAATAAAAACCTTTTCCCATTTTTAAATACTTATGACTACTTCAAGTCATTTAACTCCCATGTCTAAAGGGTGTCCAAATTGATCTGTAGGTTTGCCCTCAGAGTTGTAAGCGACCCAGGTTTGATTCCTGTAACTACCCTAGGTATATTTCTTATTCCTGTGTCATCGCCATAGAACTTTTACCGTTGATCACATTTTAATAGTGTGTCCTGATTTTAAACATCATCGTAGATTTTTAATAGTTCTATTTTAGCTATGTAAGATATTTTAGGAGGATTCCTCCTAATAAAAACCTTTTCCCATTTTTAAATACTTATGACTACTTCAAGTCATTTAACTCCCATGTCTAAAGGGTGTCCAAATTGATCTGTAGGTTTGCCCTCAGAGTTGTAAGCGACCCAGGTTTGATTCCTGTAACTACCCTAGGTATATTTCTTATTCCTGTGTCATCGCCATAGAACTTTTACCGTTGATCACATTTTAATAGTGTGTCCTGATTTTAAACATCATCGTAGATTTTTAATAGTTCTATTTTAGCTATGTAAGATATTTTAGGAGGATTCCTCCTAATAAAAACCTTTTCCCATTTTTAAATACTTATGACTACTTCAAGTCATTTAACTCCCATGTCTAAAGGGTGTCCAAATTGATCTGTAGGTTTGCCCTCAGAGTTGTAAGCGACCCAGGTTTGATTCCTGTAACTACCCTAGGTATATTTCTTATTCCTGTGTCATCGCCATAGAACTTTTACCGTTGATCACATTTTAATAGTGTGTCCTGATTTTAAACATCATCGTAGATTTTTAATAGTTCTAATTTAGCTATGTAAGATATTTTAGGAGGATTCCTCCTAATAAAAACCTTTTCCCATTTTTAAATACTTATGACTACTTCAAGTCATTTAACTCCCATGTCTAAAGGGTGTCCAAATTGATCTGTAGGTTTGCCCTCAGAGTTGTAAGCGACCCAGGTTTGATTCCTGTAACTACCCTAGGTATATTTCTTATTCCTGTGTCATCGCCATAGAACTTTTACCGTTGATCACATTTTAATAGTGTGTCCTGATTTTAAACATCATCGTAGATTTTTAATAGTTCTATTTTAGCTATGTAAGATATTTTAGGAGGATTCCTCCTAATAAAAACCTTTTCCCATTTTTAAATACTTATGACTACTTCAAGTCATTTAACTCCCATGTCTAAAGGGTGTCCAAATTGATCTGTAGGTTTGCCCTCAGAGTTGTAAGCGACCCAGGTTTGATTCCTGTAACTACCCTAGGTATATTTCTTATTCCTGTGTCATCGCCATAGAACTTTTACCGTTGATCACATTTTAATAGTGTGTCCTGATTTTAAACATCATCGTAGATTTTTAATAGTTCTATTTTAGCTATGTAAGATATTTTAGGAGGATTCCTCCTAATAAAAACCTTTTCCCATTTTTAAATACTTATGACTACTTCAAGTCATTTAACTCCCATGTCTAAAGGGTGTCCAAATTGATCTGTAGGTTTGCCCTCAGAGTTGTAAGCGACCCAGGTTTGATTCCTGTAACTACCCTAGGTATATTTCTTATTCCTGTGTCATCGCCATAGAACTTTTACCGTTGATCACATTTTAATAGTGTGTCCTGATTTTAAACATCATCGTAGATTTTTAATAGTTCTATTTTAGCTATGTAAGATATTTTAGGAGGATTCCTCGTAATAAAAACCTTTTCCCATTTTTAAATACTTATGACTACTTCAAGTCGTTTAACTCCCATGTCTAAAGGGTGTCCAAATTGATCTGTAGGTTTGCCCTCAGAGTTGTAAGCGACCCAGGTTTGATTCCTGTAACTACCCTAGGTATATTTCTTATTCCTGTGTCATCGCCATAGAACTTTTACCGTTGATCACATTTTAATAGTGTGTCCTGATTTTAAACATCATCGTAGATTTTTAATAGTTCTATTTTAGCTATGTAAGATATTTTAGGAGGATTCCTCCTAATAAAAACCTTTTCCCATTTTTAAATACTTAGGACTACTTCAAGTCATTTAACTCCCATGTCTAAAGGGTGTCCAAATTGATCTGTAGGTTTGCCCTCAGAGTTGTAAGCGACCCAGGTTTGATTCCTGTAACTACCCTAGGTATATTTCTTATTCCTGTGTCATCGCCATAGAACTTTTACCGTTGATCACATTTTAATAGTGTGTCCTGATTTTAAACATCATCGTAGATTTTTAATAGTTCTATTTTAGCTATGTAAGATATTTTAGGAGGATTCCTCCTAATAAAAACCTTTTCCCATTTTTAAATACTTATGACTACTTCAAGTCATTTAACTCCCATGTCTAAAGGGTGTCCAAATTGATCTGTAGGTTTGCCCTCAGAGTTGTAAGCGACCCAGGTTTGATTCCTGTAACTACCCTAGGTATATTTCTTATTCCTGTGTCATCGCCATAGAACTTTTACCGTTGATCACATTTTAATAGTGTGTCCTGATTTTAAACATCATCGTAGATTTTTAATAGTTCTATTTTAGCTATGTAAGATATTTTAGGAGGATTCCTCCTAATAAAAACCTTTTCCCATTTTTAAATACTTATGACTACTTCAAGTCATTTAACTCCCATGTCTAAAGGGTGTCCAAATTGATCTGTAGGTTTGCCCTCAGAGTTGTAAGCGACCCAGGTTTGATTCCTGTAACTACCCTAGGTATATTTCTTATTCCTGTGTCATCGCCATAGAACTTTTACCGTTGATCACATTTTAATAGTGTGTCCTGATTTTAAACATCATCGTAGATTTTTAATAGTTCTATTTTAGCTATGTAAGATATTTTAGGAGGATTCCTCCTAATAAAAACCTTTTCCCATTTTTAAATACTTATGACTACTTCAAGTCATTTAACTCCCATGTCTAAAGGGTGTCCAAATTGATCTGTAGGTTTGCCCTCAGAGTTGTAAGCGACCCAGGTTTGATTCCTGTAACTACCCTAGGTATATTTCTTATTCCTGTGTCATCGCCATAGAACTTTTACCGTTGATCACATTTTAATAGTGTGTCCTGATTTTAAACATCATCGTAGATTTTTAATAGTTCTATTTTAGCTATGTAAGATATTTTAGGAGGATTCCTCCTAATAAAAACCTTTTCCCATTTTTAAATACTTATGACTACTTCAAGTCATTTAACTCCCATGTCTAAAGGGTGTCCAAATTGATCTGTAGGTTTGCCCTCAGAGTTGTAAGCGACCCAGGTTTGATTCCTGTAACTACCCTAGGTATATTTCTTATTCCTGTGTCATCGCCATAGAACTTTTACCGTTGATCACATTTTAATAGTGTGTCCTGATTTTAAACATCATCGTAGATTTTTAATAGTTCTATTTTAGCTATGTAAGATATTTTAGGAGGATTCCTCCTAATAAAAACCTTTTCCCATTTTTAAATACTTATGACTACTTCAAGTCATTTAACTCCCATGTCTAAAGGGTGTCCAAATTGATCTGTAGGTTTGCCCTCAGAGTTGTAAGCGACCCAGGTTTGATTCCTGTAACTACCCTAGGTATATTTCTTATTCCTGTGTCATCGCCATAGAACTTTTACCGTTGATCACATTTTAATAGTGTGTCCTGATTTTAAACATCATCGTAGATTTTTAATAGTTCTATTTTAGCTATGTAAGATATTTTAGGAGGATTCCTCCTAATAAAAACCTTTTCCCATTTTTAAATACTTATGACTACTTCAAGTCATTTAACTCCCATGTCTAAAGGGTGTCCAAATTGATCTGTAGGTTTGCCCTCAGAGTTGTAAGCGACCCAGGTTTGATTCCTGTAACTACCCTAGGTATATTTCTTATTCCTGTGTCATCGCCATAGAACTTTTACCGTTGATCACATTTTAATAGTGTGTCCTGATTTTAAACATCATCGTAGATTTTTAATAGTTCTAATTTAGCTATGTAAGATATTTTAGGAGGATTCCTCCTAATAAAAACCTTTTCCCATTTTTAAATACTTATGACTACTTCAAGTCATTTAACTCCCATGTCTAAAGGGTGTCCAAATTGATCTGTAGGTTTGCCCTCAGAGTTGTAAGCGACCCAGGTTTGATTCCTGTAACTACCCTAGGTATATTTCTTATTCCTGTGTCATCGCCATAGAACTTTTACCGTTGATCACATTTTAATAGTGTGTCCTGATTTTAAACATCATCGTAGATTTTTAATAGTTCTATTTTAGCTATGTAAGATATTTTAGGAGGATTCCTCCTAATAAAAACCTTTTCCCATTTTTAAATACTTATGACTACTTCAAGTCATTTAACTCCCATGTCTAAAGGGTGTCCAAATTGATCTGTAGGTTTGCCCTCAGAGTTGTAAGCGACCCAGGTTTGATTCCTGTAACTACCCTAGGTATATTTCTTATTCCTGTGTCATCGCCATAGAACTTTTACCGTTGATCACATTTTAATAGTGTGTCCTGATTTTAAACATCATCGTAGATTTTTAATAGTTCTAATTTAGCTATGTAAGATATTTTAGGAGGATTCCTCCTAATAAAAACCTTTTCCCATTTTTAAATACTTATGACTACTTCAAGTCATTTAACTCCCATGTCTAAAGGGTGTCCAAATTGATCTGTAGGTTTGCCCTCAGAGTTGTAAGCGACCCAGGTTTGATTCCTGTAACTACCCTAGGTATATTTCTTATTCCTGTGTCATCGCCATAGAACTTTTACCGTTGATCACATTTTAATAGTGTGTCCTGATTTTAAACATCATCGTAGATTTTTAATAGTTCTATTTTAGCTATGTAAGATATTTTAGGAGGATTCCTCCTAATAAAAACCTTTTCCCATTTTTAAATACTTATGACTACTTCAAGTCATTTAACTCCCATGTCTAAAGGGTGTCCAAATTGATCTGTAGGTTTGCCCTCAGAGTTGTAAGCGACCCAGGTTTGATTCCTGTAACTACCCTAGGTATATTTCTTATTCCTGTGTCATCGCCATAGAACTTTTACCGTTGATCACATTTTAATAGTGTGTCCTGATTTTAAACATCATCGTAGATTTTTAATAGTTCTATTTTAGCTATGTAAGATATTTTAGGAGGATTCCTCCTAATAAAAACCTTTTCCCATTTTTAAATACTTATGACTACTTCAAGTCATTTAACTCCCATGTCTAAAGGGTGTCCAAATTGATCTGTAGGTTTGCCCTCAGAGTTGTAAGCGACCCAGGTTTGATTCCTGTAACTACCCTAGGTATATTTCTTATTCCTGTGTCATCGCCATAGAACTTTTACCGTTGATCACATATTAATAGTGTGTCCTGATTTTAAACATCATCGTAGATTTTTAATAGTTCTAATTTAGCTATGTAAGATATTTTAGGAGGATTCCTCCTAATAAAAACCTTTTCCCATTTTTAAATACTTATGACTACTTCAAGTCATTTAACTCCCATGTCTAAAGGGTGTCCAAATTGATCTGTAGGTTTGCCCTCAGAGTTGTAAGCGACCCAGGTTTGATTCCTGTAACTACCCTAGGTATATTTCTTATTCCTGTGTCATCGCCATAGAACTTTTACCGTTGATCACATTTTAATAGTGTGTCCTGATTTTAAACATCATCGTAGATTTTTAATAGTTCTATTTTAGCTATGTAAGATATTTTAGGAGGATTCCTCCTAATAAAAACCTTTTCCCATTTTTAAATACTTATGACTACTTCAAGTCATTTAACTCCCATGTCTAAAGGGTGTCCAAATTGATCTGTAGGTTTGCCCTCAGAGTTGTAAGCGACCCAGGTTTGATTCCTGTAACTACCCTAGGTATATTTCTTATTCCTGTGTCATCGCCATAGAACTTTTACCGTTGATCACATATTAATAGTGTGTCCTGATTTTAAACATCATCGTAGATTTTTAATAGTTCTAATTTAGCTATGTAAGATATTTTAGGAGGATTCCTCCTAATAAAAACCTTTTCCCATTTTTAAATACTTATGACTACTTCAAGTCATTTAACTCCCATGTCTAAAGGGTGTCCAAATTGATCTGTAGGTTTGCCCTCAGAGTTGTAAGCGACCCAGGTTTGATTCCTGTAACTACCCTAGGTATATTTCTTATTCCTGTGTCATCGCCATAGAACTTTTACCGTTGATCACATTTTAATAGTGTGTCCTGATTTTAAACATCATCGTAGATTTTTAATAGTTCTATTTTAGCTATGTAAGATATTTTAGGAGGATTCCTCCTAATAAAAACCTTTTCCCATTTTTAAATACTTATGACTACTTCAAGTCATTTAACTCCCATGTCTAAAGGGTGTCCAAATTGATCTGTAGGTTTGCCCTCAGAGTTGTAAGCGACCCAGGTTTGATTCCTGTAACTACCCTAGGTATATTTCTTATTCCTGTGTCATCGCCATAGAACTTTTACCGTTGATCACATTTTAATAGTGTGTCCTGATTTTAAACATCATCGTAGATTTTTAATAGTTCTAATTTAGCTATGTAAGATATTTTAGGAGGATTCCTCCTAATAAAAACCTTTTCCCATTTTTAAATACTTATGACTACTTCAAGTCATTTAACTCCCATGTCTAAAGGGTGTCCAAATTGATCTGTAGGTTTGCCCTCAGAGTTGTAAGCGACCCAGGTTTGATTCCTGTAACTACCCTAGGTATATTTCTTATTCCTGTGTCATCGCCATAGAACTTTTACCGTTGATCACATTTTAATAGTGTGTCCTGATTTTAAACATCATCGTAGATTTTTAATAGTTCTATTTTAGCTATGTAAGATATTTTAGGAGGATTCCTCCTAATAAAAACCTTTTCCCATTTTTAAATACTTATGACTACTTCAAGTCATTTAACTCCCATGTCTAAAGGGTGTCCAAATTGATCTGTAGGTTTGCCCTCAGAGTTGTAAGCGACCCAGGTTTGATTCCTGTAACTACCCTAGGTATATTTCTTATTCCTGTGTCATCGCCATAGAACTTTTACCGTTGATCACATTTTAATAGTGTGTCCTGATTTTAAACATCATCGTAGATTTTTAATAGTTCTATTTTAGCTATGTAAGATATTTTAGGAGGATTCCTCCTAATAAAAACCTTTTCCCATTTTTAAATACTTATGACTACTTCAAGTCGTTTAACTCCCATGTCTAAAGGGTGTCCAAATTGATCTGTAGGTTTGCCCTCAGAGTTGTAAGCGACCCAGGTTTGATTCCTGTAACTACCCTAGGTATATTTCTTATTCCTGTGTCATCGCCATAGAACTTTTACCGTTGATCACATTTTAATAGTGTGTCCTGATTTTAAACATCATCGTAGATTTTTAATAGTTCTATTTTAGCTATGTAAGATATTTTAGGAGGATTCCTCCTAATAAAAACCTTTTCCCATTTTTAAATACTTATGACTACTTCAAGTCATTTAACTCCCATGTCTAAAGGGTGTCCAAATTGATCTGTAGGTTTGCCCTCAGAGTTGTAAGCGACCCAGGTTTGATTCCTGTAACTACCCTAGGTATATTTCTTATTCCTGTGTCATCGCCATAGAACTTTTACCGTTGATCACATTTTAATAGTGTGTCCTGATTTTAAACATCATCGTAGATTTTTAATAGTTCTATTTTAGCTATGTAAGATATTTTAGGAGGATTCCTCCTAATAAAAACCTTTTCCCATTTTTAAATACTTATGACTACTTCAAGTCATTTAACTCCCATGTCTAAAGGGTGTCCAAATTGATCTGTAGGTTTGCCCTCAGAGTTGTAAGCGACCCAGGTTTGATTCCTGTAACTACCCTAGGTATATTTCTTATTCCTGTGTCATCGCCATAGAACTTTTACCGTTGATCACATTTTAATAGTGTGTCCTGATTTTAAACATCATCGTAGATTTTTAATAGTTCTATTTTAGCTATGTAAGATATTTTAGGAGGATTCCTCCTAATAAAAACCTTTTCCCATTTTTAAATACTTATGACTACTTCAAGTCATTTAACTCCCATGTCTAAAGGGTGTCCAAATTGATCTGTAGGTTTGCCCTCAGAGTTGTAAGCGACCCAGGTTTGATTCCTGTAACTACCCTAGGTATATTTCTTATTCCTGTGTCATCGCCATAGAACTTTTACCGTTGATCACATTTTAATAGTGTGTCCTGATTTTAAACATCATCGTAGATTTTTAATAGTTCTATTTTAGCTATGTAAGATATTTTAGGAGGATTCCTCCTAATAAAAACCTTTTCCCATTTTTAAATACTTATGACTACTTCAAGTCATTTAACTCCCATGTCTAAAGGGTGTCCAAATTGATCTGTAGGTTTGCCCTCAGAGTTGTAAGCGACCCAGGTTTGATTCCTGTAACTACCCTAGGTATATTTCTTATTCCTGTGTCATCGCCATAGAACTTTTACCGTTGATCACATTTTAATAGTGTGTCCTGATTTTAAACATCATCGTAGATTTTTAATAGTTCTATTTTAGCTATGTAAGATATTTTAGGAGGATTCCTCCTAATAAAAACCTTTTCCCATTTTTAAATACTTATGACTACTTCAAGTCATTTAACTCCCATGTCTAAAGGGTGTCCAAATTGATCTGTAGGTTTGCCCTCAGAGTTGTAAGCGACCCAGGTTTGATTCCTGTAACTACCCTAGGTATATTTCTTATTCCTGTGTCATCGCCATAGAACTTTTACCGTTGATCACATTTTAATAGTGTGTCCTGATTTTAAACATCATCGTAGATTTTTAATAGTTCTATTTTAGCTATGTAAGATATTTTAGGAGGATTCCTCCTAATAAAAACCTTTTCCCATTTTTAAATACTTATGACTACTTCAAGTCATTTAACTCCCATGTCTAAAGGGTGTCCAAATTGATCTGTAGGTTTGCCCTCAGAGTTGTAAGCGACCCAGGTTTGATTCCTGTAACTACCCTAGGTATATTTCTTATTCCTGTGTCATCGCCATAGAACTTTTACCGTTGATCACATTTTAATAGTGTGTCCTGATTTTAAACATCATCGTAGATTTTTAATAGTTCTATTTTAGCTATGTAAGATATTTTAGGAGGATTCCTCCTAATAAAAACCTTTTCCCATTTTTAAATACTTATGACTACTTCAAGTCATTTAACTCCCATGTCTAAAGGGTGTCCAAATTGATCTGTAGGTTTGCCCTCAGAGTTGTAAGCGACCCAGGTTTGATTCCTGTAACTACCCTAGGTATATTTCTTATTCCTGTGTCATCGCCATAGAACTTTTACCGTTGATCACATTTTAATAGTGTGTCCTGATTTTAAACATCATCGTAGATTTTTAATAGTTCTATTTTAGCTATGTAAGATATTTTAGGAGGATTCCTCCTAATAAAAACCTTTTCCCATTTTTAAATACTTATGACTACTTCAAGTCATTTAACTCCCATGTCTAAAGGGTGTCCAAATTGATCTGTAGGTTTGCCCTCAGAGTTGTAAGCGACCCAGGTTTGATTCCTGTAACTACCCTAGGTATATTTCTTATTCCTGTGTCATCGCCATAGAACTTTTACCGTTGATCACATTTTAATAGTGTGTCCTGATTTTAAACATCATCGTAGATTTTTAATAGTTCTATTTTAGCTATGTAAGATATTTTAGGAGGATTCCTCCTAATAAAAACCTTTTCCCATTTTTAAATACTTATGACTACTTCAAGTCATTTAACTCCCATGTCTAAAGGGTGTCCAAATTGATCTGTAGGTTTGCCCTCAGAGTTGTAAGCGACCCAGGTTTGATTCCTGTAACTACCCTAGGTATATTTCTTATTCCTGTGTCATCGCCATAGAACTTTTACCGTTGATCACATTTTAATAGTGTGTCCTGATTTTAAACATCATCGTAGATTTTTAATAGTTCTATTTTAGCTATGTAAGATATTTTAGGAGGATTCCTCCTAATAAAAACCTTTTCCCATTTTTAAATACTTATGACTACTTCAAGTCATTTAACTCCCATGTCTAAAGGGTGTCCAAATTGATCTGTAGGTTTGCCCTCAGAGTTGTAAGCGACCCAGGTTTGATTCCTGTAACTACCCTAGGTATATTTCTTATTCCTGTGTCATCGCCATAGAACTTTTACCGTTGATCACATATTAATAGTGTGTCCTGATTTTAAACATCATCGTAGATTTTTAATAGTTCTATTTTAGCTATGTAAGATATTTTAGGAGGATTCCTCCTAATAAAAACCTTTTCCCATTTTTAAATACTTATGACTACTTCAAGTCATTTAACTCCCATGTCTAAAGGGTGTCCAAATTGATCTGTAGGTTTGCCCTCAGAGTTGTAAGCGACCCAGGTTTGATTCCTGTAACTACCGTAGGTATATTTCTTATTCCTGTGTCATCGCCATAGAACTTTTACCGTTGATCACATTTTAATAGTGTGTCCTGATTTTAAACATCATCGTAGATTTTTAATAGTTCTATTTTAGCTATGTAAGATATTTTAGGAGGATTCCTCCTAATAAAAACCTTTTCCCATTTTTAAATACTTATGACTACTTCAAGTCATTTAACTCCCATGTCTAAAGGGTGTCCAAATTGATCTGTAGGTTTGCCCTCAGAGTTGTAAGCGACCCAGGTTTGATTCCTGTAACTACCCTAGGTATATTTCTTATTCCTGTGTCATCGCCATAGAACTTTTACCGTTGATCACATTTTAATAGTGTGTCCTGATTTTAAACATCATCGTAGATTTTTAATAGTTCTATTTTAGCTATGTAAGATATTTTAGGAGGATTCCTCCTAATAAAAACCTTTTCCCATTTTTAAATACTTATGACTACTTCAAGTCATTTAACTCCCATGTCTAAAGGGTGTCCAAATTGATCTGTAGGTTTGCCCTCAGAGTTGTAAGCGACCCAGGTTTGATTCCTGTAACTACCCTAGGTATATTTCTTATTCCTGTGTCATCGCCATAGAACTTTTACCGTTGATCACATTTTAATAGTGTGTCCTGATTTTAAACATCATCGTAGATTTTTAATAGTTCTATTTTAGCTATGTAAGATATTTTAGGAGGATTCCTCCTAATAAAAACCTTTTCCCATTTTTAAATACTTATGACTACTTCAAGTCATTTAACTCCCATGTCTAAAGGGTGTCCAAATTGATCTGTAGGTTTGCCCTCAGAGTTGTAAGCGACCCAGGTTTGATTCCTGTAACTACCCTAGGTATATTTCTTATTCCTGTGTCATCGCCATAGAACTTTTACCGTTGATCACATTTTAATAGTGTGTCCTGATTTTAAACATCATCGTAGATTTTTAATAGTTCTATTTTAGCTATGTAAGATATTTTAGGAGGATTCCTCCTAATAAAAACCTTTTCCCATTTTTAAATACTTATGACTACTTCAAGTCATTTAACTCCCATGTCTAAAGGGTGTCCAAATTGATCTGTAGGTTTGCCCTCAGAGTTGTAAGCGACCCAGGTTTGATTCCTGTAACTACCCTAGGTATATTTCTTATTCCTGTGTCATCGCCATAGAACTTTTACCGTTGATCACATTTTAATAGTGTGTCCTGATTTTAAACATCATCGTAGATTTTTAATAGTTCTATTTTAGCTATGTAAGATATTTTAGGAGGATTCCTCCTAATAAAAACCTTTTCCCATTTTTAAATACTTATGACTACTTCAAGTCATTTAACTCCCATGTCTAAAGGGTGTCCAAATTGATCTGTAGGTTTGCCCTCAGAGTTGTAAGCGACCCAGGTTTGATTCCTGTAACTACCCTAGGTATATTTCTTATTCCTGTGTCATCGCCATAGAACTTTTACCGTTGATCACATTTTAATAGTGTGTCCTGATTTTAAACATCATCGTAGATTTTTAATAGTTCTATTTTAGCTATGTAAGATATTTTAGGAGGATTCCTCCTAATAAAAACCTTTTCCCATTTTTAAATACTTATGACTACTTCAAGTCATTTAACTCCCATGTCTAAAGGGTGTCCAAATTGATCTGTAGGTTTGCCCTCAGAGTTGTAAGCGACCCAGGTTTGATTCCTGTAACTACCCTAGGTATATTTCTTATTCCTGTGTCATCGCCATAGAACTTTTACCGTTGATCACATTTTAATAGTGTGTCCTGATTTTAAACATCATCGTAGATTTTTAATAGTTCTATTTTAGCTATGTAAGATATTTTAGGAGGATTCCTCCTAATAAAAACCTTTTCCCATTTTTAAATACTTATGACTACTTCAAGTCATTTAACTCCCATGTCTAAAGGGTGTCCAAATTGATCTGTAGGTTTGCCCTCAGAGTTGTAAGCGACCCAGGTTTGATTCCTGTAACTACCCTAGGTATATTTCTTATTCCTGTGTCATCGCCATAGAACTTTTACCGTTGATCACATTTTAATAGTGTGTCCTGATTTTAAACATCATCGTAGATTTTTAATAGTTCTATTTTAGCTATGTAAGATATTTTAGGAGGATTCCTCCTAATAAAAACCTTTTCCCATTTTTAAATACTTATGACTACTTCAAGTCATTTAACTCCCATGTCTAAAGGGTGTCCAAATTGATCTGTAGGTTTGCCCTCAGAGTTGTAAGCGACCCAGGTTTGATTCCTGTAACTACCCTAGGTATATTTCTTATTCCTGTGTCATCGCCATAGAACTTTTACCGTTGATCACATTTTAATAGTGTGTCCTGATTTTAAACATCATCGTAGATTTTTAATAGTTCTATTTTAGCTATGTAAGATATTTTAGGAGGATTCCTCCTAATAAAAACCTTTTCCCATTTTTAAATACTTATGACTACTTCAAGTCATTTAACTCCCATGTCTAAAGGGTGTCCAAATTGATCTGTAGGTTTGCCCTCAGAGTTGTAAGCGACCCAGGTTTGATTCCTGTAACTACCCTAGGTATATTTCTTATTCCTGTGTCATCGCCATAGAACTTTTACTGTTGATCACATTTTAATAGTGTGTCCTGATTTAAACATCATCGTAGATTTTTAATAGTTCTATTTTAGCTATGTAAGATATTTTAGGAGGATTCCTCCTAATAAAAACCTTTTCCCATTTTTAAATACTTATGACTACTTCAAGTCATTTAACTCCCATGTCTAAAGGGTGTCCAAATTGATCTGTAGGTTTGCCCTCAGAGTTGTAAGCGACCCAGGTTTGATTCCTGTAACTACCCTAGGTATATTTCTTATTCCTGTGTCATCGCCATAGAACTTTTACCGTTGATCACATTTTAATAGTGTGTCCTGATTTTAAACATCATCGTAGATTTTTAATAGTTCTATTTTAGCTATGTAAGATATTTTAGGAGGATTCCTCCTAATAAAAACCTTTTCCCATTTTTAAATACTTATGACTACTTCAAGTCATTTAACTCCCATGTCTAAAGGGTGTCCAAATTGATCTGTAGGTTTGCCCTCAGAGTTGTAAGCGACCCAGGTTTGATTCCTGTAACTACCCTAGGTATATTTCTTATTCCTGTGTCATCGCCATAGAACTTTTACCGTTGATCACATTTTAATAGTGTGTCCTGATTTTAAACATCATCGTAGATTTTTAATAGTTCTATTTTAGCTATGTAAGATATTTTAGGAGGATTCCTCCTAATAAAAACCTTTTCCCATTTTTAAATACTTATGACTACTTCAAGTCATTTAACTCCCATGTCTAAAGGGTGTCCAAATTGATCTGTAGGTTTGCCCTCAGAGTTGTAAGCGACCCAGGTTTGATTCCTGTAACTACCCTAGGTATATTTCTTATTCCTGTGTCATCGCCATAGAACTTTTACCGTTGATCACATTTTAATAGTGTGTCCTGATTTTAAACATCATCGTAGATTTTTAATAGTTCTAATTTAGCTATGTAAGATATTTTAGGAGGATTCCTCCTAATAAAAACCTTTTCCCATTTTTAAATACTTATGACTACTTCAAGTCATTTAACTCCCATGTCTAAAGGGTGTCCAAATTGATCTGTAGGTTTGCCCTCAGAGTTGTAAGCGACCCAGGTTTGATTCCTGTAACTACCCTAGGTATATTTCTTATTCCTGTGTCATCGCCATAGAACTTTTACCGTTGATCACATTTTAATAGTGTGTCCTGATTTTAAACATCATCGTAGATTTTTAATAATTCTATTTTAGCTATGTAAGATATTTTAGGAGGATTCCTCCTAATAAAAACCTTTTCCCATTTTTAAATACTTATGACTACTTCAAGTCATTTAACTCCCATGTCTAAAGGGTGTCCAAATTGATCTGTAGGTTTGCCCTCAGAGTTGTAAGCGACCCAGGTTTGATTCCTGTAACTACCCTAGGTATATTTCTTATTCCTGTGTCATCGCCATAGAACTTTTACCGTTGATCACATTTTAATAGTGTGTCCTGATTTTAAACATCATCGTAGATTTTTAATAGTTCTAATTTAGCTATGTAAGATATTTTAGGAGGATTCCTCCTAATAAAAACCTTTTCCCATTTTTAAATACTTATGACTACTTCAAGTCATTTAACTCCCATGTCTAAAGGGTGTCCAAATTGATCTGTAGGTTTGCCCTCAGAGTTGTAAGCGACCCAGGTTTGATTCCTGTAACTACCCTAGGTATATTTCTTATTCCTGTGTCATCGCCATAGAACTTTTACCGTTGATCACATTTTAATAGTGTGTCCTGATTTTAAACATCATCGTAGATTTTTAATAGTTCTATTTTAGCTATGTAAGATATTTTAGGAGGATTCCTCCTAATAAAAACCTTTTCCCATTTTTAAATACTTATGACTACTTCAAGTCGTTTAACTCCCATGTCTAAAGGGTGTCCAAATTGATCTGTAGGTTTGCCCTCAGAGTTGTAAGCGACCCAGGTTTGATTCCTGTAACTACCCTAGGTATATTTCTTATTCCTGTGTCATCGCCATAGAACTTTTACCGTTGATCACATTTTAATAGTGTGTCCTGATTTTAAACATCATCGTAGATTTTTAATAGTTCTATTTTAGCTATGTAAGATATTTTAGGAGGATTCCTCCTAATAAAAACCTTTTCCCATTTTTAAATACTTAGGACTACTTCAAGTCATTTAACTCCCATGTCTAAAGGGTGTCCAAATTGATCTGTAGGTTTGCCCTCAGAGTTGTAAGCGACCCAGGTTTGATTCCTGTAACTACCCTAGGTATATTTCTTATTCCTGTGTCATCGCCATAGAACTTTTACCGTTGATCACATTTTAATAGTGTGTCCTGATTTTAAACATCATCGTAGATTTTTAATAGTTCTATTTTAGCTATGTAAGATATTTTAGGAGGATTCCTCCTAATAAAAACCTTTTCCCATTTTTAAATACTTATGACTACTTCAAGTCATTTAACTCCCATGTCTAAAGGGTGTCCAAATTGATCTGTAGGTTTGCCCTCAGAGTTGTAAGCGACCCAGGTTTGATTCCTGTAACTACCCTAGGTATATTTCTTATTCCTGTGTCATCGCCATAGAACTTTTACCGTTGATCACATTTTAATAGTGTGTCCTGATTTTAAACATCATCGTAGATTTTTAATAGTTCTAATTTAGCTATGTAAGATATTTTAGGAGGATTCCTCCTAATAAAAACCTTTTCCCATTTTTAAATACTTATGACTACTTCAAGTCATTTAACTCCCATGTCTAAAGGGTGTCCAAATTGATCTGTAGGTTTGCCCTCAGAGTTGTAAGCGACCCAGGTTTGATTCCTGTAACTACCCTAGGTATATTTCTTATTCCTGTGTCATCGCCATAGAACTTTTACCGTTGATCACATTTTAATAGTGTGTCCTGATTTTAAACATCATCGTAGATTTTTAATAATTCTATTTTAGCTATGTAAGATATTTTAGGAGGATTCCTCCTAATAAAAACCTTTTCCCATTTTTAAATACTTATGACTACTTCAAGTCATTTAACTCCCATGTCTAAAGGGTGTCCAAATTGATCTGTAGGTTTGCCCTCAGAGTTGTAAGCGACCCAGGTTTGATTCCTGTAACTACCCTAGGTATATTTCTTATTCCTGTGTCATCGCCATAGAACTTTTACCGTTGATCACATTTTAATAGTGTGTCCTGATTTTAAACATCATCGTAGATTTTTAATAGTTCTAATTTAGCTATGTAAGATATTTTAGGAGGATTCCTCCTAATAAAAACCTTTTCCCATTTTTAAATACTTATGACTACTTCAAGTCATTTAACTCCCATGTCTAAAGGGTGTCCAAATTGATCTGTAGGTTTGCCCTCAGAGTTGTAAGCGACCCAGGTTTGATTCCTGTAACTACCGTAGGTATATTTCTTATTCCTGTGTCATCGCCATAGAACTTTTACCGTTGATCACATTTTAATAGTGTGTCCTGATTTTAAACATCATCGTAGATTTTTAATAGTTCTATTTTAGCTATGTAAGATATTTTAGGAGGATTCCTCCTAATAAAAACCTTTTCCCATTTTTAAATACTTATGACTACTTCAAGTCGTTTAACTCCCATGTCTAAAGGGTGTCCAAATTGATCTGTAGGTTTGCCCTCAGAGTTGTAAGCGACCCAGGTTTGATTCCTGTAACTACCCTAGGTATATTTCTTATTCCTGTGTCATCGCCATAGAACTTTTACCGTTGATCACATTTTAATAGTGTGTCCTGATTTTAAACATCATCGTAGATTTTTAATAGTTCTATTTTAGCTATGTAAGATATTTTAGGAGGATTCCTCCTAATAAAAACCTTTTCCCATTTTTAAATACTTAGGACTACTTCAAGTCATTTAACTCCCATGTCTAAAGGGTGTCCAAATTGATCTGTAGGTTTGCCCTCAGAGTTGTAAGCGACCCAGGTTTGATTCCTGTAACTACCCTAGGTATATTTCTTATTCCTGTGTCATCGCCATAGAACTTTTACCGTTGATCACATTTTAATAGTGTGTCCTGATTTTAAACATCATCGTAGATTTTTAATAGTTCTATTTTAGCTATGTAAGATATTTTAGGAGGATTCCTCCTAATAAAAACCTTTTCCCATTTTTAAATACTTATGACTACTTCAAGTCATTTAACTCCCATGTCTAAAGGGTGTCCAAATTGATCTGTAGGTTTGCCCTCAGAGTTGTAAGCGACCCAGGTTTGATTCCTGTAACTACCCTAGGTATATTTCTTATTCCTGTGTCATCGCCATAGAACTTTTACCGTTGATCACATATTAATAGTGTGTCCTGATTTTAAACATCATCGTAGATTTTTAATAGTTCTATTTTAGCTATGTAAGATATTTTAGGAGGATTCCTCCTAATAAAAACCTTTTCCCATTTTTAAATACTTATGACTACTTCAAGTCATTTAACTCCCATGTCTAAAGGGTGTCCAAATTGATCTGTAGGTTTGCCCTCAGAGTTGTAAGCGACCCAGGTTTGATTCCTGTAACTACCGTAGGTATATTTCTTATTCCTGTGTCATCGCCATAGAACTTTTACCGTTGATCACATTTTAATAGTGTGTCCTGATTTTAAACATCATCGTAGATTTTTAATAGTTCTATTTTAGCTATGTAAGATATTTTAGGAGGATTCCTCCTAATAAAAACCTTTTCCCATTTTTAAATACTTTTGATTTCCTAAATGCTATATATTATTTTCATCCATCATGAATTTTCTATTCATTACACATGCCTTTAATTTTGTATATAATGCCGTTAAGCAGCATGTTTTTTTAATCCATTCATCAAAATAATATTTTTGACATATTTAATTGATTTTCGCATTTTGATCAACGTGTTACTACTAAATTTTAATCTATTCATGTGGTTGATCAACGTGTTTTTGGAACTATTTTATCGTCAGTCTGGTGTCCTTTTATACATTTTATTCTGCCATAAATTTCTTGCGCTTGATTCTCTTTACACCACTTAAAAATTTGTAATATTTTTATATACAATCATTTTATTATTTGATCCTGTACTAAGTGCGCTTGTCCTGTTTTGGGCCTTACGACATAAAACCCAACAATCAATTCTGTGTCAGTAAAAGCTTTCCTTCTGTGTATTCATTTACTTGGTGGAAATATCATTCTTTGGCTACATCTGACCTTTGCAACATAAATCTACCAACAATCCAATTCTGTAGAAAGAGACAGATTTTTTCTGCTTTCGCAAATCAAATATTCATTCAAGTACATGCAAAACGAAAGGTATTGCCAAACACACGATACATCGATACGCAATAACGAGGTTGATATGTTGTTTTTATGGTAAAAGGGCCAGATCTGTTCAAGCTGGGACAAGCAATATTTTTCCGTCAAGTAAATGGACATGCATATAACATAGACGTGAAATATAAGTAGACTGAGCATTGCTATTAAGAGCTGCAGAAAGTGTGGCCAACATGCCGACAAGTAGTCACGTGTTTGCTCAGTGAAAAGTTGGCTTGTTTGAGCGATTTAGCATCTTATCGCCTCTTATGACAGGGTAGATGCGTAGATACGCATTTCTATAGTGGTGAAATCTACAGTCTATTACTATGTCGCGTGGACCAATCAGATGATGAATCAATGGATGGGCATCTTCTCGCGTCCAGTTGACCAATCAGATTATGAATGTTCGTTTCCATCCGACTTACGGAAGTAGTCTGATGGTCACGTTACTACTAGATTTGCTCACATGTCCTGTTCACTTGAAAGGTTACCATTGCTCACTCTATTTTTATATTTCATCTATGGCACACACAAGGAAAGATGCTATTGATACAGAAAAGAGAAATACACCCAGGGTAATTACGGAATCCAAACTACTCCGCCTACAGCTTGCGGGCTTTTATAACATGGGCAAACCCACAGAGCAATGACTGCCCCTACGATACGTAGAGTAGTTATTGTATAACTCGTTAAGTAGGGAAAAATAGTAATGAATTGTTTTATCATTCTAGACATCAGTCGGTTTCAGGAATTTGTGAAGTGAACCGAAGTTTGGTACATTTAAAGACAGCATTGTTATTTATATATATATACCTTCGTTATTAGTTATTTTCACTATTTTATCTCTGAGATAGAAAGTTACAAGGATGTTCCTTTTGGTTTAATGATTTTTTCTCATTGATTATTAAATAATCAATTCTTATCACCACATAAATCTCTACTTCAGTTTACAATCCGTTACTTTGAAATAGACGTGCCTTACATGAAATAGACCTCTCTTCATACTCCTGGTACCATCGTAGAATCCTCTGTCCAGATGATAGACTCATTTTCCCCACTTTATTTCCGTTTTACGCCGCTTTGACTCTCAACATGGCCTTAACTTAAGTAAGGAAATAGTTCGGTGCCTCGATCACAGCAAACGCTACCATGGTATCAGAGTAGGGTAGGGTGAGGGAGTGTACGGTCTTGACGCGCCAATTTAAATGATGGAGTACAGTGGGTGTCATATTAGTTAAATTAAGTTTACGGAGCATTATATAGGAAAATATTTATTTGTAGCAAAAATAACACAGAACACAAAAACTGTTTGAATACAAGAAACAAGATCAGACAGTAGCTCCAAGCTCCTTTACAGTCTGCTCTTCACAACTTTGCTCATGACTCTTATCTTTAGTAGCGTACTTTGCTGAAATGAGAAAATTTAGATTATTTTAGGGTTTTATAAATATACATTATTAACTGATATTGAATACATTTTTAAATACAACGACACAAGCTTAAAATACTCACTAAAAGGTAAAAGAAACCTGATCCAATAAGAAATGGAATTGAATTTAATTGTGTGTACATTTTATTGAGTATCTAAACATGTTCTATAAATGACACTCAATGGAAAATCCTCGTTTTCCTATGATTGATTTTTTATAGGTACGGGGACTGTGAAGCAAACAGCCATTTTACGTCATCATTCTGTAAAAAGGTAGGTAGTTAATTAACGTCGCGCTAGAGCAACGCAACGGGCTATTGGCAACCGGGATCAATCGCGAAGGGAAAGATCAGAGGACACCTATTCATTTCGAACCACGGTCAGATGACGAGGTCAACACCTGAGATGGCTTCCCACTCCACACGATTCCACGCCACGCCAACGTGAAGACGTTTGAGGCCACGACAAATTTAACGTGCACCAGCCGCTACGTACACAGCGGTCTTTTATTGGATCGAGTCTCGAACTCGCAGCTCTCCTGTCGCTAATTCGCTACTCCCTCAACCGAAAAATCAGAGGTTGGTAGGTATTTAATTAACGTCGCACTGGAGCAAAACAACGGGGTACTGGCGACGGTCCGGGGTCCATCCCAGAGGGAGACTCCAGGACATCTAGTAAATTTGAACCATGGTCAGATGACGAGGTAAAAACCTGAGCTGGCACCCCATTCTTCAAACTTCCACACCAAGCCAACGTGAGGACATTTGAGGCCACGACAGATTAGCGAGCACCAGCCCCCACATACACGACGGTCTTTGCTTGAATTCAATCTCGCAAACCTCCGGTTGCTAGTCCGTTACTCTTACAACCGGGCTACCGCTGCCCCAGAAACAGAGGGCTGTAGCCGATAGTCAGAAACTCTGAATTGCATACTAAGAATCAATGAGGAGGACAATTTTCCATTCTTCTCTATACAGTAATACCCCGACTTACGTGAACTCGGAGTAACGCGGTTGTTGATTTTTTCGTTAGGAAACACCTCCGCCCGCTGTCTTCAGTGTTTCTCTTGCTGTGATACGCATTGGACACGTTTCACACGAACTCTACGTGCACGATTACGATTCTACGATCGACGAAAATTAAGATTGTTTAGTTATACGTTTTCTAAACCCTTAAAAAACTATGTGGTCCAAACGAAGTAAATCTGACTCTCCTGCAATGTGAAAGTTGTGTTTTTGCCTCCAAACACAACCAGCTTGCTTCAACCGATGGACCAGGGAGTCATCAAAACATTCCTGGTTCACTTCACGAGGCGTTCGTTTGCACATCTGAATGAAGCTGAATCAAAACAGTGAGATATCTATTAAAGACTTTTGGAAACAATTCAATGTTTTAGATGCCGTAAGAATCATTGGAAAATCTTGGGATGAAATTTCCAAAAAACATTGAATGCTGCCTGGAAGAAACTTTGTCCATTTTTTTCAAAAACTAGACGGAAACAACGCAAGAAACTGATCATGTCGCTCATGTGATAAAAGAAGTTGTTAATCTTGCCAGGCAATTAGATTTGGAAGTCAATGGTGATGATGTCTACGAGCTGTTGGATTCATATAGTCAGGAGCTGACAATTGATGAGCTTAGATGAGCTTAGATTGATGACATAGAGATGCGTGAGCAAAGCGTCACTGAAGTATCAGACCCAGTTCCACCAGAAAAAGGAATGCCAATTGCAAGCTTGACAGAAGGTCTCAGCTCAATTGAAAATAGCTTACAAATTTTAGAAAACAGACTCCAACGAAGAACGCTTATAGCTACAAAGCGAGGAATAAAAAAATTATTATCTTGCTACGAAGAAATTCTGCGTGAAAAAAAGCAGGCATTGTGTCGTCAGACGAATTTTGTAGATTTTACGAACATCGATTTTATCGACATCGAAATAACTTTTTTTCGTAACTCGTTTATTTTTTCAATATTTTGTATTAATATGTATAAAGAACTGCAACTCTATTAAATATTTTTCTTCTAAACTAGTATTTTTGTTAGGACTTTGGTCCCAATTAAACAAAATTTATATGTATTTATACGCAAAGTTGTGCCTCGACTTACGCGAATTCGACTTAAGCGATTTTCGTCGGACCCACCTGTCGCGTAACTTCGGGGTATTGCTGCATTGTGGTTCACACTTACCATCCATGCACGTTGTCGAGGGAGTCACACGTGTAGGACTCGGGGTTGAAGGCGGATCCATACCCGCAGTTGAGCAGTCGGGGCTTCTCGTTCACGCAGACGATCAACTTCTGGCAGTCGTTGGGATGGGGGTATCTGGGGAAAGGGTAGAACTTGGCGGACAGCCCGGTGACCTGGGAGGGGCATCTGAATCCAACGATGGCTGAAACAGGTAAAGGTACATTATACTAACTGTCACCAAAAGATAACATTTCATAAAATCTGTTTGTTCGAAGTTTTGACGCAATCCAATATTAACCAGATTCAAAGAAAATGGCAGCGAATAACGATATAACAATACTTAGTGGTATCAACTTTAACTCTGCTTTCCTTTCATCAAACACCACACAGTTAATATCCTTTCACTATTCATCTTTAGGTGTGTACAGACTTCACGAACCCGAGCTACCCTCATGATCTATTCTTTTCCGAAGGGGTTTACTGCTTCTAAACATGAGGGTCGCGACCCCAGGATGCCCAAGCGATCTTTCTCTAATTTCTTCTCTCCGTCCCTTCTTTTCACAATTACTTGGCATTGTCTGTCTTTCGTTTGGCACAGCTTGGTCAAATACGGTCCAGAAAATCCTAAACCAAACAACCTTTTACCATTTATTCTTATCGTCCGATTCTAAATCAGCTTTGCGGATTCTCAAAATCACCGCTGTTAGAATCCCCATGCTTGGGAATGTAGATTACTGAAAAAGGACATAGTACAACAAATTTCTTTCAGCTGCACGCTGCGGTAGGTAGGTAATTAATTAACATCGCGCTGGAGCAACACAACGGGCTATTAGCACACTGGTATTTTCAGCAATGGAATGCCGACTTTCTTGCGAATAGTGCTCTAGTCCTGAAGAGACCTATAGTACCAGTGACTTTTCATTCGGAGAGGTTAATCGTACTTATCAAACTCACGATGGCTTTCAAGAGTGAGTGCTTAGAATTGTCCAGGGGGAAATTGGGACGAACTTAATGAGAAGATTTTTGTTATCATCGACACTCCAAGAGCTGCTGTTGCTTGCTTTAGACTAGGAATGACGAACCTATGACACGCGTGCCAGAGTTGGCACGTACGAAAATTGTGCTGGCACGTCAACGATTTACAGGTGACAGCATTTTATAAGCTTATAAATTATTCAAAATTTTATTTTAATTGTTACAATGAACAAGCTTAAGTTGTTTTGTACGGAAGAAACTAACCAACAAATACATTCCCCACTCTAGGTTCTGCCTATTTAGAACCTAGGTGTAAGCACTCTAGGTTCTAAATAGGCAGTTGAAAACTACAGCTGATGTTGAGAACATCTAACCATTGGTTGAGGGATATAATGTTATGACTCAACACCCTTTGCTGGGTAGTGTCCGTTTGGACTGGTCGAAATTGCCGAACAGCGCGATAAGCATAGTATGACAGCACGGTTGAAGTGGAGGAGCTTTCTCAAAAGATCTCAATATATACAAAATTCTGAAATAATACATTTTCTGTTGTTATCCCTCATTGCAAACTGTTCTGCACGTCAGCAACACCATGAATATTATTCGTAAATTTTTGGCATGTGCACATAAAAAGGTACGCCACCATTGGTTTAGACTATTGATTGCGCACGATTGCTTGAGTGGGCACACCTGTTTCGCATTGGCGTTCCTGACTACCCGAACTGCATGTTATGTGCACTTGTCAATCTACGATAGTCTAACACTTGGACGCGTGCTTTGTACTCAAAAGGTTTGATAGTGTCGTGTCTAAATATTGGATAGTACGGGGATGGTTGGTTGTCTGGTTTGGGTTTTATGGCACAAGGTCCAAAAGTGGACAAGCTGCGCCAAACACAAGATAGGCAGTAGCAAATCCAGCAGATAACATTGTCCAATACAGAATGCAGTCCAATAAAAGATATGAAATATTTAAAAATTAGTTCAGATGAAGGTAAAATGTAGATTCAAAAACACGTAAAAAAGACAAACATGAGAATAAGAAATAAGTATTGAAATTTCTAAGGAGAGCACGAGGACTAATGGCTTGAGGGCCAATGTCCGGAATTTGTAAGCAACACTATTATTTGGTAGACAAATAAGAGAGTTTTAGCAATTGTGTTGTGGCCCTTGCTAGGGATTTGCATTACTTAAACTTACGTCTATGGTGTCCAGATGAAATACGTAGACTTTACCTGAGGAACCACTGAGTTTTGGTAAAAGGCCTCCGTCGGATGATGAACGGCTGGATCTCCGTCTCAGCAGAAAAAAATAATTCTACCACTTTACGAAAAGAAAGTGTAAGTGTTGCCACTAAATTTCTCCCAATTAATATCTTTAAGAAGAAAGTGGTGGACTAATTCAACAAAATTTTTGACACTTCCTCCTTATGCACCCATAACTAAATAACCATGGAATTCCGATTATAAATGCGGAAAAAAAATCGTACAACTCATAAGAATCTTATGACTAAAGCGGATAAACGAGGTCTTTTTATTTATAAATAAGTTTTAACTCTACTCTATATCGTTTCCGTCGGTATATTGCATTCTTCTTGCCCCCAAGACGTGAGATATACCGAAAAACTGCAGTATCCTTTTTATCATTATCACATGGCCATTGCCTTATAGACCGAAAGAAAAAGTAGTTCTCGAACCTTCGCTGTCGCATCCGGGAACTTCATCCGGCCATATGCAGGAGTGTGACTCATCCTGGTAGGCAAGGCCCTCTTCGCAATCGGTGACGTTCGGTTCACCCCAGGCACATCGAATGTAGTGGGTGCAGCTGTCTGAAGGGAAGATACCCCATTGGTAAGGGCATCCGGGACTGCTGACGGGAGGTTCTGGAGAAGAGAAAAGAACATTTAAAACAGTATTCATTGACCCTCCAAGAGGTTTCGACAAAATATCTCGTCCATCAGAATCCGATCAACTTTCCTAATGACGTGATTCCTCGTCATTAAGATGGTGCCGATTCTTTTATGAGGACGAGATCAAGTGGTGAGTTGTCTTTAAATGACGAACGACGACGAGATCTTTATGAACGAGATATCTCGTTCATCAAGGATCTAGTCAGTTTTGCTTATGAACCTCGTCGAGACAACCACCAGGATGGTTATTAAAACACCAAATCTAAACATCCTCCCACCCAAGAAACAAGCTACCAAAAGCAATTGACTTTTGGATATCTCGTCGTTAAGATAGAGCCGATTTTCTTATGAGGACGATATGGTCAGTTTTTCTAACGAAGAAATATTTCGTTGATCATGATCTTGTCAGTTTTGATAATGACGAGATATCACGTGGGGTCAACCATAAGAGTTAAGGTAATGTGAATCACTCATCTCGAAGTAATATGAAAAGTATTACTATGAGATATTTATCAAACATGATAAAAGATTTAGAGTCTATAACCTTTTGAATGCGCTTTCATTAATAGAACAAAGGAAGAAAATTATTTATATCAATCTCTTGTTCATCTGCAAGTTAACTTCAGTAAGGACGCCAAATTCCGTAAATTGAATTCAATATTGAAGTTTTCGCAGTGATGTTTAACCTTCCAAGTGGTTTCGACGAGATATCTCGTCCATCAAAATCCGACCAATTTGACCAATGACGAGATATCTCGTCATTAAGATAGTGCCGATTCTTTATGGTGGCGAGATCAAGATCAGGTCCGTTTTATTTCTAATGACGATATATCGTCCATCAAGATCTGGTCAGTTTTGACAATGACGAGATACCTCGTTGAGACAACCACGAGGAGGGTTAAGGTGATCTGAATCATTCATCTCAAAATAATATGAAAAGTATTAATCGGAGATAGAGGTAGGTATTTTAATTGACGTCGCACTGGTGCAACACAACGGGCTATTGGCGACGGTCTGGGATCAATCCCCGAAGTGAAAGAACCGAGGACAACACCAAGGGAATTTTGAACTATGGTCAGATGACGAGGTAGCACTTGAGCTGGCACCCCACTCTCCAAACTTCCACACCACGCCAACGTGAGAAAATTTGAGGCCGCGACAGATATAAAGTGCACCAGCCCTCACGTACAGGACGGCCGCTACTCTTCCAACCGGGCTACCGCTGCCCTTTCAAGAGACGGAAAAACAAATTCTGATTACATTGTGTTTTTTTATGAAGGTAGGTAGTTGCATTGGAGAAACACAACGTTAAATTGTGAAGGTAGGTAGGTAATTAATTAACGTCGCACTGAAGCAACACATCGGGCTATTGGCGACGGTCCGGGGTCAACCTCCGAAGGGAATGAACCGAGGACATCACCAGGTCCGTGGTGGCCCGGTTGGAAGAGTAACGGATTAGCAACCGGAGGGTTGCGAGTTCGAATCCAACCATACACCGTCGTGTACAAAGGGGGCTGGTGCACGTTAAATCTATCGTGTTCTCAAATGTCCTCAAGTTGGTGTGGTGTTGTAGCTTGGAGAGTGGGTTGCCAGCTCAGGTCCCTCGTCAGATGCCCTCGTCATCTGACCGTGGTTCAAAATTGCGTGGTGTTGACCTCAGACTTTCCATTTGGGATTGATCCCGGACCAATAGCCCGATGTTGTGCTTCAGTGTGACGTTAATTAAAATACCTACTTACCGAGAACAACACTACGTAATCTTGAACCACGGTCAGATGAAATCGGAGATAGAAAATCGTTATCAAACATGATAAAAGGTTTAGAATCGGTAACCTTTTGAATGAGCCTTCGTTAAGAGAAGGTAGAAAATTATTCGTGTCAATCTTTCGCTGATACGACCTGTTGTCGCTTATTTCCAACTGACAAACTTTTATGTAGGTGTCTCGATGGATGGCAACACGGAAATTCAATCCAATAATCTTTATGTACAACTTTATGTACAGTTAATAGATATACATGGCACCCTGTGCCTCTTTCACATATCAATCGACCCACTGGCCCTCCGAAATCACATTCGCAACGGACGGTCCCAGACTATCTTCTTCTCACATCACTTACTCAAACCATACTCACCGTGGCGCCCTCTCGTGACAATCAAATTATAATTAAACAAGCTCACAGACCCATGCGATGCGTACTCACCTACTGTCTTCTTCCCACAATCCACTTTCCAGTAGAAGGTGCAAAAGTCGTGCACGGGTGCCTTGTCATCGAAGACGAGTCCATTGGGGCATTGCTCGTGGGTGTAGGTGCCGTTGGTGCACTTGTAGTACTGGTCACAGGCCGTCTCGTGGGGCCAGCCGAACTCTCCAATCTCTGGACAACCCCCGGAAGAAGGGGCGCCGTAGCTCTCCTGAGGTGCGCCTGCGAAGAAAAGAAATGGATAAGTTGCTGGAAAAGTTCTTGGGAACACCAAGCTAGAAACGAAAAAGTTTTCAAATTTCGCAGAACCCTACTTTTTAATATCCTAATTACCAAATTACTTTACCAGTACCAAAACCGCCAAGTTGTTTCATCGGAGAAGGGAAATGTATGTTCCTTGATGAAAAAACGCTAATACAGGTATTCCTCGCTTAACGGCCTATCTATTTAACGACCGCTTGGGTTTACGACCAGCTCTCTCTAGTGCTAGGAGAATCCACTTTCTTAGAGCTTTCAAACACACCGGCGAAACAGAAGCCGGTGCCAATGCCATCTAGGATGCAATGTAATCAACCATAGGACACACATACTAGACAGACCTCCGACAGTGTTAAATGTATCCGGGTTGAATTCGACAAATCGGATGCCATAATGTTCTCATTGCATGTTCTGTTGGTGATCGACTTTGGTGATGGCTTACCCTGCACCAGTCATTTTCTGTTATGATTACTTATCGGCGCCAAATTTCTGGATAATCCCCTAAAACAAATTAAATATCGAAACTAGTTCTTTTATTTTTTTTTCAAAATAAATGAAAATGATAAAGTTCCTCGCTTATCGACCAATTCGCTTAAACATCTGAACGTATTTTTACCTTGACTTAACTTTACTTCGGAATCGCAAGTTTCTGGATTGCATGTTTACTATTTTCCCATTTGGGCCTTTGGAAAGCAAGGCGCCAACTCAGGTGTTGACCTCGTCATCTGACTGTGGTTCAAAATTACGAGGTGTCCTCAGTAAGTATCTGTGGTAAAGTACCATTCCAAATGTATTTATGAGTTTTAGGAATTGGATTGAACTAAAATACATTAAAAATTAAAAAGGTCGGCTATACTTGTACAAAAGGGGGGACTAGAAAGTATAATAGTCGAAATCCACTGACCATGTAATTTATTCCCTATACATCACCAACTCAAACGGGCCGCGATAGCCCGGTTGGAAGAGTAACTGATTAACAACCAGATGGTTGCGAGTTCGAATCCAACCAAAGATCGTTCAACTTATGGGGCCTCTCATCTTCCGCATTAAATAATTCAGTTGATACAAAGGGGGTTGGTAAAAACTTTAAATCCGTCCTGGCCTGAAATGTCGTCACGTTGGCGTGGTGTGGAAGTTTGGAGAGTGGGGTGCCAGCTCAGGTGTGGCCTCGTCATCTTACCGTAGTTCGAAATTACGAGGTGCTATCCTCAGACCTTTCCCTTAGGGATTGATCCCGGACCATCGCCAATAGCCTGCTGTATTACACCAGTGCGACGCGAACTCAACTACGAGCCTACCCCATTTTGGTCCTGTGCTTCACGAACCCGAAATTCTCCAGTAATATTTTCTTTTCCTATGTAGTTTACTGTCTCACGGCGATCCCGCTACAAGGACACCCAAGGGATCTTTTTTCCTGCTTTCATTCCACTACCTCTGATCCAAAATCTCTTTTTTACCTTTTAACGACATTTTTACTTGTCGCTGTCTTGTGTTTAGAGCAGCTTGGCTAAATATATTGCCCTTACACCACAAAACATCAAACCAATCAACCAACTCATTTGGTCCTTGGGTGCATTTCTCTCTTTTGTGTGAGTAAGACTTTCCTAGAGTGTGGATGTCTATTACTTGCGTTGTCTGTCTTGTGTTTGAATCAACTTTGTCATACATCGCCTTTGCGCCATAAAACCCATAAAACAACTCATTTTGGAGGATTCACTTGAAAGACTTTCTAACCATACTATATTTGGCACAGGTCTGACCCTTGCGCCATAAAAGTCCACCCATTCATCCATTAACTGCACCAACTAACATAAAAGTCCAGACTCAATAACTTTCTCACGTCAACCGCTTTCAAGTCGTTCCAGCCATTATAAAAAAACCGTAACGTCTCAGCAATACAAACTACACATAATAATAACGACATAAGGGTCTGGCTCTTGCAGTTACAACGTCTGGAACTGGTTGGACGGGGTGTGAAAGTAGGTCACTCGGGAATCGAGGCCGGGCACACTTCCTTCTATTAACATAAAAGGCATTGTTTTGTTGGTTCTGGGTTTTTTTTAATTAATTCGAAACGCGACCATCTAGTAGGAGGGTTGAAATCGGGAGAACAAAGTGGTATCTATTTTTTAATTTTTATTCTCTCAGGGTTGCTTCTTATGTCATTGTTATACAAACTCGTTTTTGAGACGGTGGGATAGATCTGGGTTTTCCAGCACGCGAGGTTGCAGTTTCTTTTAATGTGGTGCAAGTCTTGTATAAATGGGGTGAATATGGAATAATGTGGTTTTGTATCTCTTTTTTCAGGTCTATGACTAAGTCCTGTAAGAATGAAAAAATGGGAACGCATTTGAAATGAATGGTTTTTTAAGGTTATTTATAATAATTTCGTTGTCAAAAGCTGATTTTAAAAAGTTCCGACTAAACGAATGAGATTTGATAAAAAAGTATTTCGACCTTCGGTTGAAAAAGTAAACTCGCTTTACATATTTAGTTCAAAGATTGTCCCCTTCAAAATAGATTTTTTCTGAGTCGACACACTTCTTCCAGTGGGTCACCGTGAAGTCACATCTTTAGATGTCTTCGAGCTTCACGAACCTGAGGTAACTTAGTGATCTACTCTTTACCCCATGGGGCTTACTGTCTCTGATAAACATGTGTATCGCAACCCAAGGATGCCCAAGCTATCTTTCGCAACTTTTGCTTTTTCCCTTTCTTTCAACAATTACTTGATGTTGTCTTGTGTTTGGCACAGCTTGGCCAAATATGGCCCTTGCGCCACAAATACCAAAATCAACCAATATTCCAGTATGTCTTCAACTCCTGGAAGTATTTTTGAATGTCGTGTTTTATGTTGGTACTGTTTTGGTTAGGTTCCATTGCGCAAGGGTCATATTTGGCCAAGCAGTGCCAAGCATAAGACGGAGAACGTCAAGTAAAGGACATACACACACAAGGAAAGTTTACACAGAAGAGAGAAATATGCCCAGGGTAATTTAAGTCATGATTTAGGATCTCCATCCGATGCTACGCCGCATTTGTCGTCATCTGAACGTGGTTCAAAATTACGTGGTGTTGCCCTCGGACTTTCCCTTTGGGATTGATCCCGGACCGTCGCTAATAGCCCGTTGTGTTGCCTTTAGTGTGACGTTAATTAAAATACCTACATACTACCGAGTTGACTTCACTTATTGGTAAAATAGAGGAATTTGACCGGATCAGTCTATCTTACTTTAACTCGTATAAATTAACTTGATAGATAATATAAATTCTTAAAAACCAAGACTGGAATTTATTCATCACCTAAGGACACAGGTGGAGGAAAATATACCTTACAGCATCTGAAAATATTCCAAGGGAAGAAACATTTCATCATTCATCAATCCTTGGCAAGGCAAAACAGGGAGGATTTATATAAGGATAGGAATCCAAATTATATTTTGGATGTCCTTCCTGAATCTAATCGTATGCGTATAAGGAAAGAAATTAACATTTGGTCATCAAAGGTCTTCGTGAAGTATCAATGGCAAATGCATATACAGAGGCTGTTCGGACATTTTTTGAACGATTTTAATGGACTGAAGCTCAATTTTTTACATGAAATTTTTGCGTTTTAAATGTTCTATTTGGTAACCCTATCTTTCTACACCTGAATTTCCATGATAATAATGACTTTTGTAGTATCGACAGTGGTATTTTGTCCCATTCTTGTTCTACAGTTTTCCAGTCCTTGAATGGTTTTCGGTCGACTTTTCGATAATGCCCTTTTAAAAGTTCAAAAGCACCAAAGTCCATGGGTGAAACATCTGGAGATTTAGCAGGAATATCAGTAAAGGGTATTGACTTGATACCAGTTTCTTCCATTTTTTCCAAGAATTTAATAGTCGATTGAGATGTGTCGTTGCTTGCTTACCCTGATGCAATTCTACTGATTGTTGGCACTGTGGGTAAAGATATGGTATTTCTTTTTTGAATATTGGGGATAAAATAGGGTCTTGAAAATATGTGGGAGTTGATTTTTACATTTTCTCCCCTCTTTTTACTTTTAATTTTCCATTATATGCAAAACCAGCAACAATCATAAATCTCTTAGAGAAAGTTCTCGCGTTCACTTTGCTATAGTCCTTTGACTTGGCGGATTCTCTTTTAAAATTAAAGATTTTAAAATTAATTACTTTTAAAATTAACCTTACAAATAGTCTCAGAAATTTTTTCTTTTTTGGATACTTTTTTGGAAGTATTTTTCCGCTTTTACGTTTTTTTCCTTTCTCATTAATAATATTACTTATCGTACCTTTAGATATAGAAAAAACACGACTTTTACAGCGTCTTTGAATAAGTGAATAAGTATAATTCTCTTCGGAAAGAGAGGAAACGTACCCTTCCATCCATTGCTTATTTAAAAGCGCCATTTTGAAATAAACAAAACTCTGAGTTAGCAGACGATAAGTTATACTTTAACTATTTAACTGCTCTGAAAATAAAATTCTTTCGTAGCATACAATTTTTTTATAGCTCATCAAAATCGTTCAAAAAATTTCCGAACAGCCTCTGTATTTAAGTCCAAACGTAAAATCATTTGGTAAATAAAACCAGTTCCACACTGTCACCAGTTCTGGGCAAAGGACAATTTGTTTTTCCTGCTTGGATCTTCATTCCTTTGGAGTAATAGGGCAGTTTTGCCTCGACGAGCTATCTCATCCTTAGCAAAATTGCCCAGATCTTGAACGAGATATCTCCTCCAAGCACATCTTGCATTAATTAACTGGTTTGCCTTTTGATTCTGTTTCTTTTCCCATTACTGTCATAATACTTTTGATGAATAAATTCTCTTTCAAGCGTGAGACGTATGAAGTGCGTGTTTCACTCTTAGCAAATTAGGTAAGTAGGTATTTAATTAACGTCGCACTGAAACAACATATGGGCTATTGGTGACGGTCCGGGATCAATCCCGAAGCGAAAGGTCCGAGGTAGGTAGGTATTTTAATTAACGTCACACTAGAGCAACACAATGGGCTATTGGTGACAGTCCGGATTAACCCACCGGGGGAAAGGTCCGAGGACAACACCACGTAATTTGAACCACGTTCAGATGACGAGGCCACACCTGAGCTGGCACCCCACTCTCCAAACTTCCACACCACGCCAACGCGCGGACATTTGAGGCCGGTTGCTAGTCCGTTACTCTTCCAACCGGGCTACCGTGTACCTGGATGCGCCGCTCCATCTACACTCGTGAGACTACCGATTTGTAGGGCATTTTGTGCAATTAAGTCAACTTGACGCTGAATATGGATCGTATTATACTATTTTATATAACAATTCATCAGATTACTTTAATTTAACCGTAAATGTGACTTCGCCCGACCGCCTACTCGATTCCGCAAGTAAATAGCGAAGATGGACACAACTTGCGAGATTACACCCTCCAATAGATTCCAAACGAAACACGATTGCCTTCAAAATACTACGAAAGGAGAAAAGCATCTTTGACATTGACCATTCGACGTTTCATGACTACAAAAGTAGAAACCATGAATCACCTCTTGACTTTCCAATAATTACGGGAAGTACTTCCAAGGTTAAGCGTGAAACCTAATGATAATCATAAGATTGATAGATAGCGTTGATTTCATTAAAAATCAATCTCCGGTTTGTTTTAATATAATTGATTTTAAATGGATTTCTCTTTGTTGAGCAACTATAGTGCTTTGGGAGAGAAGGCAGATGAACTTGGGAGATTCCATTTATAAGACAGTAAATGGCTGCCATACTCAATATCGTGTTTTGCGTACGCTTTAGATGTGTATTTATTTTTCAAAACTTGTAATCGCTGCTGTCACTTCCGGTACCGACCGATGTCCGGTCCAATTCCTCCTTGGGTGTATTTCTCTCCGCTGTGTAAGTAAAACTTTCCTTGTGTGTATATCTTCACTTGACGTTATTTGGCGCAGCTTGGTCAAATATGGCCAATATTGACGCCATGAAACCCAATCAATCAGCCAAGTGCGGACCAATCAGATGATGAATCAATGGATGGGCGTCTTCTCCCGTCCCGTGGACCAATCAGATGATGAATGTTAGTTTACACACGATAGACGAAAGTAGTCTTTAGGTCACGTTACTACTAGATTGGGTCACATGATCATGGAGATAAAAAGGTTACCATTGCTCACTGTACTTTTATATTTCCTATATGCTCATTGATCGCATTATTGTATAAAAGCGCCCAGTTTGAATATAAAATATGGTTATCCTTTTAAGGAACCTCCAGGTTTGAAAGAAAAAGAATGAAGTAACTTTATATATTTGACATAACGAAGCAATAAATTTTGAAGAACACCCAATATGAAGATCCACCTTCATCAGAAACACTTTGATGAAGGCGTATCTGTCACGTTAGCCACTGAGAAAGTTCAAAGTAATTACAAAGCTCCACATGATTTCACTTGAGCTATTACACAAAATCGGGTCAGTAGAGCGAAACCGCGAAAGCAGAGATAGTAGAAGGAATCGAAATAGGCAAGGTCAAAGCACAGCAAGCATTGTAAGCTTTTTAGTGGGGAATTCTAAGAATTTTCTTATTTAAATGCGCTTTGGGGAGAAAAGGGTTTCCATTTTAAAAATAGATGTTTTCCTGTTCAATTCGTGATAGTTGAATGTAGACTTGTCCATAAATAAAAGTAGGTAGTAGAATTTACGTCGCAGTGGAGCATCACTACGGTCTATTGGAGACGTCCGAGATCAATCCTGAAGGGAAAGATTTGAGGACAATACCTCGTAATTTTAAACCAGTCAGATGACGAGGTTAACACTTGACTTCCAACTCTCCAAACTTCCACTGTAACGTGCGGACTTCTAAGGTCATAACAGATTTAATGTGCACAAGCCCCCACGTACACGGCAGTCTGTGACTCTACTTAGTCTCGAACTCGCTACCCTTCTATTTCTAATCCGATACTCTGTCAACTGGGCTACCACGGCCCACCAAAATTGGATAAAAATTTGAACCAAAATTTGGATAATGCAATCTGAGATGGATCCCCTACCAAGTACCTGCACCCAAATACCTCGAATGACAAATGCACATTCCACAAGCTGTGTGGAATAAAACAAGAACACCCTCAATGCCTCATGATGCTACTGGAGATGTAGTTGAATGAACGCCTCACTTGAAGCAACACAACGGGCTATTGGCAAGGGTTCGGGATCAATCCCGAAGGGAAAGATCCTAGGGCGACGCTTCGTCATTTTGAACATGGTCAGATGGCGAGGCGGCAGCTCACTCTCCAAACAACGCCAAAGTTAGAACATTTGAGGCCCCGACTGATTTAACGTGCACCAGCCCCCGCGTATGAGACGGTCCTTGGTTGGATCTAGTTTCGAACTCGCAACCCTCCAGTTGCTAATCCACGAACCTGGCTACTTCGGCCCTTTGGACAGCAAAACAAAAAATTTCGCAGACCGTCTGGTTTGTTAATACTGAAAATCACTCCATTACAACTGTATTTTCAAGGAAAAGTTTAGCTAAAATGTTTATAAAAAGCTGGAAGTATCGGATCTTTAGGTAATTTGTTTACTATGATATTCTCGTTCCAACTAGCAAGAAACTCACTTTCTAATAAGGCTACGAACAAAGGAATTCTATGTTTGGATAGATGGAGGAAATTCAAACAATAAAGTATCCGGATTCAAGATTGTTGAGTGCTTTGCGACTTATGGATACATCGTTTCTGACCTTCGCCTCTATGGTTTGAGGTTTAGACTTAGCGTATCGGGTAATGAGAGGGATTTTTAGTGTAAATAAACAAACCAGAAGATTTGCTATTTTATTTCTGCTATCCAAACTCCCTCGCATGATGCATATCGGGGTTATCTTGAAATCTAGTTTATAGCCGTTTTGGCAACGTTTGGCGTTTAATCTAATTAGTATTGATCAATAAACTATCATATATGTATCAAATCGTAATTTAGTCTTTGGAATTTTTATTGATGACGTGTTGAAATCGTATTCGAAAAACAACCCAATTGCCGTCACGTTCAGAATACGTACAGGAAACACGTTCACCACAAAAACTCTACCTCCACCGATATTAAGCTTAACAGAAAATGTCTCTCCTAGGATTGATAAAGTTTAGAATTCGTTCAGATTAGAAATCAAATTAGTCCTTTGGATGTAATTTTATTTTCAAATGCTTGGGTCATCAGATTGCTGTTTGAAAGTCTTAAGGATTCAAACAGCTTTTTTCGTTTGTTATTGTATTTTGTGCAAATAGGTAAAATATGATCCATAGAATTTTCTTTACATTTTCTAGACCAGGAGGTTGTTGCTTATACCCTGGTCTAGAAAATGCTAGACCAGAACTATAGACCAGGTTCTTGGCTAGACCAGATCTTGTCATATGAGCAGGAGAGAAGCTGTGTGGCCTCTTGGTGTTCCACCAATAAAAGAGGCATCGATTCAGTCAAGGACATGAGAGGGAATTTTAAGCGAGGCGGTTTAGGAGGAAGATGGGAAACCTTGTCTCGGCACTCCAAAAACATACTTTTGGTGTGCCCACTTCTAAGTCTCCCTAAAGCAGTTTGCAATGATCTGGGGCTATAAAACTGAAGGGAAGGTTAATTGGATACCAATGATGACTAAGGGGGCTTTTAGACTTCACCAAGGACAGTACCCCTTATACAGTGAGCGCTATGGTCAAATCAGTCATTATATGTATGGATGTTTTTAATTTCATTGGACTTCATTTTGACGTCAGTGGATACGTAAGCAAACAGAACAGCAGTTATTGGTGATCAGAAAATCTAAGGTTAATTCAAGAACGATCTCTTCATCTCCGCCGAGCATCTGTTTGGTGGATTCACAATTATAGTGAACAATATCGTGCGATGTTGCAAAATGTCTTCCCGTCTAAAATTGATCGACAAAAGGCCTACAGCAAATGCGATTTCAACAAAATGAAGCAGCATTTCATACTCGTGCAATAATGTAAATTCTAAAGGACGCCTTTCCAAAATGTCAAATCTGATTATGTCGATTGGCCCTCGCGTTCTCCTGATTTGAATGCGTCGGATTTTTTTTCAATAGGGTTACTTAAAGAAACGAGTCGACGCTAACAAACTGACGACGAATCACAGTTTAAGCAAAACATTTGGGAAGAAATACAACAAATCATCTCATACTGCAAATAAAGGTTCATTTGATCGCATGATTTGTTTTATTTCTTAGCGCTTCATTTCGACATCAGTGGACACGTAAACAAACAGAACAGCCGTTATTGGGGATCGCAAAATCATCTTCGACCCATAACATTTTCCTGTTACATTATTTATGGAATACATCGGCCAGATGACGCGCTGCAAATATTGGCTATTTCGACTAAGGGGACATATCGGGGTGATTTATACAATTTCTTCAAACACAAATTTAACCATATCGCTTCCAAGAGGAGAATCGAAACAGCATTTTATAGACTAGAGACTTTAAAAATCACCAAAATCGATCAAAAAATCGATTTTTTTTATTTGCAGCTTTAAAATTAATTGATATCACTCCGTAGATAGACAAAAGAATTTTTCAATAGCAATAATATTTTACGTAGTTCCGTATGCACACACCATAAAAGTATAATACATTAGTAAGTCTACTACAAAAACGTTTTTATCTTCGATTGATATTTTTTGACATTATTTTGATTTCGAACATCCCTGTGCATCAGGTTTTTCTTGATTTCCTTGAAATTTTTTTGGATAATCCTTTGGCAATCTGTTGTGTATACAAAGGTGAAAACAAAAAAATTCATCGTGTTTCCAAAATTTGATATTAGTTTAAATATCTTTAAACCTGTGTTTTTTGCAAAATTTTAAGTGATTTACTCCAAAAACAATTTTGAGTTATGATTGAGTGATACACTTACCACATGGAATTAATTTAATTTATTTTATAAGAGGAGAGAAAAGAAGAGGAGTACACAAACTATTATGTGAATCAACACTCTAAGTGGTTACGACGAGATATCTCGTCCATCAGGGTCTGACAATTTTTGCTAATGACGAGATATCTCGTCATCAAGATATTGCCGAATTTTGTAATGACGAGATCAAGATCTGTTTAGTTTTCTTCTAATGACGAGATATCTTGTGCATCAAGATCTGGTCAGATTTGTTTAATGATGAGATAGATACTTGGTCGAGAAAACTACCAGAAGGGTTAAAATACTGACAATACATGGAAAATTAATGAGCATAATCCCTATCAATAGTTGCTAATTTATCAAATTTTTGTTCGCGTATTATGTGATTACATCTCACGGCTTAACATTTTTGTGAATCAAACTTTATTTATAGGCATTTTAATAGAAAATAAAGTCAGTATCAATTTTATAAAATAACTGGACTATATCAAAAGTTTGTTTTGAAAATCCACTCTTAAGCAGTTATCTCCTCGATCAAAATCCATCTCGATGTTTGCTACACATTTCAAGGACACAATAAGCCATTGGAAATGATAAGCCTAATGCATAAGGTCGCGCACTAGGTAAACACCCACACCAGTCGTCGTTCCACTTTCTCTTTCTTCCTCAATGTGTCACAGGAGATAAGTGGAAATACTTCTGTCGGATTAGACACCTTAACCGCACGCATTAGACACGGATGAATGCCGATTACGTGAAACGAGCCTTACTGAGGAGGACACGGTAGTAAAAATAATCAATAAAACCTGAAGCAAAAAGACGATTTTTTAACGCACATCTGATTGAGAGGCTTCTATTTTAAACGTCCTTGATTTTCAACGAAAAAGCCTATCGGGTTCCGTCCTTTGAGCCTCGAATGGTTTTTACTATAATTGGTTAACCCTCCTGGTTGTTGCTTCAACGCTTTATCTCGTCAAAAGCAAAATTGACCCGATCTTAATGGACGAGATATCTCGTCATTGGAAGAAAACTGACTCGAGTTTGATCTCATAATCATCAAAAATCGGTAATGATGACGAGATATATGGTCAGAAGCAACATTGGTCAGATCTCGATGGACGAGATATCTCGTCGAAACAGCTTGGAGGGTTAATGGTATTTGCCATGCGCAATGAGTACCTTTAGCACAGATTCTTCTCCCCTATCTCATACTTCCTATTGTATCTGACATCCAGTCCAGGTAATAGGTGCAGTGGGTTTTTATGATCAAGCTCTAATACAGTGTTTGAATGATCCTAGTAGCTAGGATTGGGTTCGATTGCACTTTTCTTAATGTAAGGCTAAAAAATATGTATTCTATTGAAACATATACGGAAGGACATATATCGTCGGCTTAGGCAGCAACTCATTACTCATTATTAAGATAGAGGCACTGAATGATCATGATCATGAGCCTGAACTCCTAATCAAATTGTAATCTATTTAACAGATATAGAGTACTATCAGAATGTTTATAACCTTTAATTTTTTACTTAAAAACCAATAGTTAGTCATTAAATAGCTGCACAACAAAAAATAATTTTTGTCAGTTAATGAGTTTCTGCCATATAAGACGACAATATGGTCTTTGGGCTAATTTCCTACTTCGTCTGCGGGGCAGATAAAAATATTAGGAAGGCCATATCTCATCTACGGGACGGGTAAATCTGTCCGGAGGACAGTATTTGGTTTGCCGGGTCTGAGTTAAACCTTTTCGTTACTAGTCACATATCTTATGTGTACAGTCCTTTATCTTTACTCGTATGGTTTTCTATGGAGGTCGCCTGACAAACCATAACAGCTAATTCTCAAACAGCTGAAAATTATTTTTTCAAATATCTATGAAACGACCAACATTAAAAGACAATTGATGAAAATACATTAATGTAAATGTATATCCAGTGAAATAAATTCATATCTGGTAAGGTTTTCAATAAATCCGAATAGGACACAGGTGTTAATCCTGGTTAGTAAGCTCGTGGGTGATTTTTATTGTCCCTGTTAGAGGAGTAACAGCGGCTTATCCACTGGGTGACCCTTTACAGGTAACCTCCAGTTCTCCCCTTTTAGTACCCAAGAGATCAGTGGTCGGGCATTAAAAAATACCTTTTGCTAATATTAAATATAAACTAAAACTAGACTAAAACGAACGAAAGATATAACAGAATTACAATCCAAACGGCGTTATTTCCTTTAATTAATGTTACAAAAATCATCCTCTTATCATCGGAACATAAGGCGTTAAATTCTTCCTAATTGCATATTTTACTACTAACAATTCAGTCCCTCCATCTACGGAGGGGGAGTCCGGTTGTCATAGTACCGGATTACCAACGGAAACTCGATCCAACCAAGAGCCATCGTGTACATGGGGGTTGGTGCATGTTATATCTGCCATGGCCTCAAATGTCCTCACTTTGGAGTGGTGGGAGTTTGGAGAGTAGGGTGCTAGCTCAGGTGTCGTCCTCTGATCTTTCCCTTCGAACCCTCACCCGTAGCCTGTTGCTTTGCTCCAATGCGACATCAATTTAACTACCTACCTACCTCCATCTGAGGCAGGTAGATGACTATTTTCCCGAGCCGATCAGCGTGTCTGTTAAGAAATAAAACAAGATAGTTAATTAACGTCGCACTGGAGCAACACAACGGGCTATTGGCGACGGTCGGGGATCAATCCCAAAGGTAAATACAATAACCTCGTCATCTGACCGTGGTTCGAAATCACGAGGTGTTGTCTTCGGATCTTTCCTTTGGGGACTGATCCAGGATCGCCACCAATAGCCCTATGCTCCAGCGTGAAGCTAATTCAACTACCAGAAGTCAACACCTCGTAATTTCGAACCACGGTCAGATGACGAGGTCAACACCAGAGCTGGCACCCCATTCTCACAGCAGTAAAACAAAGCTATGGCAACTGAAAACTGGCGTCTCCTGAAAACCTTGAATTCCCAGTCATGTGTTGTTATTGTTGCAAATGATCGATATTTCCCAAGTAGTGACTCAGCTTTATGCTGTCGGTCAAACCTTACAGACAGCGTGGCACTCTTGTTTCCTAAAGGTCACAAGAACCACGCCTAAATTTATTGTCCTCGATACTTGTCTTGCTTTATTATGCTAACATACATCCACTCATATCTCTTCGTTTGCATTTTTTACTGATACAATCTCGAATAACTGCTATGAATCATGGCAATCCATCATATATCGGTCATAACCTGTTGATTGCTGAGTTAATTATAGCTGCGCTGATATTGAATTAGTATTATGCAACGTAATAAACTGAGACTGAAAGATAAATTGCAGTGGAACTGATGTTAGTTTGACAGTAACAGCTCGACTGAAAAATAAATTTATATAAATTATAGTATCCAGCCTGTAGTAATAGTAACTTTTTCAAAACTGTCTTGTCGAAAGGTGATGGTGGTCTGCTTTCAAATCTGTTTTTTAATGGAAACATCAATACATCGTATAATTAAAGTTAGGTAGGTGGGTAGTTGAATTAAAGTAGTTGGAGCAAAACAACGGGCTTCCAGGATCCATCTCAGAAGGAAAGACTCCAGGACATCTCGTAAATTTGAACCATGGTCAGATGAGAGGTAAACACCTAAGCTGACCCCACTCTCCAAACTCCCACACCAAGCCAATGTGAGGACATTTGAGGCCACGACAGATTTAGTGTGCACCAACCCCCGTACCCGATGATCTTTGGATCTAGTTTCGAACTCGCAACCCTCCTGCTGATAATTCGCTATTCTTCCAACAGGGCTACTTCTGCCAAAGAATAAGTGTACCAAATTTAGTGTGAACTGGTCAAACGGTATAGATTTGTATGGAGAACAGACAGACAAACAGATGCCAATTCTGCTTTATATGTATAGATAAAGATTAGAGACATGGGATAAAACGTGAATAGCTATTTCGGTGGTGCAAAAAGTGTACCATTATCAGGACAGAAGTAGACGACGATAGTAACTAACGTACGTAGCACAAAAATCGGGGTAATTTGTGTTTTGGTGAATGGCAACAATCGATATAAATTCATCCGCTACGAGCTTAAATTTACCTATTTTACAGTAAAGTTTGAATATACTTAATCTGGGGGCTAGGAGCTACATAATATGTCTAAAAAAATTCAGCAGTCTGATCACGGAAGACAATGAAATCTGATTGATATGAATTAGTGCAGAAAGATCTGAGCAAACTCGAAAGCAAGTTTAGAAAAAAAATTTCGAATCACCTATAAATAAGAGAATTAGATGTAATTAGGAGGTTTTTGTGGTAATCATGAATGAAATGTGAACTTTCAACTATGCACTTGGAAATAAAAATTGACACAAATACATCTGAGAAATATAAACAAAAGGCCATTTATATTTGTGACTGTTTTATTTAGAGATATTAAATGTGCATATCGTGTTTATAGTTATAAATGGGTTTAAATTACTTATGAAATGTCAGTAAAGACACTGCCATCAATAGATTGGCAATTGAGAAATTTTAGAACAGATGCTATGAGCAGGCCTGCTAGTGTGAATTAAAAGCTGTCCGTTAAAAAACTAAATATATCATGGCATTAGGGACAAGGGAAGTATTCAACGTTAGAGTAGTTTCGATCTATAAAGAACTCATAGTTGAACAATGCTATACACAAAAAGGATTATGCTGTGTATAGTCAATACTTCAACTCGAATACGACTAGATATTTTACAAATAATGCAAATAGAAAATCCAAATGAAACTGCCAATGAAATAAAATTACATCTCACATAACTCAACAAGCAATGGATTCATTCTACTCCACATTGAAATAAAAGACCTCATTATAATGGACATTTCTAAAAGAAAATTTGTATATTTCTCGAATTATGGATCACATTGGAAATTATGAAAATAAAGCTGCTAATCAAAAACCCAAAGAATCATTAAAAATACGCAGATAGATATCACAGAAAGGCTTACTCTCTTGCTAATTAAAAATATCAGTAAAGATAGTTAGGAGGTTAGTTTTTGATTTTATGACGCAAGATTTTATGGGCAAAGCTGCACCAAGCAATGTATATACAAACAAAAGGAACGTTTTATCGTGACAGAAGATATAGTACATGGTAATTGAATTAACCTGACAATGAAACAACACAACGGGCTATCGGCGAGTGTAAAGGAAAGATCCGAGAACAGCACCTCGTCATTTTGAGAAACGGTCAGATGACCTGATTTGGCACCCCCACTCTCCAAACCTCCACACCACGCCAACGTGAGGATAATCCAGGCTACGACGGATTTAACGTGCACCCCGTAGACGACGGTGTTTGGTTCTATCTCGCTTAGAATTGTGCCACGTACGCTTGTGGAATGTATACATGGATTTTGCTGGGTTTTATCGCAGACCAGCTTATTATACTACAGCAATATTGAGTCGTGGATTAGCAAATTGAGGATTGCGAGTTCGAGACTTGATCCAATCAGACAGTCGTGTACATGGGGGCTGGTGCAAATTAAATTTGTTGCAGCCTCATGTTTTCATGTTGTGAAAGTTTGGGGAGTTGGGAGCCAGCTCAGGTGTTTACTGAGACACTTCATCGAAGTAGATAACTTATTGTATTGAAATAATTTTAAAATGTATCAACCTCCGAGAAAGAATTATATAGTTTAAAAAATGTGTAGAACAAATGTTATATTCCTTTTAAAATTTAACAAAGAATAATTTTCAGTTTCTGGTGATGTATCTGGGGACGTTAAAATCAATATAAGGAACTAAAAAGGGTGAATTGATTTCGTTCTACAGGGAATTTTAAAACAAATTTGTTAAAGCAATGTCTCTTCGGTTAGTTGGTTGGTGATTTTTAAGTTTTATGGCACAAGGGCCATATTTGGCCAAGCTGTCCCAAACACAAGATAGCATAAAGTATAAAATGTCTCTTCGGAGCTTCAAAGCAATGGAATCGAAATTATTTAGCAATTCAGAAGAATGTACAATGTATGTCAAAAATTTATTCTGTGTTCTTTCAATATCTATGATATGGCAGTAGTAATAAGGATTCCAAATTACAGATCCAAATTCCAGTCCTATCTAATAAACATTAAATAATATTATCGTATTTATATTACAAAAAATATCTTTCTTTCTTCGTCCAAGTTTGTAATATGCAGATTTTACAGTGATCTTATGGAGTAGTCGGAAAACCTGAATCATAATGTATACCGAAATTTACAAAATTACTAAAACGTCTCATTATCAAAATGTAATATCTAGCGTACTAGGGTAAAACGGTATAAGTCAAGAAACTAAATTTTTCAGGAGACAGTTTTTATTGAATGTATTTTTTGTTTTCCATTATAAATCAACATAACCCTCCTGGTGGTTGTCTCCACGCGGTATCTCGTCATTAACAAAACTGACCAAATCTTGATGGACGAGATATATCGTCCATCAAGATCTCGTTGCCTCTCATGATTAGAAGAAAACTGTCCGGATCTAGATCTCGTCGTAAAAACATCGGCAATATATTGATGACGAGATATCTCGTCATTAGCAAAATTGGTCAGATCTTGATGGACGAGTTTTCTCGTCGAAACCACTTGGAGGGTTAATCATTTCAACCACATTTACATCTCTGCTTTTATTCATAGTTGACATTTTCTAATTTGACCGAATGAATGATAATTTTTTTTGACATGTACTCGTTTACTTATCTCAATTTGATCAATTACTGACTAAATGTTTTTTTGCCCAAACACACTATATTAGGTATGCGCAGACCGCGACCCGCCGTTGATTTGCTGGCGGCCCGCCTCATGCGTTATAGTTACATAATAGGTAATTTTTCAAAATTGCTCATGCGCAAAGCCTGTGGTGCCAGGCGTGGAACATATATCTGTGAACAAACTTTTTCAGTCGTGGATATTAACAAATCGAAAAATAGGAACCGCTTGACTTAAGAAAATTTAGAATCAATTTTGCGCTTGGCTAAACATAAAAATCGAACTAAATCAAACCGTCAAATCAAACTATATCAAGCATCAAATTAAATTCTTTATTTACTTTTGTTACCTTTCTTTGTAACAATGTACGATAATTCTAAATAAAATAAATAATACAATCAAACCTGTTAAGATGAATTTCACGGGACCGTAAAAAATGCGTATTAACCGTTGTTCGTGTTATCCGAATTCAGAAAAAATCATTATTTCAACAATAAAATAAAATATTAACGCATTTACGAATATGCATGTGTACTTACTGTGCAATTCTTGGTTCACAGATAAATGGTATTCTTCATCTCAAAAATTATGCAGATGATTCTTGATTATAGGATGATTCTTCATTATACAGATAATTCTTAATTGCACAGATAATTCTGGATTAGATATTTCCTGATTACTCAACTTTTGTCTAATTCTGTTATTGATTTTTGTTTTTTCGTGTCATTCTTTTAAGAAAGTCTTCGATGCGGTCAACACAGTTTAATTGAGCAAAATTTTCACAGCCTAACAAAAGCGTGGACAATCTCAGTCAAGTCTAGATTCTTCCTTCATCTTCATTTATTCTTTCTTCATTCTCTTCCACAAATAAATCTATAATTTCAGTGACTTAATGTTCTGATATAACAATTGACAAAATCCGTTTGCCCTTGTTCCGAAAATTTGTTCGTCTTAACCGGAGATTAGTGCAACCCGAATTCTTAAGCGAATGTTAACATTATTTGATTATACATTTTGAACGGGAATTGGAATTTAGTTCGTACTATCAGTAATTCATATTCAGCGAGTTCGTCTTAATAGGGTTTGACTGTATCTGATAGATAGCTTTCATAATTTTTTGGGCAGCCCTCAGATAAGTCACAGTCAATCTATGTGGACCTTGGTCTTAACACGACTGTGCATCCTTGCGCTAGATATATTCTCGATATATTTTCAAAACCAGTTTTATTTTCGGGACAGTGATTTCAGACCTTTTTATACTCCACTTTTAACATTGAAAAGAAAAAAACAGGAAAATTCCAACTCACCAAAGGCAGCACATACAGAGAGGAGTACAATTCCACAGGTGATCCAAATCATATTCTCTGAGAACATGTGCGAGAACTGACCCACTGATCCCTTCGCAGAAACCTCGCTCGCACAGGTGGCGCTTTAACCCGTTGGTGGGGAGGGAGGGAGAATCGTTTTAAGGCCACCGAAATCGAACGTAAAAAGAATGCGATTAACGTGCTTTCGATTCCGTTGTCCGCTTCAGTGGGATTATTTTAATTGTATTCGGAGAGAAAGTTTGCAAGGTTGAATTCCTTCCTTGGGATGGGAAATATTGCAAGATACATATCAGTTGCGGTTTTTTTTTTCATTTCTCTCGCATTTTTTTACTGAGACAATTATTTTTATTTTTATTTTTTGAAACTTGTCCCATCTGGTTGTTATTAATAAAGGTTCTCAAAGGAACGCGTTTGAAAAATAATAATTTATCACAAGAATTGCGAAAAATTGGCCGACTGGAATTTTGTGAACGAATTAAAAATTAGAAAAGCTCTAAACGCATGCTGGTATCCACAGGTTAAGCAAAAAATACGAAATATCGCTATTACTCGTCAAAAAATAAATCGATTTGTACAAAATTTGGGTATGAGAAAAAAATAATGCTAGGTAAGTACTTGAATTCACGTAGTACTAGGTAATGGTGGCAATGGTAATTAATTAACGTCGTACTGGAGCAACACAGCGGGCTATTGACGACGGCCCAATATCAGTCCCGAAGGGAAAGGTCCGAAGACAACACCTCGTAATTTTGAGCCATGGTCAGATGACGAGGTCAACCACCTGAACTGGCACCCAACTCTCCAAACTTCCACACCACGCCAAAGTGAGGACATTCCGAGGTAGCGAGAGATTTAACGTGTACCAGCCCCCGACGGTCTTAAATTGGATCTATTTCGAACTCGCAACCCTCCGGTTGCCAATCCGCGACCGGACAAACATTCTACCAACTGGACTACCACGGTGCGTCTTAGCATGGGAAACATTCCAAGAGATGTAGCTACGTTTTTTATTCCTTTTGTATATTTTATTGAGACAATTATTTTTATTTTTATTCATAGTTTTTTTAAACTCGTTATCAAGTTGTTATTAATGAAGGTTTTCAATGAGAACGCATTTCAAAAATAATTATTATGCATGTAAATAGATAACTTTAAATCAGTTTCCCAATCTTTGCAGTACTCTACTCCTTATTGCGCTAAGGAATCTTGGAGGGCTATGCTTACCCCCTGACTGTGGAATGACCAACAATGAGAGGCATCTCAAAAATAATTAATGTGCGTGTAAAAGTGTCCCTTTAAATTGTAGCTATCCGAAATGAGCACTACCGCACACTAGGGGTGCGGAATGAATCTTGGGGTCTATGCTGACCCAAAGGGTAATAGAAGAGCGTTGAAGAGTAAAGTAGGCAATAAGGTGCTAAAAGAATTTGTCGTCTTAAAATGTTTTAAGCGAAGACTTGCAAAGAATTAAAGGATTGCATTTTCTCAACTCCTAGTAACCTTCAACAAAAAACTCGAGTGGCGTTTTACTTCATACATATACAGCTACAATTTGACAAACCAGAAAAATTTTTTTAAACATTTGAGGAAATGGTGACTTATCAAATCCAAAACTCGATTTAACTCGAAAAATTGACCGAGTTGTTTGCTGTAAAAGTATAAAAACTTAAAGTACCGCTTTTATGGCTCGTGAAAAGATAAAGGAATGTGCGTGACGTGCTGTAAAAATTTCAGGTCGATCAACTCCATAGTTTTATATAAATCATACCAACCCATATACGCGAAAAAGCTATTCCGAGAAAAACTCGTGTGAAATTTTAATATTTAACCGGAAGCATATTCAGAACTAATAAAATTTTTTTGCTAATATGTTATACAAGCGCCACATGTTATGGCGATCTCTTGATCTCCATCGGCGTTATAGAATTTTCATCTTTATAAAGGGGCGCAGGCTTTAAATTCGACATCGCACCAAGTCTACATATAGACACATCTGTTAATGACTCATAACTGCGCCAATTTTACGATTTTTGACTTGAAATATGGCACATACATTTCCAAGATTCAAAAAAATAAAATTATATGAAAAATACAAAATCGGTTTCTTTCTTTCACCGATAAAAAGAAATTCCTCTTTAAATAGTCACTTCACATTTCGAAGATTAAGGTTGCTGAGTCAAACAGTTTGGGTATGTAGGTAGGTGTTTTAATTAGCGTCACACTGAAGCAACACAACGGGTATTGATGACGGTCCGGGATCAATCCCAAAGGGAAAGATTCGAGGACACACCTCGTAATTCAGAACAAGGGTCAGATGACGAGGCAACATCTGAGCTGGCACTCCACTCTCCAAACTTCCACACCACTCCAACGTGAGGACATTTGAGGCCCCGCTAGATTTAACGTGCACTAGTCCCCTTTGTACACGACAGTCTTTGTCTGGATTCGAACTCGCAACCCTCCGGTTGCTAATTCGTTACTCTTCCAACCGGGCTACAGCGATCCGTTTAAATTGTATAAGATTTTTTGTAATGCAACAGTTTGAACATCTGACAAGTATTCACAATCAATTTTTGTAATACCTGCATAAATAATGCACGTCTAAATAGTTTTGAGTGTAATTTTTTATTTCAAAGTATCATAAATACATTGTTTCTCGAAAAGATTTTTAAAAATCACTTCGGAGCAAAAATGGTAGGTGATAACAAACAGACGTTTTGTCAGACGTTTATGTTTGATGTTTTTATGGTCACATATGCAAAAAAATTTAATATATTTTTTGGCGTGCTGCGGAATTTTAATAATTAGTTTTTGTCTGCCATGAGATAAAAACGTTCAAAATCTCTGCTCTATGTGAGCGAGGGTTATCGTCCATCAAAATCTGGGCGACGACTGCTTTTAAGTCTCACGTAGGTTTCAAGGACTTGGTACCGATATCTTTCATCCGTAACGGTACCACCTGTAAACACGTACAAGTTGGTGCGGTACCCCAATGAAAACTGCCCACATCATCACACCACCACGAATAAAGTCGTGCTATTCAACGATGTTACTTGGCTGGTTGGTATTCCTGCTCTCTCCAGACTATCTCGCGTTTATTTACGGATTAGGGCAACTATTGATTCATCTATGAAGAGGACATTGGAGCTTGGGTCCAAATAGCATGCTCACCGACACCACAATAATCGCACTCCTTTGACCTTGGGATCAAAGAGACACAAACTCCTGATACCAGTGCGAATAGACCTTTTGTATGTCGAAGGATTGTCATAGCCCCAAGCGCAATTCAAATAGAAGCATAAATTCTTAAAAAGAGTAGTAAAATTAATCTTTTCTTAAAGCCTATTTTCGTAGCAGTTTTAGTTGCCCGGATACAAAATGAATCAGCTAAAACACACAATGCGCTAATTGAGTATGAAATAAATGGTTGAATCAAAAAGAAATCAAAATCTGACTGCAATAAATGCCCGGCACTTTACGTCATTCGCCATCTGGCAATGGTAGATGGTGGTTGTAATTAATTAACGTTGCACTAGCGCAACACAAGGGGCTATTGACGACGGTCCGGGATCAATCCCGAAGGGAAAGGTCCAAGGACAGCACCACGTAATTTTGAACCACGGTCAGATGACGAGGCAACACCTGAGCTGGCACCCCACTCTCCAAACTTGGGGCGCTACTACTTCACTGTCGGGGCAGAAGGAATCTTGGGGGAGGTGTAATGCTGGACCCAAAGTAAATAAAGGGGCAATGAAGAGCAAGAGTGGACAATAAAAAAATGCTAAAAAGACTTTTTCGCCTAAAATGTTTTGAGCAAATACCTATCCACTTGCATTTCCGTCATCCTGTTTAGTTCATCGACCTTTTAATGAAATAGATAGAGCATATGGGCGGAATCACTGTCGAAAGATCTCAGAGGTGTTGCTCGTAGGCTTACAAATCGACTTGGACCGATTGGTTAACGAAGGAGACTGCATGACGAGTGTTTGTAATCAGGCTGGATAATCACTTTAACCAATCAATGATTTGTCCAAATCCATGCTTTTTCCCACATCTTCAAACCGAGCTACCGGAAGAAATAGCTGCGGAAACTGCGCGCACATTGCTCCGTTTATTTCATTAGAAGATCGATAGTTAGTTGAACGTGAATTCAGCACAGCAACAAGTCTTTTAACTAAAAAGGGATTGGTTGGTTTATTTGGGGTTTTGTGGCACAACGGCCACATTTGGCCAAGCTGAGTCAGACACAAGACATACAACTAAAAAGACAGCAAAGTGTTAACCGTGGAAGATTTAAGGATGCAACTGACGAAAATAAAGCCTAGACGAATTGATATCACAACACCAGGCTCATCCTTGATATTAGTGATTATTTTTAGTTCTACTGATTCGATTGATATTAATAAGTGTAAGAGATCTAATGTGTTCCATGTGCAATTTATTTTTCTTATTCCATTATAATAGTTTTATAATTCCAGTTCCAAGTTGTTTTGTTTGCTAACTAGCTTCTTGAAATTCAAAAATTACACACACAGCTACATAAATAGTCTGGCAAAATTCAAGAATCATAGGCATATCTACCCTTGCAGTTTATTATTCATTGAGAGAAAGTTTTCCATAGAGGGCGCCGAAGAAAGCTCTCTTTAACCCTAAAAGTGGTATCAACGAGAAATCTCGTCCACCAATATCTGGTCAGTTTTGCTAATTAGAATACATGACTCTTTGAAGGCTTAAAAAGGAGAGCCTAAAAGTGGTATCAACGAGAAATCTCGTCCACCAATATCTGGTCAGTTTTGCTAATTAGAATACATGACTCTTTGAAGGCTTAAAAAGGAGAGCCTAAAAGTGGTATCAACGAGAAATCTCGTCCACCAATATCTGGTCAGTTTTGCTAATTAGAATACATGACTCTTTGAAGGCTTAAAAAGGAGAGCGTTGGGCCAAAAAGTTTTGAAATTGAGATGAAATAAGATCGGTTGGGGTTTTATGGAGGGCCATATATGGCCAATTGTGCCAAACACAAGACAGACAACGTCAAGTAATGGACACACACAAGGAAAGATTTACTGGCATGGAAGGGAGTATACCACGAGGGGGAATCGAACATTTCGAACATGAAAGAGACGATTTCGTTTATGCAATATTTTTTCTCCAGTTTCAAGGGCCGCGGAAGCCCGGTTGGAAGAATAACGGATTAGAAACCGGAGGGTTGCGAGTTCGAATCCAACCAAAGACTGTCGTGTACAGAGGGGTCTGTTGCACATTAAATCTGTCGTGGCCTCAAATGTCCGCGTGGTGTGGAAGTTTAGAGAGTGGGGTGCCAGCTCAGATGTGACTTCGTCCTCTGACCGTGGTTCAAAATTACGTGGTGTTGTCCTCGGATCTTTCCCTTTGGGTTTGATCCCGGACAGTCGCCAATACCCCATTGCGTTGCTCCAGTGCTACGTTAATTAAAATACCTACCTACCAGTTTCATCAAACGACCGATTACATGTCCCCGACCTTGCTATTTCCTTTCTAGACGGATTATTAACTCATTTCAATAAAGGCAGGCAACAGCTGAAAGGCGATATCATTCAATTCGGGTCTGCTTGGGCGACCGTTCCCAAACAAGGTCGAGTCTCTGTCATGGAGGTTTGAGCCCGCAATTGATATTCAGGGTGGGGTCCGTCTGCGCGCATAAGCAGGTCAGAGAGTGAGTTCTCTCTCGACAACCCACTTCTGCCACTTGACCCGCCACGACCCATAAATCACCTGGATGACCGGTCACCCGGTGCAATTGGAAGCGATATGAAGTGAATTGTACGATTGGAATAAAAATACGCAATCTGCTGTTAACCATCGACCTTCCGATGAAACAGACGGAGCATGAGCGCGCAGATTCATGCCATTTCTTCAGGTCGCTCAGGTTGAAGACCTGTCACGTGGTTGTGGGAAAAAGCATGAATCCCAATGTAGGACCAATCATTGATTGGTTAAAGTATGATTAGAAACTAGTCTGCTCTTCAATAGCCAATAGGCCCAAATCGATTAGTAAACCCAATTGATTTACCCTCCTGAAATCTTACGACAGTAAGGTCTTTTGCTCCATCGACCTTCTAATTGAATAGACGGAGTACCATGTATTCAGTTTTATGCTATTTATTTCAGTCGCTCGGATTGGAAATCTGCATGAATCCTAATATAGGACAAATTATTGGTTGGTTAAAGTGATTATCCTGCATGATTAGAGACTAGTATGTGCTTCAATAGCCAATTGGCCCGAAGAGAGTTTTCCATGGAGCTGTTGGGACGAAGACCCTCTGTCTCCAAATAACAAAGTCCTTGTATTCCGAATACGTTTAGGTTACCATAAACTTTCAACGGTGTAGCAATTCCTCCTACTGCACCAATGAGCCGCGGTAGCACGGTTGGAAGAGTAACGGACGAATCCAACCAAAGACCATCGTGTACAAAGGGGGCTGGTGCACGTTAAATCTATCGTGGCCTCAAATGTCCTCATGTTGGCGTGGTGTGGAAGTTCGGAGGGTAGGGTGCCAGCTCAGGTGTGACCTCGTCATCTGACCGTGATTCAAAATTACGTGGGGTTGTCCTCGATCTTTCCCTTCGAGGTTTGATCCCGGACCGTCGCCAATAGGCCGTTGTGTTGCTCCAGTGCGACGTTAATTAAATGCCTACCTATCTACCCTACCGCACCAACTACAACTGTAACCTTCTTGATAATCTGACACCCAAGACTTTTAGCTACACCGCTGAAAGTTTATGGTAATCTAAACGTATTCGGAATACAAGGACTTTGTTATCTGGCGACAAAGGACATTCGGCCCAGGAGCTCAATGGAAAAATCGCTCTACCGGCTGGAGTCTTCATCTCCAGGCAGGGACGTAACTAGGGGGTCAGACGGGGCATGTGCCCCAGGGCGCCGGATTGGGGGGGCTAAACTGGCCGAGTATTTTTTTACTATAGATATTTACGTATGATAAAAAATGAAGAGGAAAAACTTAGTAGACTACAAAAACTATAAAAGGAGCTAAATGCAGAATGTGTGAAGTGTTACATGAGTTTTTATGAGTAAAGAAGCAGAGGATAGATAGGGCAGTAAACTAAGCGTGAATGTATGTTTAGAGCGACTAATGCTATTCTTACCTACACATATCCCGATATCATTTGATAAACCTTTTCATTTCATTTGCAGCGATTATGATAAATGTGAAAGAATACACCAAACATGCTACTCTCAGACTATTTGTCAGTGAAATATCCTACAATTAATTTGGTATTTTATCTTGTACTAAAATGAAATTACTGCAAATTAATCTATTTACCTTTGAAATCAAGCATTTACCATCGAAGTTGAATAGAAAAAAATTGGAATAGTGGAATTAATGTGTGGTGGCGATATCAGGTGTTGTCGGGGAAGGTTTTGGTTTGGTTGGTCGGTGGGGGGTCGCCAAGGCGAGTTCTTGCCCCGGGTGGAAACTAGCCTAGTTACGTCCCTGTCTCCAGGTGAATTAGGAGCCGACTCAGATCGCGAAGCTGTCTCCCGACATAAAGGTTGACAGCGGTAAAGATGGACTAGAAGTACAAGAGGAGGATAGAACCAAAGCTTGGTTTAATGGCGACGCGACGAAGAGAAAATATGGTGCCGTGAGATGTGAACTGCAAGGAGAGGTAAGTAATTGAATTAGCGTCGTACATGAGTAAAGCAACGGGATATTGGAGAGACGGTATAGGATCAATCCCAAAGGAAAAGATTCAAGGACAACACCACGTAATTTTGAACCACGATCAGATGACGAGGTCACACCTGAACTTCCACACCACGCCAACGTGAGGCTGGTTGGTTGTTTTGGGGGTTTTATGGCGCAAGGGCCATATTTGGCCATGCTGCGCCAGACACAATACAATATCAAGTAATAGATATACACACGATGAAACGTACGCAAAAGAGAGAAATACACCCAAGGAGGAATGCACCTGACAGGAATCGAACCTGCGCTGCCTACAACTCAATTGTTGCTAGCGCAGTGGACATACTCACTGAGCTACGACGGCCCCGCCATCGTGAGGGCACTTGAGGCCACGACGGATTTAACGTGCACCAACCCCCGTGTACAAGACGGTCTTTGGGTTGGACCTAGTTTCGAACTCGCAGCACTCCAGTTGGTAATACGTTGCTCTTCCAACTGGGGTACTGCAAGGGTAGGAGAGGTAGGTAGGTATTTTAATTAACATCACACTGAGTAACGCAACGGGCTATTGGTGACGGTCCGGGATCAATCCCAAAGGGAAAGATTCGAGAACACCACGTAATTTTGAACCACCAAGGATAGGAGAGATCCTAATGAAGCAGACGAACTGGAGGGAGTGTTGTTTGTGACCTTTCCTTTAAGAGAAATAATCACGGATCTCCGTTGTAAAATATGCTACGTATTGTATTTTGACGTAAATTACGTCTTTAAAATCAGAGCTGTACTAGGTGGCCAGTGCGGAAAGTTGAGCGTTACGAAGTTTCTCAGAGTGGAATGCGACTCTATGTTCCATGGTAATTATTATCGCTCGTCTGGATGGGTACTATCACCCCTCTTATTTTGTAAGAACAATTTAGACTCACCCTGTATATAACAATTGTTCCAAATTTCATATCCATGCAGTAGAATTTGACTTATATCAATTTAAATTTATAGAAATCTCAAAAATCACTTTGAGAAAAAAGCATTAAAGTTTTAAAATTATGCAAAATAGCTGTTTATGAAGATATTCATCTGAATTTTTTTTTCAGTAATCTTTCACACACAAGAAGTATATCCCAAGTTTAAATTTTAACAAAATGTTAATACAGGTACAAAATAAATTTTAAAAATTGAAAAAAGATAAAAATTTCATCAAAATTTTTACATACAAAGAAAAATATTAAAATTGCTGCTGTTGGACCATAATATATTATATATATATATATATATATATATATATATATACAGTAGCTCCCAAAAGTGTTCGTACACTTACGAATTTCAATGAAATACTGCTCTATCCATTAATAAAAATTAATATTTCAAAATGGGAATTTTTTAATAACATCTATAACTTGTTCTTAACAAAACTACATAAAATATTTTAAAAACATAGTAAAACTTTTTTTTTGAAAAATCAATAATCAAAAAGTAACAAAAAAATTACCTCACAAAAGTCTTCGTACACTTTAAAAAAAATCTCTACATATTAGTAAATATTGTAATATTTCGGTAAATTAGTACTTATTAGGATATCCTATAGCATCCACAACAGCTTTTAAACGTCTGGGAATAGAGTTCACTAGTTTTTTTTGTACTTTCTGCATCAATATTCCTCCATTCTTCAATCATTACTGTTTTTAGTTCGCTTTTCGTTTTAATGTCGTGTCTTCGTACTCTAACCTCCAGTTCTCTCCAAATGTGTTCCATTGGATTTAAATCCAGCGACTGAGGTGGTGTTTTCAGAACTTGTGGACAATTATAGAGGCACCAGAGGCGAACGTTGAGAGCCGTGTGCTTAGGATCGTTATCTTGATAAAAAACAAAGTTGTTTCCAATACCCAAATTTTGGGCTGATAATTTTAAATTGTCTTTTAAAATATTTAAGTAAAGACTATGATTCATTATGCCATCAATAAATACCAAATTACCTAGTCCTGATGCTGACATGCACCCCCACACAAGGACAACTCCACCGCCATGCTTTACTGTTCCAACTAAGTTCTTGGGATTAAGTTCCTCATTTTTTCTTCTCCATACAATTATACACCCATTGGAACCAAACATGTCAAATTTGTTTTCATCTGCAAATAAGACATGATTCCAACAGCCTAAGCTTTCGGGCTTATTTATCATTGATTTTGTGAAGGAAAGCCTAAGCTTTCTATTTTTCGCACTTACGAAAATTTTTCTTCGGGCAGAACGCCCATTTCATCCAGCTGATCTGAGCACTCGTCGAACAATTTCAGATGAAATTGAAGTAGAAAATTTTTCAGTAAATTCTGTAGAATTTTTTACAGCACTCAAACGTGGATTTTTCACAAATTTCCTAACTATAAATCTCTGATCACGTTGAGTTAACTTTGCCGGACGACCTTTCCTTACCTTATTTTCTATCCGATTTTCTTCTTTAAAGCGTTTTATCACATACTGCACCGTAGAATGGGATAAATTTACTAATTTAGAGATATTCTGAACTGATTTACCACTACTATGATGAAAAATAATCAATTTTCGAATGTTGTTCGTTGTTTCCCTACGACTACGAGCCATTTTTAAATAATAAATAGAATATTACGAAGTAAGCAGCAAAGATTAAAGCCAAACGATTATTTAAATGTCACCACAATGCAAAAATAAAAAAAAGCGATAAACGATAATTTTATTTATGAATTTATCCGAAAATGTTTCGGTGTACGATCACTTTTGTGGCTTGTTCTTTCTCTGCCTCCTTGCATTTTCATTTTTATAAAAAGAAAATGAGTCAATATGTTTTAAAGAATATTAGGTTTTATTCAGAATCACATGGAGATGATATGAAAAAATATTGGACTTTATATTCGAATTCAATTCCAGGCTACAGCGCTTTTTCTATAAATTTTAAAGTGTACGAACACTTTTGGGAGCCACTGTATATAGTATATATATATATATATGTATATATATATATATATATTACTTCGCTTCTTTCATCCTACAAAAGAAACATTATTTTCAACTGAGAGAAATAGATATGTATAGGTTCAACTTTCGTTTGTTTGTGTTACAGTAGGCAGACGAAAATGGGCGTGACTGGTGACAACCTCAGTAGTTTAATTTTTAACAGTGCAATATAATCGGTTCTATTTAACGTAGCAAGATGAATTTGGTGTCATTGGAATCAGAAAATTCTGAATTTTTTTTAAGCAATAAAAAATATTGAGATTTTTCGGGTTTTTTTGAGTACCATACCCCCTTAAGACCATTTTTTCGTCTTTCAAAATCACTAAATCGTTAATGAACCATAGAATTTTTGACAAAAATTCGGAACACAAGTTTAAGTATTCGTCTCTTTGGTGTCGACCTCGTCCTCTGAACAGGCTTCAAAATAACGAGATGTCCTCTTAACTTTCACTTTGGTATTGATCCGTTACAGTCACCAATAGCCCGTTCTATTGCTCTAGTAGGACGTTAATTGAAACAGCTACCTACCCAACTTTTTACAGAATGATGACGTAAAATGGTTGTTTACTTCACTCTCACTGTCACCGTACCTATGAAAAAATCAACAAATGGTGATCGGAAGGAGGAAGTATTTATATATTTTTTTAATTATATATTGTTTTTTCTCTCGCGTTTGGTAATTTCTTCATCTTTCAAGACACGAATTAACTGCTGCTCAAATTCTTTGTTCATATGAAGTTTTATCACAAAATTCCTGGTCATAAAACACACATATGCTGACTCACATTGATAAGAATCAAATTCATTTTAATTAAGTAAAAATACTTTAATCTTGTTATAGATCAAGTATTTTGGATATATATATTATTAATGTTTATATTCGGCTTCGAACATAATGCAGTCAATTTGATCAAAAAGTTAATACATTTGTGCGAACAATTCGCTTATATGCATCTTTTAAATTGATCATTAAAGTAATAAATTGTGTGGATTCTCTTAATCGTTCTGTGCTTATGTGAAGAGCATGGATTGTTTCTCCTAAATGCTTTGAGGAATTTAAGTACTATTTGTAGGAAAAGTTTGCTGAAATTATTTCTCCCCATATGGAAGAAATACCCTCGAAATGTGTTGTTTGTTCTGAAAGTTATCCATCTCAAGATGATCTAGCGCATCACTATGCAAATCACAATCCTCCCATTCGATTTCATGTCTGTGATTACTGCCATCAGGGATTTTATACGAGGGCCAAACTAGAACAACATATGAAGCGTCACAAGAACATTCTTCAATCTGTTATGCAAGTCGATCAACCGGAAGCACATGTAAGGACACGCAAGCGAAGAGCAAAATCCTATGCTTGTGATGTGTGTGGCAAGACATTTGAGGAGGAATCTATCCTCAAAAGGCATCATTCAGTCCATAAAAACAAGTTTCGTCAGACGTGTGACGTTTGTGGGAAAGAGTTCACTGAAAAGATATTTTTCGAGGTTCATCGCTTGACACACATAGACCAAAAGCCTTTCAGATGTAATGTGTGTGGTAAAGTCTTCATGGAGGAACATGTATTCCTCAAACATTGGAAAATTCATAAAGTTAACAAATATGTTCGTAGTTGTGTCGTAGGGCAGGAAGTTTTCATATGTGATATTTGCAGGGAGGAGTTCAGTTCCAGCATCGGCCTCGAACGGCACATGAAAAACCATGATCCTTTCCGCTGTGACATCTGTTTCAACATTTTCAAGGACCGACCAACGTATCTGAAACACCTCAACAGTCACAAAGTTCGCAAGCAGACGGGGATTCCGCAAGAGGTCCACACCTGCACTGTGTGCCAGAAAGTGTTCAATTGCATGATCAAGCTGAGGCAGCATTCGGTGCGGCATGATCCGGACAAGCCATACGGCTGCGAAGTCTGTGGGAAGTATTTCGACGACGAGAACTTCCTCAAAAGCCACCGATCCCTCCACGAGAAAAAGGTTCGTCAGGAGTGCGACGACTGCGGCAAGGTGTTCATGGAAAGGATATTTTTTGACATCCATCGTCTGACGCATTTCGAGCAGAAGCCTTTCCGGTGTGACATCTGCGAGGACATTTTTACCGACAAGACGGCTTATCTGAGGCATCGCAATAACCATAAAATCAAAAGGCAAAAGCATGCTGAACGTTTTTTGAACATGCGGGAAATACTAAAACAAAAATTAGAGAAGCGAAGTAATTGAGTGACTGTTTTGCCTTGCCGAATGGTCTATTGTAATTTCATTTCTTGTTTATCAGGGAGCGGATATATAATTGGAATTAGATCCTAGTACACAGTGCTGTTGTCAAAACTTAACAAGTTGGTGTCTTAATGCTAACCGTTGCAATTTGGCAACCAAAAATTGAGAATATGCCAAGGCGATACTGTTAACTATGATTTGACCTAAAACATTGGAGAAAACCCAAGAGCAGGATACTGGCCCATCACCAAATTGGTGACTAAAATTTTCATCACCAAATTGCTGATTAAAATTTTCATCACCAAATGGCTATTTAAATAAGCAGTACAGATGTATCTAGCGCCTCGTCTTGTGGCAATGCTCTTGGCACACTTTTAGTAGCGAGTTATGGCAGGTGAAGGTAACCCATCTTTATTAGTTATTCCTGTTTTTATTGCAACCTCAGTAAACGGAAAGATTTATAAAGATAAAAAAATATTTTTTGAAAGATTTCTTTGGCGACAAGAAAGTGCGCCAAGAGCATTGGCGATGGGAAATTACTGCCAATTGGCCATGGTACTGTGTTCTCGAGTCTAACCGAATAGTGTTCCTGTAAAAATATTCATTATAGTCAATACCTGAAAAATCAAGAATAGCTATAGCTTGAGCTATTTCTTTCTGGTGTATAAAACAATTTAAATGAATGAAACAAGATACTCTTTCGAATAACTCACCAATCATAATTTAAAGTGATAAGATTTTTGTAGTTGTATATGTATACGAAAAGATTTCTAATTTTTCATCTGAATGTTACCCTATTTTTCTAGTATTATACTCTTATAGAATTTGGGACTTTACATTGTTCATGATATGCTGAAACTGAATTCAAATGATATTCTGTTAAAGATAAATGTTTTGTATGCATGTGCTACTTGCTTTTAAGTTTATCACTGTTTTGCTTGCTATTGTGTGCTCACAGAAATTAGGTATATATGCATTTACATGTTATATCTGTTTTATAGTTAATGCATATCTAGACTTCATCCTGATTACTTATATGGTCACTAATGTTTGCGTCTTACTATTGAAACTAACCATTACCATTTGATTTGGTGATGAAAATTTGAAATCATAAGTTTGTTAGCATGTGACCACTGCAAACTTTTGCTGCAAGTGAGACATTTTTAGGTATCAGTTATACAGAATATAGCATTTAAGTTTTTAATGTGAATATTTTTGTAACACCTTTATAGTCACGTTATCAATATTTCTGTGCATGTTTTTCAGTTTTGCTGTGTATATATTCAGAACTTATGTCTTGTATCTATGCCTGAAACTACTGTATTCCACCTAACACACATATTGCTTTTTAATATAATCTAGTATGATAAGCAATAAGATTATCCAGTTTAGCCCTTGAAAACAAAAATGATGATTTAGTGACAAGTGAATACAAAGTATCTAATGACAATGATGAGCAATAAAGTTATTATAATTTTTACGATATTGAATGGAAAAGCCAATAATTTTATTGCTCTATTGGAACAATATATTTATATACAAAGATGATACATTTTGAAGTTGATTTTATTTCATTTTAAATGCTTTATATGTATCATTCATAAAAAAATTCTTGTCACACAAAATTAATTTGAAATTGCATTCAAGTAAAAATATTTTGGCGATTGAGTAAAAATGTTTAGATTATTGACCCTTCACTTTCATTGATACTTGACTTACTGCTTCTTATACCAAACCCTAATACTGTATCATGCAGTTTATGCATAAACATTTTGACAATCCTTTCTATCAGCTGTCAGCAACCTCCAAGTTGCAGACAGTGCAGATTTGATTCCTCCCTACTGTGTCAGTAAAACTTTCCATGTATATGTCTATTTATCATTTGTTCCAACCAAACTTTTTGTAAAAGAAAACATGCTGTTCAAAATTATAGCCTTTCTTACTAATACTGCCTTTGTTCTTTATAGTACAAAAAACATGTGTTATAAATCTTTTAGTTTTATTTCAAAAGAGTAAAAAACTCTAAAATTATGTCCATTGGATATCATGTTATTTGTAAAATGTTTATTGTTGGTTGATTTCAGTGCCTTGTGGAATTCAAATATGTATTAAGAAACATCAATTACACACATTTTTAAATGCATTCTCCTTTGACCTGCCAAATTCATGACTATATATGATCCATATTACTGGATTATCCCCCTACATAATCTGTCAGTAAAACTTGAGATTGGATTTTATAAAAAGAAATGTTTGAAAGTTTAAAAAATGACTAGGTTTCTCCTTATTTGAAAATGCCATGTCAAGACATTATTATGAGATAAGACCACCCATGGTTCATTATTACCATGGGTCTAAAGCCTATGAGAGGTCAAGGAAGCAATTTAAATTGTGTAATGGGTAATCTGTCTTCTAAGTAAAACATTTATAAATCTTTATTGTATTTATAATAAAAATTGTGCAAATACCCAAAGAAGGGAAGAAAACATGTTAAACCGATTACTTGGAATATATATTTTTAACTTTTTTTAATGAGGGCCTTATGTAAACAGGTAAATGTGGCCACCATTTTAAGTGCTTCAGGCACCCATCAACTGATTGCATATTGACCCACTCTTCCGGAAAACCACTTTCTCCTGTCTTCCTTATTTTTCTTTTGAATGAGGAAAATTTTAAATGATGCCAAATTCAACATTTGGTTCCACATCATGGAAATTCATATATTGTAGTCTTCTAGGGCAAATTTACAGAAGTTATTTTTCATTCTTTTGGGGATATGTTCTTCCTGTAAGAGGCTTCTCAATTGGTGAAGTATTTGTTCTGAAAAAGCAAGAGAGAAAGGAATTTACACAATTTAATGAATAATGGTAAGGATTAAAATAAAGCTTCAAAAATGCATTTTGAATCGAACTTGATGGATACACGACAAACTCAAAATTCATGTTGAAATGGCTATGAGCAAAAAGTATTAAAATAAATCCAATTTCTCTAAATGATATTGATAGTGACCTATCCATTCATTAACTTTTGAATTAGAATTATTTCATTTTATATTTTTGATTTCATGTTTATTCACTTACAAATATGTTCACTCATTTTGAATCATCCTTTTAATTGACTGTTTTGTTGCTTGTGTTTAAGCATTTTATTGCACCATACACATATGAATTTTAAAGTAATGTTTAAGACAAATTGTCCTCAGACAACCTGCATCCTAAATGCTTTATCTCATCTGACACTGAATATTCTATTATATAATCTGAAAATACTTGTATTGCTGTCATTTTTTGTTTGAAAAGATATTTTGTGTGGAAGAAAATAGCTATTTTCTTAGCCATTGTACTGAATGTTTATAGCAGCAATTTTCAACCTTTTTTTTATCTAATGGCACACATAAAGTAATTACTAAAATTCTGTGGCACACAAAACACCAGAAGAATTATTGCTGGTGCTTTGTAATAAAAAATAATACTCAAAACTATTTATGCTACAAAAACTTAATTTGGAAACATACTTGTAAAACGTTCAAAACTAAACTGTTGAAATGAAACAAATCTTACTCTATTTAAACCTTTTCACCATTCGTAAAGCATGCTAATGCCATTCTTGCAGCAAGCTAGTTGAAAATCGCCGTTCATAAGAAGACTCCTTCAGTTTTAAATGTGCCTGTTTATCAAAGGGACTCGCTGCATAAAAATTTCTTGTAAAAAATAGATGTCAGTCTTCTATTAGAAAAGTTGTAACCGGACACTGGAAATCAGTTATGCCTTTATAATAAATGTATGATGATACAGGATTCCAGGTGTGGACTAACTGCCCACTTATATAGACACATTTCTACAGTGAACCTTGTCAATATTCATTCTGAAGAAATTGAAGACAGTAAATATGGTATAAAATGTTTTAAAGTGGAAAATGAAGAGTGGGTAGGTTTATAAAATAAATAGGTTTTACTTATAGTTTTATTTTTAAGTAATAGTAAAACACAGAAAATGTTTGATTTCCAGTATCTTCAGTTTGATTTTCAGAATGAGAATTGTGGGCTTTTGCTTTACATATTTCCAGTGGCCAAAATTAAATTTACGTCACAAAGCTTATTTCCAGTTTATGCAATGGGTGATCATATTAGCTACCTATATAAATTAACAATTTTACATTTCAATCAGTTATTAAAAAGAAACATGGTTACATTGAATTATTTTTATGACATTTATGATTGTCATAGCTGCCATCCATTTTTATACTAAACTCAAGATACCTTTTATGTACTGGCTCTAATAATTTTATCACCCACTGTAATGTAATTATGCACTACTATCTTTACTTGTATTATTCATATCAAATGTGTTTTTTTCTAAATGGGGAAATTGTTTTAAAAGTACTATTTACAAGAAAGAAAATGTTTTTCATATCTTTTTGTACTTTATTACTGTTTTCAAATGATAATTATTATAAATATCAATTTCTATTACATAAATTTTGTATATTTTCCTTAAATAAAAATGTTTTGTTTTCACAAGATTCTATATAAACCTGTGATTTGTATCAAAAGTGATCAGGAACACTACTGAAGCATTTATTGTGTGGCATTATTTAAAAAAGTGGTGCAACAAAAATTTATGTAGCCATTAATAATATTGCTCATAAAACTTTTTCTCGTATGTAAATTTTATTGTGGTTGCCTGCACCTTACTTGCATTTAAAAATTATATCGTGTCCAAAAAAGATTATCTACTTTAGAAAAAGTAGATGTAAAGATGTAACAAAAAAAATCACTAGAATATATGATAAACCAAAACATCAATAAATTAGGTTTAAATTGTTGCATGTGGTAATTAATAAATAGTAATTTTAAACTGGTAATGGTAGATAACACTAATGCTCCAAGTGGAGTCAACTTTCAAATTGGTGATTTAAATTATTCTAATTATGTAATTGAAATAGGCATATTTAAAATTATATGCTGATAAAAAGATCAAAATTAAGCACTTATAACTAGAAATATTCAAATTTTAAACATTGCAAAATCCAATTTGCTTCAAGGTTAAGGTAACATTTTCAACCTTTAAGGGCTATTGTGTATTCTTTATTTTCAGTTACTAAGTTCATCCACAGACAACTTGCCATGCAGCGAGACCTCAAATTCAGCATCTTATCCTGACAAACCCATATTTCATCAAGAATTCTATTTAGATTAGATTCTGTTTCAAGATTCTTGGATGTTTCATGTAATTTGACAAAAATTGAATTGTATCCTTTCAAAGAGGACAGCAAAAAAGTCACCCTGGATAAGTGAATGACAAGTTTAAAACTGCCCAACATTGAACTGTTAAATATTGCATTGGCTAAAAGAATTCGTAAGTTGAACACTCCTGTCTAATTATATGTATTGGAATTATATTGTGATCTCAAATCTTGCATTTCCACTTTGAGTATTTATGATTATTGAGTGTCAGTGATCATAATCAAAGGAGTTCTGAGGAAGTAAAGGAGCTCAAATTTTTGTAGATTTTTCTAAAATCTTTGCATTTAAATGTTTTTCCTTTGTACTAGCGTCTATTTTTTAATCCTTTGTGTTATAAAGATAAAAAGCTTTGTTTAAAGTTAGAATGCATTTGGGAGTTTGATTTTTTTGTATCTCACATTAAGTGTAAATTTACAATCTTCCATTTTTAAATGAAACTTGATATCAGAACAATTACTTTTTCACATTAGCTATTGACAAAGAGAGAGTAATTAATTTTCATTCCTGCTTGTAATCACGCATAGGCTGTAGATATTTTTTATGGTGTTTCTCACATTTGAAATATAATTTAGTTCTTCCACTTGACAACTTGGTCCTTTATGTAATTGACCTTTATTGATTTATTGCATATATTAAAGGAGTATAATTAATTGATATTTTAGATTTAAGTACGTATACTCTTTTAGAATACATTAACCGAGCATTTTTAGAACACAAACATATTTACAACTCAAAACTAATAGAGAGGCCCGGTGTGAAGGCAGATGAGCTTGGGAAATCCATTGCTAGAAAAGTAGTAATCTCGCCAGGGCTGCTATTATTAAATCGTGGATATAGGCGATTGTTCCGCTATCTCTTCACTGCTATCGCTTCCGGCAGCGAATAATTTTCGTGCCCGAATCCTCGCAGCTAAAGAAGCCAATCGTGAAAGCGCAGTTTTCTTTAACCTGTTACATACTCAAACGAATATATTTGTTCACAACCACGTGAATCAAATGCCAACTTGCCAGAGCCGGACTTTCTTGAATTTTTTCGAAAAGATTAAAGCTTAACAGTATTAGATCTCAGTGCTGTCATTTGAAAAGTTGATGTCAGTTTTTAGGATTAACCCTCCTAGTGGTTGTCTTGACGACATTCTCGTCCTTAGCAGATCTTGTTGAACGAGATATCTCGTCATTAGAAAAAAACTGACGAGATCCTGATTTCGTCATAAAAAAAAGCGGCAATATCTTGACGTTTTTTCGTCATTTGCCAAACTGGTTAGATTTGGACGGACGAGATATCTCATCCAAATCATTTGGAGGGTTAATGAAGTAGTCTGCTTTACCAGTGGACTACTTGTAGCTCTAAATTTTGTTTTCAAGCTCGGATGTTTTCTACTTGCCGTTATGGTTAGTTGTGTCTTGCAGGAATCAAATTGAACCTTATTTGTATAGAATCCCATCAGAATAAAGCTTTTCCTTATGAAATTCTGATATTCTACAGAACGGTTGGTCATATGAATGTTATGTTTCGTGGTGAGGGTTCAGTTTTGATGAGATCTTGTTTCCATTCCAGTTTGTCTTCATTCCTCTAAGATGGCGAGTTCGTGATCTTGTAATAGTTTCGGTGATTGCTCTGTTCGCATTTATTTCCGATTTGATGACTGATTTATCTCTTAGTGTATACCTCACCACGACATTAGCATCAGAGGAATATAAGATTTGATTGTGTCGTTGGAGGTCTGGTTTTGGCCAATTCTTCTATAGTTTCGTTTCCCACGATTCTAATATACGCTGGCGTCCACTGTTAAACCCTCCGGATGACTGTCTCGATGAGGCATCTCGTTATTAGCAAAACTGACCAGATCTTGATGGGCGATTTACTCTTCATTTGAAGAAAACTGACCAGATCTTGATGGGCGATTTATCTCTTCATTTGAAGAAAACTGACCAGATCTTGATGGGCGATTTATCTCTTCATTTGAAGAAAACTGACCAGATCTTAATGGGCGATTTATCTCTTCATTTGAAGAAAACTGACCAGATCTTGATGGGCGATTTATCTCTTCATTTGAAGAAAACTGACCAGATCTTAATGGGCGATTTATCTCTTCATTTGAAGAAAACTGACCAGATCTTGATGGGCGATTTATCTCTTCATTTGAAGAAAACTGACCAGATCTTGATGGGCGATTTATCTCTTCATTTGAAGAAAACTGACCAGATCTTGATGGGCGATTTATCTCTTCATTTGAAGAAAACTGACCAGATCTTGATGGGCGATTTATCTCTTCATTTGAAGAAAACTGACCAGATCTTGATGGGCGATTTCTCTTCATTTGAAGAAAACTGACCAGATCTTGATGGGCGATTTATCTCTTCATTTGAAGAAAACTGACCAGATCTTGATGGGCGATTTATCTCTTCATTTGAAGAAAACTGACCAGATCCTGTCATCAAAAAATTGGCAATATCTTGAGAACGAGATGTCTCGTCTAAACCACTTGGAGGGTTGTACTCAGATCTTCCCCAGCTGGTTGAGGTGCATTTCTCCCTGGGTGTGTTTCTTCTGTGTCAGTAAAACTTTCATTGTGTGTGTATGTCTTTTACTTGATATTGTATGTGTTGTGTCTGGCGCAGCATAGCCAAATATGATAGCCCTTGCGCCATAAAACTCCAAATCCAACCAACCCAGTTGGTTGATTCTGTCGAGATGAATATTCTATGTTAGTCCTGAGTGTCCCTGTACTTGTTATGCTTTATTTAGGATTATCGATGTTAAATTGTTGAATATTTTTGCTTACGAATAAGCTGTCTTAGAGTTTCGTCCGCTGTTTGTTTCCATGTGTTTGCTAACTAAAACTGTTTTTGTCGTCGTGCACAAATTTCTTTTAATTATATTTTTATGTTTACAATTTATCGTTTATTATTTAGTGAATTTTAAATATACATGTGCTCTTTTTTTTCAAGTCATTGGATGTGGATGATTGGATACTGCCGTGCCTTGTTGAATCATTTGTCATTTAGGTTTATTGATTATTATCTACCACATATTTCAATTTTTATGTAAATATGCTCAAGAAATTAAAAGAACTATTGAAATTACTGCGTATTTCATTAATCAGGTTCTGTGTTTAGATTTCAAAATCTCGCGTGTTTAGTAAACCTGTCAACGTTTCCGGAAAAAAATATTTGGCGTAGTGTGGTAGTTTGGAGAGTGGGGTGTCAGCTCAGGTGACCTCGTCATCTGACCGTTACGTGGCGTTGTCTCCGAATCTTTCCCTTTGGATTTGATCCCGGTCCGTCACCAATAGCCCGTTGTGTTGCTCCAGTGCGACTTTAATTAAAAAAATATTGGTTAGACTCAAGAACACGGTACATCTCCAGTTGGTGATAATTTTCCATCGTCAATTGGCGAGGATTTAGGAACATGGTAACTCCTCGTAGATGTGTCCAAATAACTGGCGATGAAAATTTTTCTTGTCAGTTTGGCTATGGCCCAGTACCGTGTTGAGTTTTACCAGAATATTTTCCGGCTTTTTCTTTTGGGAGACCGTCGCCAACAGCCCGTTGTGTTGCTCCAGTTTGGAGTAAATTCAACTGCCTACCTTCAGGAAGAAAATTTCTAGTGTGGCCGATTTCGAACTTTCGGCGCCAAGTCTTGGAAACGAAAAGAATTTTAAAGACAAAAATCCGCACTGATTATCCTTTTTAAATTTTTTCGACTGTTTTAAATTCCTCCCTATCTCTAAATCTAACTTCAAAAAATTAATTGAAACAATCTTTTACTCAAGAATTTTTAAACATATACTGCTAAATAAAAATGAAATTTGGTTTGTTGTGAGATGGGATTGGATGTTAGCTTTTATGGCGCAACGTCCAAAAGCTTACAAGCTGCGCCTGTTGTGAGGTGAACTTTCCTCAAGATACCCTACCTAAAGAAAAATTAAACTTCAAATTTCTCTACAACACTAAATACAGAATATATGGTCAAATCAGAAAAGAATGATTTATTGGAGAGGGGTGCCAGCTCAGGTGTTGACCTCATCATCTCACCATGATTCAAAATTACGTGGTGTCCTTGAATTTTCCCTTAAGGATTGATCCCGGGCCGTCGACAATAGCCCGATGTGTTGCTCCAGTGTGACGTTAATTAAAATACCCTCCTACAATTATAGGGCCGCGGAGCCCAGTTGGTTGGGTAACGGTAGGTATTTTAATTAACGTCGCACTGGAGCAACACAGCGGGCTATTGGTGACGGCCCGGGATCAACCCCCGAAGGTAAAGAACCGAGGACAGCATCATAATTTTGAATCAGATGACGAGGTCACACCTGAGCTGGCACCCCACTCTCCAAACTTCCACGCCAACTTCAGGATATTTGAGGCCACGACAGATTTAACGTGCACCAGCCCCCTTCTGTACATGTCGGTCTTTGGTTGGATTCGAACTCGCACCCCTCCGGCTGCTAATCCTTTACTCTTCCAATCGGGCTACCGCGGCCCTTTCATGAGAGGAATTAAACCTTCTGGTGGTTATCTCTGCGAGGTAGCTCGTCGTAAGCAAAATTGACCAGATCTTGGACGAGATATCTCGTTGAAACACTTGGAGGGTTAAGAGCTATCTGACTTGTCTATGCTCCCTTCTAGCGATTCTTTTGCATTTAATTACCTCTACATTTTAGAATGTATTGGAGTCTGTGGGACAGCTCCTGGATGATCAGGTTGGTTTGTCAGGGTTTTATGGCGCAAGGGCCACATTTGGCCATTCTGCACCAGTCACAAGACATACAATATCAAGTAATAGACACACAATGGAAGTTTTACTGTCACAGAAGAGAGAAATACGCCCAGGAAGGAATGCACCTCAGGAATCGAAGCTGCGCCGCCTACACTGCTAGCGCAGAGGGTTGTAACGGCAACTAAGGAAACTGGACAATCTTAGCGCCGAAAAGAACGACCACCGAAGCAACCGATTAACGGCAGATAGGGAGAGCACCGCTTCCAAAGGTGAAACTGTTAGTGGCTTCGCAACAAAAGGCAGGCGCCCCTCTTTCGCTCTCTATGACATTTCGAGACAAAAGGGTACGGGGATGAGTTACGATGACCATTGCCGACAAGGGTTAATGCCCCCTTTCAAGTCTGACATAAGAGTCAAGGGGAGAGGCCAACATGCGAGGGCCATTCAGGAAGGCCCGGAGAAGGTGAGGTAATCAACAGCCAACGAGCACCGACTAGAAGGGCCGACCCGAGACAAAAAGGAGTCGAGACACACCCGATATATAGAGATTTTGGGGGAAAGAGAAGAGGAGAGAGTATTTGGAGGGACCAGAGCCGGACAAGAAGTGAACACCCGTTCACCGTCGACGACAGATTGCCATCCTTTGGGAGAAACTACTCGCCCGAGTAGTGGAGATTTGAACTCATCAGCTGAAGAAGGCTGATTTAACCCGCCTTGGGACTTTATACTCGCCTGGGTATTTTATTGAGAAAGGCTCGCCAGCAGCCATAAGAAGCACCCTGATAAAACATTGGACTTTCCAACGAACTATCGCTCGTGAATTCCATTTTGAACTCTTCATTCGTTTCATCAACTAATTGTAAAAAGCGTAAATAAAATTCGTTAATCTAGAAACTGATCACTTTTCAATGGTAACTAGTCTAAGCTACCCGTGGACCAAGACGTTACAGGGTTATATCCACTGAGCCACGACGGGCCCCCTGGATGATCAGTAGTTGGTCGACTTGTACAACATGGTCTACGCTACACCTTGACCAAGGGTATTGTTAACAAGAGGCAAAGAGGCAGTATTTACTGCTAAAGATTCCAATTCCAAACTTCAACTCAGAAGCGAATTTAGACTTTTTGGGACCTAGAGCCGATGCCAAAAACTTACGTATTTAAAATGAAGATTGTACTTGTAGGGTGACTTCGAGGAACAATGCAGCGCCTTCTATCTCCTGTGGCCCAACCACATGGTCAACAGACTTAAAGATTTGGGTAAATGCTGTCATATTTTGTTCATGGACCGATGCAGTTAGAAGGTCTCCATCCTCCCTACACAGGTCCTTTCGAAGGTATTCCGCTGTGTAGATGTGTAACTGCCAGGTCTGGTTGTAAATAAAAATTGTTTTGTTATGAAAGTAGTTGTGCAGTCACGGAAAAAAAGAATCATCCCCTTTATTTCGAGCATTATTCACAGGAACAAATTCAGACATCATTCAATAGGGAATAATGTCCTCTGCAAATTCAAATGCATAAAACAATTGCATACGGGGCCTTCATGTAAAACTCTACTCAGAAAACAAATTTTCCAATTGAAACGCCTTGTTTTGATGCCTTAATCAGATTCCGCATTGTTAAATTAGTCTAAATATGAAATTTCATGTCTTTACTATCTATATGTTACAGTGAAAGACCGAAATCTGGAGAATGTCGACTTTCACCGGTGAATGTCAACATTCACATAATCGCTTGGTGTATGTCCGAAATATTTGCTAAATACCCTTACTTCTGACTTAAATGTCGACATTCACCATGCACTAATGGTGAATGTTGAACTTGTCGGAGATTTATATTTTCTTCTCCGTATTTCAGTCGCGATAAAACGTCACAAGGGTGACGTAACTTTTTCGCCTCTCTTTCTGAGAGGAGTGACCAAGAACTTAAAACAAACAGTACATTCTAAATGAGAAAAGAAAATAATAGAAATTAAAAACTTACTTAATTATACAGTACATTCTAAATGAGAAAAGAGAATAATAGTAATAAAAAACTTACTTAATTATATGATTAAAATCTTATTTATTGCAACAACTTAAACTATTATGACACTTTGAATTGCACAAGAGTCCCTTGCTTTTACAACTGCATTTATTTGTGGAACACTTCCTTTTGCAATGACAGCGTGTATAGCTTTGCCCCCCGCTTCTCGAATTAGCTGCAGCTGCTTCTCTCAGCGACATTTCTTGAAAAGAAATCTCATCTATGGAAAGTAACTTTTCTTTACAAATTACGAACTGATTACGTGTGTAAGGCTGCTTGAGGGTACCATTTTTATTTGCCAGTTTATAGAAGTCGGAGTCTTCTATTCCAACAACAACCGCTAACACATTTCGGCTATCTGTACGACCACGGTCGACATCAGGGACTTGTATTCGTACGGTATCACCAATTTGAACAGGAGGAAATTGTTTTTGTGAGGATCGTAACATTTCAGAAAGTATTTTAGAGTACTTTTCTTGAGAAAAATAAAAACAATTGTCTTCTCGTTTACCCGCAATTAATGCATTTAACTTTTCAAGAAAAAGATCACGATTCACTGCAGTATCCATTCAGTATAAATTAGGGTATCGGAAAAAAACCTCGGCTCCTCTCTTTTCGACCTCCACAGAGCATATCTGTGATTGTCGACATACACCGGTGAGGGTCCCAATGTACAAGAATGTAATGAAATATTCGATCTTTCACCGACGTATTTGGTATGTGTCGACATTCACCGGTGAAAGTCGACATTCTCCAATTTCGGTCTTTCACGGTAACATATATATCCGGAGATATTCAATGTTAAAGTTGATGTCAATTTCAGGCATCATCTCCACATTGAAAATCGCTATTCGTAGATCGAGATTAATTGTAGTTATAGCTATTCGAATTTCAAATTGAAACACTATTTCAAAAGCATTTGTCAGCGCATGCAAACGATCCGATAATTATATTTATTATGCAAGTGCAAACGATTCGAGGATTATATTTATTATACGAGCTCAAACGATAATGTGAATTGTAACCATGATTAAAATTTGATAAAAGAAGGATTTTGGGAATTGAAAACAATTCGAAACGGAGAAAGTGTTGACCGATGTTCTGTATAATTTCTATCATCTTTAGTGTTCTTAATAAATGTTAATTTTTTTAATTACGTTCGTCTCTATGTATGCAACCAAAACCTACCTACAATTACTTAATACAATCGAAGTGATATTCCGATCATCCAAAAAGTGAGTCATTCAATTTTTATATAGTAGAGTTTATCTATACGACACGTAACTGGTAAAAGGCAATGTATTTTAGATTACATAAATGAAATTTCCAACCATTTTGCAAGAATTTAAACATTCCTCAAGTTTGTCAGACGTTTTCTTAAACTTTAGGTTACCCCTAAAATCTCTATAATGAGGAAAATTTAATGTAACGCAAAAACTAACAATTGGAATGACCTGAAATTTTGCCATGGTCATATTAGAAGTCCTGAATCGATTCTCATCAAAATTTAGTAAGGTTCCAATTCATAATTTTTTCAAACATTAGTTTAATAATTGTTACATACTAAAAACTATTTTAAAAATAAAATATTAGGTGGATTTTGTTTGGGTTGCTTAACAGTAATATGGTACAAAATATCAGCTCTAGAGATATTATTTAGTAAGATATCCATAAAAGTCTGAGAAACTGATTTAACATTAGGAGCTCCAATCTTTCTGTACTCATAACTTCGAAACGGTAAGACCTAATGACTTGAAATTTGGTATCTGAAGTTAAATTTTGATATAGATTTGAAATTCGTGTCAAAATAGGGGTTTCCGTTGGTAATTATGAAGTTGGTGCACAATTCAATATGAAGACATGCAAATTTTATGCATTTGAATTATATGATTTATGAAATTTGAATTTTTTATGCCTTATGCAAATTTTATGCATTTGAATTTATAGACGAAAGTTGCTGTTGAACGCCATCTTTGAATTTTCTCTAGTGTTAAAATTGCTTGAATGAAAGGGGTGGTTCGTTTTTTTTCCGTGACTGTACACAGTATGTAATTAGATTAGCCAACTTGAAAAAGCTAAATACCTTATTTACTTTTGTCGGTATATTAATTTGTTTTGTGCTCTTCAGACGTCTGTAAGAAGAGAATTTTAATGCTTTGTCAACTCCTTTTCTGAATATGACTGTAGGGCAAAGCACACACTGGTCCAACGTCAATCCTACGACTGTAGGGTATGAGCACATCGTACGTTTTGCCGCATACTGCACCAGTGTGTGATCCGGTTAAGGGGTACACGAATAGAAAAATTGATTTTAAGCGTTATACTTCGCGGCCTTAAAGCGTTTTATATCATGGAGTAACAACTTCAAAAGCGCTATATTTCGTGGGGCTTTCATTCAAAAATGAGTATATTACAATCATGGAAACCAAATTTTTCAATAAAATTTTTTTTAATGTTATCATTTCAGTCTCAAAGTAACTCAAATAGCCTTTAAAATAATTTTTTGATGAGAGTTTTTCTCCATCAAGTCCATCGTCCATCAAGATCTCATCAACGTTTCTAATGACGAAATACCTCGTTATCAAGATATTGTAGAATTTTTTTATGATAGCGAGATCAAGATCTGATCACTTTTCTTCTAACGACGAGATATCTCGTCCATCAAGATCTGGTCAGTTTTGCTAATGACAAGATACATTGTTGAGACAACCACCAGGAGGGTTATCGTGACAGGTGTGTTGTGTTGACGAACCGAAATTACCGTTACATCACTGGAGTGCACTGAAAACGTTTTTATCTCTGTTTTGTCAACAAAAACGCATTCCATAATACGTTTTCCCCACTTAGTCACTTTCGTGTCGAACGCTCTCAATTAGAAGCGTCACAAATAAACAGAAGCCCGTCACCGATAACTTTCGTATTTGAATAGGCTGACGATCTCAACGACTCAAAAGAAAGCTGATAACGATCCAAAATAAGATAAATTTCACCGGTTGGTGAAAAAATCAACAATGCCAGACCGCAGATGACCTAATGATCGGGTGGAAAAAGTGAAAATGCAACACTTTATTTTTTTGTTATCGTATTTTGTTGCTGAATGTCTCAAATAGCCGCTTTCGCATTTGCATCAGCTGTGTAGCGTCATAGGGAGCAGAGTCCGTGTGGCGAGCGTATAAAAGAAGAAAGTGGTAATTTGTAGAATTAAGAGCAGATTTGCGATTTTGTACATTTAGTAGTGGACATTTGTACTTTTAAGTCATCCAACATGAAGGTGGTAGGATTTGTGGTGCTTTTGATAGTGGCTTTGTTGTGCCAAGTCAGTGCAAGAACGTCGAAGGATATCATTGATGTCAATGGTGGAACAGCATGCGCAGGTAAGTTACGTTACAAATTATTCATTACCGTACAAAATGAACTTTAATTTTTAATTTGTGATTGATTGTTTGATTTTCTAACTTTTAATTTAATTTATTACGGAATTACCATTTATAAATGCGATTAATACAATTCAATCTGTACTTGAATGTTGCGACAGGGTTTTCGTAAGTTATCTATTTCACATTTTTGTGAATATTTTGGTTTTCTCGTTTTCCAAAAATTATGTATAGGGCTTCAATTCTTTATCCTCTTTTTTAAGTCTCGTTTTCCAAAAAAATATATGTATATAACGCTTTTTTTGTTCGTAACTTATTCTTATTATAACTGTGAATAGAAACATTATAACAAAAGGTCACAGAAAACTTTTACTAGAATCAGTTAGGCTAGTGTTTAATTAAGTAATTTTTGATTTAATTCAAACCACGATTTATGTAATTCAACCTGTTATGTATCTGAATGCTGTGATTGTTTTATAAGCTCCCTTAAATGTATGTTTTATCTATATATATTTATATTTTATTTTATATTTTTGTGAATATTTTGGTTTATATTCTAGTTTTCCAAAATAAATCTAGGGCTTCAATTCGTAATTCTCGATTTTTTTTAGTCTCTTTTTCTAAAAAAAATCTAACGCTTTTGTTCTGTCCTTGTTCTAGTTTTTACTGTGAATAAAAACATCAAAAAACGTCATGGAAAACTTTTACTACAACCATCTGAGCTAGTGTTTAATTAATTAACTTTTAATTTAAATTATACCACGATTAATGCGATTCAACATGTTATGTATTTGAATACTGCGAAAAAAATTCGGAAGTTCATTTAAATGCATGTTTTATCTATTTCATACTTTTGTGCGAATATTTGATTTATTTTCTCATTTTCCAAAAAAAAAAAAAAATCTGACGCTTTTCTTTTGTTCTTTCCACATTCTGGTTTTTGTCGTGAATAAAACATCAGAACAAAAGGTCACGGACAACTATTACCACAATCATTTAGACTAGTATTTAATTAACTAACTTTTAATTTAATTTATTACGGAATTACCATCCACAATTCTGGCAAAGGAAGGTTGAGAGCGAATCACCCCAACAAATATTGATCTTCCCTCTATGGAAATTTAATCTTCGAAAGTAATTTAATCTCATTTATACGGTGTCAAATTGCTTAACATGGGAGAATTTGCTTTTAACATTTTCTTTTCAAAAAGCCAAAGGCAGGTAGGTATTTTAATTAACGTCGCACTGGAGCAACACAACGGGCTATTGGCGACCGTCCGGAATCAATCCCCAAGGGAAATATCCGAGGACAACACCACGTAATTTTGAACCACGATCAGATGACGAGGTAACATCTGAGTTAGCACCCCACTCTCCAAACTTCCACACCACGCCAACATGAGGACATTTGAGACCACGACAGATGTAACGAAATGGCACAAGTATGCCTCACGAATGGTGAAACGGTTTAGATTGTGTAAGGTTCATTTCATTCCAACGGTCTAGTTTCGAACTTTCAACAAGTGTGTTCACAAGCAATTCATAATGAAAACTTAAACATTCAACAACAGATTTGGTTATTTCTTAAAAGAGAATTTTCTGATATTACAAAAAGGAGCAATGCTTCCTTTCACCACTTGATACTCGTACGAATCGATCTTTTACGCAAAGAATAATATTAAGAAAAAATACGGAGAGCGTTTGGGAGACCCCGGAAGAAGATTTAACCCTCCAAATGGTTTTAACGAGATATCACGTCCACTAAGATCTGGTCAATTTTGCTTATGACGAGATCTCGTCAACAAGATATTAACCATTTTTTAATGCTGACGAAATCAAGACCTGGTAAGTTTTCTTCTAATGACGAAATATCTCGTCCATCAACATCTGGCGAGTTCTGGAAAGGCGAGATACCTAGTCGAGGCAAGGAAAGGAGGAAAGTTGAGAGTATGCCAGTCCAAAATTCAACCTAGCATGAGAAATTCCAAAAGAATGTCAAGCTCAGATATCTCCTTAAATGTTTGATGTAAGTAAATCAGTAAACTAAAGAGCCACTGGGAGCAATATAAGGATAAGTAATCATTGTTATTTTTGTAAATCAATCAAAATTATACCTTTTGGGATTTGCTAGATCCGCCAAAGAAAACCATTTTTGATGTGCCGAAGAATTTCAGCAATGAGATGAAAAAGATTGAAAATCCTTGTTTTAAAGCAAGGGTGCCAAACTCATTTAAAACACGGGCCATTTAATGCAACTGGTAAGATTCACGCGGGCCACATCACATTTACAAATTTTCTTAAAATTGTAGTTTGAAGTGAGGATTCAGGAATATGGATAGGATAATTAAAACACATTATGTAGTTAAGTGAATTTAGGGTAATAATTTATAATATTGCTATATAATTGCTTATTTTAACGTTTATTTAATTTAATGTATTTATAAAACTAAAATTAACTTTTTTTTACCGGAAACTGCCAGCGCTTTCCTCCTACTAGTTCTCCAATATCTGGATTCAAAGACTGAGAACAATCTTCATTATGGCAGATAGATGTTTATCAGTTAATCCTGATCTGCAGGCCGTTTTATTTAATTTCACGGACGAAAACAGTTGCTCACACATTTGTAAAATGACGAAATTGTGTGTACGGTATTGCCTCGATCTCCCCTAAGTGCTATTTTCTTCATAACATATTGTCCTGTTTTCATTTGTCATTTTCATATTGTCCTGCCGCCAGTTTGACACCCCTGCTTTAAAGCATCGTTGATTTGAATCGCTGCTTTAAAGCACAGACTTGTTGAGACCAAGGATACATAGATTTACTGTGATTTATGGGATGGCTGCCCAAAAAACTATGACAGTTATCTATCATAAGTTATTTACTTTATTTATATTTATTGATATTCATTATTTATATTATTATAAAAAAAGAAAGATACAAAAAATAATAATTTAATTTGATACATGATATTGCATTGATTCAACAACTGTTAATATTTGGTTCGATTTGTGTAGTAACCTAGCGTAAAATTGATTCTGAATTTTCATTAGTCAAGAGGTTCCAATTTTTCCATGGCTGAAAAAGTTTATTCACAAATATATGGTTGACCAAAGAGGCTTGCGCATTTTAATGCCAAAATTTAGCAACGAAATTTTAACCTAAATTACCCATCGTGTGACTTGTTAACAATAAAATCACACATAATGAGGCGGTCCGCCAGTCAACGGAGCAAGGGCTGCGGTCTATGTACCATTGCTTTAAAACAAACCGAAAAGAAGCGCCATCACTATAATGCAATTAGCAGATCGAACTAAGAAAAACAAACGAAGCAGAACACAAATAGTAAACGTTTCATTTACTGATATCACATTCCAAAAGTAACAAATAATGATTATCAGTGCTCTCGGCAAATAAGTCAAGACCAATAACGCGATAACATTACACACCTTTTATGTTAAAAGGAACATTTATATAACTTGCTTTTTCTCCAGGTCGAGTGAAACAAAGTATACATTTATGGGGTTATCTTTATTGTGTATCTCATCAAAACGTCTACCACAATTTTATATCTCATTCTCGAATCGAAAATCGATGTTATCTCATGAAAAATGACGCCATCGCGAATCGTACCATCCTTTGGCTTATCGAAAATGATAGACTTCACGTTGCGCGTTACTTGGCGCAATTATTTTCTGATGAATGTTACCCAGAATAATTTACAAGGAATAGGCATATTTTTCGGGAAATTTTTTTGAATTCGAGGAGATTTCGTGGGGTTTGAAACATAGACGTTAGCTTTTTATGCATTTATTTAACAACTTTGTTTTGTTAGTTTTCTTTCGTATCCGGTTTGAAAACCCTGAACTTTCAAAATCGATGTCTGGAACTTAAGTTCTGATGACGCTTGAATAATTGAATAATGCCGGGTGAAAGTTCTAAACTTTGTACCAAAAATAAAGCTTTGCGTTCAGTCAGTGGAAATTTTGATCTATAAATAGCTCATTTATTTAATTCTCACTCGGCTTTCTTTGAAACCGAGTATCAAACAGTAATTTTTTTATGCAGACTTGTGCAATCTTGCTTGTTTACTATAAGGAAACTTTACTACAAAGTTATTTAAGTCAAGATAGAATGTAGGAAGATAACTTTTCATGAACGCGAATTATTTTTTAAAAATGGTAGATTGTATCGAGGAAACAAACCGTATTTTTTTGTCATGAATACTAGGCCTGATGTTGAATTGTAGAAGCATACATAGGAAGTTTGAACGATTGTTTGTTTATTGTGAATATTCAACAATTTATTTAAAGTCTGAACGATTGTTTATTGTGTGAATATTCAACAATTAATTTACAATTTGAACGATTAATGTGCAGTTTAATATTGATATAGAAGGATAATTTTATTGATTAAAGACCCGTGACTGGTAGCGTCATTCGGTAACTTTCTAATGACACCATTACGCAGTCCTCACTCCATAAAATCCAAAGTGACATTGGCCCAAAGCTCGCCCAGCATCTTAGAATTTCGACATATTGCCTCCCCGCGCTCATGGTCTGAAGGTCATGTTAGATACGGACATCCTTTTCTACACGATTCTATATTTATCTTCTGGGTGTTTCTTTAAGTTCTAAAATCATAAGACAAAACAGTTATAACGTATTTTTGTAAAGCTCGACTTTTCATGCATACCCCAGCACTGTTCCAATTTTAAAGCCTCCAGGGTTTTGCTATGCATGGACTAATTAGACGGGATTACGACTTACAGTAAAATTATTATTGAGAAGCTATTGATAATTTAGTTTGAAAGACGTTGTCTGGAAATTTTGTCATTAACAGAAATTTCTTTTCTTTCAATTCGTGTGCAGCATGTACTGTCCTCGTGGGTTTGATCGAACAAGTGGCCGAAGTCAACAACAAAACAGTGACCGACATGGTCTCTGACCTGTGCGATTTTCTACCCGGTGAATACAACATCCTCTGTGATATCTTGGTGCATCTCTGGGGACCAGCAATCATTGAAAAGTAAGTTGCTTTCTATTTACGAGGGGCATTTTCTGTCAAGCTAAATGTAGGTGGCGGTAGTGTGTTTCCTATATGTATTCCGAACGTGACGTCAGTTGATTTGTTTCTCGAATACGATGTCAACACGTCGCTGATAAAACTTTCAAAGAATGAAATATAAATTGGGTACAGCTGTATAAATACGCCTCGTTTGGTGGCAACGCTCTTGGCGCGTTTTTTGGCGCACTTTTAGTAGCGAGTTATGGTAGGTGAAGACTACCCACCAAACAGTTTAAAAAATAAAAAGATATTTTAATCGCTATTTTCCAACTATTTCTTTCGTATCTTTCCTTTCGGGATTGATCCCGGGCCGTCGCCAATAGCCCGTTGTGTTCTCCAGTGCGAATTAAAATATGTACCTACCAACTATTTCTGCTATTTTCCGATAAATTTTTTTTTTCAGTTTTGTATTTTTCCCGCTATTTACTTTCCTCTAAATTTTATTATTTTCCGTTAAAAAAATATTTTTTTTCTAAGAATTCTTCCCTTGGCGACATAAAAAGTCAGCCAAAAAACGCGGCAATAGCGTTGCCACCAAACGAGGCGTATGATACCGCTGCACCCTAATTGATGCATAATAGTTAATTAGTCAACGATAATTTGATTAATCACCAAACATCGCCGAAACGGTGATAAACTACATTTTAAGGTAACACCGACATGTATTATACGAGAGCATTTGGGTACCCAAAACCCATTTGGGTTACGTAAAATCTTCACAAACCGTCTGGTTCGTTTACACTGAAAATTCGTCACAAATTGAAAAACGCTCACAGATCATTGCAATCCCTAAGCACTTGGTGAAGTCTTCCCTTCGAAGACAATTATTTTTACCTATCGCCATGAAGATGTTTTAAACGTCATACTACGCTTTTAAACAGTTTAAGTGCAGGATCCTTTTAGATGAAATCATAATTCTTAATAGTTCTCATATGTATGTGTTTTTAGTTTGCTCTTTGAAAAGTACTGAACTAGTTGGAATTTATTGACCCTATAACACTATAAATTTATTATTAATTATTTAAATTATGCTTTAAATTTACATGTTTGAAGTGTAAAATTAATTTACATATTATATTTTATACACTAGTAGTAGTATAAAATATAATAACGCTAATAGTATAGGGTCGATGCTTGATGGAACTTTATGGCTTGTGTTAATAGGTTTATTTTTATTTTCTGGAAAAAATTTCTCGTAAATTAATTTTGGAACTTTCCTTATTTAAGTATACTTCTATTTAGAGTTAATTCAAAACTTTGGGAGTTATATTTTTGAATACATTATCTTTAGTAAAGAACCAAACTATTCTCGAGTTAAAAAAGCATAAAAAATTATACATAAATGAGGAAAGTTCAAAAAATTCGTTTATGAGAAAAAATTTCCGGTGAACAAAAAACGAAGAAATAAAACTATTTGTAGCACACATTCTCTTTATAAAGAATGCTTCACGTCCTTTTGATTCATGTCTATGACACAACTTTAAGTGCTAGAGAACTTTGCAAAATATATTCACCCCAGAGTTCTCGATAAAACCAGCAATTTCCTACGAAAGTGACATTTATAAAACCAAAATAAAATCATCGGAAGTTAAGTTTCTTGGAACTTTCTCTGTAAACTTTATCTTACACTTACTGCATTCAGACTAAACATAGTCTGAAACTAACGAGGCACGCAAAAAACGGGAAAATATAGAAAAAGTTCTCATCTTACACCTAAGTTTTAAGTTTCGAAACTAAGTAGAAAATTACGTCAGAACAGTGCATGCTTATGCTATCGACTCTGGTTATCATTTATTAACGGTTGAGAGGATTTCAGCTTTCCTTTTCTTAACTCACGGATTGGGGTCACGTGTCCAAATGTACGCTATTTATTGGTCGTTCAGAATTACATAAAGTACAGTTAGGTGATTTCCTAAGTCCAATTATAAATAATTGGACATTGAGGCAATTCTGTTCAGTGAGATGAAACAAAACAGCTGAACTTGGTAAGTAGGTAGATATTTTAATTAGCATCGTACTGGAGCAACACAACGGGCTATTGGCGACGGTCTGGGTTCAGACCCGAAGGGAAGGATCCGAGGACAACAGCACGTAATTTTGAACCACGGTCAGATGACGAGGTCACACCTGAGCTGGCACTCCACTCTCCAAACTTCCACACCACGCCAACGCGAGGACATTTGAGGCCATGACAGATCTAACGTTCTTGTACACGACGGTCTTTGGTTGGATTCTAATTCGCAACCCACCGGTTTCTAATCCGTTACTCTTCCAACCGGGCTACCGCGGCCCCATTTTTTACTTGAAGTTGTTTGTCTAGAGTTTAGCGCAGATTGGCCAAGTATGGCCCTTGCGTCATAAAACCCCCAAACAATTATCCAACGATATTGGTATTGATCACATGTCCAAATCTTCTCCATTCATTGGCAGTCCAGAATTACATGAAGTACTGTTAGGTGAATTCCTTAGCCCAATTCCAAATAAACTAACATTGAGTCAATCCTGTTCAGTAAGACGAAACCAATCAACAGCTGAACTTGGAATTGGAGTCTGAATCAAGGCACTCCAACCCTTTCCCCTATCTTCATTGAACATGTAGAATTTATATTTTTCCAACCCCCAATTTAATTAAAAGTTAAGGCAAAATGAGAGGACATTAATGTGTCTGGCTTTTGACGGGGCAAGAGCCATATTTGACCACGCTGCCCCAAATACAAGATAGACAACATCAAGTAATGGACATACACAATGAAAGCTTTACTGACACAGAAGAGAGAAATACACCCAAGAAAGAATCGAACGTGCGCCGCCTGCACCTCATAGGTTGCAGCGGGCAAACACACTTAGCCACGGCGGACTTTTGAAGGACAGCATTACCTTCCTTAGCTAAGAGGTCCGTCTTTTCATTTCCATCTACACAACAATGAACGAGAACCTATCATGTCGGAGTTTAAAACAATCTAGTCATGAATTCACTCCGAAATAAACCTCGCAGAGTGGCAGTAAACGCACTCCGGTCTTTCATCCTAGTTAAAGCAATAACAGGATATTTCATTGCAAAGGTTTTGTTTTACGGCATAAGAGTGATATTTGGTCATGCTGCACCAAACAACGCGAAGTAAATGGATGTCATGGTAACAGAAATTATAAGCCTGCAGTCGGGACAAGAGTGGTATAAGGCAACAGGAGAGAATGATCCATTGAGCCTGAATGTAATGTTGATTCCAAAATGGAGAGGCAGAAAGTTTTATAACAACAGTTTATTAACTCATATAACAAATAAGTAGTGACATCATAAGGCATGGGGGTTGTTGATAGGATGTTTGGGACGGCTTTGAGAACTCCTTATTCTAAGGGGCTCATGAAAGAATGAACTCGCTGGAGGGATAAGAATTAAAAGAAAGATTATTGGACCAGGGTATCAAAGAAGTTCATTGGTAGAAGTCGATGGTTTAACGAAGAAGTAATATGATCTTACAGGCGATTTGAAAGGAGGGGAAGTCGAGGTTTAATGAGGCAATTTGAGTTTAAAGGTGAAAGGGGGTGGCAAGATATTGACCACATGGACAGGGAGACAGACTGGGAGAAAGGGGAACGTTAAGGGATTGATCTCTGGTGAGAATTGTACTATTGTACTTAAGGGGTTAGTTTTAGGTATCGTTTCATGGATATACACACAAGGAAAGGTTTTCTGGAACAGAAGAGAGAAATACACCCAGGGACGAATCGAACCTACAACTCGCAAGTTATTAATGCAGTGGCCAAATCCACTGAGTAATGGCGACCCCCCGTATTTACATAGGAATATATGACCGTAAAAGCCACTTGGATTTGCTAGAGGGTGTTTCGTACTCAGTCAAAATGTACAGCTTCGAATAAAACCTTGTTTATTATCGAAGTACGCCTCAGGATTTTGAATAGACATGCCATAAGAAATCGTCTACAACTAACTCTTCTTTATAAAAAGAAATAAAAACCTTGTATTTTATTATTACTATTATTATAAAAAAGCATATACATATTCAGAATGGGGGTGTAAAGGGCCAAACGAACCTGATGCTACAAAAACAAATCCTGAAGTTAACTTAAATCGAAGTAGAAAGTACGTACGTGACCAACAATCTAAAATATCTGCAAACAATAGCATTACAGGTACTGCTCACTTGATAACCTACCTATGTAACGACCACTTGGTAGGAAGGTAGGTAGTTGTCACCCTCACTCCAAACTAATGACAGATTTAACTTGCACCAGCCCACATGTACACGACATTCTTTAGTTGGATCAAGTTTCGAACTCGCTAATCCATGACTGACAACAGGGTAGATAGGTATTTTAATCTACGTCGCACTGGGAGCAACACAACGGACTATTGGCGACGGTCCGGGATCAATTCCGAAGGGAAAGACCGAGGATAACACCTCGTAACTTTAAACCGCTGTCGGATGATGAGGTCAACACCTGAGCTGACAGTTTTCCAAACCTCCTCACCTCTCCAACGTGAGGAAATATGAAGCCCCGAGATACTGCCGAATTTGCAGATTTTGTATAAATACTTAGTGTAGTTTGAGTGCATGTTCTGTGTACGTGAATGTGAGTAAATTTACGCCTTTTATGCCTTTTAGACTAAGCCACAAAGAGAGTGCAGATGTGGTATGTTACAGTTTGGGAATCTGTCACGTGGACCGAGGAATGGAATATTGTCATCTTTTCCCAGAACCTGAAGTAAGTGGATATATTTTGAACCACTCCTTGTATATACTTTTGAATTAACTACCTAAATTTTGATATTTATATATCAACCCTTTAAAAACATTTGTAAAATATTCAGTCTTATGTTTTAACTCATAAAAGACCCAACGTGAATGTAACTTACGATAAGCTCATTAATGAACGACGTCCGGTAAGAATATTTAGATTATTTTTCACGGATCTATTTTAACGTTCGTTTATAGTTGGTTATACACTCGATTTAACGGGTCACTCATCATCATGACTCTTGAATCTCAAAATTATCTTATTCAATTTCGAGAGGCTTTTTCTCTCAAGCTAAATGTAGGTGGCGGTAGTGTTTTGCGGCGAAAGGTGTTTCCTGTACGTAATCCGAACATGACGTTACTTTCGATACGATTTCAGAACTTGACCAACAAAAATTCCGAACTATGAATTCCGAATTGAAAAATGGTAAATGATCGGGGTCATTGCTAATTAGATTAAACACCAAGCGTAACCCAAACAGCGATAAAATGCATTTAATGCTCTAATATGATCATACAAGAGTATTTGGGAAGCGGAAATGAAACCTTAGCTTTTCGTCTTTTTGCTTGTTTGCTCAAAAAATCTCTCTCAATATAGAGAAATAACACGACTTTAAGAATGTTCCAAAGTTAAAAACTACTGACTGACAGAATTCATGTTCCTTTAATCTTCTGAGCGTCATGAAATTTTCCGAGTAGTGTAATATTGCTTTTACGCTGCGACACATAATGACAAAATAACCACATCTATTGGCTGAAAGAATCCTCCAAAAGATTCTATCGTTCAAGAAGGTCAGAACTAGTTAGAAGTCATGTGGGAAAGACTACAAGGAGCAGAACAGATATATACATATAAACATAGACTAAATATAAAAGTAGTGAGCCATGGCAACCTTTTTATGTGTCCTGGACCCTGTGATCAAAATTAGTAACATTACCCTTAGACTACTTTCGTCTACCGGATGGACATCATCATCTAATTGGTCCTCGGGACGGGAGAAGACGCCCATGCATTGTTTCATCATCTGATTGATCAGAGTGACATATAGTAGACTTTGGCGATATCGCCATTTTTGTCACCACTCCATAGAAATACGCATTCACCCATCTTCCCTGTCACAATATGCTGTATTGCCAAACAAGGCGATAAAATGGCAAATCGGTCAACCAAATCAATTTTTCGCAAAGCAGCCACGTGACTACGAGGCGACACATGTTGGTCACACTTTTTGAAGCACCTCTCAATAGCAATGCTCAGTCTACTTATATTTCACGTCTATGCAAGTAAACCTTCAGAGGGTTAGATAAAGTAATCCTACACTCTAAATGGTAACCCAATATCCTGTACTACCTTTTGAATATAAATATTTATTCTACAACACGATTTCTTCTAGGGTGGAATGGAATATGCTATTGGAATGTCCAGAAGTGGATCCAAAGTTCTGCCCTTCTTTCACTGGGTGAGTTATTTTTATATATCTTATTCTCACTAGAACAAAATTAATTATCTTGTATCCAAAATGTGTTATAAACGTGATTATTCGTTACATGAACTCGTTTTGTGAATGGAATACTGCAGGTTGCTCAACGGATATACTCCTCAAAGACTGTTAAAATCTTATATACAAGGTGATTCGAAATTCCTGTATGAACTTTAAGATGAGGTAGAAAACACGAAATTAACTGGATTTGTTGGTTGTATGTCAACAAGTACCACCCGATGTGTTAGAGGATACTTTCCAGCTACGGAAAGTGATTTTAATGTTATAAGTGTTTGGTCAACACTAATTAATTAAGCGCCAAACGTTGCCAAAACGGCGATAAACAGCTTTTAAGGTCAACCCTATGTGTAACATGAAAGAACATTTCGACAGGAGCAGTAAAATCTTCGTATGCCGTATGGTTTGCTTGTTTACATTGGTAATCCCCTCTTACATTTTTTTTTATAGAATGTCATGTTCTTTTCTCTTTCTTTCAGACACTAGTGGAACGCCTTAGCTCTGCATGTGAGCTACCAGGAGTCAGCATGGTTTGCCGAACTATCCAGAGGTAAGGCAGAGCATTTCACTCATACCTTAGTGAAATCACCACATTAGTTACGTAATGCATTTAAGAGCCTTCAGCAATCAATGTTCATTATAAAATCGGGTTATTTTTTCCATGCAGTGTCCTGAACAAAATGAAGCCCTTCATCGATCTGGATGGAGACAGATACAGTATCATAGAAGTAAGACCATTTTTTTCAGCTTTTACAAATTATTCCAACTACGAGTCGACACTGAGCGTCACAAGATTTCCGAGCAGTGCTTTTACCCTACATCTCATTTAATGACTAAATACTGCCTGTCTGCCACAACAACTGTTTCAGGTATAAAGTCTGTCCCTGTGTATTGCCGGGGAAACAGACCTTATGCCATTTTCCATAAGGGATGGTCTTGAAATGTATTTTCAAGTTTGTAAAATTGGTGCACTTGATGACAAATTTGGAACATTTAAGATTTTTACTTGTCGCCGAGAATGTACTAGTAAAATACCTCTTTAAGGCTCCAACATTCGCGAAAAACAAAATAATATTAAATCATTCCGGGAGTATCCTAACTCAAAATGAACAAATTCGGTTCCTATACCACCACCAACCAGACATGGTGTCTGGTGTAATTCTCGTGGCAGACAGACTAACGACATCCATTGACAGAAAGAATGTTAGGAAACATTCTGTAGGTCAAGATGGTCAAAACAGGTTAGAAGTCACGCAGGCAAGAAAAAAACAACAGACTACTGACTTTTTTTCATGTGTACCCTTCAGAGGATTAATAGGTGTTTGGGTCGCATTGTTCCATTAATTATACTTTAATTCGTCCTAGTAAGACCTATAAATTATTAGTCATTGTTTGGGGAAGTATATCTGGTGAACTGTATCTTTCAGATTTTGAATATTTGATAATAGTGAATCTGCTGTCTAGTGCTCTTTTGAATTTAATTCGACAAAATTAATCACAAAAAAGCAGACAAATTTGATTTAGATCCAGTGATTGAAGATTCCAACGTGCCTACAGTGCTGGTCAATATCATATCGTCTTCATTAACTTTCGGCATAACAGCTAAATATATAACTTTGTTCTCCCTCCGTAATGAGTTCCTGAAAACCAGGAACCCTTAAAAGGCCTTAATACTTGCTAAAAGTCCCTGAAAATATAAAAAGCCTTATTTATTTCGCCTGCATTCAAAACCTAAAATCAATGTCACGCGATCTCAGATAAGTCATTTGGACAATTTAAGAAGTTTCATCCTTACACCCGCAGAAACCAATATCAATGACTCTTGACCATGACAAGTATCATTTTGCTGAATGTTACATCTAACTATAGCACCTAAGAAAATTTCTTCATTTGTGTGGTTAATCTCTTTGATGATGTTAAATATAGTCTTAACCTCTGAAGGGTTCACAAGCATAATTCCTTGCAACCTGCAGTCCTTCCTGTATGACTTCCAACCAATTTTGACCTTCTTGACCAATAGAATCTTTCCAAAAGATTATATTATAATGAAATGAGTAATAGAATCGTTTCAAAGGATTCTGTTCCAAGGAAAAGACCAATAGAATCGTTCCAAAGAAAGATTCTATTCAAAGGAAAGGATCGATAAAATCTTTCCAAAGGATTATAATCTAAGGAAAAGAAAAACAATAGAATCTTTTCAAAGGATTTTATTCCAAGGAAAAGATCAAAAGGTTTGGTTTGGTTGGGTTTTTTGGCGCAAGGGCCAGATCTGGCGAAGCTGCACCAAACACCACCTATATACTATATATGTAAATAAAAAAGTCAGATGATAAAAGCTAACTATAGCTTATAAGATTAATGTCATTTAAAAATAAAAACAAGTCTATGTGGTACGGATCTGCTAAAAGTTCATGTACAATGGACTGATATGCACCAAATCGGTTGAGTCTGGTTGTTAAAATCTGGGCCTTTTATTAAGGTGTGTCTGACTGATAAAATAGTGTTGAAATTTTTTAGTGCGACACATTGGAGAAGGTTTCCACGTAATAGATGTTCATGGGTAAAATAGGTGTGTCCAATTCTTGTCAATTTTGTATCGTAATTTCGATTTAAAATCGTTTTTTGAAAACCTTTTCTGGATGGCTGGAAAAAATTTAATTTGTTTTGTATTTCGAGGTCCTAGGTTTTTTCCCAAAATCAGTTTATGGATTGTTGTAAGTATCATTCAATATCTAGAAGTAGGAAAAGACCAATAGAATCGTTCCAAAGAAATATTATATTCTAAGGAAAGGACCAATAGAGTATTTCCAAAGGATTAAAATCTAAGAAAAAGAATAGAATTTTTCCAAAAGATTTTATTATAAGGAAATTTGTAATTCAATCGTTTCAAATTATTCTATTCCAAGGAAAAGATCAATGGAATTGTTCCAAAGGAAGATTCTATTATGAGGGAAGGACCAATAGAATATTTCTAATGGTTGAAAGAATACGTGTATTTTTAAAAAAGATGTGGTTAGTTAGTCATTAAATGTGCTATGGGATAAAAGCAACATTACACTACTTGGAAATCTCACGATGCTCAGAGTATTAAAAATACGCAAAATAGCACTGGAAAGACCTTAAAGTAGCTATAAAGTTTTCTTTTGCGAAAGAGTGGGAACCCTGTCTTGCCTACACTATAGTTTGTAGCTACGCCATTTTGATATCACATCGATCTCATTTAAATATATTGAATGGAACCGTTTTGTTGTCTTTCAGACATTCCGAGGAGATGCATGGAGAGGCCGAGACTGCGACGATGTCAATGACATGATATACCCTGGACGAAGGTTCGTATCTCAGAGTCCATCAAAACCTTTCAAAGCCTTTACTTAGAGAAATATTGCCTCACATCAAAAATAGCTAATGTTGCTTCTTATCCCACTTGGTCTAGACAAGCTAGACCAAGCCCGTGAGTTCATGCACCTTCAAAAAATTAAAGACGAGTCTAGGATTAAAATATAAATAGGTCTAGACCAAGTCCGGTAGTTCGTGCACTTTCAAAAATTCTAAGAGCATAGGATTAAAATATAAATAAACTACCACCGCCAATTGGAGTTTAACTACCTCATAGAATTAGCGATAACTATCGAATGTGGTAACCTTCGTAGGCCTATCCTAATAGCCGTTTGGCGACGAAAATTTTAGTCGCCAATTTGGCAAGGGGCCGGTACCGTGATCTTGAATTTTACCATATAAATTCTCCCTGGACAATCCCAGACAAACAAGGAGGTGACCAGGAGAGGCCTGTTTCATATTGCACTTCCGACAGGTAGAGAAAACCTCTATCCCTGACCAAATGAACTTGATCTTAAATGTCCACTGGTTACACTAGGAGATGGCAGTTTGCAGTACGAGTTTGCAGGTGGCGAATGTCCATTTCTTGGGATTTAATACAAAGAGCTCTGCAGAATATTTCGTAATAAGAGATGTATTTGATTGCAAATTCAGATTCCCTACTTTGCCAAGCTACCTGCCATTTCATTTTTGCTGAGAAAATGAGAAAGGATCCATCGTAAATGTATCATACTGACTAAGTTTATCATACTGACTAAGTTTATCTAGAATATCAATTCCTGTCCTATCTCCGATTTTGTCCCAGTTCTTTCAATATTGGATGGAGCTCTTTAAATATGAATTGCCATTAAAATGTGAAATATACCTACGTGAAGTATCAATATTAGTTTTTTTTTCATTTTAGGCCCATGGATGAAGATATTCTCATGGATTCGAATTGCAACGGGATATTTGTAAGTTCTTTATTAAAATTCGTATTAAAATCGCCCATTAACACTCCAAGTGGTTTCGACTAGATATCTCGTCCATAAAGATATGACCAATTTTGCTAATGACGAGATACCTCGTCTAAACAACCACCAGGAGGGTTAAAAGTGCGTGGCATTAATGTGTTGCCCTATTGGCAATATCTGACCGCGTTTGCAACTATCAGTGATAAACTATCCATCTGCGTCAGTGTATTTACTTAAGCCCGGTGCACATATCCAATTTTAAAACGTGCAGTGCCGCTTATTGGCGGCACCGTAAGTGCGGTCTGAGATAACAGGAGATCAGATAGTGTAATGCACACATACCTAGGGTGACGTTGCGGCGACGTGCATACACCTTTCGTGCAATTTGTGCCGTAGTTCCCACGTCGCCGCACGGTACCACTCCGGTCTTTCAGTACCTTGTTCACCATTGAGCGGTATACATCCGTTATTTTTAAAGAAAATGCGGCGTATTATTTTACATTAAATATTAATATCTTTATAGTAATGGCGGTAAATTTTGATGATTTGGATATAGAATTGTTTATTGGCGAAGTAAAAAGGTATCCTCTGTGAGAAATATGGAATATCGCTGCAGAAAACTATCGTGACCGAACAAAGAAAAGAGGAGCGTGGGTCGGTGTTTGTCGGGTGTTTTGTTTCCAATGGAGGTATGGAGAGTTTCGTCCAGGTATTTCGAGACATAATCTTGCCAGTAATTTTTCCAACAACCTCGTCAAATAATCGGACACTCATTCGGAAGTAATTAAAAAACTTATCTGGGTTTTATCGTAAATCCGCAAAAGGTGTATAAAATCTACTTCTTGTAAGTCTTAAATCACTAAATGGATGTATCCAGTAACGTCTATTTTGTTTCAAAATATATTTCTTGTACACCAAGTAAGCGAAAGAAACACGTTTCCTTCGATAGACATCCATCACAACTGGCCACCAAATGAGTACAGGCGTCATTTCACGGCGACGCCGTACGTTTAAAAATCGAATGTGGCGGGCCTTAAACTAAAGATAAGAAATCAGTATGACTTGCTAGGAAATTTATGGTAAATGAAAAAACACTAAAGTAGCTATTCAATCCAAATAGGCAAAGAATCAGCTGTTATAACATGAGTCCTAAACAAGTTTATGACGCGTTAATTCTTAAAAAGCTTTTTTTACTTTATGTTTATTACGTTGTGTTTTCTACTTCAGGGTCTGAACGAAACTTCTGGACTTTCGTACGAAGAACAGCTGTGTGAGGGAACCAACTCGCAAGGACTCATCTACATTGGCGATTCCATTGGCGCCCATTTCCACGTTCCTCCTGAGTGGCTCACCGCCAAGCGTCTCACAATTGTAAGCCCCTCTTATTCTGAAATGCAGTAACCCCGCGATATATCGATATTTTTCCTGAATTTTGCGAACAGCAGAGGAAATCTCGAGACCGTTTCTGAGTGGTGTGTTGGGAATGCACCTGCACATAGTCATGATAAGTAGGAACAGTATGTCTAACTTCAAATAAGCATTCCCAGCAACAATTTGGGGCCGTCGTGGCTCAGTGGGTATGCCCACTGTGCTAGCACCCTTCGAGTTGTAAGCGGCGCAGGTTCGATTCCTGCCAGGTGCATTCCTCCTAGGGTGTATTTCTCTTCTGTGTCAGTAAAACTTTCATTATGTGTGTCTATTACTTTATATTGTATGTATTGTGTCTGGCGCAGCATGGCCAAAGATGGCCTTTGCGCCATAAAACTCCAATACCCCAACCCAGCAACAATTTTATACTTATTCGGTCTAAGAGGTTCTGCGATTTTTGTGAACTATTTGTAATCAGTTCCTCTTTTTAGTTAAAATAATTGAGGCGTTGACATGGAAAAGCATGTAAGTCACCAAAAATCTGACATTAGTATTTTGGCGGATAAGATAGTAAGAACCCATGCCAGTGTCATGGTTAAAGCCAGTAAGTCGCTAGAAGAAATAGTTTAGTTTCTGCAGCTCTTTTAGTTTATTCAAATACAATTCCTTTTTAACAGGCTCACAAACGTTTTTTGCTTGTCCCTTAAAATTTGGTTTTGTGACTTACATGCTTTTCCATGTCAACGTCTCAATCCATGACAATGCATCACAGTTGTGAGTATGTGAATGTATGGCCATCCCCATTCCAAATAGGGTGTATAAGTGTGCTTAAAATATTTTTAGGTAACGATTCTTTTTAGCATCTCATTGCCCACTCTTGCTCCTCAATATCTCCATATTACTCCTGGGTTCAGCATTGTCCCCAAGATCCCTTCAGCGCCCACTTTGGGAACTAAGGAAATGGCGGTCGCTATAGAAACAGGGCTCTTACATTTTGAATGGGGATGGCCATACATCCATATTGATGACCATGCATACTGAAGGTCATGCAAGCGCTATTCCACCATGCACCTCAGGGCAAGCACCCCAAAGCACTTGTGAAATAGTAGCATAATTTTTTTTAATTATAAAAAAGTCTCCTCTTAAACCCTATCTTAATAGAAATTTTAGTTGCTCAGATACCAAAACGAATCGACTAAAACGCAAAATGTTCTAATTAAATATGAAACAGACGTTGAAGATCACGCCAAAGAATTTGAATTTTAAAATTGAAAAATTAGATATTGTCTGAATAAGTTTTCATGACATCTAGCAACCACAAATTCCGAAGTTTTTCTTTCATGGTTGCCACGGTTTGGCGCCAAAACTTCGAAATTGGCGTCCCTTGGAATATTTTCTTTCTAAAAAATCCAAAAAACATTTTCCCGTCCGCCCATTAGTTTTAAAAAAACTTAATTTTCGTTGAGCTTTGATGAATTTTCAAAAAAGTCGCCAATATTTTTTTATTTAGTAGGTTTTGCTTAAAAAAGATATCCCTAGTCGCAAAGGTTGAAAAATAGTAGCCAAAAGTCGCCTGTGTCACCCCTGATCCTGTAGCTTTCTCCGCATGAATTCTAACCAGGTTTAGAGTTGGACCAAAGCCTTTTCTAACATTCTTTCAACCAATAGATAGGCTATTTAGAAAAAATTTATAAAAGCAATACCTGCCCGAAAATTTCATGACGCTCAGAGGGTGAAAAATAAGTTTATTTTGGGGGAGTAAAAGAGTGTAAATTTCAATCAGAATATATGTTGAGCAAATTGGAAAGTATTGCTCACAAAGGATTTCTCTAACATACAATTTTATAATCAAGACATCCAGAACTTTAACAAAAGAATTCTTTTGCAGGAAATATTTAAGAACTTCAGTTTTGTAGTTGGAAATGAATTAGACTGGCCTCAAACCTCTTTCCCGACAGGTAAAATTGATTGAATTTTCTATTTATTTGTTATTTATAGAAGGCCATCTTTCAAGTTTTATTGCAATGACTTATATTTTTTCTTGTCTAGGTTATCAAAACATATCGTGGCCTATTTTAAATGGTCACACAGATTCCGTCTACTTGCGACTGAGGCAAAGAAACCTTTGCAACCATCGTGATTTCCAGAACATATGTTTCAATGGTAAGGGATTATTTTCATCCTATTGATATTTCGTCTATGGTACGTGTGGTACATTCGGTACACAAAGCCCCAATGTAGACCCATCTTGTAAGATTCTCAGCCACCTGTTCAGATATATATGGTAACTTTTGCTGTGATATCTGGAACAGTTGACTGAAAAATAATGTATTATTTGAAGTTTTAGTTACAAATATTAAAATTATTTGTTATTTATACAGAACAAGCTTTTTTATTTAGAATGCTTTCGGGTAATATTGCCGTCAAGTTGAGGAATTTTACAATTTGATGATACAAATTGAGACAGAGTTGCCGATATTTTTAACTACTGATTGCTAATGAAAAATTACCAAATCTGCAATATTTTTTTACTTCAAAGATATTCGTAAAATAGGTATTACTGGAATCTTATGTTAAGTGAAAAACCACACGCTTGTAGGTTAGCTTATTGGTTCCAACGATACTTTTTTAATATCAGGATCTTTTGAACTAAACTCGTGTACTGCATACAAAACAGAAAAATTTGCTATCACTTTTCAAGCTAGGTAGATATTTTAATTAACGTGGCACTGGAGCAACACAATGGGCTATTGGCGACGGCCCGGGACCAAACCCGAAGGGAAAAGTCCGAGGGCAACACCACTTAATTTTGAACCACGGTCAGATGACGAGGTCACACCTGAGCTGGCACCCCACTCTCCAAACTACCACACCACGCCAACGTGAGGACGTTTGAGGCCACGACAGATTTAACGTGCACCAGCCCCCTTTGTACAGGACGGTCTTTGGGTGGATTCGAACTCGCAACCCTCCGGTTGCTAATCCGTTACTCTTCCAACCTGGCTACGCATCCCCCTATGACTTTTGAAATCACTACAGTAAAAAGTTGTCACGGTCATGAAGATTAAATTGATTCCCGGAAAAAGAAATAGTATCGTCTTATATACAGAATACCTGCTGAATCTGATGTACTGAAATAATCATGAAGTCAAGAAATTGACTTTTTCGATGTGTAACTTAAAAAAGCCTTCACTAAGAAATCCGCCTTTCTGCGTGGACTCTAATTGTAATTTTGGTAACTCATTTCTGAAACACGCCGATCTTTCACTTTATATATTAATGATGTCGCCAGTAAAATTACCATATTCTGCATACTAATCAAGAAGGCGATATCTTCATGTTTGGTCAAGGCTTGTTGAAATACTAAAAATATAAAAGTATCTTACCTCATGTATCTCAAAAAAACTGTTAAGCACTCAAACAGTTGGTCGAGTTACCATACTGTTATCTAATGTTGTGAAGTATTTGACACTCGAATAAGCAAACTTATTAACTGTAATTCTTCGGAAGTGCGTTTTCTGACGCTCAATGCTTGTTTTTATGATGAGAATGAATACAATGTCATTGTAATCCGTTTGAACTAAAATATAATACAGCCAAAATGCTGAGAAATTTTTGACCTAAAAACTAAGTCTATAAACGCCTGAACTGTACTACTCTAAGCCGACGATATATAGTCCGGCTCTGATAGAATCGTGGTTCGTTATGTTATTGGCAGGTTACAGAATGCGTTCCCACAATTGGCGTTCTTAGTTCTGGCTCTGAGTTTATCGGTGGTGCCGAATGATAGCAGCGATAACGAATTGGCGAAAGAAATAATCACCTTTGGCGATCGCCATTCATGATTTGAAGTATGGCAGCCCTTTCCTCATACCATCTCTACAGGTACGGGTTTATATGAAAAAAGATCAAAATTGGAAATACTGCCTTCTTGACCATTGTGCTACTCCGGTGAGAAGGCAGATGACCTTGAAGAAGTCCAGTTGTATAAAGGTGGCTAAGCTCGTCAGAAGATAGTATGTTGCCATACACAAGTGTAAGGCGAGCACCATTGGTGATTATTTGTTTCGTCAACTCGCAACCCCTGCTAAAGCTAAACAATAAACTCGACGCCAGAAACCACGCTAAGGACGCGAATTATGAGAACGCCATTGTTTACGTATAACCTACCCCCTAATCTAACGAGTCGATTCGTCCAACTCTCTGGAACTAAAATATAGCACTGTAGTATTCTGAGTGTTTCTTCTCCGCGGTTTCTTTGTTGTGTTTCTCCAGAGTGAAGTTAATTAAAATATCTCTCCGGGTTTTTTTTCTCTTGTCTAGTTGTAAAATTACTCCAACTTTAACTTATTTAAACCGATTTATATATCTGTTTTTACACAGGTGCTACATCCGGAACAATGCTTGCATATTTGAAAAGGTAAGAATTAAAACATCTATAAGTTTTGCACTCCAGTGTACGATTTTACCTATACTTTTTGTGCTTATTTTTTTTAAATGGAACTCTTTCCTTGCAGCATTGCAAGAAATCCCCAAATTGATAAACCCGCAGTTGTTTTTTACGGTATGATGGGAAACGATGTTTGTGAAAGGTAACTCGAATCTTTATATATTATATATCTAACCCTTATTAAATAAACATGCTAAGAGCTTTTATAAATATGTGAAAAGTTCGAAACCAAACCAAGCATCAATTTTTCTTAGGTGGATGAGTTCCCTCGAGGATCTAACAACACCTGAGGAATTCAGAGCAAACGTCTTAGCTACTATGGATAATTTGGTAAGACACAGATTTATTTTACTGCTTAACCATTAACCCTTCTTGTGATTGTTTCGACAAGGTATCTCGTAATTAGAAAAGGTGACCGGATCTTTACAGACGAGATATCTCGTTATTAGAAGAAAACTGACCAGATCTTGATCTCGTCATCATAAACAAATTGTCAATGTAGATCTTGATGACGAGATATCTCGTCATTAGCAAAATTAGTCAGATCATGATTGTCGAAATATCTCGTCGAAACCACTTAAAGGGTTAACAGCGTGAGTTATTTTCAAACAAAAAATTACTTTTTAGCTTTGTGCGTTTATATAATTTAGAAAATATACATGAAAATGAAACTGAAAAACATGTTCTCAAAAATATGCATAGGTCGTTGAATGTAGGACAATTCCTTATTATTCAAAATGTTTACAATATTATAAAGACAGCTATTTTATAAACTTTACAAGGTCCCAAAACATTACTAATCACTAACACGGAAGACAATTCTGAACTACGAATTCATTTAACGCTTTCAGTGTCTCAATGCTGGTTATAATTCTACCAAAGGGGATTACGAATCGGCCGACCTTAGGAATTGCGGGGCCGATTCTATCAATACCTAATCCCCTAAGTCTATCCAATCCAAAAAAGACACATCGATACCATAAAAAAGTTTACTCTCAGGCAGATTAAAGACCATCAAAAGATCCGAGGACACTTCGTAATTTTGAACCATGGCCACATGACGAGATCAACACCTGATCTGGCATCCCACTCCCTATACTTCCACACCACGCCAACGTGAGGACATTTGAGGCCACGACAGATTTAACGTGCACCAGTCCCATGTACACGACGGTCTGGTTGGATCTAGTTTCGAACTCGCAACCCTCCGGTTGCTAATCGGCGACTCTTCGAACTGAGCTACCGGTTGGGCTAAAATATACTCTCGATCTCATCCCAAATGTTAACACAAAAAATAGTTATACAGATTTTTACATCTACCGAATCATCATATGACATTGAGCATTTGGAACTTGTCAAGCTGGATTTAATAGCAAAGCTCACTTGTGCCGTTCACGATTATGTAAGAGCTAGGGCCCATACGAGCACAAAATATTGTGACGTACGTAGATGGTGAATCGAAATCAACAACTCACAGCAGCCCATTTATCCTCGTGAGACTTTATACCACTATGTGGGGTATTCTACACAATCAAGATAAGTTTACCTCAAGTATAAATGCTTTCTTGCTTCAATAAATGCGAGGATGAAATTCCTAACCAAGCACTTCAGTCTACTAAACGAGTGCTCTAACACAGACGTGAAATATAAGTAGATTGAGCATTGCTATTGAGGACCTTCAAAAAGTGTGACCAATATGCCGACTAGTAGTCACGTGACTGCTCTATCAAAATTGGTTGGCCGATTTGGCATCTTATCGCCTCGTTTGGCGATACATTTGACAGGGCATATGTGTGAATGCGCATTTATATAGTGGCGATAAAAATGACGAAATCGCCAGCCTACTATGTCGCGTGGATGAATCAATGTGGGCGTCTTCTCCCATCCCGTGAACCAATCAGATCATGAATGTTCGTTTCAACTTGGCAAACGAAAATATGTTACTAAGTACTGAGGATCTAAATTTCAGATAACTATAAGGTACTGAGTATTAATACGTACTAAAAGTCACGTAACGACTAGTTTGGGCCACAGGATCCTAGACACAAAAAGGAAACCATTGCTCACTCTACTTTTATATTTCCTCTATTGTTCTAACCACTGCGGTACTGAGTAACTGACCCGAACTGACCCAATCACACTAGTATGTCTGTCAGAATCTGCTCTCCGTTTTCGGATCAAACCAATGAGCATCGAAAAAGGGAGAATGATTGACAGGTTTAACACTTCCTGTTCTTGTCGCTGATTGGTTCGACGACAAAAATCAGTGAAGATTGACTTCAGTGAGACTAATAATTTTCCAATGTCCATTTCAGCAAACCATCTTGCCCCCTGGAAGCCACGTTCTTCTGATTGGTCTCGTGAACGGTAGCTTCATTTACGACACCATGGCAGAACGGCTGCACCCAATCGGAATGCACCACGGCGACGTCAAGTACCGCGATGTGTACGAATGGTTCAACTGTATGAGGATAGGGCCTTGCTTTGGATGGATGAACAGAAACAAAACCATCAGGGATGCAACGACACAGGTAAGAAGCAAGTGGTTATAGTCCGGCTTTGGCATTTGTATTACGTGGTTTCGAAATATTTAGGGTGCGGGCACACATATACAGGGTGTCCCAAAAAGGTTGTTCCGCGATTTATCTTTTTACCATTTGGAGATAGGTAGGCAATGTAAATTGCAGAAGTACACCAAATAAGGTAAGTAATTAAGATATTGTGAATAAAATTATCACGTGATAACAATCTAAGCGGATACAGTTTTTAATTTTATACGACCCCTCTAGATAAAAATCCGAGATAGCAAAAATGTTCCTTACCTGTATCCCTATCGTTAGCAGAAAACTACATTTCTGTAGGTTGAATATTAACGGATATACAAGAGGTTCCATTTTAAGGGGTCCGTATCTAAATTCAGGACGGAAACTGACCCATTGCCAAAAATGAAGAGCTAAGTTCTGCATTGCTGCAGATGGAAAACATTTTGAACATGCGTTGTAAATTTCTTTTTATTTAAACCATTTTTTTATACAATATTTTTATTAAAAATTACATTGTCTACTATTATTCATTGCGATTTTCATCTGCAGTTGCAATACATTATTTTGCACAATGTTGCACTTTCTGACCGAAAAAAAAAATGCTTTTTAGCATAATGTATACGGTCCCTAATCTGACTGGTTGAACAGCTGTGCACAAGCGGTATAAGTCAACTTTTTTGAGTCATTATGCCTCCGTTACTGTTCAATCTACAGAAATGCAGTTTTCTGCTAACGATAGGGATGCAGGTAAGGAACATTTTTGCTATCTCGGATTTTTATCTAGAGGGGTTGTATAAAATTAAAAACTGAATCCGTTTAAATTGTTATCACGTGATAATTTTATTCACATATTTTAATTATTTACCTTATTTGGTGTACTTTTGCAATTTACATTGCCTACCTATCTCCAAATGGTAAAAAGATAAATTGCGGAACAAACTTTTTGGTCAATTGCGGAACAAACCCTGTATATTTTAGGTCAGTTCTTCCCAAGCTTTTCACTGCAAGGATCCCACGATAATCAAAATCTGAGCATAAATTATTTATGAATGAATAAACATTGAGGGCGCTAGTGTTTTGGTTGGTTTCTCATTCTATGGTAGTGGTTCCCGAACATTTAAGACCAAGAACCCCCTCGTAAATTAATAATTTTCAACGGGCTATTGGCGATGATTCGGGACCAGTCCCAAAGCGAAAAATCCGAGGTCAACACCGTAATTTTGTACCACGGTCAGATGACGACGAGACAAGAGCAAGCATCCCTTTCTCCAAACTTCACACCACGCCAACGAGAGGACATTTGAGGCCTCGACAGATTTAACGTGTATCAGCTCCCATGAGCACGACGGTCTTTGGTTGGATCGAGTTTCGCACTCGCAACCCACCAGTTTATAATCCGCTACTCTTCCAACCGGGCTACCGCGGCACCATTTTGTGTAGAAAGACTGCAAATATGTTTCTGCAAAATTGCTGACTGTCGACTTCAGAATAAAGGGTAGTTTTGCAGCATGCCGAAGCATGTATTTAGTCTTCGCATAAAACTGAAAATTCATTTTCAGGATACGTTCATATAGTGATAGGTCTTCACCCATAGTTTTCTACCATAGGGGTTTTCACCAAGTGCTAGTTTGAATAACACTGAACAAAGCTGTTAAAGCTATTAACATTTCTGCGTGTTTAATAATTTCGTCTGAACTATTTCCAGAGAGCTGTTGAGCTGACTAAAGTTTTAGAAGATATAGCAGCAACAAAGAAATACGATTCATTTACAATCAACTTTTTGAGTAATCCACTGGCAACAGGTAAGTTTATAAAAGCAATCCTTCTCAATAGTTTGTTTAATAATCTATACACTTCCATGATCCTTAGATAATTTGACAAGACTGGTAACATCGTTATTGCTTGTTAAGTTTACCAAGTGCGCCATTTTGAATTTATTTTAATGCATGTCTTTATAGAACCATTGTTTTGTACAAGTGAATTTTTATATTACTTTGAAACGAAATCATTATGCTCAGAATACATTGAATGCTGTTCTAATTGTAAATGGAAGAACAGATGCCAATCATCAGATTTTGTGGAATGATTACGAATTTTCAACAGCCATTACGACGAATGGTAAAATCTCAATCGATAGATTCTTTGAGCAAATGAGTTATTTTCCGGTAATTATATTTCAGTACTATGACCAATGTATGTAAAAAGAAAATTTCAATTTATTTTATCACATTTAAATTTAGAATGAATTTTTTAATAACTTTCCTTTTGGTAGGTATTTAATTAACGTAGCACTGGAGCAACAAAACGGGCTATTCACTTTCCTTTTGGACACAGGGCCGTGGTAGCAAGAGTAGCGTATTAGTAACTGGAGAGTTCCGAGTTCGAAACTAGATCCAACCAAAAACCATGTATGTGGGGGGGGTGCACGTTAAATCTGTCATAGCCTCAAATGTTCTCGTTGGCGTAGTGTGGAAGTTTGGACAGTGGGGTGCCAGCTCAGGTGTTGACCTTCCAGAATCAGGATACCAGGTGTCATTTGAATCCTGGTTCTAAAATACTAATTGTCTTCGGATCTTTCCCTTCAGGATTGATCCGGACCGTCACCAATAGCCTGTTGTGTTGCTCCAAAGTGCGACGGTAATTCAATTACCTACCTCTTAACAGAATAACCTGTCATCTCATTTCAAATTCTAAAATAGTTAATCAGTTTTCATTTCTGAGAACAGCCAAAGAATGCTGTACTTTTTCAGAGTAGGAATTTATGCAAATTTTCGGTAGCATCTGAATGCTTTGATAATGTAGTATATTTCTACATTTAAGTAAAGTCGTAAATCAACAGCTGTGGAATTCAGAATTTTACAACTTTAATTTCGATGTCAAAAATTAGTTAGATTGTCTGTCTGAATTTAATTTTACTTGACATTTTTAATAGTTTACGCATTCTTTTCCTCATAACATACAATGAACTGATAGATATTACTTCTGCTTTATCATTTCCAGTCATACAGCAATGGGAAAAGGAAGGCTTTGAATTATGGAAGCTCTTGGAGCCTGTTGATAGTTTACATCCAGTTCAGGTAATTATTTCATTTGGTATGAGGCTTTTTGTCAAGCTAAGGGCCAGATTCAGCTGTTAGGGTTACCACAGTAATAAGCTCAAATGGTTGTGACGTCACATGATCATCAATTGACCAATAAAAGAAATGTAAACAGAATTAAGAAATGTAAACAGATATGTTGTCCAGAAATGTAAACATAAAATGACAGCATCGAGCGAACTCGTGAAGCGTAGTAGAATATCCTATCAGTGAATCGAGTATACACGATCGAGTCATTTCAGTTGCATCGGAACATCGGTGTTAAGCCACGACCAATCGAGTTTCAAGGCGAAATGATCGAGAATGTTGCAGTGGAATCTGGCCATAGTGGCAGAACGGGTTTCTTATGTGTTCCGAAAGGGCTGTCAATTGACTTCAAATACAATTTGAGTTTCGCCAGTTAAAATGTCAGACTGAATTCCGAATTAACATCATGGTTGGTTTATCAACACCAATTGGATAAAATGTCAAACTTCGCCAAAACACATTTTGAGGTAATCCCAATATGTGAGCTTTCGTAAAATCTTCAATTTCCGTCTGAAACTTAACAATTGTGTCGACTTTTAAGTACTATGATAGGCTTTTTCTGTTTAGCTAAATGCAGGTGGTTGATTTTAGGTTTTATGGTGCAAGGGCCATATTCGGACAAGCTCAGCCAAACACAAGACATCAAGTAAAAAATGTCATGAAAGGGAAAAGAGCGATTATAGCAATGAATGAAAGCAGGAAAAGATAATTTGGGTATTCAGGGAGTGCGACTCCCGTGTTTACTAAGCCCCACGGGAAAAGAAAAGATCACTAGAGTACCTCGGGTTCATGAAGTCCATACACACCTAGTGTCCGAGGGCGTTTTTGTGGCGAACGGATTCCTGAACGGATTCCAGACGTGACGGCTTGTTTTAAGGTTTTTAGCTCGTCAATAGAAATTCCAAATAAATTCAGAATTGATGTATGGCTTATTTAATTGGTCGATGCCAATTAAACGCCTCAGTCAAACCAGATTGAGCAGAAATCCAAATGAGCTGACCTGACGCTATTTTTAACCAATGACCCCATATGCATCCCCGAAATTTGATGAGTCATCATGTGGGGGTGAGGTGAGGGTGGTGTTAACATGTGTGCAATAAAATAATGTCTGCTTTGTAAATAGTACACGGTATGTTATGACACTTCTAAAAAAATGCGCGACCAGTAAAAAGTAAAAATACACCTAAAAAGAGGTTATTGGAAAAAGCAAAATTGTTTTATAGAGAATGACCAGTTCAGTATAATTCAAATTTGTATCTGGATGTACCACATTAACTTGATTAGTCTTCTGTAACCGGTATCGAGAAAGCATTCTATACCAATAGGGTATCTGCGATACCATTCAGACAGGTAGCAAATGCTCGTTGTACCTGTTATCCAAATTGGAAAGCAGGCCGCGGTAGCCCGGTTGGAAGAGTAACAGACTAGCAACAGGAGGGTTGCAAGTTCGAATCCAACCAAAGACCGTCGTGTACAAAGGGGGCTGGTGTATGTTAAATCTGTCAGGGCCTCAAATGTCCTCACGTTGGCATGGTGTAAAAGTTTGGAGAGTGGGGTGCCCGCTCAAATGTTACCTCGTCATATGACCGTGGTTCAAAATTACGTGGTGTAGTTCTCGAATCTTTCCCTTCTGGAGTTGATCCCGGACCATCGCCAATAGCCCGTTGTGTTGCTCCAGTGTGACGTTAATTAAAAATTCCAAATTGGAAAGCAGTAGCCCAGTTGGCAGTCAAGGATTAGCGAGTGCAAAACTTGGTTTAACTAAAAACTGCCATGTACATGTGGGTTTGTGTAAGTTAAATCTGGCGTTAGTTTGCCAGGTCAGATGTTGACATTATCTGACCGTGGTTCAAAATCAAAGTGGTTGTCCTTGGCTCTTTCCCTTTGGGATTCCTGGGCCCTTGCCAATAGACCATTGTGTTGCTCCAGTGTGACGTAAATTCCTACCTACTAAACTGGAACAAATATTTATTACTGTGGTAACAAGATAGAGTATTAGTACAAGATGGTAGATCCTTAACAGTCGCAACTGCCTCCCTGAAACATTTAAAAATAACTACAAATGTACATTGAAGCAGCATAAATCAGAGTTTAGCTTACCAGAGGTAAAATGCCACTTAGATTTATTAAAACAGTCAAAAAAATCATTAAGGATGTTCATTTTGAAAATTGGCCATTTGATTCGAATAAAATCGGAGAAAAAATATTAGGCCCCTTCAAAAATTATTTTTTAGTATGTACCCCTGATTTAGACTGATATGAATTTTTTTTTTGCTTATAGGAAGTTTTACCTCTTATCACTCAGGCCATGTGGGAGGAAATTGCAAAAAATTATCCGGAAGTGTTAGGGGATGTGAACCCTAACAATCCAATCATCGAAAATTATTTTGGAAATCAAGGTGGACATTAACAATTGAACTTTTTTTTAAACAGTCGTTTCACCTGTAAGAACATGTTTCATCTGTATTATAGTTGCATACTATCATCAATAGGAATTCATAACTTTGTCATGGATTATTTATATAATGTACATATATTCTTCAATAAAACATTACTTGTGCCATCATTGCAGTTTTTCATTCTACTGCCAAGAAACATTCACTATGTATTTCCTGCTTTACATAAAGAATTTTTCAATATTGTTGTCTTCAGAATAGAACTCTATTTTAAACCAGTATGATCTGGCTCTGAAAACTAAAAATATAGGTGGCGTGTACATGGAGGGCCAAACAAAAGAATATGTCCAGAGCCTTGATACACTGGTTGAATTATAATATAGAATAGAATTAGGTAACTGGCTCATGAAGCAAACAAAATTTAATTTATAAAAATTTACATTTGACGAAAAGGTAACATAAATATGTAACTTACGTTAACGGAATTAGAGACATAATGAAGTAGCACGTTTGAATCTTGCGAGACAGAAAAGTGGAAAGAGTTTTCATATTCACGCACAGCTGCTTAGTTTCATAGCAGTTTATGTTGAGGTTTCTGCAGAGCAGTTACAAAGAATGTTCAAAGGGAGTATTCACCAATAGGTAGTCTTCAAAATAGGAAGTGTCACACAATGGTGTAAACTTTATGAACTAAACAAGCAGGGGAGTGTTAAAAAACAATGATTAACTGGACAGACAATTGGTCTCTCAAAATATTAAAAATTACACAGGGGTTAATTCAAGGAGAAACTGAGAAAATCCGAATTTCTGCTTCTTGGGAATGAGATCTTTTTGGGAGGCTGTGATAATCTAGTGCCTGAAAATGTAAAGATCACCAAATCCTGGGAGGCAGCAAGATTATTGCCAGATCCAGCCCAAAAATCGACCCTGTCATGCCAGTGGTATATCTTAATCACCTCCAAATTTAACTCTGACCCCCTTGTATATAAAACACCATAACATTCCAGAGTCAATCCTGACAAGTTGCAAAGGCCATATTTGGCCATGCTGTGCCAGACACAAGACATACAATATCAAGTAATAGACAGACACACAATGAAAGCTTTGCTGACACAGAAGAGAGAAATACACCCAGGGAGGAATGCACTTGACAGGAATCGAACCTGCGCTACCTACAACTCAAAGGTTGTGAGTGCAGTGGACATACCACTGAGCCATGACGGCCCCATGACACAATGGAAAAGATGATATATTTCCAATGGCAAGGTTGCCACAGCCAAGACACTTGTGAAATAATAGCAAATAAAGCCTTCTTTTGAACCCAATTTTAGTTACTCAGATACAAAATGAATCAGCTATAGACAAGATGTGCTAATTAAGTATGAAACAGATGTTGAAGAATTCGAGAAATTTTATTTTCAAATTAAAAAACTAAATATTTTGTTAGTAAGGTTTTCATGACAATCTAGCAACCAAATTTCCATGTTTTCTTTCATGGCTGCCATTGCATGGCGCCAAAACATTTGAAATTGGCATTCCTTGCAAAATTTTCTCTAACAAAATATTCAAAAAATATTTTTTCAGTTCGCTACTACATAAAAAGGGACTAAATTTTTGTTGACCTTTGGTGAACTTTCAAGTTGCCAAAATTTCCAAATTAGTAACTTTTGAGGCGATTTAAAAAAATATACTTAGTCGCTAAAGTTGAAAAATAGTAGCAAAAGTCACCTGTGGCAGCGATAAACATGCAAAAGTGTCAGAAATAGTAATGAATATTTTTTTAAATCAACCAATGCAGTATGATTAATTGGGTTATATAAATACAATATTAGACACGATGCATTTACACTGAGAAATATTTTGGTAGGTAGGTATTTCAATTAACGTCACACTGGAGCAACACAACGGACTATTGGTGACAGTCTGGGGACAATACTAAGGGGAAAGATCCAAGGTTCTCCAAACTTCCACATGACGGCAACGTGAGGACATTTGAGGCCATAAGATTTAATGTGCACCAGCCCCCTTTATATATGACGGTCTTTGGTTGGATTCAAACTCACAACCCTCCAGTTACTAATCTGCTGCTCTTCCAACCTGGCTACCTCGGCCTTAGAAATATTTTGGTTAAAAATAGGTTTTGAAAGATTCATTACTCTGCAAAACCTTTAAGGGAGGTGTTGATTTTGAACAGAAAATGCCAAGTGTATTCTGCCAAACATGAACAAAATGTTTAATTAAATTCAAATTTCCGAGCTTACCCAAGGGAAACAAAAACGGAAAAGTATATGGATCATGAAATAATAGTGTAGTTAAATGTAAAATTTCACTGACTTCAAAATCAAACAAATTAGTTAAGTGTGTAAATGCTTTCAAATCCTCACAAAATCCGATCTGTAAGATTTTTATTTATTGGTATTGTGCTCTATAATGTACTGTAGTTTTGTAGCTCAGCATTCACTAATCTTGTCCCACTTAAATGACAAAGATCAATTTCTTCAATTTTCAACTAAAAAGTGGTCAAATTTAGAATTTTTCGGGGTTTTTTAATGCCCATGACCCACCTACAAGCAGAATTTCAAGCCAATCCATTGATAGGTGTTTGCAAATAAGTTACATATCTAGTGCTTGATTTTTTGTGAGGATAAATGGAATAAATCCCCTAAAAGAAGGTTATCTGACTGTCTTAGAATGAAAAGGTTCCACACACCATATATATACCTGCCAACCTCCAAGAAAAAAATCTGGAAGATTTGTACAACCACAAAAACCAATGCACAAACAACTGTCAAAAAACGAATACCTAAAATTAATTCTTAAAATAAAAATAATTAAAGGACACCAAAATTAGGCTTTATGAAAGCAATTTAAAACAGAAAAGGTAATCCTGCTCTCTACTGCTATATGCTTGGTGTCAGTTTGAACTCAGCTAAAACAATTTGGCAATATTACACAAAACAATGTAAATTATATGCAAAAACGATCAATTAAACATTTAAATGAGTTTTAGAGGTGCATTTACAGGTTTTTCATGAAAATTAGAGCCAAAAAAGGCTTATATACCAATCTGGCAAGGACCGCAGTGGAAGAGTAACTAGAGGGCTCCGAGTTCGAATCCAACCAAGCAGTCGTGTACAAAGGGGCTGATGCATATTAAATCTGTCATGGCCTTAAATGTCTTCACGTTGGCATGGTGTGGAAGTTTGGAGAGTGGGGTGCCAGCTCAGATGTTGTCCTCATCATCTGACCGTGATTCAAAATTACGAGGCGATATCCTTGGATCTTTCCCATCAGGATTGATCCAGGACCGTCACCAATAGCCCGTTGTGTTGCTCCAAGTGTGACGCTAATTAAAATACCTACCTAGCCAATCTGACAACCACCGATTTTGGTGTTTATCTTCTTTCACTGTTGTCACGGGTGCCAAAACTTTGAAAATAGCATCACTTGAAAATTTTCTCTCGATGAAAAATCCAGAAAATACTTTTTTCCCCACTTGGAAAATCAGAGTTAATTCATAGCCAAACAGCCTCGGCAAAAATACTTGACAACACAATGACACAGAATAAACTTACATTTTTATTGGAGGTTTACGTAACTTAGTATAACATATACACATGGGAATTTACTTTACCACAAAATGAGCAAGGGTTTATTTTGATCACCTCGAAGCAACCCAAACAATGTGGACATTGAAGAAGCATTTTAAAAGTTTCATAAAGAATTTCATGCGTTACACAGAAGACCAGAATGGATGATGACCACCTCTCAGAGCTAGGACTAAATGTAGAACGGAGCCACCAGTAACTTTGTAGTCAGCAGCTGTTTTGTCATCGTTCCTGTCAATGAAAAATAACATTGTCTTTAACTACAACATTTAACAGGATTCCCTCTCCTTTGCATAAACATAACCCCAGAACATTCCAAGAACTTCCTAAAAAATTTTCAAGGACATTCGTTAATGAGAATTTCGAGACTGATGAAATCTGACATGTGAAAGACTAAGTAGAGATGTAAATTTCTCGGTAATAATCTTTTGGAGAATATTCTAGAATTTTATTCTAAAGGCAACCAAAATTTAAAACACCATGCAATATAATTTTTTATTGATGGAATACATCAATAAAAAAAAATCATGAATTTAAAATGTTGTATTTCATAGGCTAACATTAGAAATGAAGACAAAAATTTCAGTTATTTTTGTATTCTGCTCTTCTAATTTTGCTCCATGTGTGAATCATTTACTTAGTTTACAATATACGTAGTTATTTTCGAATTGACTCAGAATTCATTTGTACAATATCCAGAAGCAATAAGTTTAATGAGTGAGCTAGACAAGTATATGCAGAAATAAAGAGTTATGTGTTACTTGTATCTCTAAACTTTAACGTGGCAGTAGCATTATCAGTAATATATGAAAAATATATAATGGTTTTCAATAAAATTAAGAATCATAAATAATTTCTATAGAATAGTGCTAAAATATATTGTGAATGATTCATAATATAAACTTCATGTTCATTTCTGCAAACAATAAACTGTAATTTCCTGAAAAATGAGGTTTTAAATAGAAAATTTCTGATTATCCAAGTTTTAATGTTTGGAGATAATTCTCAGAATATTGTCATTCGCAAAGAATATTCTTTGCTAACTCTTAAGATATTAAAATTTTATGTACAAATATTTTTAAATATATCAATTCAGGGTACAGAGAAGCATGCTTTACAATTTTGGTAAAGAAGACAAATCATTGTTATTATACTTACCTATTCATTCTTACTCTTTAACTTTCATCTATTCGAAAAATTTTTTAACTTAAAGTAGAAAAAGAAAACGGCAGCTGTCAGCGAAATGCCTGAAATTTTCCAGTTCTGTATGTCTATGACATCTGTATGTCTACGATACAGCGCATGTATCAGGAGTAGTGGTCACAATTTCAAGCAGATTTTAAATGTAATTCATTGCAGTATTTACTGATTAATATTTGTACATGTGATTCAATTTGTACATTTATTTAATGACGACAATTTTGATTTCATTTCGTCATGTCAAGCAGTTGATGGCGTTTTGTCTCAAATAAAGCTTTGTTTTGATGTTTCATGCCAGCCCTGTTTTTGCACTGAATAAGACAGCTTGTGTAGAGAAATGGAAAGCATGTAACCGCTTCACTTGTGACCATGCATTCTATGATGCAACGTGTTTGTTTAGGTGTGTTCTATCATCCCTGAAAGTTTGTTGCATTAATTTTGAAGTACCCTGATATATACACACATATACAGGGTGTTATCAAAATAATGGAAACACACTGGATTTATAAGGAATCCTTTACTAATATGGCGTAGGACTGCCTTTGGCATGTAATATAGCTTGAATTTGCCTGGGAATCAAATCATACAAGTGCTGAATAGTGTTTAGAGGAATATTGTACCATTCTTCATGGAGATATTGTAAAAGTTCCGGGAGAAATTCCAGTGGAGGATATCGATTCCGGATTGAACGCTCTAAAATAGACCATAACGGTTCGATTATATTGAGGTCGGGGGACTGTGCTGGCCAAGGTAGATGTTTCAGTTCATCAAACCATGATTGGACCAGTCCCGCTGCATAAATAGGAGCATTATCCTGGAAAATTCCATCTCCTGCAGGAAACAAAGTTTGCATCATAGGATGGACCTGGTCAGCTAAAACTTATCTATACTTCTCCCCAGTGATCCTTCCTTTCAGGGTTACGATTGGGCCAGCAGAAAACCACGACATGGCTGCCCATACCATGACAGATCCACCTCCATGCTTGACAGTTGGAAGGAGACAATCACGATCATACGCTTGTGCAGGTGTCCTCCAAACATGCACCCGTCCTGTTGTGGGGAAAAGTGTGAAAGATGATTCGTCTGACCATATAACTGTCTTCCACTTATCAATCGACCAGGTTTTGTGGTTGTCGTACCACTGTAGACGACGTTTGGCATTAACATCTGTGACAAGTGGCTTGGGAATTGCTACTCTGCAGTAAATGTTCTATTTATGAAGGTGCCTCCTAACTGTAATTATTGACACTGGAGAATCCAGATGCTGATTGAGCTCTGCGGTCACTTTGGCTGCAGTTGTTTTCTTTTTAGACATTACAATCCGCTTCAATACCCATCGGTCTCTTTCACTCAGCTTCTCCTTCCGTCCACTATTTTGCTTTGCCAAGCTTGTTTTGCCGCGCTATGTGTACGCTGTCATGACTTTAGACACCGTACCTCTAGAAACGCCTAAAAGCTGGGATGTTTCGGTCACAGTTGCTCCAACTAGTCGGGCTCCTACAATTTGGCCTCTTTGAAAGTCTGTGAGGTCTGACATTTTACGCTTTTGACAAAAATCCACGACGTATACAACTTCAAAGCTACCTCATACTACCATGATATATAGTACTTTTTATATTAAAAAACACTGGTAGCTAGGATTACATTTTAATGCTTACGAAACGCATTCTTAAATGTCACTTTTATTCACAGGTGTTTCCATTATTTTGATAACCACCTGTATATCAGCACTGTATTATAGAGATTACTTATAGTTCAAACATTTATTGAAAACCATGATATATTTATCATATATTACTGATAATGCTGCTGCCTCGGTTGTTTAGAGATACAATAAGCAACAAATATACCTATGTTTCATCATAGTTTCATAGCACACACATTGAACTTATTTGTTGGGGATATATTAAAAGAACTCTATGAGTGAACTCAAAAATAACTACACATTGTCAAGTAAATAGTTCACACTTTCAGCAAAATTGTTGAAAAGAAAAGAACAAACTAACTGAAATGCTTACTTTTCTTTACTTCTAATGTCACCTTACCACCTTTTAAACTTGTGTTTTTTCATTCATGTATAAATTCATCGATAAAAAAATATATTGCATGGCATTTTTTTTATACCTTTAAAAGAATTTCTTCTCTTAAAAAATATTCTCCATGAGATTATTACCGAGAAATTTACATCTCTAACAAGAAAATACTCGTCCATTCTAAATACTTAATCCAAGGCAGAACTTTTGCCTCTTAAAGAAAATTGAAGTGTAAAGTCAAATAGAGGGTATTTTTTGCACTCACATTTGTTTTCCACTAAAAATCAATCTTTGTTGAGCTGGGGGAATACCTTCTTTCTCCTCTACTCTTTCCTTTATTCTTTCCACCTGGATAAAGATAGGATGCAATGTTAAAAATTACAAATATAAAAGATTTGTATATGTTTGTTCCAACTTCGGATGAAAATCCCCAAGAGGGAAAAAGGTGAAAGAATTTTCCCCTCCCCGAGGGAGAGATTAGATTAAGAATGGATATTGGAGTAAGGATGTGCTTTACTATTGATTTGGCAACCAGCCGTGTATTTCTTTATGTTGTGTGCTTGCAATAAATGTTTTTTACGTACAATTTGGATGGATTTTTCCCTGACGAAAATTCACTTGATTTTGCCACATAATTTAGTGACCCAGACGTGATTAATTTTGGATTGTGACAACCTTGTGTAATGATAGTGCTAATACATGGTCACATGGAATTTGAGGTAGATCCCTTTTAATATAAATTAATTGAAATTGAATAATTGATCTAAACCTGAATCCTGATATATTAAAGCGAAAAAGAACTAGTGTCAAACAACTTTTTACCAAACTTAACACAAAAATAATAAGCACTATAAATGAACAATTGTGTGAAAAATACACTAAAGACCAAAAGCTTGATTATCTTTATGATCAAAAACATCAATTAATAGAGAAAATTGAAACCCTAAAAAACTTAAATAGGGAAATAGAAGATGATATTGCAATTGATGAAAGTGAAATTACTATGAGTGAGCAGTATCAGGAACACTGGATTAAATGGAAAACGAGATTAAGAAAAATAGAAAAATTATACGAAGCTACACCGCAAAATGATTTAAATAAAGGCATCGAGGCAAATAGAGTTGAAAGATACAAAAATGAAAATGTCAAAACTCCCAAAACTAAAAAAAGCTGAAACAGACATTTTTTCACTGTAAATACCTCCCAACTTTCAAGAAAAAAATCAGGAAGATTTTTACAACATAAAAAAAAAACTAAGGCAAACCTGTCAAAAATTATAGTACCTAAAATATAATTATTAAAACAAAAGTTGATTAAATGTGCCAAATTAGGTTCCATTGTGCCAAATTGGGCTTTAAGAAATTAATTCAAAGCAGAAAACCTTGCATAACCAATTAGGTGGTATTTTACACAAAATGGCACCAAATATATACAAAAACAAGTAAACGTTTCAGTGAAAATAATGTCAAAGGTTTTTATGAAAATTTAGCAAACACCGATTCCAATTTTTTTTCTTCCATGGTTGCCTTTCTTGGCACCAAAACTTTGAAATTGGGGACTCTTGAAAATTTTACTCCCAAAAGAATCCCAAAAATGCTTTTTCCATATGGAAGACCAGAAAACAAGCATTTTTCTGGAAGATTTTGAAAAACTTGTCAGGAATTATGGATAGGATGAATATGGATTGCCACGGAGTGCTGCAAAATGCTGAATTTGGCATCATTTGAAATTTTCTCGCATAGAAAAGAAATATCTGATAGATGCAAAAAGTGTTTACAATGTAAAATTGACTACACTTCATAAACTTGCAATATAAACCTGTAGAATTAAAAAATTAAGTTCTTTAAGCATTTTGGACAATCCAAAAAATATATTTATTACAGTGAAGTATTTGTTGTGATGAAAGTTGGTTGGTTTTGGGGTTTTATGGCGCAAGGTTCATATTCAGTCAAGCTGTGCAAAACACAAAACAGAACACAATAGAGGAGGAAGAAAGTGAAAAGCAGAATGGTAGGCAAGGGTTAAAATGAAAGGGAGGAAATATCAGTTGGGTACCTCAGGATTGTGATGTCTGTAGTATGTGACGAAGGACGATAGTTTTAAGCTTCCAAGACCATTTAAATATGGCACATCGAAGAAACAAAGATCACAATTAACTTTTGAAGTTAATTTTTGCAACAGCAAATAAAATGTTAAATGATAAATCTAAAAGCATCATTCTGTTCCAACTATTATAACTTGATTACTATTTTTTAAATAATATTTTTTAATTAAAATAGTCAAACCTCATTAAGACAAACTCAATTAATACGAATTACAGATAATATGAACTGAATTTCAATCCCCATTAAAATGTATATTCAAATAATGTTAACTCATTCCTTTAAGAATTTGGGTTACACTAACCTTCAGTTAATATGAACAAATTTTCGACTTTTCAATCATATCAAACATCTTCAACAGGTTTTCTTCACGCAACAAATTCATTCATATTCCTCCTATTGTTTAGTTAGGGGAAGATTGTAAACTAATTTTCCCACTTTTATGGGCTCTAATGAACAGAGCTTGATAGTTAGACTACTGCTGGCTTAGAAATTGTTCACTGCTTTTCGTTAGGCAATGAAAATTCATCAGCTCAATTAAACAGAAGTGACCACGTCAAAGATTTTCTTAAAGAATGTCAGAAAAATACAATCGATAAGACTATGTGAAGACAAAAATTGTGTAATCAGGAAATATGTATAATCAAAAATTATCGAGGTAGTCTGGAATTATTTATGTGATCAACAATCATCTGTATAATCTTTGTGAAGAATACCATTTATCTGTGAACCAAGAATTGTGCAGTAAGCATTGTAAATATAGTAATATTTTATTTTATTATTAAAATAATGCTTTTTTCTGAATTCGGATAACATGAACTACAGTTAACGTGAATTTTTTTAAGGTCTCAAGAAATTCGTCTTAACGAGGTTTGACTGTATAATTAAATGATTTCAAATAAAAAGATATTTCCATATGCTTTTTCTATTATTTATTATCGTCTAAAAAATGGAATGGGTAGTGCGTTCAAAGGTATTAGCAAGTTTGTTCAAAGGAACATGATCATCATATACCTTTGAACAAATGTTTGGAGTTTATATTTTTGTCAATAAAATTTCATACTTACATGAAATAAAATTTTGAATGTCTGTAGATAAATATGATCTCTGCAATCATAGAAAATGAGAAGTTGGTTGAAATTAAGAGAAAATGAGTCATTGTACCGAGGTATAAGTCTCCTACTCTTATACAGTTGCATATTCTTAAATGTTTTTAAACAGCTTGGAATTAATGGGTTCACTAAAAAGTTCAAAATACAATTAAAACCATGCTTTTACTTGTACTTAGTGCCTTGAAGGTCATTTGCTTTTATTCATAACTAGCATTTGAAATTAAAGTATCCTACTTGCATTTAGCAACTCAAACTTTGCAATTATAAAATCTTGGGAAAATTAAAGTTGGATTTTAAGGAAACATTTATTTTTATTCATTAGAAATAAATAACTAAATAGTCTTAACTCTAGAACTGCAACAAGGAAAAAACAAAAGTAGGTGGGAAAGGAAAACACTTACATACAAGGGATGGTTTAAATTGAACACGGTTATCAACATTTAAAGCTGATACAGTGATGGTTTATTTAGCTTGTGTCTCGTAAATATTGCAAACCATAAAAGACATATAACTCAACAGTCATTTATGAAAACTAATTAGAAAAATGTATGATAAAGATATATTTCATATTCACCTTATCAATTGGTTCGATATCAATCTCAATCTGCAAGAAAAAAATAGAATGAGAATGAAAACAATTTAGACAGTAATTTTTTACAACATGTGTGTCTATCAAATATAAACTTCAAGTTTATATCCATTGATGCCATATATATATATATATATATATATGAATGCAAATAATCCTCATATTTCATACCTAAAATATATTATGAAGTTATCTAAGTTGATGTAAATCAAAATGTTACTTACATTTTAATTTTTATAAAATTCTACACATATAACAGGGCTACCAAAGCAATTGTGAAATGGTAGCACAATTTTTTTTAAATAGTAGCAGTCTTCTTAAACTTTCTTTTTAGTAGCAACTAGCTGAATTACCAGGATTTGCTCGGCTTGAATTGTTTATAATTCATATCGTAATATTACTCAATAGTACTCCTATGGAAATTGTTTTTAGCCCCCTACAAACCATTGCCCCCTGAAAATCGAACAAGGTTAATACATAGCCTACGTCTCTCTTGCAGAATTCTACAGTATGAATGTACCAAATTTAGTGTGAATTTGACATTGATCGTATAAATATGCAATGTTGTTCATATGAGAATTTCGAATTGTCTTTAGCCCCCTGTACCATATCGAAGATAAAAAAGACCACTTTCTATGAAAATAATCTTATATTATCGTAAAAATTTACATTCCAATAGTAAAGCCACAGTTTAAAAATTTACAAACAGGATACATAAACAATATGATACTGAGTGATTTTCAGCACAACCGCACCCATCTGCAATTGCACCATATTCTAAGATTCTAAAAAAACTCCAAGGTCATCTTGAGAGGCGACTCCTGTAGATGTTCTGATGTCATCTGCACACCCAAGACAAAAAGAACAGGGGTTAATATGCAGCCTATGTTACCCACATGGTTCCAAAAATTAAGTGTGCCAAATTTGATGTAGATTGGTCAAATGGTGTAGATTTGTATAGAGAAAAGGCAGACAGATGCCAACTCTGCTTTATATGTATAGATTTTAGAGGCTCAGTTACAAAATGAAATGGCTAAAACAAAATGTGATAATTAAATATGAAACAGATGCTGAATATCTCAAAGAAATTTAAATTTTAAAATCGAAATACTAAATATTTTCGAAATAAGGCTTTCATGACAATCTAGCAACCACAGATTCTGACATTTTTCTTCCATGGTTGCCACAGCTTGGGTCCAAACTACAAACATTTTCTACCGAAAGAATACATAGCCTAATGTCGAATAGTAAGCGATTGAACAGAGTGAGAAAAATTTCATCTATTCAGCATAGTGAAGGACCATGCAATGGAAGAGCCCTGTCCAAATATTTTGAATATTTACAACAATAAAAATTACACTTGAAGATAATTTTAGTCAACGAATACCGGAATTCCGTTTATCATAGGTAAAATGTGTGTAGATGTCTTAAAACAGTCAAAATATCATTGACCGTAATGTTCATTAAGTGTCCGCCTTTTTGATTGGAATAGATAACTGGAAATGATTTAGCCCAATTTGAAATAATTTTCTGAATATGTGCCTAATAAGGGCTAATTATCAGTGTTTTGAGGAGAATTACGTAAAGCCCCATGAAGCTTTTCAGGATCTTTGAAAAAATATTTAATTTCCTGAAGTTTTCAAGCATTACCTGTAAGTGTATGAACCCTTATCTCGAAATGAGATTCCATTTCAAGCATGAGAAAGACAAATAGGTGAAATAGCCCCTAATTATAACTAGTTTTATACAAATAAAGCTATTTTTTGGCAGTGTTGTCATCTTCATCTACAAAATCCATGTGATTCCCAAGGTGGTAATTTTTCGAACACTAAAAAAACACAAGCTTGGTTTGATTGCTCTGGTCATTTTTAGCTACATGAGGGCTAATAGTCAGTTTTTGAGAATTATGCAGTCAGAAAGCTTTTCAGGATTCTTGAAAAAATTTCATTTCCAAAAGTTTTCAAACATTTGCAGAAAGTATTTGACTGTCTTGAAAACATTCCAATTCACACTAAAGCAACACAACAGGCTATTGGCGATGGTCTGGGATCAAACCCGAAGGGAAACATCCTAAAATACCACGTAATTCTGAACCATGGTCAGATGACGAGGTCACATCTGAGCTGGCACCCTAATCTCCAGTCTTCAACACCTAGCCAACATGAGGACATTTGAGGACCTGAGATTTGACGTGCACCAGCCCTCTTTGTACACAAGTCTTTGGTTGGATTCAAATTCACAACCCTCCGTTTTTTAATCCATTTCTCTTCTAACTGCGCTACCGTGGCCCCAAAATTAGTTGAATAGCCACTATTTAGTTTTATTCAAATATAATTTAGTTGATTATTGGAAGCTAATTTCTCTATATGCAAGTGAAAGAAATGCATTGGTGGAATTCCTCTTGATGCCAATTTGGTATAAAGACAAAAAGCCTGGTATGATTTGTTGCGCTATGGTCATTTTTGATTACATATGGGCAGACTGAAAACACTTACAATGCAGTTTGTAGATATATATTACACATAAACATATTTAAATCTCAAAAGACTGAATCATTTTTATCAATGAAAAAGAATATTTGCATTGTAATATTACAGAATTAAATTGTGGGCAAATTAAATGATTGCACATTTTTGCTCTGAAAATGGTAAAGAGCATATAAACATCATTAATAATCTTGGGAAATATAGAGACTGGTTATCTTGTCAAATTCAAAACTTGCACATTAAATTTCCAGAAAAAAAGGTTTGACAGCTAAAAATAAAACAGCAAAAAAACTTACCTCTTTACCAGTTAGCGTCTATATAATGAGATGACACATAAAAAAAGAAAAAGATCTATTAGACATGTTATATTACATTAAAAATACACAAGGAATTAGATCAAAAGTTACAAGCTAATATTAATACAAAATATTAAAATTATTAATTAAATGGAGTAGACAAAAGTCTTTCAGTTATTCAAGGGGAATAAAATAAAAGGATAATAAAAGGGTACAGCTTTGATATATGCATACTTTTGTGGCAGAGCTTTTGGAATGTTTTTTGGTACTTTTTATGTCGCCAAAGAATAAATTCTTAAAAAATACTTTTCCTTAACAGAAAATAATAAGCTTCAGCGAAAACTACTTGACGGAAAACTTAGAAAAATAATTAGCGGAAACAGATAAAAATAGCAATTAAAATATCTTTTTTGTTTTTAGACAGTTTTAAACTCCTTCTAATCTAACTGTAAAAGTTTCTAAAAACTTGTTGAAAAAATCTATTTTAATGAAATCAAAGGACAATTTAACGGAAATGAAGAGAACATTCAAGAATATTCTAAATGAAAATTTAAACTTTCTGCTTGCTATAAAAGCAGGAATAACTAATAAAGATGGGTTGCCTTTTCCCTGCCATAACTCGCTACAGAAAGGGCACCAAAAGCATCACCACAAAAGTATATGCATATGAAAACTGTACCTAAAAACGGAACTTGTGTTCCTTGTTTCCGACAACCCCAAATAACCCTTACTCTTTCTAGTGTTGATGACTCACCCAGGAATGGACGTATGTTTCGTTTGCATGGAAGTAGAAAACAGATATCAGCAACGAAAATGGACAAAATCATTGTTTTTTTTTTTTTTCAATTAACGTCACACTGGAGCAACACAATGGGCTATTGGTGACGGTCCGGGATCAATCCCAAAGGGAAAGATCCGAGGACAACACCACGTAATTTTGAACCACGGTCAGATGACGAGGCAACACCTGAGCTGGCACCCCACTCTCCAAACTTCCACACCACGCCAACGTGAGGACGACAAAATCATTGACCAACCCTTAAAGAACAAAATCTGAGAGATTTTAAGCAGTGTAAACTGATGTAGAAGCTTTAAACGAACACAAAAAAATTGAAGTTAAACTAGTTACCTAACTAGCAATTGAAAAAATGTTTAAGATAACAGACAAATAAAAAACTGTTACCTTAGTTTTTTACTCATTGTGGCAAAAATTGCTTAAAAAATTCTCTAGTTGCAGTTCCTCTAATGCGAGATAAGAATTTACAAAGCCATACCTCAGCTTTACCAGGAGAAAATCAAATGAGCAGTCTTTTGGGCTTTTATTTTTTCATGCGTGAAATGTTTCTGAAAGTCAACTTGACAAAGCAAATTTTTCTGGTACCAGTCAACTTGATCCCAATGTTGTTCTTTCACGGTTGGAAACAAAATGGTCCATTCAGGTTTTTCTAAAACAATATGCAAGAAATCCATTTGCACATTTTTCAGGCAACTCGCCAACCTGATTCTTACATCATTCCTTCATGCATTACCAGGATGTGGCACCAAATTTGGCATTATTTTAAAATTTCGCACATTAAAAAGAACAATTTAGAAGAAATTTCTTCCATCCTGAAGACAAGAAAAAATAGTTTTTCAGATGACTTCAGGAAAGTCAGGAACAGTTAGCAGATATGCAAGAGAGGTAGACAGGATAGATATTATAATTAACGCAGCACTGGAGCAACACAGCAGACTATTGGCGACGGTCTGGGATCAAATCCGAAGGGAAAGAACCGAGGACAACATCTCATAATTATGAACCAGTCAGATGACGAGGTCAACACCTCAGCTGGCACCCCACTCTCCAAACTTCCACACCACCCCAACGTGAGGACATTTGAGGCCAAGGCAGATTTAATGTGCACCAGCAGTGTCTTTGCCTGGATTGAGTTTTGAACTCGCAACTCTCCGATTGCTAATCCGCTACTCTTCCAACTGGGTAACGCAGCCCAGCAAAAGTGGAAAACTTCAGTACTTATTTTCCTTCATTAATATCATTAATTCTCAATTACCCTATGTGCACCCACTAATGTATATATTTATGATAACTGTACAAATAGGATAACATGAGTGGCCACGTAAGGACTGTCCTATCCCAATCCCCAAAAGGAAAGAAATTCTAGAATGATTACAATGAGAACGGATGATTTCATTAGAAGCCAATTTGATGCTTTTTGTACCTGAAAACCCAGTTTTAGCATCCTATGTATTTTGAATGGTTTGATTGAATTTTATGGCACAAGAGCCATATATCCAAAGATTACAAACGGGATTTCTATGTTTAAGAGCACTGTTCACAAAATGCTAACAAAACAATATGTCAAGATCCGAGCTGTGGTCAACATACAGGAGGCCAAAATTGCTATATAAATACTAGTATTCAAAATATAAAATATAAGATAGTTTATCATCAATTTTTTGTACAAAACGACATTGAGAACCAAATAAAGCTGCAATTCCAGATGGAAAAACTACAAAATTTAATTTACAATGTAGTTCTCAATTTAATTCAAATTCAGAAAACATTTTGGTACTGTTTCTAGTTGTAACAAATTTGCAAAGTATGAAGTGATTGCAATGTAGTGGTATTGTGTAAACTATGTATTAAACCCTTTTGTGTACTTTAAATTTATCAAACTTCTTGAATAACCCTCAGATTGTTTTAAATTACAAGATAACAAACAAGAAAAAGTTCTATAAATTGCATGGCGTTAAAATGATTTAACATGCGCAAAACCAAAATAAATCAATACTTAACAGTAACATATTTGTAAACATGATTTGAAGATTTTTTAAAGACGAGTTTTTAGGTGAATAAGTCATGCAATAATTAAGAAAAACATCTGATCGGTTAGTAGTATTTTCCTTGGAAATATATCATTTCATCAACACTAGTATTTTGCTTCCAAATTTTTTCAGTTACTTTAAGTTACTGAATTCAAAATCAGTGATTTAGAATTTTCAGACATCAGATTCAAGAAAAATTCAGCATCCACTTACACTTATCCTGAGGCAAAAACGATAAATAACAAAATTAACGTATTTACTACTGTGACGAGAAAACCGCTTAAGATCTATGAAAACTTAGAATTGTCAACTAAATGAGTTGACAGATTTCCATCTTGATTGATTTTCACTCAATTTTTATAAATTTATTATATTTATGGTCAAATAGAAAGCACTATACAAACCTTGACTTTTATCAACATTTTTGGGGAGTAGGTCTAAAACAGGTTAGGAATAAATTGAAAATTGCCCGGTAAAAGCTTTAACCAAGACTTGGTGAGAATGAAAAAGCGCAATTTCCAGAAAAGAGCTCGTATTGCTACTGCTAGTAACAGACCGAAGACAGGAAGTAGGTATAGAGGAAGTGATAAAATTTGAAAATTAAGTGGCAACAAAAATCGATGTTCACGAGATATTCATATTTGATTTGTTTTCATTAGGTACACATGTAATCCAACTTGTGTGCTTGATCTCAAGTATCCGTATGTAAATCAGGGCCGCAGTAGCCCGGTTCGAAGAGTGGCGGATTGGCAACCGGAGGGTTGCGAGTTCGAATCCAACCAAACACCGTCGTGTACAAAGGGGGCTGAGGCACGTTAAATCTGTCGTGGCCTCAAATGTCCTCATGTTGGCCTGATGTCGAAGTTTGGAGAGTGGGTTGCCAGCTCAGTTGTTGCCTCGTCATCTGACCGTGGTTCAAAATTACGTGGTGTTGTCCTCGTATCTTTCCCTTTGGGATTGATCCCGGACCGTCACCAATAGCCCGTTCCGTTGCTCCAGTGTGACGTTAATTGAAAAATACCAATACCATACTATCATTTATGCTCCATGGAATAACAAGAACAAACCTATCTCGACAAATATGATCAATTATTTCGATGATCTGTGCATTACTAAAAGGGATATTATCCCTTGGTGTCCTTCTACTCCTAGGGCCGCGGTGGCCCCGTTGGAAGAGTAACGGGCTAGCAACCGAAGGGCTGCGAATTCGAATCCAGCCAAACACCGTCGTGTACAAAGGGGGGCTGGTGCATGTTAAATCTGTCGTGGCCTCAAATGTCCTCACGTTGGCGTGGTGTGGAAGTTTGGAGAGTGGGGTGCCAGCTCAGGTGTTGCCTCGTCATCTGACCGTGGTTCAAAATTACGTGGTGTTGTCCTCGGATCTTTCCCTTTGGGATTGATCCCGGACCGTCACCAATAGCCCATTGTGTAGCTCCAGTGTGACGTTAATTGAAATACCCCCCACCCCCCCCACGGACTTTTCCGAATCATATCATCATAGGGACGGACGGCTCAAAAACTAGCACAGCCAGTTCATTTGCTAATCCTCGTAATTCCCAAACTATTTGTAGAAAAAAGCTACTCAGTGAATGCTCTCAATTCAATATTTACAATAGTTATTTATTTATTTATTTATTTATTTATTTCAATTAACGTCACACTGGAGCAACACAACGGGCTATTGGTGACGGTCCGGGATCAATCCCAAAGGGAAAGATCCGAGGACAACACCACGTAATTTTGAACCACGGTCAGATGACGAGGCAACACCTGAGCTGGCACCCCACTCTCCAAACTTCCACACCACGCCAACGTGAGGACATTTGAGGCCACGACAGATTTAACGTGCACCAGCCCCCTTTGTACACGACGGTGTTTGGCTGGATTCGAACTCGCAACCCTTCGGTTGCAAGTCCGTTACTCTTCCAACCGGGCCACCGCGGCCCCCTGGACATAAAGGGTGGGGGGGGTATTTCAATTAACGTCACACTGGAGCAACACAACGGGCTATTGGTGACGGTCCGGGATCAATCCCAAAGGGAAAGATCCGAGGACAACACCACGTAATTTTGAACCACGGTCAGATGACGAGGCAACACCTGAGCTGGCACCCCACTCTCCAAACTTCCACACCACGCCAACGTGAGGACATTTGAGGCCACGACAGATTTAACGTGCACCAGCCCCCTTTGTACACGACGGTGTTTGGCTGGATTCGAACTCGCAACCCTTCGGTTGCAAGTCCGTTACTCTTCCAACCGGGCCACCGCGGCCCCCTGGACATAAAGGGTGGGGGGGGTATTTCAATTAACGTCACACTGGAGCAACACAACGGGCTATTGGTGACGGTCCGGGATCAATCCCAAAGGGAAAGATCCGAGGACAACACCACGTAATTTTGAACCACGGTCAGATGACGAGGCAACACCTGAGCTGGCACCCCACTCTCCAAACTTCCACACCACGCCAACGTGAGGACATTTGAGGCCACGACAGATTTAACGTGCACCAGCCCCCTTTGTACACGACGGTGTTTGGCTGGATTCGAACTCGCAACCCTTCGGTTGCAAGTCCGTTACTCTTCCAACCGGGCCACCGCGGCCCCCTGGACATAAAGGAGTACCCACAAATGAAAAGGCCGATCAGGTAGCTCGAATGGCTGAACTGTTTAACGTCGCTGAAGGTGTCTCGGCTGAGGACATTATAAAATACCACAAAACTGAATATAATAATGAGATTTATAATCAATGGAAAAGATACCATAGAAGCGAACACATTCCTCATGTTAACCCTAAAAGTTTATGGTATGAAAATATTACTTTAAATAGAAATTATGAGACCCTCTTTCAGAATTTTCGGGCAAATACCCTGATGGTGAATTCGATTAAAAATAAAATCAAACTTTCAGACACCCCTAATTGCCTCATATGTCGCACCTACGAAGATTTAGATCACATCCTATTCCACTGTCCAACTTTCTTAAAAGGCCGTAACAAGCTGCTAAGTACACTCTCCGCTTTGAAGATTCCACATTCTTTGAAAGAAATCTACTCCAATTTTTCGTTGACTATCTGTAATTCCATTTGCTTATTTTTAAGCTCTAATCCTCGTTTCTAATTCTTTTCCATTCGGAATTATTTTATTTTTCTCTAGAGGCACAAGGCAAAGTAGCCAAGCCTCAAAATCTGCTTTCTCCCAGGGGAAAAGTATCATCATCATCATTCTAACCAGTTTTGAGCTTCTTGGCTAGCAGAATCTTTCCCAAGATTGCTAGCTCGTCGAACGCAGCAAGGTGAAAATATCCTCTCTTCGTGAGAAGTTGAGAAATTCTCCGCTGTATCGAATGAGAATTGTCCTGGGCAATGATTTCTCGCCATCCGATAGCTTTCCAATCTTGAACCCCTTGCACCATAAGGCCCAAAGCAATTCACCAATCTTGAATCGCCAGACATAGAGCCATTTGTTTTTAAAATTTCATTTGGTATCCGCAGAGCATGAATGGAGTAAAGGATACGAAAGAATACGGATGGAAAATTAAATTTTAAAAAGCGATTCTGTGCTTTGGCGATTCAATGTTGACCAAACTGTGCTTCGATGAGCCCTAAGCACTCCGCGTGCCTTCCCAGGGAGATCCGCGACCGCTCCAAGAACATGAAATAAAGATTAAACGAAATCTATATAAATAAGAATGGAGTGTTTGTTTATACATTGAATATTTTCGACCCATTTCAAGTTTTCTATCCGTTTTGGACCCTTCTGATGCAAAATTCGTCTCTTGAGCGTTTGGTGTCTGTCTGTCCCTCTGTATGTATGTGTGCCCGCGTTACGTCCAAACTGCTGAATATATTTTCATGAAACTTTGCATACTGCGAGTTCTTAGATTCATTTAGTGACTGAAGTTGCATAAGTCTGTCCGTCTTCCCGTTCATGTTCGATTTTTTTCTATGTGTTTGTACAAGTATCACACAAGATTTGTCCGCCATATTTGAAATTAATATTTTATATTTGATACACCACATTTTAGTTTAGTGAATGAATTATTTAAAATTTCTTTGCTTGCATATTTAGGCAAGTTTTAAGTTAAAACATCTGAGTAACTATACTTAAATCAACCATAATTTGGTAGTTTTGGAATAGCTGGGAAGCATATTAAACATTGCAATTACTTGGAATGTTTTTCCTGTGCTGCTGAAATATCAATTATTTTCCAAAACTATTTTTACGGAAATTAAATTCTAATATTTTATCAATTTCGAGCCTTATTTTTTTTTTACGAAATACAAAAAAATTCTGAATATTTTTGATACAATAAAGAGAATAAAACTATACAAAACAAAACGTTTTAAAATAGGACCGGTAGCTAATATGGCAACCTGGGTACTTTTTAATAGTTTGCTTTTTAAAATTTGTGTCCGTTAAAATTCGTTCCAAGAATCTATTTTGTAGTGAAAAACAAATACATTCATTACTTTTCGTTCGAAACTTTTTTAAAATCTGTTTTGAGATGTATTTCTGTATTTTGATCTTTTTTGTTCAATAACTGTAATGAACGTAAATAATGATTTAATTAATTTTTAAAACATTTTTAATCATTGTATGATAATTTTGGGAAACGCTTGTGTTTTAAATGGCATACCAGGCATTTATATGCATACTCTGAACTATTCTATGCATTCTGGGTAACATTGGCACTCTCAAGAGACTTTTCTTTTTTACTAAAAATTTAAATTCTTTATAAATTTAAAATGTTAAATATAACATTTATTTACATTTGTGAAATTAGGTATTTAACAATTGTGTACCTTTATTAGAGTGTGGTATTGTTATATGGGATGAATGGTAATTACAATTTATTTACGAAAACGAAAATTAGTTAACCAATTCACCCCGAGTAACGCCTAATTATTCTGCTAGTAAAGAATAAGAAATAAAATACAATATACGAAAACTAGAAATTACATTAGGAACGGAAGTTCGCCAAGAAATTGATTCTAAAAAGGGCTCAGCGAGTCATAAAGGCGGGTAGGCACAGTCCCCACTGTACTGTAAGGTTTGGTTCATAAATACTTTTGGGCGGAGTACCTGGTAAGTGGGTCGCAGTTGAAATGAAGACGGTGGGTATTTGTTTGACATTTATTTATTTAGCCAGTTTTGGTGGATTCATAACTAGTGTTATATGGTCCAGCGACGTCGCCGCGTACGCGCGCCTGTTCCTTCTTGCGTCTTCAATAAGCTCTAGATCTCTCCGCACTTGTCATAGGTTGATTTCTTGGTATCATTTGTTCGTCTTGAACTGCTGTTTCAACCTGTTTACGTTTCCTATACCGCAATAGTACTTTAGTGTGATATTGTGGCTTCATAGTGAAATCCTTCGACAAATCGTCACTTTCCACTGCACACAATTGGTTTAAACTGTCAACTTGTCAAATGGAATTGTAGAACTCGTCGTTCTCTTTAATTTAAGCACGCACTCGCCACGACCCGTCGATTAGAACTGAAGTTACAGCGGTTAAACAGGCCAGAATATGCCTGAAATGTGACTCATTTCCCCCACCAAGCGGTGCAAAGGCCAGAGGGGATTGGATTAGTGGCCGACCTGGTCGACGCGGCCCACCTTCCCCTAGACGATGTTAGGTCATTTATCCCCATAGGTTGAGATTGCCCCTGGAGTTATGGGGCTTTGATATATCAACACTTTTCGTGACGCGCAAGTTTCTGCCGATGACCCCCCACGCATGCGCCTTTGACCCCTCGGACCGATTTTAAAGACGTATTCATGTCAAAAAGTTGGGAACCTCTGCCTATGACCATTCTAATTCGATACAATAGGAAATTTCTCAACCATTCACAAAGCCAAACGATTTTCACCTTGCTGCCTCCCAAGAGCTAGTCCTAAGATTTTTTCAACCAAGTTGTCGCGAATGCGAGCCTGCTATCGTTTCTGCGGACTGGTCGCGCATGCGCAAAAAGGAAAAACAGCCAGAACACTGACTTGGGATAGAACTCTCGTATTGAGCGGGAGAAAATGTGTTGTTCCTTTTTCTGTTAAAATTGTAAATATAATGTAAATATATCGGCGAAATTAAAGAGTAGCGAAATTATAGGATGTGTTTTCATTTGATTTCAGCTTCTCTGTGAATGAATATACGTATACTAAGTTTCAGCGAAAGAATGAATAATACAAAGGCATCATAGAATTCTATCTTTTTTGCCCAGCCCTAGAAAAGAGGGTAAGGATTCAAGAAAAAGGGTGAGTGAACTTCTCACATCTTTTATTATATTTTAGATGAAATTTAACCTCTTTGAAGCAATACAAGTGGTGAGTCGATGTTGTGCGAAGCACAGAGGCCCTTCGTCTTCAGGTGGAAAGTTCTTGTGTTCAACTTATGCTGTTGTTGAGTTCGCACAAACTTGTCACAGATTTAAATAAGAACTTAGTCAACCGAGTAGGCGTGGGAGTGGGGAGGCAGGTTCTAAAAGCAGGTATTCCCCATTGGCCGGAAGATGGAGTCGACCAATCAGAGGAAATGATCACAAGACAGACCATCAAGAAAAAATGTGGCGAAAGGGAAGAAAGGGATTGGGGAATAAAGTAGTGGGATGAGAACTGAAAAAAAATCGCTTGGTTATCCTAGGAGCACAACGCCGTTTTAGCTAAAGAAAATCCTGCAGAGGAAGGAAAAACATAAATAAAGTTGCATTAGTTAAAATTTTGATTTGAGTTTTAGGGATGAGAGGCAATAATTTTGGGATTTTTAAGTTTAAGGGTTTACAGGGATGGCGAGACGGTTAAACTAAAACATTTGATTTAGGATTGGGGAGCGCTACTTCCATTAGAGATTTGCGATGTTAATTTATTTAAATGGTTTATTGCGGCTGTGGACCAGTTTGAGAGACCGCTGAAGGCGCTATGGAGTTTGTTGGGACTAAACCAGAATGAATAGCTTGTATACAGGGATAGTACATTTCTGTATGCTCTGTACCAAACTTTTCACATCTGGAGCATTTATGAATATAGTTTGCATTTGTCTAACAAAATCCAGTATATCTTTAAGATGTGGATGGGATATTTCCACCTGTCTGAGTCGCTTGATAATTCAAAGTTTGAGGGAGTTGGGTATAACCTCATTGGAGGGAGTTGGGATAGAAGAAATGATTGATTTTTTAATTTTCGAGGCATACGAGATCCCAGGTTGGGCTAGATTCCTGCCGAAGGACCTGGGTATAGGGTTTTGTTAACTAAACTTACTCTAACTTACGTTGTGTTGCTCCTGACAACTAGCACACCTATGTTTAGTTTTTATTGGGACTGTCCGAAGACTTGTTTCCTGTCCACATACTACACGTCGGGGTTTCATTTTAGTTTTCACTCGAGTGATTGAATACAGTTGTAACAATGAGGAATTGCCTGCTTTTTACTCTGACCAATGTGTGTCGTTTTTTTTTTGTCAGGGGATCTTTCTGATTGACCAGTGTTCATTAAATCAAACTCAGATATCCAGTATTTGTCACGAATAATGTAAATGTAATAGCTAGAAATTCAAATTATTTTGAAATACGATAATCAACGAGTTTTCAGGGGAAAATGTGTTTCCTTCGCATACAAACTTATTTACTAGAAAGTGTAGTTATTTACTAGGAACCAAGTGAATAATAATAAGAAATTCGAATATTTACCAGATGACTCTGCGGTCGCATCCTATGACAGATTTGTTTGGACAAATGTTTTATAAATTGTGAATAAAAGTTAGTTTCGTAAAAGGTGGAATTTTTATCAACGTTCATTACATAATCTGTTGAACCACAAAATCATTCAGATATCAACATTGTAAATAATATAACTTTGTTCATAAACAAAATACAATCAATTTCCTGTTTTATCTCCCCGACTTTTATCACTGACTATATTGATGCTGTCTTGAACTGATTGACTTCTGTCAACCGCCTTTTTATCTTTGAATTATATTTTTGTTTGAAAGATTAAAAATTCAATCGCAATATTTTCGATACAGTTGCTAACTGTTAATTTGTGACAACACTGTTATTTTAACGGCTATCGTAATAACAGCCATTGAGTACGATTAGAGGTGTCACTAATAGTGATTTCACATTAAGAGTTCTAACTGTGACTGCTACCGAACAATATCTGATTATAAATTGTGATTCTAAACTATGACAATCTGGTCGGTTCGGAGGGGCTGTTATGTTTTTTTGATATTTTGTAAAATTTACCGGAAGTACTTTACGGCTGAGTCGCTAACATTGCGGTTTACAATGACAAAAGACACAGTTCAAACCACACATAATCTTTTTATGCACAACTGAAATATTTAAAAAAGCTTTTTTTGATTTATTCCAATATCAACAACACTTAATAAATGCCACAAAGTAAGAAGATAAAAGAAAATAGATTTTAGTTGTTAGATTTCGAATGGGAGTTTAATATAATCTAAAAAGGACAATTGCTTGAATATTTTAACCTATGTTTTATAATTGTTTCCATTGAGAAAAACGATGTTTTCTGCTGTTTCCGTTAATTTCCGCTAAGTAAAATGATGTTGCGATAGTTGTTTTCCGTTCAGATAAACTGTTTATGCTAAGAAATCCCTCCTTGCAGACATAAAAAGTGCGCTAAAAACGTCGCCACAAGTCCGTATCCAAGCTGTACCAAAAAATATGGTAATTTCAATTATATAACTTCTGTGCGCGTTTATAGTTTAGCGTATGCGTTGCGTCGAACCAATAAGCGACGATAAAAACGTGATTGACAGATGGGCGGGATTACACAAGCCTTTGCGTTGCGTTCAAAAGAGAGTTGAGATAAATCCAACTTTCGACGCATACGCGAGCGTCACATGACCTACTTTGACGAATCAAAATGCAACGTCTACTGTTTTGATTAGACTTCGAGAAAATGTTGGATGTGTTTTCGACAATCGTGGAAAATCCAAGTAAAAACCCTTGGCTAGCAATTTCCAAGACTTAATTACTGGTGAGTATATGTCTTCCACTATTATAATCTATGTATTGCGTGCTTGTATTCTATCTTTGTATTTGTATATTTACTTCGGGTCCAACGATAATGTTCTCTAGGGATTAGAAACGAAAACAAGTATTTACTGTTGGTAAACTTTTTAAAGCAATCGAATTCATATTGTGCACCGCTGATTTCAACGATTCTGAGACAGAATTGCCGTTTGTTTTCAAAATCAAAGTTCGTCCGTTTATTATTGGTGTGCATTTATAGGCACTTTATTCTACTTTACACTTTATTACCAAGTTCTGAATGCATACATTACAGTCTAATGCACTCGTTGCACATGAGAAAATCCCTTTTTATTTCTGCATACAATGAAAATCAGTGTTGGCAAATGCTGAGCATTTGTCTGTGATGGCATTATATCATGGCTCTAGTACTTTTGCATAAGTCCACTACAGCCTTTAATTGCTGAGTGCTTACTGAAAATGTGAACACATGCAGTGTTCACATCCAACTGATCAGCATTGAAAACAATTTGTCTGGAGTTACATAAAACAACAGAAGGGAGAGAGAATCAGTCAAGCCAATCTAAAAGATTATTGGCAGATGAACAGTTATGGATGTTAAGTCTCGAAAAATCCAAGTAATTTTATCTTTGAATCATTAATCTTCTGTTATGCATATACAAAATGAGAAGACACTTGAGGTCTATTTAGTACATTAATTGGCCTACAAATGTTACTGTATTTTTTCAACAATTCAATTAACAAATTCTTCAAAGATAATGTCATTGAAGGATTTCATAGTGAAGTAAAATTTATTTCCCACCAAAAAACTTCTGGCTTCACCTAAGTGATATTGGTACTTCTAGACCCACCGAGAGAAAGCATGGTTAACGGAATGGCAGTTGTTAGTGTACGCCAAATGTGGTAACTTGTTTATTTTACGTGACTTAAGTTGTGCGTCAAATATTGGCATGAAATTTAGCTAGACAAGAATGATAGGAATGGCAACCTTAATGATATAAACAGCTTCATGAAAAGAATGGCTATTTTATTAAAAGGGTGGTGGCGTGCTGACGTTTATTCCCTTTCAACTGTTTGCATATGCCATCTAATACCAGGATCAATAAAATTATATTTATGATTAGCTTACAGGTGTTCGTATCTGACATTTCCTATTTCATCCACTTTCCAACAATCAGAGTAAATTATACTTCCTTCTGCCATGTTTTCTTTTATGGCTGCAACCAAAGTTTTCACTCAACAGTCTGGCACAGCCACTGAAAGCATTCTTTCAATTCACAGCAAATACCCACCGCGGTGGAAGAATACGACCATAACGAATATAAAGCTTCCAAAGTTACCACATTTTGGAAGCTTTGGCACACAATTACGACTGGTTCCTCTTTAACCAAAAAGTACTGTTTGAGTTAAACGTATTATTGTTTCTCTTGTGACAGATTTGTATCAGTAAAAATGGTGACAACAGGGATTTTCTTTGTCAAAAGTAATAAAATCCAACAAAATGATAACTCTGCAAACTACCAAAGGCTATGGGCTCACTTCAAATGCGCTAACTTTGGAACATATTTGTAACCTTAAAAAATTTCAAAATTCTGAATTTTATTTCCTGTGTCAACTAATTGGTTGTAATTTTTTGCAGAACAATATCCAACTTCATTTAAGTGACGAAAGTCCATCAGTATATTCAGGGACAGATGTTCAGTGGAAATGTAGTAACCCGACAGAATATGCCGCCACACTAAGTAGTTCTCTTAAAAAAGGTCACTTATTATTTTCATGATTTTCTTAAAATATGGCTTGTTTAAATATTTCTGGTAATGTTTAAAATTTGTCGTGGCTCAAATAAAAACACAAAATTTAGTACTGTTTTTTTTTCATTTTACAAATATTGATTCAAATTGCTGTACTATCCTAAGTAAACAGGGAATTGCTGTTCTATTCTATTCAAGTAATTACTGTACTATCCTAAGTGCATAACGAATGGTTCCTGTGAAGGAACGTTGGCAATATCCTATCTTATCAAGAGATTACACTTTCTGAGTTGACAATATTCTTAGTGCTTTCCAAGAGCATGAAAAGTTATGCCAATTAAAGAGTGGGATCAACAGCTCATGGAGATATGGGACACGAACAATAAGTTTGTAAGAAGTAATAACACTATGGTTAAAATAATCATTTAAAACTCTTAACATCTTTATAATAGTTATGTTTGCAATTTAAAACTAGTGTCATTGATGCTAAGTTGCAATGCATTTAATGTACATCAGTTGGTGAGAAAACATTTCTATGCTTACAAGATTAATTACTGTAATGCTTCCTTTAATACATTTAATGTTTTGCCATAGATGACAAATAGATATTGCGAGTATGCAGTATAATAATTTTTCATCTACTTCTGAAATTTTTCTAGGTATACGTGTATGTCTCCTCAAAAGCTCTGCTTCCAACAAGTGATCATGTTCTAAAATTTTGAAACATCCTTGAGTAACCAACAAATCAGGAGAGGCTCTCCTCATTCGTAATTGAAAGACCTGTGTCTCTAAATTATGATGAAACCTTTATTAAACATCCTATATCCTGACTGAGAAACCACAAATGATTCTTCTGTAAAATTTCCATTTCAAATTCAAAAATCGATGTGCACTCCATGCTAAAAGTGTTATAAAACTAAATTTTGATGAATTCAGTTCTCAACGTGTTTTTCCAATTTATGGAAGATTTGATCTTATTCGTTCACGAGGATAAAAATCAATATATTGCTTAAAAGTGTTTTAAGCTAGTGTTATAAGCCGTAATGTAAAACATACTCCACTCCCAGTATAATCAAGTTCATTTTTGAGTTATTCATAAAGTCAATAATTAACTTAAAGTGCAATTTCATGTTCAATTACCATGAATACCAAAAAGTAAATATCCATAAGATTCATTTCATGACCTGTGATTATATAATTTGCATTTTGTTTACTTCATTTTATATTTCAGACTTCTCTAAAGAAGATAAGGAAGCTGAACTTGTGGAAGATAACAGTTGCCCAGTCAATGGCGAAAGAACGCCCTGAGTCACCTGATATTAGTTTTGAAAACTGCATGAGCATAATTCTAGTGTGCAATACTTTTGCACCCTTCCTAACATTAATAGATTTATAATTAAATAAATTGAATGCAAAGAATTTCTTGTGTGTGTATGCATTTTATTGTTCATCATTTTATCAGTACTAGTTTCATGATAAAATTTACATGAAAACTTTCATAAATAAGGTTGTGTTTATATAATTGAAAGTCAAATGCAGAAAAAGAATGAAAATTTTTTTGAAACACTTAAATAAAGTGAATTTATTGAATAACTAATTTTCTCTTAATGTCTCAGGTAAATATTTAAAAAAGGACAACATTACATGCAACATTTTGCAATTATATTTATTTTAGGGCCTCGGTGGCCCAGTTGGAAGAGTAACGAATTAGCAACCAGAGGGTTGCGAGTACGAATCCAACCAAGGACCGTCGTGTATAGAGGGGGCTGATGCACATTAAATCTGTCGTGGCCTCAAATGTCCTCACGTTAGCGTGGTGTGGGTTTGGAGAGTGGGGTACCAGCTCAGGTGTTGCCTCGTCATCTGACCGTGGTTCAAAATTACCTGGTGTTCTCGGGTCTTTCCCTTTGGAATTGATCCTGGACCGTCACCAATAGCCAGTAATGTTGCTCCAGTGTGACATTAATTGAAATGCCTACCTACATTTATTTAAATTAATTATTCTCATCTATTTTCACTTGTATTTTTTCCACCTATCCATTTTATAAATTTTAAATATTTGCTCAGTGAAAGGCATTCAATCCAAGTATTAAACATAGTTTCATAAATTTTTATGGAATATTTTAATAAGAAGTTTATATGAAACACATTTAAATTTCTACATTCATTTTAGTAGGCATCTGTCGTCATTCTTGTACCTATTATCTTGTATATTTAATTATACCTATATCTTGAAATTGTATGACATTTCTGGTATCGGTCTTATAAGTATTGGACAATACTTATAAGACATAATTAAAAATACAAGGTACAAAAATCATAAAATAAAGGACAGTAGTGATGGCTTGATCAAACTAAATCTAAAGGAATGAATGATAAAATAAAAAGGACATAGTTACCATATACATGTGTAATATATAAATGAATTTCTCTAAATATAAAAAGCACTCATAAATAGCATTTTTCCTAGTGTAGTGAGTTGACACGAGAAAACAGCTATTCTCAATTTTATGTAATATTTAAATAGGTAGAACAAAACATTTGTGCTGAAAACAAATGAATTATTATACCATTGGAAAATTTTAACAAATGTTTCGATGACAATAAAAATTCACTACTTCCCAAACAATCAAGGTGTGTGTTTATTGATGAAATTGCATCCATTGAAACATTAACAGAATTTGCTAACAAAAATTGAAAGATGAAAATTAGGTTGCATCAATATATATATATAGAAAAATAATCACTCGAGTTTAAAAAGTCTAAGGCAGAAATGGATCATTCCTAGCTACTGATAAGTTGAATTTATTGTACCAAACCAAATGAAAAAATGTGCAGTGACTCCAATTCATGAAAGCTTAATTTTTTCTGTTTAATTTGAAAATAAATTAATATTCAATTTTTTTTCTTTATATATGCCAGGCAAAATAAATTTGACCATGTGTGGTATTTTGCAAAGGTTCTGATGAGTTTTTAGTGACACATTGGTTATATGAATAACTACAATTATGGTTAGTGGTTTGCTGGATTAAAATGAGTACATCGGATATATATTTAGATTTCAAAATCTAGGAAACCCCATCAGATATCAAATTTCGTATTTAATTGAATTTTACATAAGCTCAAAAACTAAAGATTTCAAAACAAATTAATCTAATAACAGAATTTCATGTGGGTTTTTAATGCTCTGATTAAATTTATCCTAAAGTTTCAATTAAAAGTAGACATTTGTTTTTGAAAAAATAGTTTTAATTTTGAATTATTTGAGTGTTCACAAACGGTACAATATTTTTGTGAAATCGAGATTTTCTTGTTTATTCTATTTTCGGTTAGGTTTGGAGTTAATAGTTTCCAAAGTGATTATATTTTCGTAACGCTATTCGATACACGTCTATCACGTGAAAAGTAAACAAAGTACGTAGCGACATCTAGTGTGCGTAATAAAAAGCTGGTTATCGCGTTACGACGGGAGCTCTCGACGCGACTCTGGACAACTTCCCCTTGCAATACGCTAAACTATAAACCTAGCCTAAGAAAACAAGTTGAACGTGTTTCACAATTCGGGCAATTTACGAATGAGAAAACAGTATTAAGAATTTGCCCCAAGTTCCTATATCATTTACAATTTTGGTCCGCTAAATGGATGCCATTCAACGGCGTATTGAAACTTTTGAATTTGTATCAGTAACGAAAACTCAAAGGCAAGAATATTAATAAAAATCTTTCTCAATTTACTAGTGGTGGCTAAGCAACAGTTTAAACGGCAATAAACAAATTTTGAATTCTTGAACAAGGAAACGCCTTTCAAAATTAGACTCCATATTAATTACAATAATAGTGAAAATATTGATAATTTATAGGATCAGTGCAATCGAGTATTCAAAGTAATCGCAGCATGAAGGCTACTCGGACATTCCGAAGACGTTTTTTTAATTCATGTTATTTTTCTTCATTTCTAAACTGGATGTCCCTCAAATTTGTAACGACTTCAAAAATTCGGATAAGATGAAGAAACCGGAAAATTAGAATGCGGTTTGAGAAAAAAATATTCTCACGCAAGGCATATTTTTTTGGAAGAGAAAACATTTTAGTTGAAATTTGTGTCGATAGATAGCGCGTTAGGCAAATGCTTACACGCATATCACACTTTCACAGTAACAGTTCTAGTATGACTGCTACAAAAGAATATCTGCGATCTTAAACTGTGATTGTGTGTCTAAACTATTACTTAGTAATAGTTGCCGAATTGATCGAAAATGAGTTTTCGATCAACGTTCGTAGTTTTGAATCCACTTTATAAGCCTTATGTCTCGGTCTAATTAGCCCCACGAGTAGCAAAAACTGATCATAGAGGAACAAACCAACCGAAGTAAAACACTAACGCCCTCTATATTTATGATTCATAAATTTCATTTTCCCTCCGTTAATGGGATATTGAACGATGCAATTAGTTTTTCTTGTAGGACTTGTCTTACAATCTTCTGATAAAACAGTTTTTTTGCAAACATTTATCTTCATTTACCACATTTTAAATAGAATAATTTTTTAAAAAATGTCGCCCTCTATTGATTGTGTAATCTAATTAGCGCAATACACTTAAAACAGACGATGTAACAGTCGTCATGAGTGATTTCACAGTAAAGGTTCTTTGGTGTTGTAAGCCGTGACATTACCGACTCAGCCGTGCGGTACTTTCGGTGCGCATTACAATTTATCTTCAATTAAGAATATCGCAAAAAAGCTGCGTCCCCAACCAATCAAATTCAGTCAGTTTAGAATCACACAATCAGATATTTTTCGGTTTCAGTTTCAGTTGAAACTTGCAATAGTTACTGTGAAATCACTATAAGTGGCGCAGGAGTAGGAAAAACTGATCATAGAAATACAAGTGAACGGAAGCAAATATACTAGCGCCATCTATATTTATCATTCTTAAATATTATTTTCCCTTCGTTAATGGAATATTGAATGTCGCAATTAAAGTTTTTCTTGTGGGCCTTGTTTTTATAATCCTGTGATAAAAGAGTTTTTGTATAAATTTTAAAAATTTGTCATTATCTACCACATTTTAAATAGAATAAATTTATTAAACTTGGTATAATTAGGTAATTCCATTGATGCAAACACATTGAACAAGTTTAATGAGGCGATCTTAAACGGAAATAGTGCCGCGAAGGTGCTATGTCACAAACGATGCTAGGATAAGTTTTCTGACAAAATGGATTGCAACGAATTTAGTTTACTATCCGTTAAGTGTTCGAAATTAATGTTAGTTTTGGTTTGGGGTTTTTATGGCGAAAGGGCCATATTTGGTCAAATTAATTAATGTTACGGAGCCATTTCTGTTCGTGATTGGTTAACTTGCAACGGAAAATTTAAACAGTTGGTAATTTCGTTTTGCCGAAACTATTCAAATTTTAATTTTTGTGTTTTATTAATTGTTATAAATCATGCAAGTTTTAGCTATTAATTGGTTTAGCATCAAGGAAAATATCTATCGAGTACTTCAATCTACCACAGGTCTATTTGGTATTGGTAATATTTCGACAGAATAACTTTAATCGTGGGTGAAATAAGAGCAGTGCATACAGTGAATAAAAAGTTTCCGTAGGCACTTGTTTCACTACTTGAAATATATTGCTTTATTATTTGCGGAATATAAATATTGAAGAAAAGAAACAACATAATTTGATAGAATGTTTCTGTAGCTTTTTAAAAATATTAATAATTTTTATGCAAAATTCACAGCAAAAATGTGGCAAATGAAAAGCAAAAAGTCTCCGTCCGGTGAAAAATAGTTCATTTAATTTTTATCATAACTCCCATGTTTAATTATTTAATGGTCAGTTGAACTTGCTTTTGCATTAATGATCTCACAGAAGTTTCGACACGACTCCCACAATTTTTTTTTGTCATTTCTGGAGTAATCTTGTTCCAAACGTCCAGAATAGCAATTTTCAGTTAATCTTTGCTGCTGGTTTAATTTTTTAATTCACGACCAATTTCTTCCCATATAAGTGTTACATGAGGCCAAATTCAGGAGACTGGTGGGTGGGCGAAGTTGCTGCGACACATGGTAAAGGCACCATTCTTTACAGATCGTTGTAGTGCTTTGGATCGTTGTCCTGTTGGAAGATAAATGTTCTTACAAGAGACAGTTTCGTATCACTAGCAAGGAAATTTTATTTCAAAATGTCTAGGTGCACATATCTGCTACCTTCAACAGAAAAACAAATTACTCACATCGGAAGAACTCGTGTAACCCTGCACCATTACGCCGTGTTTTACAATTAATTCTACATTGGTTTTTGTCTGCATTTACTGGTTTGGTTTTCTCCATGCCATAACTCGTCTATCTGAATCAGAGAAAAACTTTGATTCATCCCTGAATAGTAGAATCTCAAAAAGTTAAGGGCTTACTTGCAATCTCAAGCTTTCTTCCTAATTTTGCTAATGAATGGCTTCTTACATGCCACAACCCATTGTAGCCAAATTTTCTTAGTCTGAGGTGATATTTCAAAATTGTAATCAGTTTTCAAACAAGAATGCAAATTGTGGTGCACTAATTCGTGGATTATCACGAACCTTGCATAGAATATTCCTCTTGTATATACAGCTCATGTTTTGAGGTCTTCCGGATCGGTTCCTACCTCATTATACCCTTTAATGATTCTTACCGTAAATTTAAGTTTTTCGACAACACAAGGAATTTTGAACCAGTCAGATGAGGTATATATCTATTAAGCTGTTGTTGTGTGGAATAAAATGCTTCAAAGTATTTAATCAGTTATAAACTTCCATGCCTCTGTAATTGAAAAAGAAGGTGCTAATGTGGAGTACAAAATAAAATTATAAAAATCTGGATAAATCAAACATTCATGAATTTATATACTATATATACAGGATGTCCCATAAATTCCGAAATAGTTTAAAAATTCATAAAAATTGAAGGAATTGGTATATTTGAATGCGGTTTGCGATAACGTTATTCTCATGAAAGGGGATTTTTTTTGGTAGAGAAAAAAAAATAGTTCAATCTTTTGTCAATAGAGGGCGGTGCATGCAACCAATCACAGGAAATATGCAAATCAGAGTCCTACAAAATGCTAGGTGTATGATTTAAAGCTCATTTCTGAATTTTCCTGTGATTCCATTGTGATGTTGACATTGGTGGATAAAGCACTATTGGTTAAGTTGTTTCACCTCAGCCACGAATCGCCGGCTGAAACTTTACGAAGGTCTCAGACAGAGAAGAGATTGAAGAAAGGTTCTGGTCCAATCGCTCCTGCCAGACTGGTTGCCCTGGTACGACGTTTCGAAGAAACGGGAAGTTTGTGTAATCGCCCTCGCAGTGGTAGACGACGTTTGTCAGAGGTCCGTACCTCCGCTGTGTCTTCGCAATGGACACTCTAAGGGAACAGTCAACGAGTGCAGTAAGTAGCGCACGAGAACTGGCAAGAATAAGTGGTATACCGAAGACATCCGTATTCCGCATCCTTCATGGAGTGTTAAAATTGTGCCCCTACAAGTTGAAATCACTGCACCAGCTCTTACCAACTGACACAGCTAAGCGAGTGCAATTCGCCAATTGGGCTTTGGCGAAAATCGACGAAGATCCACAATGGCTGCTCAATATCTTGTGGACAGATGAGGCTCATTTTTCATTGCATGGAACAGTGAATACCCATAACTGTCGAATCTGGGCAAAGGAAAACCCACATGCCTTCAGTGAGGAGCCGCTACATTCCCCACGTATTACTGTTTGGTGTGGATTTACTGCGTCCATTATTGTGGGTCCTTTTTAGTTTGAACAGCCCTGTGCAAAGGCAGGCTGCCAGCCGTGCTCAATTAATGGAACACGCTACTTGCAATTGCTAAGGGAGAAAGTGATACCGTGCTTATTGGAACATAATGTCCTTGACACAGTGACATTCATGCAAGACGGGGCACCTCCTCATATCGCAAACACAGTGAAGAAGTTCCTGAGCAGAACCTTTACTGAAGAACGCTTAATCAGCCGTCACTGTACAAATGAATGGCCCCCTCGCTCACCCGATTTAACACCCCTAGATTTTTGGCTGTGGGGTTACGTTAAGTCCCGAGTGTACCGCAACAGCCCATCTTCTTTAGTGCAGTTAAAGGATGTCATTCGCCAAGAAATCTCCATCCATCCGGATATGCTACATGCTGCAGTTAATGGTGTTGTCACTCGCTTGCAAACTATCATTTGTGGTGATGGCGGATACATCGAACAAGTAGTACTCTAGTGCTGTGATGTGCTTGTAAACATTTGCCTGCAGCGCCCTCTATTGACAAAAGATCGAACTAATCCCCTTTCATGAGAATAACGTTATCGCAAACCGCATTCAAATATACCAATTCCTTCAATTTTTAAACTATTTCGGAATTTATGGGACACCCTGTATATAGAGAGAGTCTAAATGAAAACTGGACACCAGAGTGAAATTAGTAGAAACAGTTGCAAACTCGAACCAAAAATATCCAAGAGTTATACCCTAAATTGAAGTTAATTTATTGTACTTTTTTAATACCAACATTCACAATTTTTAGAAATAATTTATGAGGAAAAGGAAAACAATGTGTATTTCACGTTTTTAAGAGGCGAGTACCAAAGTAACACATAACATCTCCAACACTGGTTGGTAGTGTTTTACGGTGCAAGGGCCATATTTGGCCATGCTGCATCAAACGCCAAAAGTAACATACACAAGGAAAGTTTTACTGACACTAAAGAGAAATACACCCAATCGAACCTGCCCAACCTACTACTGTCTGGTTGCTAGCATCGAGGTAGGTTGTTAATTTATGTTGCACTGGAGCAATACAACAGGCCATGCTAGCATACAAGAAATGTAAGCAATGTGCCCAAGAACATGTGACCAAAACTAGTTGTAACTTGACTAGACTACTTTTATATGATTGGTCCACGAAACAGAAGACACCCATCCAGTGATTGATCATCTGATAGTAGACTTTGGCAATTTCATCATTTGTCGCCACACTATAAAAATGTGCATTCACACGTCTACCCTGTCATAATATATTATATCACCAAACGAGGTGATAAGATACCAAATCGGCCAACTAAGTCCATTTTTCACAGATCAGTCACTCTTTGTAGCTCATCTTAATAGCAATGTTGTCTATTTGTATTTCACGTTTTTGGTTGCTTGTGCAGTGGGCTAACACACTGAGCTACGACAGCCCCCTAGCACTGAACTGATGAATGACGACCCCAGAAAACGAAAGGGAGAAAAGATCACTAAGGTACCTCGGGTTTGTGATGCCCGTGCTTACTTTTAAGAAGTAAACTCCCTCAAGAAGTATTCAACATTGAAAATAGGTTTTCAAGTTATGGAAATTGGTTGAATTGAATGTTCAATGCTACTTCAATGTTGAAAAACAGTTTAAGGTTGGACTGGATTTGCATTGAAACATTTCACTTTCAATATTGAAGATGCAAGTTTTTCAAAGTTGGACATTGGAAGAGATGTTTAAAATTGGTTAAATAGTTGACATATAATAAACACTGATGGTAAGTTGAATCAACATGGATAAGTTGGATGGTTAAATATTGAAGTATATTTGACTCTTCGACGTTGAATATGATGCAGTTTTTCAAAGTTAGATAGGTGTCGAAGCAGAAATGTATGAAATTGGTTGAACAGCTGACATTTAACAAACATTAATGGAAAGTTGAATCTACAACATAAAGAATTAGTTGTTCCCCAAACATTGAAGGATAATTGAATCTCTTCAACATGAATCTCAAAGTTTTTCAATGTTGGATATTTGTTGAAGAGATTTGTGAAACTTCTATTAGTAGTTCACAGCATTTCATTATAAAATCTTTGACCTAACAAATTTTTAATATGCATTTGCATTTTTAAAAATGACAATCATTCAAACAGAATCTATGACAATAGCAATAAAAACCAACAAAAATAAAACTATCGAGAGAAAGCAATCATTCAGTTTGTTACCCCTCCGAACCCCAAAAATTCCTTAGAACTATACTCAGGCATGTCGCTTGGAGGGAATACTTTACCATTTTTTAATACCTTAAATTAAAATTCAATGCATTTCCAGCATCAATTTATTCTTTAGTATAAAAAATTCATAACATTGAGACACAATCTTGAGAGTATTTATTATATAAATAGAGATTAAACATTGTTTTGAATTGAAAAAGTAATTATGAATGAACAAGTCAATGCACCAAAAATTTAAGTGCTTTAGATTGAAAACATGCTTAAAAATACAACTGAGAAACAATTTTACAGGTACCAGCTTTTTACACATTGAAAAGTGGAATAATTTTGATACATGATACAACTGTTTATAGATTTCATTTGCTCTTTAAATTTTTGATTTAGGCTTGAGAAATAATTTGGTGAATATGAAAATTTAAAAAGCTGAAAATTATTTTATGCTTCTTCATGCCTCATCTTTGTTGTAGCTTTTACTACAATAGGTTGTACATAAAAGAAACTATACTTTTATCAGTACATTATTATAGAGGCTTTGGCGTTATAGTTAGTAAACAGGGAGATTAATCACAAAGTTTGGTTGCCAAACCAACCATCATTCTCCTGGCACTTGAATTCAGATTTGCTCCTTCGAAGTTGTTGTGAAAGAACGTGTTCATAACAAAAAACTCAAATACTAGCCTTTTTGTGGTTAGTATAAAAAACTTATATTTTTATATAAGCTTGTTACGATTTTATTTTACCTGTAATTTTATTATGAATACATGCATTATAAAATATACATAAAATGCGTAATCTCGTAACTGCATTGCCAAGCATGCTTTAATAAGTACCTTTTTATCTGAATATCAATGAAGGGGTGTACTGACATTAATGATCAAGAATTGGAACCTATAGCCGATTAACAGATAAGATGGAAACTAAATATACTAATAGGATGGTTTTGCACTAACAGCAGTACTGATTTGATAAAAAGCTGTCACAAAGAAACAAACAAGTGACTGAATATGTTAAGATTTAAACAAGACAGTAAATTTTCAGAATGGATCCCGAAAATAAGCCCTCCCCATGTTCACATTTTCCTGTATAGGAAACATCCAGTTCTCAGTTTTATTTCCTGTTGGAAACACAATCAGTTGCAGTGAAAATTGACTGACCAGGATATAAAATCAGTTGAGAGCAGTGTATCTTCTGCAGTCTTTGGATGATTATCAATTATTTGGCAAGTCAAATCTTGAAATCTAATTTACTTGAAAACAAGATTTGGGATTTTAAGAGATCCAAGAAAATTCTTTATAAGCAATCTAGATTTTTGTATAATCCATAGTCCCAATACTATTTTCCTTTCATTAAATTTTGTAGGAGGCATATATTCCAGATTTTATAGTAAATCCTTAAAACTGTGTAGACATTTCAATCAGATAAATTTGTATCGTAACTGCAAAATAGGTAATGGGTTCTCTGGAATGTGGCATCATTTGCATATTACTAGCATACTCAGGGTGGGAATGTGGATGCATATTTGCAGACAAGAACAGTAAGTGTTCAATATAACGCTCAATCAATTGAAAAATGAACTATTAATCATGGCTGGACAAGCAGATGCAGACATTTTAGAAATGATTGACAAATTCATACTCCACATTACCAGTACTCATGTATAACATTTCTAATAGTTTTAATTAAACCATTCCTCAAGTTGAGGATACATGCAAGACTGAATAAATACTGTCTGCCTACCAAGAGAAGGCTACTACCACCAAGTCTGGGTGTTGGTTGCTACAGAAGAGGTCACTCTATGGATGTCTCGAATGTTGGTGTTGGAAAGAGGTAGTTTATTAGTATAGATCTCCTTGGACACAAATAAAAAGCAGAAATATACATGTCCAAGTACAGCTCTATCTAGCGCCATCTGGTAGCAACTCGTAGTAGCAAGTTATGGCAGGTGAAGGTAACCCATCTTTATAAGGGTTATTCCCGTTTTTATACCAACCTCGGCAAGCGGAAAGATTTATAGATATATTTAAAAGATAAAAAGATTTTTTCTAAAATTTCTTTCCTTGGAAACATAAAAAGTGTGCTAAGAGCATTGGCACCAGACAAGGTGCTGGATACAGCTGTACCCATGTCCAATTTGTCATTTTGAATGCACTTTTTGAATCCCTTATAGAAAATGGGATAAGATATTTTTTATTGCAACAGACAAGAGCAGTTCTTGTGGTAGAGAGACAGTAGGCAAGAAATAATAGCAAGCATCCACCAGGATAGTCAACAAATCGAAGAGTGAACAATTCACATTTTAAGTCATGAGTTGTGCTTGAAGATGTAGACATTCTAGAAACGATCAACAAATTGTAGAAGTCTTTGTTGTTCGGCTTCTCGGAGCGCAGCATCGTTGGCATCTCCCATATTACCAGCATACTCACGCATAACATTCCTAATAGTTTTAATGGAGCCACCTCTGAGATTGAGGATCTGCAAGACTCTCTGTTTGATAGATGCAGGACCAGAACAACAAGTATCCACCATGATGTAGTCAATTAACTGAAGAGTGAACAGTCCACCTTCTAAACGCCTCAAATAGAAGTCTTCTTCCATCGCAGCATCTATGTCATCTTCATCTATCTTAGATTTCTCTTTCTCAATTTGGAGGTCAATGTAATGGACCTTGTCCAAGTATTTGAAGTGCAGTTCCATGAGCCGATCCACTTTCTCATGGTCATTTTCGGTGAACTTATTCAGCAACCTCTGACGTTGTGTGCCTTTGCAGTTTTTCAGCATTGATGCGATGATGGAGCATACGTGTTCTTCATGTTGCTCCACCGACAAACCTTTTTTCCAGTTCTTCTTGGGGGTCTTCATAAAGAGCGGGAAGATTGACCTCAGTCCGAGAATGTCGACGAACTTGTTGCAGTTGTCTGCTCCCTCGGCATTGCACATCGCATGGTCCAGGACTTTCAGAGCGCCGTTGCGGGACATTTTTTTTTCTCGGAGCATGAGGTTCATCAGCTGAAGACCCTCTCCTTTCAAGAAACGCTCTCGGTTTGCAGAAAACATCAGAGATGAGCAGAGACAGTCGAAGAGGTTTTCCATCATTTCATGCTCTTCGGTGCTGGACGGGTCGTTTCGTTTGAAATAAGCTAGCTGCTGCAGCAAAACGTCAATACCTTCCATGACTCCGAGGGATTGCCGGTTTTCATCATGGCGCTGCAGCAGAATTGACAGAATTTCACTGCAATACAGCTTATTAGCATCAAATGGCATCTTGGCCTTGATACGTTTCAATATCCACTGCATCAGACCCTGCTCGGTGGCATCTGTACACATGTCGACTTTGAACTCTGCAAGATTTTCGACAATCGCTAGAGTGTTGTGAACCCCCTCGGTTTCTTCTTTTACGGCCTCGTCCAGTCGGTCGAGGTTTTGCACGAGTAGAGCAATCACTTGCGCTTCCAGCATTGAGTCGATCAAACTCGCTGCCCCTTCCTCGCTTTCATTGAGGGTATCAATATCCGTCATCTCCTGAAGTAAATCTACCACAGCAATTGAAATGTCTGTATTGTCGTGTGTGAGAAGACCCAAAATGCTCGATACAGAGTTGAGTTCGACCAATATGTGATATAAATCAGGTTGTGTAGCTATGATGTGCATTTCCACGATTATATCATTCAATTCTATTTCAGAGTCCATGAATTTTTCTGGTTGGTCAGGGAATTTGATACGAAGTTCTTGATTCTTTAAGACTTTCTTTTCAAATGCTAGGAGCAATTTTTTCAAACTTGTTTCGTCTACTACTCCACCATCTGTTTCGGCTTCGGGTAACTCGATGTCTGGGTTCACAGTTTCTGCATCCTGTTTGTAATTTTCTTTGTTGTCATCTTTCGTTTTCTGCATTTTCGGAGGCCTCCGATCATTGTGGTAAGATTCAGGCACACTGGACAATCTTTTGGAACGTGGTCTAACTTCCACATCATCGTCGTCATCAGGATTGGTTCTCTTAGGCTCTTTAGCGGGTTTGTAATTCAACAGTTCTCCAACATCCATCTTTGAGAATAAACGGCAATTAACTTTGTGCCGACGAAATGGAGAAGCTTCTAAATAGTAACGATCGACAGGCAAAAACTAACAAACCGTAGCGAAATTAAGAATGTTATTAACACCAATTGCTACCAGACAAAAGAGCTATATATGTGTAAAAATAATACTTAATATATTTGCACTAGGTGAATTTTTCATCTCGAGTAAACAACGATCAAAAGAAAAGTTGTGCTGTCGCTTGTATCTGTTGCACAAAGTGATCTGTTGAATAAAACTAAATTTAGAATATGAAATTTCCAAAACAATCAACCCAGTATATGCAGCATTCAAATTAATAATAAATCGATAGGTAATTATTTTATCACAAATTTGATTAGCATTACTTTTTTCGGTAGATCTGCAGTCGAAAAATTTTTCAAGGAAGAACTTTCGGAAGCTGGGAAATTTTTCAACTCGTAAAATATTCTGCTTCTGCTTCAACGTCCTTGCTTGTTTTGAATTAGATTTGTTTTCTTTTCACATGTTTCTATCGTTTTAAATTATGGTAAGTGATATTCTAATACATTTAAAAGTGTCCTGTAATTTTTCTTTCGAAATAAATAAAATATATTCCTAAACTGACATGGTGTGGTGTCATAATGTGTGTTACATTAGATTATTCAGCTATAAAATTGTTCAATATTTATGCGCTCTTCCGAAGTTGGTAACAGGTGTTAATTTTTAGACATCCTCAAGAAAATCATCTGTTGGCAGTTCTAAGAAGAGAAGTAGCTTAAAAATCGAACTCACAACTGAGCAGAAGAAAGATATTCAAGATGCGTATAATCTCTTTGATACGGATGGGACCGGCTATATAGCAACTAGAAATCTGAAGGTAAACCATTGGATCAAATGCGTTTTCTGATTCATTTAAATATGTTAGAAATTGATAAACTTAGCCAGACTGCAATGAAATGTATGATTAACTTACCAGTTGCATTCATGTAACAATACCATGTTTTTAATTATATTAACATATATAGTGTAGTGTGAAGTATTTGTATATTGGAATTGTTACTTGCCACTATTTTTCACTTTGAAGCAATAGAAAGTTTCCAGGTTCATGAAGTTTATTCACATGACCTTGACATAGCAAAACAGATATCGAATGTGTATTAATTGTTGCAAGATGACTTTTAACTCATCTTACAACTTAAAAGCTAAATCCTAAGATTTAGGTCATTTTTAGCATAAAAACTATATTTCCCATCACTTAAATTTTTTTTCAGTTTGCAATTGTGTTGAATCTGAAAATTTCTGTTTGGTACTTTTCACTTTGGCATGGTGTAGGGGTTTGGAGAGTGGGTTGCCAACAGATGTTCTCGTCATCTGAATATGGTTCAAAATTACGAGGCTGTCTTCAATAGCCCGTTGCATTGCTCCATTGTGATGTTAATTCAACTACCTACCTAATCTTTATAAATGTTAGCTGTTATAAATAGGAAGTACCTATAATGTTATTCTACCAGCAAGATAGAATGCTCTATTATGAATAATGTATGAATCAAAAGGGGATGGTTTGATTATTTTTTCTGTAGCTCTGCATCTGATTAGTCAAGAGAGCCTCTTGTACCATGATAAATGATAGACAACAGTATGTAAATTTTGCCTATAGCTTTGAAGGTTAATGAAGTGGGTCTTCTGGTTTTTGATGAACATAATTGCTCGTAGGACAACTAGTGAACAAAAATTGTTATAGAATTGATAAATTTTTTCGAGTTTCCAGATGGGGTACTTTCTAATTATAGCAGCCTTGGCAACATGTTATGTAAAGAGGACATCAAGTTTGGTTACCAAACCTAACTTACTCCTGGAACTAAAATTTAGATTCACTTGCTCTTTTGGGGTTATGAAAAAATGTGTTCGTAACTGGAAATTCAAATTTACTCTCCCTTTTGTGGTTGTCATGAAAATAACATTTATATATTACTTATGAACTTGTTATTTTATTTATAACCATAATTTGTTGCTAACACATGCATAGTACAATATACATAAAATGTTTAATCGCCAAAAGGATTTCGCCAAGTCCACTATAAGTACCTTTTTATCTGAATATCAATAAATGCATGTAGTGGTATTCATGATCAAGGATTGTAGCCTTTAACTGATGAACAGATTACAAAATTTACTTATAGGCTGGTTTTGCACCAACAGCAGTACCAACCTGATAGAAAGCTGTCACAAACAAACAAGGGACTGAAGTTAAGATTTAAGCAAGACAGTAAATTTTGTATGCCGATTTCACAAACACACCACTTCAATCCAATTAAATCCAATTCACAAGGTGACAGTTGCGAAATCAATGCCATCTTTTTTTTATTTCCCTTATTTCTCCCTTCCGTTCTTCCTCACTCCAGTGACGCTCATTAAAAACTCAAGGAATCTTCTAGAAAGTTACATCATGTGCTTTCGCCTGACAAATTACAGAGACCAGTTTTAAACAATGAATTGGAAAGACCTAACTCCCCAATTAACAACCCCCAATAGGAAGCAAATAAATAGCACCAAAAGGGGAAAAAACGTTATCTTTTACTTTGAGTAGACAACGCAGCAGAAATGAGTCGCTTGGCAATTTCGCCACTTTGAAATAGATGACTTATTTAGAGCTTATTTACTCAAGAACATTTTCTTTATCAAATAAATTGTGTTGTTAATTTTTAACTATGGATTATCTTTCTTTACCATTTTGTTGGTTGGCATTTAACATGATATGTTAATTTATAATTAATGAACTGAGATATCTAAGTCCTGCTCACACATTACTTGATATTGTATGTCTTGTGTCTGGCGTGGCATGGCTAAATATGGCTCTTGCACCACAGAACTCAAAAAACCAACTAACCTCTGCTCACACAGTATTACGAGCAGATAGTACTTATATAGTATTACGAGCAAGTTTGGTCATTATTAATTAAGTCGTTCTTCCACTATACGATCTATTATTGCCGTTGGAGTCCTTACACTCGAACTCTACATATTAACAAATCAATTCTTCAGAAAATAACCCAACACATGTCTCGTGTTCTGATAAAGTTTCTTTTCTGTAGAAACAAAAATCAAACTTCAATGAATGATTAAAAATTTATTTCTTAGTCTCTTGCACAAGACAGCATACAGGTGAATTGAAAGTACTTTCGAATTTCATAAAACAGCAGCATTATTCGATGGTTACAGTTAAAGTAGGAAACAATACCTCACAAGGTGTGTCTATATTTTGCCCAACTAGAAGGAAATTTCCAACCATCAGGCATAATGGTCAAAGCAAAGTTTAATACTTTAGTAGTTGCACTGGATGCACAGATATTAAGCCATGCTTTTGATATTATTTACTGTCCTCTTCTGACATATTCCACTCTAAAAAGTGCTATTGTAAGGCGTTTTGAAATGTCTGCCAATCAGTAAAGACCTTATTAAAAGATTAATTTTGGTTTGTCACTCTGTGATAATTTTTTACTATATGATGGCTAATTAGATTTACATATGGTTTAAAATGGATTCTGAACCATTACAAACACATCCATACCTAAATTGGATTCGAACCTAGAGCCTGCTGAACCAAAGGTCAGAATGCTAACTACTGACCTACCAGGCCAGCCTTTACCTTAATTCAATATTTCTCTAAATTCAGTCCTGGATAAATTGCATTTTCTGCAACATAATGCAATTTATGCACCCCTTAAAATGTTTAATGTTAGAACATAAAAATAATCTAATCAGACAGACTGGAAAAATTGCAAAAATGCATTGAAGTTAAATATTTGCTTTATAACCACAACTTTTCTCCAATTAAGTGGTACATTTTCTTGTGACCGTGTTTTTGACTATATGAATCCTTTGCTAATGAGAGCCTTAAAATCTATTCTTCTGACTTGGAAATGTCTGGACTTAAAACGAAATTTTACTTTTTAGGTGGCTTTAAGAGCATTGGGGTTTGAACCGAAAAAAGAGGAAATCAAGAAAATGGTATCAGAAATTGACAAGGATAATGAAGGTGTCTTTTGCTAAAATTAACTCCTGAAATTACACATAAAAAATCTTAATCGACACATTGTTGACAGTTTTCGGTACAGTTTTGATATACAGACTTTTTTGTGGCAATGCTTTTGGCAAGCTTTTTATGTCACCAAGGGGAAGAATTTCACAGAAAAACAGTTTCAAGCCTAGTTGAAAATAAGTAAAAGGCTTAGCTGAAAATAATTAAAAATTAATGAAAGTAATTTTAAAAATTGAAAAAAATTCAGACTGATTATTCTCGCACAACTAGGTTAGTGTTTACTTTACTGAAAAAAAATTTACTATTTCTGAAATACTGTTATAGAAGGTTGTCCAAGTTAAAAAATTTATTAGTTTTAAGTCAAAACCAGGCTAGATAATATGAATGTCATGAAAGATCATATTAATTTTTACCTATAATAGTCAGTTATTTAGGCATGGTAAAATAAAAATATATAATGAGTTACAAAATTTAATAATAGATTAAAATAATCATGAGGTTGCCAAGCAAATTATTATGTGAGATTGCATTTGCCTGCCACAACTTGCTACAAAGAGCATGCCGAAAATGCCACAAAAACGTTTTTATATCAAAGCTGTACCCAGTTTTCTATTGATTTATTTATTATCCATATTAATGAAAGTACTTTTAGCTTTTTTGAATCTGAGGTAGCTTTATTTATACATAATTTTTTTTATTCTGAAAGTTTGAATTTAAATGTTATAGTTAAGTTGTTTATTTCAAAAGATGGCTTGCCTACTCTTTAGAAATTCAATTTTTTTGTGTGGTTTATTGTAGATCAAAGTTTAATTTTGTTTAACAAATACAACCCAAATACATTTGTTGTCACCAGGATTGGCGAGTTGTTGCTGAAAGTGGAAAATCAGTTGAAATGATCCTGGCAAACAGGTTTTTGCCAATGGTGCTGAAAAATAAAGATTTATTATGCTTTTTCAGTAAACAGATTAAGTTGTTTTATTTTATAATAATTATTTTAACTGCAAAAGAAGTATATTCGATTTATTACCTTAATTTAGAAGTTAATGAACTTTTATTTGTTTGCATTATTTTATTGTAACACAAAATATATATTTATCACTAACTATATTGACTGAATATGAATATTACTTAGTATTTATTTTAATTACAAAAGTATTTTAGATTCGTTATCCTTATTTAAGTGTTTAATAACTTTTTTTGTTAACATTATTTTGTTCAAGTATGAATTACACATTTATCACAGACAGAAATATTAATTGAATGTGAACATTATATAGTATTTATTTTAACTGAAAAAGTATAAATGATTTGTTAAGGGTTTTATTACTGTTTTGTTAACATTATTTTGTTGTAACACGAACTACAAATTTATCACTGACAGAAGTATTGATTGAATGTAAATAATAGTTGAAAATCATTCAACCTAAATCAGTTTTCTTACAGTACATATTTTTAGATTTTAAATACCATTGGTTCATTTACCAACATAAGTGTTTAATAAAACATAAGAAAAAATTTCTTTCATCTGGAGGAGTTAAGTTTATTTTCTATTTTTAGATTTTAAATACCATTGGTTCATTTACCAACATAAGTGTTTAATAAAACATAAGAAAAAATTTCTTTCATCTGGAGGAGTTAAGTTTATTTTCTATTGAAATAGCGAAAATGAAAATTATTCCATTGCCAAATGATCGCAAAAATTCTCTCCTCTCAAGCAAACAATTTATGTTAATGCCCAATTTACCATTATTTTTTCAATTTAATAATTTTTCAGAACTTAAATGTGTACTCTTGGTTTAATGAACTTGGCAAAATCATACAGCCTCTGACAGGTGGGCATGTGCAACTAGAATTTTTCTTTGGGAGCTGTGGCTATCTTCCTCAGCCAATCAGGAAGGTCTGAGACATTGTTCCACCATATTTTCATGTAATTTCTCTCGAAAAGAAATCTTTTGCTAGAATATTTTTGAAAGTTGTCTCAATTATTGATTTGATAGTATCTATATGTAATTGTAAAAGTGCAATCTTTCATTTTATTCTGTCAAGACTAGAAGTAAACTCCTCTAGCCCATCTCTCTTTCCAATATTGGTGCCCCTGAGGGGCACATCTTTAGATGTGTACAGGCTTCATGAACCCAAGGTACTCTAGTGTTCTATTTTTCCCCATGGGGTTTACTGCCCCTGGTAAAAATGGGGGTTGTGACCCCAGGATGCCCAAGCGATCTTTCTCTACTTTCTTCTCTCCATTCTTTCTTTCCACAGTTACTTGACATTGTCTGGTGTTCGGGCGCAGCTTGGCCAAACATGGTCTTTGTGCCATAAAACCCAAAACCAACCAACCAATATTGGTGATTCATCCATCAATAGATTGTTTTATGTTGAAAGGGATCAAGTGCATTTTGGCACCAGAATCTGACAGATTCTCAGTAAAAATGAAATCAAAAATGAGATTACTAGAGAATGTTTCAACAAAAATTTAATTCAAACCCTGGACACAACAAAAACATGCTGGAAACTGGAAAAATGACAATAATTAAAAGTTTAATCTCTAAAATGATATAAGAATAAGTACCAAATAATGACCTAAAACCTTTACATATCTAGAACCATATTACAAATGCATATCTGCCAACTTTTCTAGGATTTCAGAAAGTCCTTCGTAAAACTCCCTCAGGTTCACATCTTTAGGCATCACAATCCCGAGGTATCCAGGTGATCTTTCCTCTCCTCTGTTTTACCCTCGCCTACCCTGCTTTTCTTCCACCCTTGTTGCCCCAACAAGGTGGAAGAAAGCACTGTAGCCCAGTTGGAAGAGTAACGTATTAGCAACCAGAAGGTTGCGAGTTTGAATCCAACCAAATACCGTCTTGTACAATGGGGGTTGGTGCACATTAAATCTGTTGTGGTCTCAAATGTCATCATGTTGGTATGGTGTGGAAGTTTGGAGAGTGGAGTGCCAGCTCCGGCGTTGCCTTGTCATCTGACCATGGTTGAAAATGACGTGTTCTTGGATTTTTCCCTTTGGGTCTTGATCCCGGACTGTTGCCAATAGCCTGTTGTGTCACTCCAGTGCGACGTTAATTAAATACCTACTTCCCTTGTTATTGTCGTGTTTGGCGCAGCTTGGCCAAGTGTGGCCCTTGCACCATAAAACCCAAAACAATTTCTTGAAAATCCTTGGTTTTTCTGGTTTTCAAGAATATCTTCTGCATTTTTTCTAAAGAAAAATTTCAAGTGATGCCAATTTCAAAGTTTTGGTGCCAAGCCATGGCAACCATGAAAGAAAAACAGGAATCAATTGTTAGATTGGTGTGGAAACCTCCTTTGTACTAATTTTCAAGAAAATTCACTATTCTGAAAACACTCAAGAAAAGTTTAATTGCTCATTTTTCTGTATATTTGGTGTCATTTTGTATAATATATCGCCTAATCAGTTACATCGATTTCAAACTGGCACCAAGCATATAACTAGTAGAGAGCAGGGTTGTTTTTGTTTTGAGTTGAATTGTTTTCATGAAGTCCAATTTGTTGCAATTGTCGCTAATTTAGCACCTTTTTATTTGACAAATTTTAAGACATTTTCTGACAGTTTCTTGCTGTGCCATAAAAATCTTTCTGATTTTTTTGTGGAAGTTGGTAGGTATGCAGATGGAATTTCTTTCTATATTGGCATTGTCTATGAGATTGACGAAAAGTTGACACGTCAACACAATCTGGGCTCTCATTACTGTATCATGTTTCAAGAATTTCTTGAAACATGAAAATTCGGGGAAATTGAATTCTTTTTAAGGAGAAGCTTTCGAAAGGATGACATTACATTCAAAAGGGTCTATTAGTGCTTCAGATGTTTTTTGTAAATATCTATCTACACTTGCATGCATCACTTCATCTTTCTAAAACCTTTTTCTTTTTCCTGCAGGGAAGATATCTTACGATGATTTTGTTCGAGTCATGTCTCAGAAGATTAGTGATAAAGATGCTAACCAAGAAATTATGAAAGCATTTCAATTGTTTGATGATGATAACACAGGGAAAATATCATTCGTTAACTTAAAGCGTGTGGCAATGGAACTTGGAGAAAATATCAGCGAAGAAGAATTGAGAGTAAGTAATATTAAATTGTTCATTGAATTTTTTAGTTTAATAAGAAATATTTTACATTTCTAAGAAGGGAAGGGCGCAAACTTGGGGTTGCCACTAGGTTTGGAGAATGGGGTGCCAGCTCTGGTGCCTCGTCATCTGACCGTGGTTCAAAATTACATGATGTCCATTGTGTTGTTCCAGTGCGACGTTAATTAAAATACCTACCTACCTAGGGTCATCACTAGAGCAATGAATTTCAACTTTTTTCATCTCTTTTGGCACGCATAAAGTAATTATAAACCCACGCACTCAATACTTTTACCGATCTGACCAAAAAATAGGTATAATTTTGATTGATTTACAAAAAATAATTGTAATTACCCACTCTTTTTGCTCCAAATTGGCTTTCTAAAAATCTTTTTAGAATAATTTATTTGATATTTTGTAATGAAAAAATAATACTCAAAATTATTTATATGGTTATTGCTTAAAATTATTTGTAAAAGTTAAAAACTAACCTGTTGAAATGAAGTAAGTCTTATGTAGTAAATAACCATTTGAAAATCGCTGCACTGGAGGAACAGAAGTGCAAAGGGTCAGGACGCAACGCTCAGCTGTTTTCAAGAAATATAGATTTTAAAAATACACTGTTGCTTATATAGTGGCTGTTTAAACAAATTTAAAGTGGGTAGCGTAGCTCAGTGTTTATACTTCCCACTACCACGTGTGGGCCGCTGTAGCCCAGTTGGAAGAGTAACGTATTAGCAACCAGAAGGTTGCGAGTTTGAATCCAACCAAATACCATCTTGTACAATGGGGGTTGGTGCACATTAAATTTGTCATGATCTCAAATGTCTTCACATTGGCATGGTGTGGAAGTTTGGAGAGTGGGGTGCCAGCTCAGGTGTTGATCTCGTCATCTGACCATGGTTCAAAATTACGAGGTGTTCTCGAATCATATCCTTCGAGATTGATCCCGAATCATTGCCCTAGAAACCTGCGTGTTGTTGGCATTGCAGGTTCAATTCCTGACAGGTGCGATTCTTTCCTGAGTGTATTTCTCTTCTGTGTCAGTAAAGCTTTCATTGTGTGTGTGTCTATTACTTGATATTGTATATCTTGTGTCTGGTGCAGCATGACCAAACATGTGCCATAAAAACCCAACCAACCTGGACCTTCGCTAATACCACTATATGTTGCTCCAGTGCAACATTAATTGAGGAGCTTATTTTCATTTCCACAATTACTAAGTTTACACAGTGGAAGTATAAACGTATTCCTCCAGAATGGACTGCTTTACAAAAGTGGAAATCAGCCCAACAGATAGTATATGGGAGTGGTAGGAGGATATTTAAATACTATGTTTCTTGATCAACGTTCAAGGGAGTTATTTACTTTTAAATTTTGGAAATGTTCAATTTTGAAAAAAATTCTTGAAAATGTTACCTTTTGATTAAAATTGGAGCTGGTTATGTCTGAAAGATTGGAAACTTAAATAATTCTTCGTATTATTTAACGTCTTTATTAAAAACAAAATTAAATGAAATAAAAATAAAATAGCACATAACACGGGAAAATGGATTACATTAGAGAAAACAGCACAAACATGATACGTGAGAACATGATGTCTAACTTGTAACTCCAACTATCTGATAACACATTTGCCGAAGAGTTTTGCGAGTGCCACTAGTTGATTCCAGAAGATTTCACCTAGGCAAGGAAGGTACCCTTACTGCTCTCTCGTGATTAACATTGAATACGATCATTCTGAAATGAGACTTTTGAAAGCACTTCTGCAAATGCCCCTAACGCAAGTAAGACAACCTCTTTGTTATGTTCCCTTTTGAATGAAAAATACTAACAAGAATGAGGTGGATATGTTCCCTTTTGGTAGAAACAACTAACTTTACATTCCGATTTCTACCAAAAAATTCACATTTGAATAAACCTTGTTATATAATCTGACAGCTCATCCCAAAGATTCAGAAACCGTTTAAAAGTAAATTTCGAAAAAAAAAATGGAAATGTCCCCTTTTGAAAATAAGCTCCTCAATTCAACCACCTAGTTTTGAAAAATTTCATTTCGATGACCCCAAGTCTGCACCCCTCTTCCTCCCCCTTGTTCCCCTGGACATCAAAGTTTTGAAATTTTCCTTAACCCGCGGAGACGCGCGCTACTTGTTGTTACATGAAGACGCGCGCCGGGCTTCGTAGGCCCGAAGCAATATTTTCTTAACAAAACATAAACAAAATTTATTTTACCGTTAAAAATTAATTTAGTTAATCAAAACACAATATGAAAAATAAAAAAAGTATTTTTCAGATAAATATAGCTTTTAAAATTCTACATTTTAAAATGCATTTTAAATTTATAATTATGTCACATTGATACTGAGAAACGAAATTTAAGAAACCAAATTAGAAATAGTATTCATTTATGAAAAATTAAATTATTGTTACATTAATAAATTGAAAATAAAACTTACATTTCACTGACATTTATTGCATAGAACATTGCTATGTTCTCCACATACATTTTTTCCACACTTAGCACAACAAATTTGTGATTTCCTGTCCTTTGAACTGGGGCATACATGGCACCTTTTTCTTGAAGAATTCTTTTGTTTTTTTGTCGGGGGTGCTTCACAATATTCACTCTGGCTACAGTTTAGTTTTTCTCGCATTTCACGTGGAAGCACTGGTTGCAAACTTCTTTCTTGTAGGTGGTCCTTCAAAAGTTCTAACGAAAGTTCTTTGATAAACAAACTTCGTTTTCTGTATTGAATCGCCGGTGTTTTAGTTGACAACAGCAGTACTCGGGCATTTATTGTTGCAATATTTAATATACTGAAAAATACAACCATGGGCCATCTTTTGCTTATTCTAGCAGTAGAATATGCAGATGACATTTCATCCACTACATCTACAGCACCCTTTGTTAGATTATAAAATGTTATAATCTCTGGTTTCTTGGCTTCTTCTGTCGATTTATCAATGGCACTATCATTATGCATTGTAGATAACAGGTCGACGCATTTGTTTTTCTTTGGCACATAGGAAACCAAAGTCATGTTTTTTTGAAATCCAAATAATGATGAATGCACTTCTCGATTCTTTCCACAAATAAATTCTTTTGGTAGCTCTTTTTTATTTTTTCTAACTGTTCCAACAAGTGTAATTTTCTTCTCTAGGAGATCCTTTGCCAAATTGTAACTGGTATACCAGTTGTCAACAGTAAGGTTTCGCCCTGAATTGAAGATGGGTTTCACTAATCTCTTGACAATTTTATCGGAACCATTTTCTGTCCTGTACGGACCTGTAGGTTGAGCTCCTGCATAAATTTCAAGGTTCCAAGTATAAAATGTTCTTGCATCCACTAGAGCAAAAATTTTGAGTCCATATTTTGCAGGTTTACTAGGGATATACTGACGAAACGAGCATCTTCCTCGAAATGGCTCTAACTTTTCATCAATTGTTACATATTTGCCAAGACTATACAGTTTTTTGCAATTTGCAAGAAATCTTTCGAAAATATTTCTGATGGGAGCAAGTTTATCCAATTATCTTCTAGAAGAACGGTTTCTAACATCATCAAATCTCAAACACCTCATTAGAAATAAAAAACGTTTATATGACATAGTTCTGTGAAAAATGTCAAACCCAGTACCATCAGTAGCCCAAAGATCACGAACATTTACATGAGAAGCTTTGTAGAGTCCTCCAAAATAAAGAAGTCCGATGAATGCCTTTACTTCTGAGGTACTTGTGGGGCGAGCATCTCTTTCCCGTTCAAAATTACCAGCAATCGATTGAATATAAATATTTGTACACTCCACAATAGTTGATATTATTGTTTCGTCGATAAGCAATTGCCAAGAATTTACAGGCGAGGATACAGCTTTCGCTTCTCCAACATTTCCGGGCATTTGGTCATGATGTTGTGAGCCAGAGTTCTCACATTTTTTCTTGGTTCTTTTTTATTCCATTTTGTTAATGTATCTTTACCAAGATAGTGATCCATAGATTCAAAAATATCTGATTCATTGCTTGAATCAATATCTTCCGAATTTGACTGATGATCACTAAACTCCTCTTCATCAACAATTTCTTCATCTTCTTCATTAATGGATTCTTCATCAGTTGACACTTCAGCTAATAGCTTCTGTAATCTCTTCATTTCATCATCATAGCTCAAATAGCGAGACATTTTCAATCCGTCTGTTCTCCTTCGTGATCTTAACGAAAACGCCAGCGCGCGCGCCTGGCCTCAAAAGCCCGAACACCGTTTTTCTGAGAAAACAAGTGGGGGAAAATTCTTGAAATGACTGTGGTTGTGACGTACATGACCTTGAATACAGCTACTGTGAAACTGGATTTATTCCATTGAGAGGCTGATTTTCTGTGCCAAGTTTTTGTAATGCTCGGGCCTGATAGGCCCGGCGCGCGTCTTCGCGGGTTAAGGGAAGTTGAAAGGTCAAATAAAGACTATCAATAGTGTAGCATCTATTAAAGCCCTGAAGCTTAGCACCTCCCCTGTTGAAAATATTGTAAGCCATCAACTGAATCAGGATGTTAAAAACAAAGTTTAATTTTGATGCAAATCTTTGCGGATATCTGAGTATAAAAGGAAACTGCCTTCTAAATAAATTTAACAATTTCAAGATCATAATGCTTGCTTTTTCTACCATTTTTATGTCTTGAAATTCTGGGCTTAATTTATTAAACTTAGTATTGTTAAATAATTTTTTTTCTTGTATTCATTGAGAATCATTTTATATTCTTTCTTTTGATTATTTGAAAATCCATTGCTACCAGGACTGACAGTGAAATTCATGTTAAAGGCATAATTTCAAGGTATTTTTTGCAGTTAGTTCTAATCTGTTTGGAATACAGATATTAAAACATTTTTTGAACATAATTATTTTTCTGGAGATGGACATTGACGAAACTATGTGATCACCTTTGTATTTCTTTTCATTAATTTTCTAATATAAAGTTTGAGCTGGATTGTTTCAGATAGATCAGAAGATAACCTAAAACATTTCAAAACTACCTCTAGCTGCAGGAGAGAAAATATGCCTTGAAACTAATGGTTTTAACATGGAGTTCACTGCCATATTAGATGCCCTTCACTGTCTTTCAAGTCCTTAAATCTGACTTCCACAATGGCCAAAATGGCTTGTATTATGCAGACACCCAACCACTGGCCGAACCACATGAAACACTTAACTGATTTTCTTCCCCTCTACTGGTGAGGAGGGGGATTGGTCATCTCCGTTCTGCAAAGGCCTCTGGGACACCCCCGAAGCATTGTTAAATAATGATCACTTGTTAGGACATTGATGCACAGACACAGGCCACATGCGGCCCTTTGTTGATGTGGTGGCGGCTGGCCTCCCAATTTGCTATTTTTAAGGATCATTTTTTTTGATTTTCAAAACTTGCTAAATCTATTTAGCAACCCTTTTACCATTTTGCCTGAAAATGCACCCGAAACAGGACAGCTTGAGCTCATCCGCATGCAAAACGATGATAGCCTGTGAAATAAATTTAATGAAGACAATTTAAACTTCTATCCTGTCTATAAAAACAATTGTAAATCATTGCTGGATGATGCATTAAAATGCACAAGCCTCTTTGGGTCAACATATATCTGCGAACAAACTTTTTCAGTCAAGAATATTAACAAATCGGAAAATAGGCTTCCGCTACGAACCGCTTGACTAATGAAAATTTAGATTCAATTTTGCGCTTGGCTACTACGAAAATCAAACCAAATATTAAAAGAATTGTTATGCATCAAATTAAATTCGTTATTTACTTTATATTATCTTTGTAACAAAATGTGATAGATAACTTTCATGTGTCTCAGGCAGCTCTCCAATAAGTTACAGTGAATCTAATGACCATTGGTCTTAAGTCTGCATCCCTGTGGTCCGATTTCTAACTACGTACATCTGTTTGTCCAGTCTGCTGATCGGACATTCTCGTGTGAGATTTTCGACGTACGCTAAAATATAGAAAAGTATTGTTTATAGGTTGAAGTGTAAACTACAGGTTACATAGAATCGAAGCCTATGTTACTGACTGAGATTCTTAAGTGAACAATTGAGTTCATGTCCAGTGTCTTAAAGCAAGTCAGAACACACTTATAAGCTGCTGATTTTGTGATTTTAATGTGCCTTTATTTGACAGGAAATGATTGCTGAAGCAGATAGGGATGGTGATGGTGAAGTAAACCAGGAAGAATTTCTGAGAATAATGAAGAAAACTTGCCTGTATTGAACAAAACAGTGTCAAAATGTGAATATCTTCCAACATTTCAAATGTATGCTATCCACTCTTTGTATTCATATACACCATGTTCATTGTTTTTTGATAATTATGTACATATGCATTATTGTTTGTCCATATCAGTTTCTAATTATATTACTCATGCATTTCGTTTTTACACACTGTATATTTACTATTTTTTAAATGTATCAAATAAAAAATGCTTTTTTTTCTATTTAATGTAAAATTCATTATTGGAAGTATACACTAATTTCAACTTTCAATTCCATATGCCAGTCATGTGTGGGGATATGCAGCAAAGATCCATATTAAAGTTATAAATTCTTCCAAAATATGGAATGAATTGATAACACCTCTACAGCAAATTCTCAGTTATGACTTTCATCAACCAATTAATAGTAAAAGGCCAAGATCCATTCTTAGCTTGTAAATTTATGTAAACAAACTCAATTCTTAATGCTTATACCAACTTAATATTATTTTAACTTAGAACTTCCCTAATTATGCTTAAATTATGATTCTCTGACTCCTTGGCAACGTTAGATTGGTATTCGACCATTGACACTTCTAATATCCAACCAAGATGCAAGATTCCACAACAGACTCCTATTCGTTCCCAACAACCAAGTCCCCTCAACTACGAAAAGGCCCTGAAAATTGCTGATGCACGTTAAATCTGTCATGTCCTCAAATGTCCTCATTTTGGCGTGGTGTGGAAGTTTGGAGAGTGGGATGCCAGCTCAGGTGTTGCCTCATCATCTGACCATGGTTCAAAATTACGTGGTGTGTTCCTCGGTTCTTTCCCTTTGGGATTGATCCCGGACCGTCACAAATAGCCCTTTGTGTTGCTCCAGTTTGACGTTAATTAAAGATACCGTACCTTATTGGAAATTTGAATTTCGGTAGAAATATTGAAATGAAATCAAAATAGAAATGGTTTAGACTTTTTTAAAATGCAGTTTTTAGAATTACAGAGGCTGTTCGGACATTTTTTGAACCATTTTAATGGACTGAAGCTAAATTTTTTACATGAAATTTTTGTGTTTTAAATGTTCCATTTGATAGCCCTTATTGTTAACAATCTTTCTACAACTTAATTTCCATGATAATAATTTACTTATATCGACAGAGGTATTTTGTCCCATTCTAGTTCCACAGTTTTCCAGTCCTTGAATGGTTTTCGGTCGACGTTTCGATAATGCCCTTTTTAAGAGTCCAAAAGTTCATGGGTGAAACATCTGGAGATTTAACAGAAATATCAGTAAAGGGTATTTGAGGATATTGACTTGATACCAGTTTCTTGTTCCATTTTCCCCAAGAATTTAATAGTCGATTTAGATGTGTGGCTGCTTGCTTTACCCTGATGCAGTTCTACTGATTGTTGGCACTGTGGGTAAAGATATGGTATTTATTTTTTGAATATCGGGGATAAAATAGGGTCTTGATAATATGTAGGAGTTTATTTTTACATTTCCCCCTCTTTTTACTTTTAATTTTCCATTATATGCAAAACCGGCAACAATCATAAATCTCTTAGAGAAAGTTCTCACGTTCATTTTGCATAGTCCTTTGACTTGGCGGATTCTCTTTTAAAATTAAAGATCTTACCTTACAAATATTCTCAGAAAATTTTTCTTTTTTGGATACGTTTTTGGAAGTATTTTTCCACTTTTACGTTTTTTTCCTTTCTTAATAATATTACTTATCGTACCTTTGATATCGAAAAACCATGACTTTTACAGCGTTTTTGAATAATTGAATAAGCATAATTCTCTTCGGAAAGAGAGGAAACAGCCTTCCATCCATTGCTTATTTAAAAGCGCCATTTTGAAAGTAAACGAAATATAAGTTAGCAGATGATAAGTTATACTTTAACTATTTAACTACTGTGAAAATAAAATTCTTTCGCAGCATACAATTTTTTTACAGCTCATCAAAATCGTTCAAAAAATGTCCGAACAGCCTCTGTATAGATGACAGTTAACATGCTTTCCTTAAAATTAAATTATTGTTATTTAGTTAGGTAGATCTACTGAGGGGAATGTATCTACAAGCCAATTCTTGACCAACCTTGAGCCCCATGTTAGCAGGCCTGGGTTAAAAAATGGATTCCCCCAACGTCATCTGCCTAATGGGATTCGTCCTATAAACAGAAGCACCAAAATATAGGAAGATGTTTTGGCCTTCTCAGCGATATGCTATTTCCAAGTAAAATAATGTTTTCCCTCTACTGCACGCAAAATGACTAAACCACATCTATTATTCGAACATCTCGTGCGAACATTTGAGGCCACGACAGATTTAACGTGCACCCCCCTTTGTACATGATGGTCTTTGGTTGGATTTGAATTCGCAATCCTCCAGTTGCTTATCCGTTACTCTTCCAACCGGGCAACCGCGGTCCTGAAGTCTTGCAGAGAAGACTAGGTTGCAGAACGGATATATGCGTCTCTGAGGGTTAAGTCTTCAATCAATAAAAACATTTGAATTCCTACGAGTCAGACAGCATGAATTTTATTCAGTAAGTAAAGTATCCTGCTAAATAAGTACAAATCTGTTTTACACAGCAATCACTCTTTCAATTCCGACTCATTCCAAACGAATTCTCTGTTTCAACGATAAGTCTATAATCGTTTTTAATACTTTACTCCATATTGTAGACCTAATTTGACGGATTGCAGTTTTGATTAACCTTTGCTTTTGGAATGGCGTTGACATAAATACATTAGAAATGAATTGAGACTCCGAAAGCGATCAGGACTTCCTCCTTCTCTCCGGTATCAGTACTTGGTCTATGCAGTGAACGATGCCATCTTTGGTCAAGACGTCCGGCTCGATGACGTGTGCCGAATTGACCATCAGACCGTCCTTCTCCTTGTGGACGTTGACCGTCTGGTATTCTGTCCTTACGTTGTATTGAAGTTTCTTGTGGATGGAACCGGCAGAGAACATATTGTCCACCACGTGATTTTGCACCATCTGCAAATAAGTTATACATTAGAGGTAAGTAGGTGAATTAACGTCGCACTGGGGAAACAACGGGCTATTGGCGACGGTTCGTAATCAATCCCCAAGGAAAAGATCAAGGACGGTAATTTTGAATCACTATCGGATGACGAGGTCAACATCTGAGCTGGTACCCCACACTTTCACACCACGCCAACGTGAGGGCATTTGAGGCCACGATAGATTTAATGTGTACCAGCCCCTCGTTCTTTGGTTGGATCGAGTTTCGGACCAGCACCCCTCTGGTTGCTAATCCGTTACTCTTCCAACCAAGCTATCGTGGCCCCGTTTTGCATTAGAGTTGCGTAGGTAGGTATTGGAATTAACGTCGCATTGGAAGCAACGCAACGGGCTATTTTGCTTATGTCCGGGATCAAACCCGAAGGGAAAGAACCGAGGACAACACCACGTAATTTTGAACCACGGTCAGATGACGAGGAATGTAGTAGTAGATATGTAGGAATTAGGTTATATAGAGATAAGATGCCACAGGCCACTGAATGGCGACTTTTTGCTCCTATTTTTCAACCTTGGCGATTGGGGGTATCTTTTAAAGCAAAATCGTCTTAAAAGCTCCTATTTAAAAAAATTTTGGCGACTTTTCTTGGAAATATTCACCAAAGGTCAACTACAATTGAGTCCCTTTTTTAAACTAATAGCGGACGGAAAAAATATTTCGGATTTTAATTTAGGGAGAAAACGTTCTTAAGAATGCCAATTTCGAAGTTTTAGCACCAAGTCTTGGTTATCATGAAAGAGAAACAACGGGATCTGTGTTTGCTAGATTATGAAAACATTATTAAAAAATATTTAGTTTTTTAACTTTAAAATTTAAATTTTTTGGCGAGATCTACGTATTTTGCATGCTTAATCATATTTTGTGCTTTAGCTGATTCATTTTGTATACGAGCAATTAAAATTGGCAACGAAAATAGGATTTAAGAGACTTTAGCTATATTTTTTGAAATTTATGTTACTAAATGCCACGTTTTCAGAATTGCTTTGGCTATGGCAGCCATGTATAGGGTATGTCTCATACAATTAAAGGTTCATCTAAACTTGTACGCCAATCCTAATCATCCATTCTGCGTGTCTCGATCCGTCGAACAAATGAGAAATCCGAGAACGTTAATTATTGACAGGCTTAATCATTCCCGTTCTCGCCGTTCATTGGTTCGACGAATCCGAATACGGAGAAGGGATTCGGACTGACGCACAAACGTAAATGAGCCTTTAGTCTCCTTATAATGAGGGCTTAAGGTTTATCGAAACAAATTCTCTCAATGGAAAATTTAGTAAATAGATTTTCTTGCGAAAGGATTTTTAGAGAATTGATAATATTTATTGTAATTATTTTAATTGAGATAATGCTTATTTTTTAACCTACTAATTTGCGGAGTTGTCATTTCTCAGAAGTTGGTTAGTTAGTAGTTAATTAACGTCGCATTGCAGCAACACAACAGATTTCTCATAAGATTTACAACTGCTTATTACTTACATTTGAAGACGCTTTCTAATGAAATAGACGGAGCATGTAGGAGCAGTTTCACATTTCTTCCAATCGCTCGGTTTTTTTTCCCGACCCAATCGCTCGGTTTGAAAATCTCCGAATGAATGTTACGAAGCATTTGAAGAATGCACGAATTCTAATGTACGACTAAATTGACAGGCGTGATTAAAAACGCTAGTTTACTTCTTCGACAACCATGATAGCCCAATTGGTAGAGTCGTGAATTAGCAATCGGAAAGACGCGAGTTCCAGACTCGATACAACCACAGACTATCATATACGTGGGTGCTGTTGCACGTTAAATGCACCGTGGCCTCAAATGTCCTCACGTTGGCGTGGTGTGGAAGTTTGGAGAATAGGCTCAGTTGTAGACCTCGTCATCTGACTGATTCAAAATGAAGAGTTGATCCCGGACCATCGCCAATAACCAGTTGTGTTGCTCTTGTGCGACATAAATTCAGCTACCTAAATACTTAACTTCGTCAACCAATCCGCCAAAGTCGATTCCCAATCACACCTGACCTACACTTCAGAGATCTTACGACAGTGACTCCGCCCACCTGCTTCGTCTATTGCGTTAGAAGATCGAAGATTTTCATCCCGGCGAATTCAACCAATAATTCACGCGAAACACAAATTTTGAACGTTACCGTTTAGCAGCGGGCATTGGAGTTTCGTACCTTTTTGAGTTTCCGTCTGTTCTTCATGAGGGAATGCAGACTGTCTTCTCCCAATTTTTCGAAAGCTGTGTTCGTGGGGGCAAAAATGGTGAACGACTTGTTGCTCTGAGAAGTCAAAAATTGGGGCTCGAACTCTTGGACGTGGTTGATTGCATCCGCCATCATGCTAGAAAACAAAAGCTGTTGGTTATTGGGTTATACATAAGGAATGTTTCTCTATTGTCAACTACAGAGGCTGTTCGGACATTTTTTGAACGATTTTAATGGACTGAAGCTCAATTTTTTACATGAAATTTTTGTGTTTTAAATGTTCCATTTGATAGCCCTTATTGTTAACTATCTTTCTACACCTTAATTTCCATGATAATAATGACTTTTGTAGTATCGACAGTGGTATTTTGTCCCATTTTTGTTCCACAGTTTTCCAGTCCTTGAATGGTTTTCGGTCGACGTTTCGATAATGCCCTTTTTAAAAGTCCAAAAGCACAAAATCCATGGGTGAAACATCTGGAGATTTAGCAGGAATATCAGTAAAGGGTATTGACTTGATACCAGTTTCTTGTTCCATTTTTCCAAGTATTTAATAGTCGATTTAGATGTGTGGCTGCTTGCTTTACCCTGATGCAGTTCTACAGATTGTTGGCACTGTGGGTAAAGATATGGTATTTCTTTTTTGAATATTGGGGATAAAATAGGGTCTTGATAATATGTGGGAGTTGATTTTTGCATTTTTTGCCCACTTTTTACTTTTAATTTTCCATTATATGCAAAACCGGCAACAATCATAATTCTCTTAGAGAAAGTTCTCACGTTCACTTTGCTATAATCCTTTGACTTGGCAGATTCTCTTTTAAAATTAAAGATTTTACCTACAAATATTCTCAGAAATTTTTTCTTTTTGTGATACTTTTTTAGAAGTATTTTTCCACTTTTACGTTTTTTTTCCTTTCTCATTAATAATATTACTTATTGTACCTTTAGATATCGAAAAACCATGACTTTTACAGCGTTTTTGAATAATTGAATAAGCATAATTCTCTTCGGAAAGAGAGGAAACATATCCTTCCATCCATTGCTTATTTAAAAGCGCCATTTTGAAAGTAAACAAAACTCTGAGTTAGCAGACGATAAGTTATACTTTAACTATATAACTGCTGTGAAAATAAAATTCTTTCGTAGGGCATACAATTTTTTACAGCTAATCAAAATCGTTCAAAAAATGTCTCTCCGAACAGCCTCTGTATTCTCTAATGCTTATTTGATGTTCACCTAATTTTCCATCCCTCAGGGGGGTTACTTTCTTTAACCCTCCTAGTGGTTTAGACGAGACACGTCATCCATCAAGATTTGATCAAGTTTGTCACTAAGAAGATATCTCGTACATCAAGATCTGGTCAGTTTTGTTAATGACGAGGTGTTAATTGCCGAGACAAAAATATCCTAGTACTCCAAGTTGCATGAAGATCCGAATAGAAGGTTTCATGCAAGAGGCTGGTCACTACAAGGCAGTTTACGTCGCAGAGGTAAACTACCAGGAGTGTTAAGTAAACACGGACATCAAAACCCCGAAGTTCCCTAGTGATCTTTTCTCACTTTCGTTCTCCCTCGCTTGCCCTTCTAACTTATGCTGTTTTTCTTTACTCGTTGTATCTAGTGTTTGGCACAGCTTGGCCAAATAAAGCCTCTCGTGCCACAAAACCCAAGCAAAATAATTTCCCAAGTTTTTCAACATATGTTTAACCCTCCAAGTGGCTTCGTCGAGATATCTCGTCCATCAAGATCTGACCAATTTTGCAATGCCGATATATTTCATCTTCAAGATATCGTCGAATTTTTTATGACGACGAGACCACAATCTGGTCAGTTTTTTCGAATGACGAGGCATCTCGTTTATAAAGATCTGGTCAGTTTTGATAATGACCAGATATCTCGTCAATACAACCACAAGGAGGGTTAACGTTGAAAAACTGAAGCACATTCAATGTTGAAGATCCAACTATCCTTTAAAGCAGTGGTGTCCAACCTTTTGACATGCTGGGCCTTATTGAGCGAAGAACTGACTTGCAGCCCCATATAAAGTATAATATTAATACATATAACATTCTTTTACTTTTTATATCATTATAACGTTAAAAAGAGGGCAACATAAACCTAAAACAAGCATGGTGTTTGACATTGTTTTTGTGAAACTAATGCATCAATGTTCGATGGAAGTTGTTGAAATTCTTAGTCAGTTCTCAAGGTGCTCGTCAGGTAGTTCGGTAGATGGTGTTTTATGGTGCAAGGTTCAAAAGTCGGACAATCTGCGCGTGACGCAAAATGAAATAATAAAAAAGATGTAAATATAAGAACTTCAAAAGAAAGTCAAGGTGCTCGTTAACGGCAATCCCTTGTTCAGCCTTAAACCTTCTAGGGGTAGGCTCGTCGTGGCATCTAGTCATTAGCAAAACTGATGGACGAGATATCTTGTCCATCAAGATCTCATCGTCTCTTGTCATTATGACAAAACTCACCAGATCTTGATCTCGTCATCACCTAAAAATCAGCAAAATGCTGACAATGAGATATCTCGACATTAGAAAAATTGCTCAAATCTTGATGGGCGAGATATATAATCGAAACCACGTGGAGGGCTATGCCCTTGTTGGTTGGCTGAGTAGTCTGAATTATAAAAAGGGTGCTGGTCAAAAAATTTTGATCAAACTCTTCATTGTTCTTCAGTCTTGAAAGTAGTTGTGGAATGTACGTACTGCCAAAAAGCGATGACATAAATAAGGCGTGATTGCGAAGCGAGGGATATATTTCTCTGGGAAGATATCCTTCACTATAAATACGAATTTAGAATGAATGGATTTTGTAGGTGTTATGTAATGATGCATGGTAAGTGTTGGTGAGTATGCATACCTGAACTCCTCTTTGCTCTGAAGTAATTCCATGATGCTGCCACTAGGGGGACTGATCACCCGATTGATGATATGTAGAACTCCATTTTGACCTTCGATGTCAGATTCTTCAATGATGGCAGATTCCACCCCAACTTCCTGAAATAAATATCAAACTAAAAAAATACTTGTTTTCCGACTGTTACTAACGGTTTCTGTAAAACAGCAAACTGATCAGGTTAAATTGAATAACTGACCATAGAAACGAAATCGGTATTATCCAGACCATAATGAATCCAATTAGAAATCTCAACGAAAAATTGCTCACAAACTGTTTTAAACGAAATTTATAAAATTATTGGGTCCAGCTTAAAGAAACATTTCTCTAAAAATAATTCCTATTGGAAAATAAATTCCTATTGGATTTTTTAATGAAAGATATTTAAATACGTACAATTTAAAATTTTATTAAAATAAAATGTTGTAAACATTAGTGTCATTTCCATTCCTTTTTCCTATTGTATTTGTAGTACTTTGTATTTCGCATGGAATGCAAAACTAAAATTCCTCAACAGTTTCTGGGTATTATTTTATTTAAATGGTCGAACAAAAAACTTTATAATAGAATAATAAAAAGAAAATAATTATAATAAGAGAAATGTTTTCTTTTTATTTCAAATGTAGAAAAATATAATTTCCTTTTCAACTGTAATGTTCATTTTCAAATTCATTTAGTCATGGAAAACTACATTTACAAGAGAAAAACAAAGAATTTGAAATTTCAAAATGTTTTAGTTGCAAAAAAAAGTAAAATCGACTGAGAAGAATTAAGTTTTTCAGCTGTATTTGAGTTCTAAATTTTGTTCACTAGATAGCAGCACCACATAAAGTGTTATCACAAGCTAAATTTATCTGATACTTGTGCTGCCATCTATATATTCTCAAAGTTATTAGTTAATGTTCAAAATTCGTCAGTGGCTCTAATTGGATGAAACCTTAATAGTTTTACGTGAATAAAGTTCTATGATGTTAAACTAAAATGATTCAATATGTTTATTCATTGTTTTTCAGTCTCATTTGCTCATTTGTTTCAGACACAGGTTAAAATACAGCATTTTTTGCTCACACAACTCTCTCAATCCTCTTTCTCTGTACTATTATCTTGACTGGAGATCACAAATGCTTGTTTTAAAATAAAAACAATACAAAGGAATGGTCTTTAAAAGCCAAATAAAATTGACTATTCTTGAAAACCACATTTTAATTGTGATTGCGAAACAAAAATAAATTTTTTTTTCAAATACATTAACCTTCCGATATATAGCGCTTCTTGAGGAACAAGAAAGAGTGCCATATTCCAAAGTGCCGTATATAGCGATAGCCGAGATATATTTTACTGAGAAAAAAGCGCAAATTATACACTGAAGTGCTAGTAAAGCTAGTACACGTCTTGTACTCGGTAGGCCACCCACTAGATGAGAACTTGAACGTAGAAGTACGCTACTAGTAATGAGTACTAGGCGTAGCTACGACTAGAAGAGCACTTGAACGTAGAAGTACGCTACTAGTAGTGAGTACTACGATTACGTGTACGTAACCTTACGCTCCAGTACTCACTACTTGAGCGTAGAACAGCATAAATTGGCCTACATTAGCTTGCGGAAGTACTCTAGGTATTGAACACCTAGAAAAAGTCGTGCAAAGCGGTACACAACTCTGTTATATTTCGAGGTGTAAGATAGTAGGTAATTGAATTAACGTCGCACTGGAGCAACACAACGGGCTATTGGCGACGGTCCGGGATCAATACCCTAGGGAAAAGATCCAAGACAATTTTGAACCACGGTCAGATGACGATCGAAGTGTAGAATTTATGAGTTCCACAGTGCGGTGATGGCATCCCAGATGTGTTCGATAACGTTGAGATATGGTAACAGGTGGGAATGGAAACCCCGAAAGATGAGTGTTCCTCTTACCATAATTTGACGTGTCTAGACTTGTGTGGCGGAGCACTGACCTGTTGGAAGAAGTCAAACACACCAGAATGAATGCTGGACACGAAAGGGTGTAACTCGTCAGAAAGGATGCACACAAAGCGCCCACCTACGTTTGGCGACGTTCCAGGGGTCTCATTGAATGCCAGCACTGCTGTCGCAAGGTGCAGGTTTTGCCGGAATTCTTGTAGTCATGGTACACTCTCGAAATGGTAGAACGTGGCAATCCAAACTTCTCTGCCTCCAAAATGCTATGCTCCCGAGCTTCATTAAACCGCGTCGAAAGTCGCTTTAATCGTGCTAAATTACCAGTCTCACGGCGGAATGAGCTCCAGATGACCATCGCTTTATATATGTTACTGTGAAAGACCGATATCTGGCAAATGTCAATATTCTCCGGTGAATGTCAGCATTCACATAGTCGCTTGGTGTATGTGCGAAATATTTGCTAAATATCATTATTTCTCACTTACACCGGCAAATGTCGACATTCGGCATGCACTGATGGTGAATGTCGAATAAAAATATTTCTGTTACGTTAAGACAAAAATGCATCTTTTTAAATCATAATTTATTATTAAAACGTATTATGATATATGTCAAAATAGGAGAAAGTTTAAGTAACAGCACGTGTAAATAAACTGTTGAACCTAAAACGAACAGTAGATTCTAAATGAGAAAATAAAATAATATCAATAATAAACTTACACATAAATTATGTGATTAACGTTATAGAATCATATTTATTGCAACAACTTAAAATGAAGGCGGAGAAGCCTCTCCGCCTTCTCGGCTTCTCGTTTCGATCCCCACCAGAGCTTATCTGTGTTTGTCGACATACACTGGCGATGGTCCGAATGTATAAGAATATAACACAATATTCGGTCTTTCACCGACGTATTTGGTATGTGTGTCGACATTCACCGGAGGATATTGACATTCTCTAATTTCGGTCTTTCACGGTAACATAGTATATACATCGACAGACCACCGACCTTCTAATGAAACAGACGGAGCTAGTAGGCGGAGTCACTGTTGTAAGATAGCTGAAGGGTAAATCAAGTGGACATACGAATCGTCTAAGCTGTCGAATCGCAGACTAGTGTTTTTGATCACGGTGGATAATCACGTTAACCAATCAATAATTTAGGATTCATGCTTTTACAATCACGTGACAGTTATTCAAGCCGAGCAACTGGAAGAAATAACATGAAGCTGCGGGCTCAAGCTTCGTCTATTTCACTCAAGGGTTGATGCGACGGACCCAATGACGTATATAGGTGGCGCTGCTATGTATTTAGCATAGGCTGGTCTACCAGTTTTACTGGATCGTCACTGTACCACGATTTTTAAATTTAAAATTATGTGAAACTACAATAAGGTTGGATATTTTTGTATGTACGTGGTCTGTCCGGGAAATATCCCAGTCATGTAATATGAAACAGATACTTTACAGCAGAACAGTGGACGCCGTATTGAATTTGGCCTCGAGTTCGAGGTTCCTTATTTAAAACAGTAGATTCAGTGACTGACCTTTCGGTAGACCTTCAGTCGCAGGGAGTTCTCCCCATCCATGGTCTCTACCTTTTGGTCGTCCGATATGCTCTCAGTTTTCACTCTGCCTATGACTACGTGGTTCTTCATCAGCTCTTCAAGTTTCCTAGAAATTCAGGTATAAAATTCAAATAAAAACCTGCCCGGTTCATCCATATTGAAAGTAATACTTATTTAAATATGGACGAACTATATACTATACAGGGTGCGTAGTAAAGTTCTTATGCTACATCCACTTAGCTCTTGAACGCAGATAGCTACAGTTACGAAAGTGATGTATAGGGTAGGTATTTAATTAACGTCGCACTGGAGCAACACAACGGGCTATTGGCGACGGTCCGGGATCAACCTCCGAAGGGAAAGATCCAAGGACGACGCCACGTAATTTTGAACCACGGTCAGATGACGAGGTCACACCTGAGCTGGCATACCACTCTCCGAACTTCCACACCAAGTCAACGTGTGGACATTTGAGACCACGACAGATTTAACGTCCCCTTTGTACACGACGGTCTTTGGTACGCGGCTCCATTGGCGACGTGTGAAAATCTCAAATGTATTTCCAAATTGTCAATGAGTGCGCCAGTGTGATGAACTTGAGTACATTTCTTAAAGCATCCCTATGGGAAATAGGATGATCCGTTTCTACGGCGACTGACAGGGGCAGACTTCTTGTCTGTGTAGACAGACATTATCTAGAAGATAAACTGATTCCAAATCTGGTGACTATTTTCCATGTTAGCAGGGGCCATCCTTATGGACAAAGGCATACTACTAACAGCAAGGGACAGCCGTAGATGGGAAACGTAAGTAGACTGGGCATTGCTATGGAGAGGAGCTTCAAAAAGTATGACTAACATGTCGACTAGTAGTCATGTGAATGCTCTGTGGAAAGTTTATTTGGTTGGTCGATTTGGCGTCTTATCGCCTCGTTTGGCGATATAAAACTTTATGACCGAGTAATGTATGAATGCGCATTTCTATAGAGTGGCGAACAGAAATGGAGAAATCGCCAAAGTCATGTGGACCAATCAGATGATAGGTCAATGGATGGGCGTCTTCTCCGGCCCCGTCAAACAATCATATGATGAATGTTCGTTTCCACTCCGCAAACAAAAGTAGTCTAGGGTTTACGTTACTACTAGTTTTGGTCACATGATTCTGGGGGCATACAAAGGCTACCATTGCACACTCTACTTTTATATTTCCTCTATGGGGAACAGATGCAACCCACTCCATGATGTCAATTGTTTTAGAAGTTTGTAACTGTCAGGGTAACTGCGTGGCAGGTCCTCACCACATACTGCAATGTTTTTCAGTGAAAGCAACGAAGAGTGAAGCCATGATAGGAGTATAAGCAATGTCTGTTATCACATGGCTTCAGACAGCTATTGAAAGTTATTTCCATTGTTTAGGCAATTCAACTTGTTAATCGTGGACCATCCATTAAAGTGAATACCAAATGTGGCTCTTGCCATGTGGCTTGTTTAACCATCTGGATACGGGGACCGTCCGAGAGATTCTAGTTCCGTGGATACGGCTGGCTCGGATTCTTTTACACCTCCAACTCTTGAAGAATCGGCCGAAGCCCATTACGATTCCCCTCCCCTCTTTTCTGTGCAACAAAAAGATCAGCGCGTGAATAGCCTTATCTCCGTTGACAGGGATGTCGGGGTTCTCGACGGGGAGCCTCGCAAACGACGCCGAAGACAGATTGCAGGTCCTTCGAGTGTTAATGACCATACGTATTGAAGTCACCGCTGCCCTTTCAGTTTAACCTGCAGTATCTGTACCTACCTTCTAGGCATACCCACGACCCGACCAACAGAAACTGCAACATAGAGTGATAACGGGACGACACACATTCCCTTTCCTCCTGGGGGAAAGCATTGTGAAGGCCGTTTCAGTAAGTTGCTTGTAAGGCCGTTCGGTCGGCTCCCGTAACCGAAGAAGGAAATAATATTCTGCCGCGTCGTATGTAGAGGGTTAAAAGCGCATGTGTTAATAATCACGTTCGGATCATCAATGTAGTTGCGGAAAGAAAGTGCTATTTCTGTCTATAAAAAGTACTTTGTAGTTGAGATTCGTTGCTGTTGTATTATACGACTGTAATGTAATTAATTTTTTTAGTGATGGGTATGCTCATATGTTCTCCACAGGGCAAGAATGAAGACTCCTTACCGTTGATCCTCGTCCAGTAGAGAGAATTCTTCCTCTGACATCTCATTGAAGGCGTGGTTGGAGGGAGCGAACACTGTGACCGTGATGTTGGGCTTGTTGAGGTAGGTTTCCACCCCTGATTTCTTGAGCAGGCGGTTGAAGGTGGACACCTGTTCCGGACGTCTGGCCAGTAGAGACATCACACTGCGGGCTGGTTTGAGAAAGGAAAATGAAAAGTCAGTCACTGAAGGTGGAAAATAGTTTACAGCCGAAATAAAAGCCATTCTTTATTCGCTTATAGTAGAGCAAATTCAAAGGTATTGAACGATCACCACTAGAAGAGACTTGGCCCCGCCTTCGTCACGCGGTACCAGACGATTCGATTATTTACAGGCAAAGGTCAACTGAGCTTCAATGGGAGAGGATTGTTCTGTTCAATCTTTAGAGATCATTATAGCGTCTTATTTAGTCTCGATTAAAGAATGACTAGCGTGCCCGTGTGAGAATTCTCGCATGAACAATTCCACCCCAACCCCCATCCGTTGTAAGGATGAAAGATGTAAGTGAATTTTTTGTATCCAAAATATCAAAAAAGTTTATTCAATCACTATTTACAACACTTCCTCCTTGAGATCACTGTTAGCGATGTTCCAACCATTTGTGTAAAGCACGTAATTCTTCTGCCAGAAAACCTAATTAGGTTGTCTTAACTCTCTAGAATTCACAAAAATTGTCAAGTTGTATATTTTCAATTTTGTTTTCAAATCTTAACCTCGCGTGAAACATGAGTCGTTTAATTATCCTTATATCATCAAATCACATAGTCATAAATTACTGATATTATGGAAAGAAATGAAAAACCAGTTCAATACATAAATAAATAATTCGTCGCGTTTAAGAGGCGTAAAAGGGATCTATACTACAGAAATAATATAGATGATGAAAAAAACTGTTTTCCGAGTAATACTGGTAAAACAATTTTATTGGAAAAGTTGTTTTTCCATCGATACTGGTAAAACAAACTGGTTTTCCGAGTAAGACTGGTAAAACAATTTTATTGTAAAAGTTGGTTTTCCATCAATACTGGTAAAACAAACTGGTTTTCCGAGTAATACTGGTAAAACAATTAAATTGGAAAGTTGTTTTTCCATCGATACTGGTAAAACAAACTGGTTTTCCGAGTAATACTGGTAAAACAATTAAATTGGAAAGTTGTTTTTCCATCGATACTGGTAAAACAAACTGGTTTTCCGAGTAATACTGGTAAAACAATTAAATTGGAAAGTTGTTTTCCCATCAATACTGGTTAAACAAACTGGTTTTCCGAGTGAGACTGGTAAAACAATTTTATACGAAAAGTTGTTTTTCCATCAATACTGGTAAAACAAACTGGTTTTCCGAGTAATACTGGTAAAAAAATTTTATTAGAAAAGTTGTTTTTCCAACAATACTGGTAAAACAAACTGGTTTTCCGAGTAAGACTGGTAAAACAATTTTATTAGAAAAGTTGTTTTTCCAACAATACTGGTAAAAGAAACTGGTTTTCCGAGTAAGACTGCTAAAACAATTTTATAGGAAAAGTTGTTTTCCCATCAATACTGGCTAAACAAACTGGTTTTCCGAGTACGAGTGGTAAAACAATTTTATTGGAAAAGTTGTTTTTCTATCGATACTCGTAAAACAAACTGGTTTTCCGAGTAAGACTGGTAAAACAATTTTATTGGAAAAGTTGTTTTCCATCGATACTGATAAAACAAACTGAGTTTCGTACCGCAATCGTTTTACACTCAATGTTATTCCTATGGGGATTTCGAATTGTTTTTAGCACCTCCTCTGCACACCTTGGAGAAATAGAACGGATTCGTCAGTGCTCCGGTTTGATACCTCACTTGTTAAGATTCGTCACGTGTAAGAGGCGTAAAGGGATATATACAATAGAAATAATATTGATGATTGTTGACGCAAATGGTTTAGCACAAAGGCAGTTCTCATTTTTGTAATCCTTGAGGGATCACTACCCGCAGTGGAATGAACTCTCCCTAAAAGGAGGCTTGCCGAAATCGCTTCTCGTGATGATCAAACTATACGACTCTCTATAGGGAATAACGTCTTTTATATCCTTATAAGCTTAAACTCTGTTAGTTGAATTTACGTCACACTGGAGCAACGCCAACACAACGGGCTGTTGGCGAAGGTCCGGGATCAATCCCGAAGGAAATTGATCCCGGATCTTTACCTCGTAACAACGCATAATTTTGAGCCTCGCGAATCGGTTGGTTGGTAGTTAAATGAACGTCGCACTGGAGCTACACAACGGGATATTGGCGGCGGTCTGGGATCAATCCCTAAGGGAAAAGATCCGAGAGCAACATCTCGTAATTTTGAACCACGGTCAGATGACGAGGTCAACACCTGAGCTGTGGTAGTCCAAACTCTGTGCTGAAACATCTGTGTTTCTCCAAACATCCACACTACACCATCCTCATCTGATCAAAATCACGTGGTGTTGTCCTCGAATAATTCCCTTCGGGGGTTGATCTCGGACCATCGCCAATGGCCCATTGTGTTGCTCCAGTGCGATGTTAATGGTAAAACCTAAAATACCTATCCACACACACCACACTAACGTGAGGACATTTCAGATCACGACAGATTTGAAAGAGACCAGCCCCCACGTACATGACGGTCTTTGGTTGGATCGACTTTCGAACTCTCTCGTTGCTAATCCGTAACTCTTCCAACCGGGCTACCGCTGCCCCGCTCTTTTTTGAAATAAGATTGAACACCATTAAAACAAAATGCTGTTGAACATTTCGATCAATTTTACTTCATTTAGAAGAATTTGTATTCGATATTTATAAACATCATAAGCAAATTAAATAAGGTACGAAATTTGCGTAATGACATCGCCGTAAATAAACATTTGCAAAGAAAGTTTAGAGTAGATACTAAGCGCTGGTTCATAAGTACTATGGATGACTCTGCGAGCGCTCATATCAGGAATAATACTTATCCAGGATAAGTATTTTGGAGATTCCAACCTAAGACAATACTAGAGACGCAATCAGAATGGGTACAGCTGTCTATACGCCTCGTTTGGTGGCAACGCTCTTGCTTGGCGTACTTTTTATGTTGCCAAAGAAGGAATTATTAGAAAAAAAATCGCTTTTCTTTTAAACGGAAAATAATAAGCTTTAGCGGAAAGTAATTTTAACGGAAATGAAAAGAACCTTCTAGAATATTCGAAATGAAAATTTAAGCTTCCCGCTTGCCGAGGTTGCCATAAAAACGGGAATATCCCTAATAAAGATGGGTTGCCTTCACCTGCTATAACTCGCTTCTAAAATTGCGCCAAAAAAAGCGCCAAGAGTGTTACCACCAGCTCTACCTCAGAATGAATGGTACTACGTATAACGCAGTGAGAGGTCACTTACACCTGTCGGGAATGAGCACTTTGGAGACGACGCTGATGACGCCGTTCTGCGCGACGATCTGCTCGGGGGAGAGCCTGGCGTCGTCCACGTACACCCCGGTCTGGTTGCAGGAGAGCTGCAGCTTGTGGCCGTCCACCGTCTTCATCTTGTGGGTGTCGATCACGGCTGGGTTGCAGACCGTGTGAGGGATGATGTGGTTCTTCATCAGGGCTACAAGATAAACGGGTAGGTGTTTAATTAACGTCACACTGGAGCAACACGAAGGGAAAGACCCCAGGACAACACCGGGCCGCGGTAGCCCGATTGGAAGAGTAACGGACTAGCAACCAGTGGGTCGAGTAATTGAATACCTACCTACCGAAGACAACACCGTGTAATTTTGAACCATGATCAGATGACGAGGTCGCACCTGATTTGGCACCCACTCTCCAAACTTCCAAACCACGCCAACGTGAGGACATTTTAGGCCACGACAGATTTAAAGTGCACCAGCCCCCATGGTCTTTACACGACTGTCTTTGGTTGGATTCAAACTCGCAATCCTCCGGTGGCTAGTCCGTTACTCTTCCAACCGGGCTACCACGGCCCACTTGAATTGTAGTGAATTATTTTTGATTTCTGTTTTTCCCACGTGACTTTTAGCTTTGGTTTGAGTTTTATTTTACAGCGCTCGCGCAGTTGATCAGATGATCTTAGTTTTGATCAGGTGATCTTAGCTCGTGTTGCATCAGCTAGTGTTTTTATTCTGCGTATGAGGAGAGAGAGAGAAGAGAGAGGGAGAGAGGCAGAGAGAGCAGCGTTCTATTCTTTTTTTTGGAAACCGAAATCTATGAGAGTTTTTCGTTTCATGTTTTAATACCATTTTTTTGTGTAATTCTTCACAGGGTAGAGAATTGTCTTTGTGATTGAGTAATTATTCAGCATTAAAATCACAGTCCACTATCACTGGTTGTTTTTATTGTGTGTGTGAAATGCTCTTCGCTCTACGACGAGTTTCTTAACATAGCCTTCCATCCAATACAAGAAAAACGGTTCAGGAATCAGAAGAAAAGACGTGTAGGTTCACGTGAGTCTAAAAACTCATGATGCTCACCGAAGTAAGACATAGATGCATATGTAGAAATTTAAACTTTACACTGCAAGATTAAGCCCTAGCCAGGCCATGAAATGGTAGGACGAACATATAGAGACGAGTTTTATCTGTATCCCGATTTAAAGAACACCAATTAGGGTCTATGTAAGGTTGACCTGAAGGGCACCTATCTCTGGTCACACAAGATCACAAGTGAGGTAGCTTTGCTTACCTCCGTGGTCTGTAGACGATGTTTAAATTTTGTTTTCACACCCTGGTGAAAAGCGAATTCTCGTGCGTATTCGTCGAAACCTCTGCCTATAACTCCTTGGGATCTTCTCTATATCCATAATGACTTCAGCTAATGGGTAAGAGAAGTCGGACTATAACTCCTCGCGGTCTCCCCTGGCCCTTGAAGACTTTGACCAAACTTCTGGTCCGATTTCAAGGAGACTAAATGGCAACGAAATCCAATTTTCCAATGAAGAGTCAAATTAACTCTTTCTGATGCTAATCATAATTTTTTGTGTGATACCAATCGCACAAAAAATTAAAATAAAAGAGCAAATTTGTGAAATTAACACCGATAAAAAACTACCACTGCAATATCCAGACTGGGAACATGACATTAACCACTTAAAGCACGAGTTTTTTTCGGAAAAACTGGGAAAAAATGATCGAATTTTTTTGACAGAAAATGAATATATATATAGGTATAGTGTAAGTTATTTTTTTGCAATTTCAGTTGCGGGGGTGGGGTGGGGTAAAAGTTATAAAAAAATTATTATACAAACAAAGTGTAAACGATTTGATTACATGTTTGTTTATTTTGAATTCCAAAATATTAATAATAATAAAATATTAACTTCAGATTCACTTCCATCACTCAAGAGATCATCACTTTCATCGCCGAAACTTTCTGATAAATTGGCATATTCAAAATCGTCAGAGTCGCTCATTATCAGATAGCTTTTTCTAAACAAGTAACAAAAACACTTAGTAAAAATTAATTTATGGTTAACTGTTTACTTTTATGATACTTAACGTAATAAAAATGGATATATTACCTTTTAGACACCTAACAATTGCTTTATAACAAAGAATTCCTAACAAACTTATAGCTTATCATCAAAATGCACCACTTGGTTTACACAAGAAAAATGGTGCATAGTGGTGCCATCTACGGTAAATAAGTTTAATATCCATCTATAAATAAGTGGTAAATAATCTATGATAAATAAGTTTATGCCATCTTTGGTATAAGTTTAATCTAGCCTATCTATCTATTTTTACTAGAACGTATCTTAGACGGGCATTAGAAATAAAATAACGCGAGATACAAGAGTGCCCGTGTGAGACACGGGCATGTGCAAATTTGCGGTAACTTTTGCCCGTGGCGAACACGGGTAAATGCGTTAAGTGGTTAAGAGACTTGGAAATTAACTGTGATGGAACCAGAATCTATAGACACCAACTCTCACCAGGCCGACGTGAGATGGAGGTCTGGATTTGGTTAGTTAGTTACCTAATCTTGCTTCGGGGTCAGAGGTCATCCTTTCAAGCTCTTGTGTATTGATGCTCTGGAAGGCTTCGTCGGTGGGGGCCAGCAGAGTGAAGGGGCCCCCTCTCCTCAGGTCATTGACGTAATTGGACTGGAGCATCATCCTGGACAGCTCCCTGAAGCGGCCGTCGCTGAAGAGGGTCTCGGGGATGGTGGGTCGCTCGTAGGACCCACTCGGGGGTACCAGGACCTTGCCGATCAGGTGGACGATGCCGTTGGTGGCCTGCTGGTCCTTCCGGACCATCGGAGCGCAGTTCACAGTGGTCATCTGTCGAGAGAATGCGAAAAATCAGATTGAGAGTAAATAGAAGAGGGATTTCAAATGCTTTTGAGTTTGAGGCACCCTTGAAAACATTAGTGCCATCAAATGGTTTTGTAGTTCTCCAACCCTCCTGGTGGTTGTCTCGATGAAGTATCTCGTCATTAGCAAAATTGACCAGATCTTGAGGGACGAGTTATCTCGTCTTTAGGAGAAAATTGACCAGACCTCTTGATCTCGTCATCATAAAAAGTTGGCAATATCTTAATGAATTGGATGGAGATGTCGAATCCGGGGCACTAGCGATTTATCGCCAAACATGGTAACCTAAGTGTTTGATCCAGCTTTATGGCAACCCTATGCAAAAGGTTTTTCACGTAGGAAAGTCCGCGTTTTCTTTAACGAAATTGCGATGGCGTCCATAGCCAGTATGGCTTTGGACGCCATCTTGATTTGACGACAAACATGCCCCGGATTTGACATCTTTACCATGAATTGTCTCATTATTAGCAAAATTGGTCGGATTTTAATGGAAAACTTGAAATCACTTGGAGGGAAAATTTTTTTTGCCCTGGTGGAAAGTACTCGTGATGTACATCTTCACAATCTAAAGACACAATCGACATGGTCTTGTTGTTTCTGTGACTTGTCACGCCTGCTGCAGGCGGGGAGAACTAGGCATCCTCTATTGGGGAAACTTAAGCATCTGAATAATTTCCGTGGACAAATTTTCAACGCGAAATTTGAGGCAAATTTGCTACTCTGCCCTCTCTCGGTCATTGAAAATACGACGATCTCTCAAAACATACACTTACTCAAGGGCATATATTGGTTGGTTGTTCGGGGTTTTATGGCGCAAGGGCCATATTTGGCCATGCTGCGCCAGACACAAGACACACAATATCAAGTAATAGACAAACACATAATGAAAGTTTTACTGACACAGAAGAGAGAAATACACCCAGGGAGGAATGACCTGACAGGAATCGAGCCTGCGCCGCCTACAACTCGAAGGTTGCTAGCGCAGTGGACATTCCCACTGAGCCACGACGGCGGCCTCCAAGCGCATATGGCACTCAATGGATTAGTCCAACGGGTTCGCGACTTTTCGCGCATGCGTATATTAGTCCCTTTTCCTTGTGACTGCTAAGTCACATCAATGTCTCACAAACCGTTTTCGTTATATTAGCAGTGGCTGGATACTTTCCGGATACAGGGTGGTCAGAATCGCTCGCATAATAATCATACCACACGATGAGACACATGTGCACCTACAACTGATAGTTTAACGCACACATTCGTATTTGCATGTATACCTGGCGATTTATTTTCGTACCTCGATACGTACAATCGCGGAAAAAAGCGAACCCCCTCATATTTCGAGCACTATTCATATTACAGCAAATTAAAAGATATCATTCAACAGGGAATGAAGTCCTCTACACATATTTCAAATGCAGAAAATATTACACAAAGGGCCTTCGTATCAAATTTTGTCGTCAAATTAGTCTAATTTTTCATGTATTTACATGTATTTTTTTATTTACATGTATTTACATTTTTTACATGTATTTACTATCGTTGTATCTGGAGATATTTAATGTTAAAGTACACTGCTGGCCACCGTAAATGCAACACCCTGAAGGAAGCATGCAAATAATATGAAATTTACAACATGCATTAGCGGAGGTAAGATATGCAAATGATTAGAATTTCAGTGCAGACGCACATCACGCGCGCCTGTGGCGCCACTTCAAAGCGCTATTTAGGGCTTGGAGATTTCGACGATTTCAAGTACGGCAATTGTGTTTTTCTTGTGGTTTTTTCAAAAAAACGATCAATTATGCCTAGTAGAAAACAGCGATCATCTTTTGATCAAGTATCCGAGTTCGACAGAGGAAGGATAGTGGCCCACCGAGATTGTGGATTATCTTTCAGGGAAATCGGTAGTCGTGTTGGACGAAACCAAACAACTGTAATGCGGATATGTGATCGTTGGATGCAGGAGGGTACGACGGACCGACGTGTTCGATCGCATCCACCTCAGTGCACCACTTCACGTGATGTCAGGCATATTGTGCGTATGGCAGTGACGGATCGCTCAGCCACATCACGAACCATAGCACAGCACATTCAGTCTGTACCGCATCATCCAGTGTCTGCGCGTACCATTCGACGCCGTTTACAGCAGAGTGGTCTGTCCGCAAGACGTCCATTGCTTCGTCTACCCTTGACGCAGAACCACAGACGTTTCCGCCGCCAATGGTGCGATGAAAGAAGGATGTGGACGGCAGAATGGAATGAAATTGTCTTTACTGACGAGTCCCGCTTCTGTCTGCAACACCACGATGGTCGGATTCGAGTCTGGAGACACCGTGGAGAGAGGATGCTGAACAGCTGCGTTATGCACCGCCACACTGGTCCTGCACCGGGTATTATGGTATGGGGCGGTATTGGATATCACTCTCGCACTCCTCTAGTACGCATTGCCGGTACTTTAAACAGCCAGCGCTACATCTCCGAGGTGTTGGAGCCAGTTGTCCTTCCTTACCTTCAGGGCTTGCCCACAGCCATATTTCAACAGGATAATGCGCGACCACACGTGGCACGCATTGTCCAAGGGTTCTTCGTCAATCGCCAGATTGAATTGCTTCCCTGGCCAGCTCGCTCTCCGGATCTTTCGCCGATTGAAAACATGTGGTCCATGGTTGCTCAACGATTGACCCAGAATACATCCCCAGCTGCCACACCAGATCAACTTTGGCAACGTGTGGAAGCTGCTTGGTCTGCTGTACCCCCCAAGAACACATCCAAAGTCTCTTTGAATCAATGCCGAGGCGTGTGGCAGCGGTGATCTCCAACAATGGCGGCTACTCTGGCTACTGATTTTGGCAGGAACCACACTTCACAGAAGTCTATAAATTTAATCATTTGATACTTGGTCAACATGTTATCTACAAAATAAATTTTGTTGTGATATCTCTTGTCTTTCTTGGTGTTGCAATTTGGGTGGCCAGCAGTGTAATTGCCCATTACAGCGATCAGCTCCACATTTGCCCTACTTTTAAAATTGCTTGAATGAATAAGTGTGGTTCGTTTTTTTTCCACGGCTGTAGATGTGAACTAATACAAGGGTCGTATAAAAACGGTAAAAATTCGGCCGTTTTATAGTTATTGATAATATAGTTTGTAAATTAATTTGTTTTTCTTTATCTACATACACACCTGCTGATGATAGTTTCCTAAAACAATGCGTAATTGTTTTTTAATTAGATGAAACACTGTTTGACTGAATAGAGCCGATAAAAAGGTCGCATGGAAATGATAAGCAACAGATGTCTCCTTCATTTGATTTTACTGGTTGGAAAAAAGTATAAATGTTGTAAATTTTCTAATTTTAGAATTTTGCAACTTTTCATTTCTGAGTTTTGTAAAGTTTGATTCTTTTAAATTTTGTGATTCCCATACTTGGGACTTCTAAAATTTGTAAATTTTCTGATCCATGAATTTTGTAAATTTCATGATTAATAAATTTTGTGATTTAAAAGTTTTGTAAAATTTCTGATAACTAAATCTCGTAAAATTTCTGACTGATAAATTTTGCAAATTTTTCGAAAGATAAATTTTGTGATTCCTCTATTTTGTGACTTCTAAATTTTTAAAGTTTTCTGATGTCTAAATTTTGTAATTTATATATTTTGCAAGTTTTCTGATGGATACATTTTGTGATTTAAAGTTTGCCAATTTTCCGATAGATAAATTTTGAAAACTCTGTGATTTATAAATTTTGTAAATTTCCTTATTGATAAATTTTGTGAATTTTCTGAAAAATTGTCAATTTTCTCAAATTTTCCGGTCTATGTGTAATTTTGCACATTTTCCAAATAGCCAACCCACCACTGGTAAATAGGAATTAAGAAATTTCCTTCGATTTACCGAATTTACCTCCGGTAATTTCGTAATTTACCGAAGGAAATTCTCAGGTGCTGTTCTTGTCATCTAACCGTGGTTCAAAATTACGAGGCGTTGTCCTTGCATCTTACCCTTTGGGATTGATCCCGAACCGTCGCCAATAGCCCGTTCCAGTACGAAGTTAATTAACTACCTACCGAATGAAATTCTTAATACCAGTGTTGATAATATTGATAACTTTTAAAACTTGATAGACAGTCAACGAAAAGGATGCAATTAACATTTGATTCAAAATCAATGACGTCTAAGTCAGGGGGTGAAACATTGTGCTTGCCTTACCCCGTGATTGTACCTGTTGATCCTCAGTTTGGTGCCACGGTTGAGCGTTTCCGCTTCCTGCTCGCCCTTGAAGTCCTTGGAATGCAGCTTTCTGCCGCTGACTGCGTGGTAGAGCAAAAAGGGAGATTCCCTGTCCAGGAGACTGACCCTCAGAGATTCTTGATCGGCTGGACTCAGTTGCTGACACGGAAAGAAGAAACAACATTGCTTCAGTTTTCACGAGAAATAAATCCGTACAAGGAAAACGTATCACTGTTTGCCTTAAGCGAGAACTACCGGCGACAATTTGAAGTACCCCTGATTCCAAGGATCTTGAACGTGGACATTGTTATGAAACAGACTTTATATTTTGGAAAGTTCTCACAGCGCTGTGGCCCGCGGGCCAGTAGCAGAATCCCTAGCGTGTAGCCACGCAGCAACACAATTATTTTCCATTGCTAAGCAACTGCGCTGGTTTTTATAAACTAGCAGAATTACCCGGCGTTACTCGGGTTGAATTGTTTAACTAACTTCCGTTTTCGTTAATATATATAAATTGTATTTCCTATTCATCACATGTAACAACTACCACTCTAATAAAGGTACACAATTGTTAAATACAAAATTTCACAAATGTAAATAAATGTCATATTTAACATTTGACATTTTTGTAGAATTTAAATTTTTAGTAAGAAAGAAGGTCTCTAGAGCGTGTCAATGTTACCTAGAATGCATAGAATAGTTCAGAGTATGCATATAAATGCCTTGTATGTCATTTAAAAACAAAAGCGTTTCCCAAAATAAAATGATTAAAAATGTTTTTAAAACTAATTAAACCATTTCTTATCTTGATTAGTTATTCAACGAAAAACATCAAATTAAAAATCCAGAAATATATCTTAAAACAGATTAAAAAAAAAAGCTTCGAACGAAAAGTAATGAATGTATCTGTTTTTTCACTACAAATAGATACTTGGAATATAAAGGACACAAATTTCCAAAAAGCAAACGATTAAAAATATACCTAGATTCCCATATTACTACCAGTACTATTTTAAAAGGCATTGTTCTGTATATTTTATTTATAATGTTTTATTCTCTTTTATTGTCTGTCTCAAATATTCAGAATTTTTTTATATTTCGTAAAGAAAAAACTAGGCTAAAATAAATAATTAGAACTTAAATTCCGTAAAATAGCTTTTGGGAAAATAATTAATTTTTCAACAGCACTGGTAAAACAATCCAAGTAATTGCATGCTTAATATGCACTGGTATTCAAAATTAAGAGAATTTGCACATTTCGTCTAATTTCTCGAAAAGTACTGAACGAAAGGTAAAACTAATGCTTCCAAAGAAAGATGCAGATCTTTAGTGTCGAATATGTAAGCGTACACGTGCGTGTGAGTGGTGCATTTAGAGGAACAGGCTTCCTAAGCGCACGTGACAGTTTCTGCTCTTCGTTCGCTCGCACACATCGGCGAATTTCGTGCTGTTTTTTTTTTTGCAACATTCGGTGAAATTCAAAAGCAAACAGTTAAAATTTGCAACCACCAACGTTTGGAGGATGGAATGAGGTGGCAAATAGTCAGGAGACTGGAAGCAGGCCAGTCTAAAGGGCAGATTGCTAGAGAACTTGAATGTAATAATTTCCAAGTCGTGTCCAACTTATGGAAACAGTTTAAGGATACCAGATCTGTAGAGAGAAAGCCTGGGCAAGGTCTTCCAAGAGCCACGAGGGCCAATGAAGATTGATATTTGTTCATTACAGCAGGCCTGTAATAGGTGCTCGGACTAGTAGCAAAATTACTTGCGTTCTGAGAACTTTCCAAAATATAAAGTCTGTGTTTCACAACAGACTCTTACCTCGAATGCTTCATTTGTTGGAGCAAAGAGAGTGATGGCCTCTCCCGGTGTTGTTAGTCGCTCAGTGAGACCTCCCTCGTTTAGATATTCAACGAAAACTGTTGCTCCTAGGTCCTTGGCTGTCCGCACAACATCCGTCATTGGTTTCACTAGAAATAAATGCATTTTTTAGTAGTTCAAGTTGGTTGCAGACGGTAGAAAAATATTTCAGTAGACAATTAAGGTTGTTGTTGCTAATCTCCACGTCTAGCTCCAGCTAGACCAAATCCACAAGTCTATTCACCCGCATAAAGTTATACACCGAAAGAGATTCAGAAAACAGGTCGTCTCGGGACAACTACAGGCACTAGAGAATGTGTGCTGGGGAGGCTTGGTCAGATTGGCATTTAAGGCAAACAGGATGAATCTTGCGACACCAGCAAAATGCGAGACTCCTCAGATGGCCACTGAAAAAGCGGGAGCGTTGTCAATATGTCTGTCGCAATTGAGAGTAAGAAATCTTCCTGGGCGATTTCCACGATACCAAGAGTGTACCGGGGGAACGATCCATGTCTTCGTATCAAGATTGTTTCTATTAGAGTAAAGCTCAAGAAACGTCGATGAGTGGGTATCGGACAATGGTTCATCGACACCCTCCTTCGCCAAATTATCCGCTACTTCGTTTTCCCTGAAGTCTATGTATGAAGGGATCCATTGTAGGTGTACTTAAGGTAATTTATTTCATCTTAGTCTAAAGCAGGGTTTAAAAACAAGTAATGAATTAGCGAGTCTGTGTTGATTGGTATTTTTATGTAAGAATTGCAATTGACCAAGCTGTGCCAATTTACCTGTTTCAGAGATTGACGAGAATCGTTATGAAATGATCGACGATGGTCCTTTGTTTAGTGAATTGTATCGGGGTCCCGGTTCCTATATCGTCAACTTCAAAGTAAGACACACTAAGTCAAAAACAGTTCTGAGAAAACGAAGGAGTATAAATTTTGCCCACTAAATCTAAACCCGTTAAATGTGTCTATCAAGAAAAAAATCTAACTTTGTGCAAAGAAAAAATGGCTTAGTCCATTTCACCAATCTTATAAGTTTAGGGTAAACCTTGATTTAATTCTCCTGGTATGTGCGTGGGAGGGTTGTCTTGATGAGGTATCTCATCATTAGCAAAACTGATAAGATCTTGATGGACGATACATCTCGCCAATAAAAGAAAACGGATCAGATCTTGATCTCGTCATCATAAAAAAATTGGCCATATGTTGGTGAAGAGGTATCTCGTCATTAGAAGAAAACTGACCAGATCTTGATGGACGATACATCTCGCCAATAAAAGAAGACGGATCAGATCTTGATCTCGTCATCAACAAAAAATTGGTAATATGTTGGTGAAGAGGTATTTCGTCATTAGAAGAAAACAGACCAGATATCGATCTCGTCGTCATAAAATAATAGGTACATCTTGATAAAGAGGTATCTGGTCATTGGTAAAATTCATTGACCACTTGGAGGATGAATTCAATTATTTTGGCATCTTCTGATGAAAGTAAAAATTGATTACTTTCCTATTCCAAACGAATATTTAAAAGTTAATAAATTAGTGCAATGTAGAGCAAGTGTGTTCGCGCAATAAGTGCGTCCACACAATATACACTGCTGGCCACCGTAAATGCAACACCCTGAAGGAAGCATGCAAATAATATGAAATTTACAACATGCATTAGCGGAGGTGAGATATGCAAATGATTAGAATTTCAGCGCAGACGCACATCACGCGCGCCTGTGGCGCCACTTCAAAGCACTATTTAAGGCTTGGAGATTTCGACGATTTCAAGTACGGCAATTGTGTTTTTCTTGTGGTTTTTTCAAAAAAACGATCAATTATGCCTAGTAGAAAACAGCGATCATCTTTTGATCAAGTATCCGAGTTCGACAGAGGCCTACCGAGATTGTGGATTATCTTTCAGGGAAATCGGTAGTCGTGTTGGACGAAACCAAACAACTGTAATGCGGATATGTGATCGTTGGATGCAGGAGGGTACGACGGACCGACGTGTTCGATCGCATCCACTTCAGTGCACCACTTCACGTGATGACAGGCACATTGTGCGTATGGCAGTGACGAATCGCTCAGCCACATCACGAACCATAGCACAGCACATTCAGTCTGTACCGCATCATCCAGTGTCTGCGCGTACCATTCGACGCCGTTTACAGCAGAGTGGTCTGTCCGCAAGACGTCCATTGCTTCGTCTACCCTTGACGCAGAACCACAGACGTTTCCGCCGCCAATGGTGCGATGAAAGAAGGATGTGGACGGCAGAATGGAATGAAATTGTCTTTACTGACGAGTCACGCTTCTGTCTGCAACACCACGATGGTCGGATTCGAGTCTGGAGACACCGTGGAGAGAGGATGCTGAACAGCTGCGTTATGCACCGCCACACTGGTCCTGCACCGGGTATTATGGTATGGGGCGGTATTGGATATCACTCTCGCACTCCTCTAGTACGCATTGCCGGTACTTTAAACAGCCAGCGCTACATCTCCGAGGTGTTGGAGCCAGTTGTCCTTCCTTACCTTCAGGGCTTGCCCACAGCCATATTTCAACAGGATAATGCGCGACCACACGTGGCACGCATTGTCCAAGGGTTCTTCGTCAATCGCCAGATTGAATTGCTTCCCTGGCCAGCTCGCTCTCCGGATCTTTCGCCGATAGAAAACATGTGGTCCATGGTTGCTCAACGATTGACCCAGAATACATCCCCAGCTGCCACACCAGATCAACTTTGGCAACGTGTGGAAGCTGCTTGGTCTGCTGTATCCCAAGAACACATCCAAAGTCTCTTTGAATCAATGCCGAGGCGTGTGGCAGCGGTGATCTCCAACAATGGCGGCTACTCTGGCTACTGATTTTGGCAGGAACCACACTTCACAGAAGTCTATAAATTTAATCATTTGATACTTGGTCAACATGTTATCTGCAAAATAAATTTTGTTGTGATATCTCTTGTCTTTCTTGGTGTTGCAATTTGGGTGGCCAGCAGTGTATAATGTGTTTGTGATTAAACTGTGGGCTTCCACATGATGGAAATATTTGAAGGAGTTTTATAGATAAATTTTACCGCTACAGCTCTTCGAATTTCGGCCAAGAATTGCTCAGACCAATGGAGGACAGGAATGAAGTTTATCGTGCCGAACTCCCAATATTATCAGCTTAGGTGTTACCTCGTCATCCGACCTTTGTTCAAAACTACGTGGTGTTGTCCGATCTTTCGCTTTGGGTCTGATCCCGAACCGTCGCCAATAGCGCGTTGTGTAGCTCCCGGTGCGACGTTAGTTAAAATACCTACCCAATATTATCCCATTGCATGCAAGAAAATAGTCCATAGTATGCATTTTCTTCATCACGTGGAGGAAATGCGACCCCATTCAATAGCACTGGAAAATATTTTTAAAGTTATATCATGGGGTAGATAGGTAGGTAGTTAATTAACGTCGCTCTGGAACGACACACCGGGCTATTGGTGACGGTCTGGGATCAATCTCCAAAGGAAAGATCCGAGGACAGCATCACGTAATTTTGAACCACGGTCAGTTGACGAGGTCACACCTGAGCTGGCACCCCGCTCTCCAAACTTCCACACCACGCCAACCTGAGATCCGAGGACAATACCACGTAAATTTGAACCACGGTCAGATGACGAGGTAACACCTGAACTGGCACCCCACTCTCCAACCTCGTCGGAGGAAAAACTACAACTTAAAACCAGTATTGTTCTGCTAACACTTTAGTACCAGATTAAATATTTTAGAGATTACAGTATTCCTCCTATAAGAATAAAGAAAAATGAAGCAATTTAGACATGATGTAGTGAGAATCTTATTAAATTCATTACATCGAAGAAGAAATTGTAGAACTCACCTCCATAGCAACCACCATGCCTTGCAACCTGATGGAAACCTTCACAACATTCATATCGCAGGACCCTTGAAAAGAATAAAAGCCATCGATCAATTTTTACAACAAATTAAATGACGGAAACAAAGAATTCAAGAGAATTCAAACAATAGGGCGCTTGAACATTTTTTTGACTTCTCTAATCACGTTGTGTTAAAAACTGATCTTAGATGAAATCTGAAACTTAGTGTCAATCAAACTTGATCTTGGTTTCACTACTGAATTGACATTAACTATAAACCACGCAATTTTGAACCACGGCCCTCATTCCATACCGAGCATCAAAGCCAACAAAGAAAAATATCTCTTTGTTTTCTGAGAAGATAATGTAATTGTAAATCCTCTCATTTCTGAATAATTTTGACATCGTCATTCGACCGTTGTTCGAAATTACGAGGTGCTGGAAGTTTGGAGAGTGGGGTGCCAGCTCAGGTGTTGCCTCGTCATCTGACCGTGGTTCAAAATTACGTGGTATTGTCCTCGGATCTTTCCCTTTGGGATTGATCCCGGACCGTCACCAATAGCCCGTTATGTTGCTCTAGTGTGACGTTAATTGAAATACCCCCCCCCCGGACCGTCGCCTATAGCACGTTATGTTTTGCTCCATTGCGACGTAAATTCAACTACTGGCTTTTCTGAATAGTTGTACGATTGCAGGGGATTATATGAGAGGAAGGATTGACTTTTGTGCGTTCTATTCCAAAGATGGTAGGTAGGTATCTTAATTAACGTCGCACTGAAGCTACACAATGGGGTATTGGCGACGGTCTGGGATCAAACCCGAAGGAAAAGATCGAGGACAACACCACATAATTTTGAACCGCGGTCAGATGACGAGGTCACACCTGAGCTGGCACACCACTCTCCAAATTTCCACACCACGCCAACGTGAGGACATTTGAGGCCACGACAGATTTAACGAGTACCACCCCCTTAGCACACGGCAGTCTTTGGTTGAATTCGAACTCGCAACCCTCCGGTTGCCAATCCGTTACTCTTCCAACTGGGCTACAGCGGCCCCTTCCAAAGATGGAGGGAGTGAATTCATTCACTTCACAATCAAAGCATTGGTGGCAATTGCTCCAGGGATTTTTTTGCAGTAATGGAGGTCATTAAGCTCACTCTGGAATTGAAAAAGATGGCGATTCATTCTAGTGTTCCTCCATAAAGTACTCTCTCCTACCCAGGCACATAGAGAGGGTAAGGAACAAAGAAACTAGGCCTATCGTGGTTGCCTATTTAGTTAACTTATCAGTCATTTCATTGCCATACACTTCGCAATGTGCAGGAACCCACTGCAAACTGATGTCGCGCTTTTCATTTATCAAGATGGTCGGTTGCTTAGTGCGTTTGGTGGCGCAAGGGCCATATTTACTCCAAACACAAACGTCAAGTAAAAAATGTCGTGAAAAGGAAAAATAGTGATTGGGGAATAGAGCAGCGGGATGAAAGCAGTAAAAGATCGCTTGCGTACCTCGGGAGCGCTACCCCCGTTTTTACTAAAGACAGTAAACCTCATGAGAATAGAGTTCATTAGAGAACCTCGGGTCCGTACACACCTGTGTCTGAGAGCAAGAAAAGCATCGGAAAATACTCCTGTGACAATTTGTCTAAAATTATAAAATACTTTTTCATAAGAAAAAATATCAAAATCTTTAAATAAACATTTCTGAGATGCCACCCCTTTCAACAATGCCCATGTCGACCCCCATTAGCTACACCTCTGCACCCACCGTCCATAATTCCGTTTTCATTCCATATTGTGCATTAGGAACAGATGTAGTATAGACCCCCAATCCATTTGGCAACTTTATTTCGTCGCCAACCCTCAATTTCAATTTATGTGGTTTTTGGTAACCCCCCACTTATTTCCACTCCATTCTAGCAACCCTACATCGTCCCTACGCTAAGTGTGTATATATATATAGACAGCGTACCATAACCATTTTCATTTCGTTCACCAGTAGCTATTGCAGTAGGACGCGATTAGGATCCAGGGAATTTTTTCTATAATGGTTTGCTTTGAAATTTCGTTTTCCATTTTACGAAAAATCGAATGGAGTGCGACTGAGGGTTCAGTTCACGACTCGTTTAAACAGGAAACCCTCATTTACAGTGAAATCTGTTTATAAGATTAGAATAGATTTATTCAACTTATGTAGCTTTTGTAATACATCTGTTATTTCTAATGTTATATTGATATTTTTGAGGTTAAAGTAATGTCGCCAAGTAACGTCAGGGTTGGTGACGAAAAAGAGTCGCCAAATGGATTGGGGGGTCTACAGTACATCTGTTCCGTGCATTAAAGCCATCAAACAAAATAAACAAAAATCGCTTTTCTATCAAACCATTCTCATGTTTTCTGTCTGCACTTTCATTTCCAACAGACGAAATTCTTCTTTCGCACTGCAGTTTCTAAGTATGCTGTCTTGCATCTGTCTACTCCACAACCTTGACGCGCAAGGGATAATGACAGATCAAAAGACAATCCACTGATACCATGCTTCTAGTCTATAATTGACATCGAAGAGGCTTCCCCTGACGGCAATACTCGTTCATTTCCGTCCTTGCTTGTCGGCTATTATCTTTCAAAGCCGGCATTTTCTGAGATAAATTTTTGACACATTTGGGGGAGTGTCAGTGACCTATTTATGAAAATGGAGTCAAGGACGAATGCTTCAGTTCGTTGAATTTATGTGAACTATTAGTAATCTTTATTTAAAAGTTCCGTTATCAGTGACAGCAGCGATTTTAAACCTTTTCTATATCATGGAGCTCGGTTGGAAGGATACCGACTAGCAACAGGAGAGTTGCGACTTCGAATCCAACCGAAGACCGTCGTGTACAAAGGAGGCCGGTGCACGTTAAATCTGACTTGACCTTGAATGTTCTCACGTTGGTGCGATGTGGAAGTTTGGAGTGGGGCACTAGGTTCTATGACCTCGTCCTCTGACTGGGCTTCAAAATTACGAGCTGTCCTCAGGTCTGTCCATTAATTTAACTACCCACTTACATAACAATCGACTGTCATATCAATTCGGTAGGTAGGTATTTTCATTAACGTCGCACTGGAGCAACACAGCGGGATATTGGCGACTGCCCGGGATCAAAGAGCCGAGGATAACACCATGTAATTGTGAACCACGGTCAGATGACGAGGCTTCGAGATGACGGGATTCTTATCTGACGTTGTTCCAGGGCCGCCGTAGCCCTGTTGGAAGAGTGACGGACTAGCAACCGGAGGGTTGCGAGTTCGGATCCAGCCAAAGACCGTCGTGTACAAAGGGGGTCAGTGCACGTTAAATCTGTCGTGACCTCAAATGTCCTCACGTTGGCGTGGTGTGGAAGTTTGGAGAGTGGGTTGCCAGCTCAGGTGTGACCTCGTCATCAGACCGTGATTCAAAGTTACGTGGTGTTGTCCTCGGATCTTCCCCTTCGGGGTTGATCCCGGACCGTCGCCAATAGCCCGTCGTGTTGCTCCAGCGTGTCGTTAATTAAATACCTACCTACTTATATCATGGAACATCTAAACTATTTAAACCCCTTAATTATTTACACAGCTCTTGCGTTTTTATACCTTTGTTTCTGATCAGATCGTCTGTTTGCTACTTGTTGTCCTTTGGAACTGGAATTAATTAGTTGGTTGGATTGGGTTCTATGGGCAAGGGGCCATATTTCGCCATGTTGCACCAAACATAATACAGACAACATCAAGTATTGGACATACACATAATGGAAGTTTTACTAATACAAGAGCGAAATACACCCAGGGTGGAATCAAACCTGACAGAAATCGAACCTACTCCTCCTACAACTTGCAGGTTGCTAGTGCAGTGGGCATAACCACTGATGGCCCGGAACGTGAATTGGACTCCTAATTGTATCAATTGCTTTAAATTCTATCCTTCATCTTTTTTATCTTCCTATAAATCAAGTGCTTAACGTCACCTTTAACTTCTCTCTTTTATAACAATGTTAAATTAATTATAAAATTTTATATTAATCTTGATGTAGAGGTATGCTGATTTTAGTAAGGTACTTCGTAATTGAAGTTTCAGCCTCCATTCCATAAACTAATTACTAAATTGTGAGGTGCACCAAAAAATATATTGTATTTTTGCCGATCTGACAAAAAATTAGGTATAATTTTGTTTGATTTATAAATAATACCTATCTCTTTGCTAGAAAGGGGCTTTAATAAAATCTTTTTGAAACTTATTTATTGTATTAGGTTGATGCGAAAGTTCGTCCCGTTTCTGTGACAAAAATTGAAGAAAAATTTTATTCACTAAAAATTAAATTTAATCAATATAGTATGTGCCGTTCTGCTCGATGACCTTTTTTTCATCTCTCGTAGCTGCAGAATCCCACGCTCATAAAAGTTCTCAGGTTTCTGACTAAAGAACTGATTCATGTGACGAAACTTTCTGAACCACTTGCGGTACGTGGAATCGTCAACGGCACCCTCGCCTTACATAACATATATCTTCTTTTGTGTTTGCGAAGCATTCTTGTCTTTTCGGAAATAAGAAAGCATAATATGCCGAAGATGCTCCTTATTTTCTGCCATTTTTAATGCTTAACAAAATTTAAAACTCAACACAATAACAAAATTTTTTTCCCAAGTACTCGCCGAAATTCCTTATATCAAACATCAAAACTTTACACGTGTGAAGTAGACAACGGTTTTGCTATGCAATGCCATCTATCGCCAAAAACAGGACGAACTTTTGCATCAACCCAATATTTAAAAATGAGACTGAAATAAATTATCTAGGTATTATTTTATAGGTGTTATTTGAAATTATTTGTGAGGACACTTGTCAAAAGTTCAAGACTGTACCGTTGAAATGAATACACAATTAAACAGTTTCACCATCAGTAAGTCACACCAGTTGAAAATTGCTGGTATAGAGAATAACATCAAACACTGATTTCAAAATGCGACTTAAATATCTAAACGTAGACATTTTGCAGTTATGATTTAATTAGAAACATGAATTTTCTCGTCAATTTCTTAATTCAGTTAAAATGGTTAATTTTCTCATATCTTTTCCAAAGAGAAATAGAATGTTAGATTCGTACCGAATGGCTTTTGAAAAATTCTTTATTTTCAAAATACAGATTATGTGGTAAATAATGTTAATCAATTAAATCGATTATGTCGTATGTTTATAAGTAAAACCGGTGTGTGGTACGTTTAGTTTCTCTTTTTCATTAGTCTTCTAACATTTCGGAAGGGGAAGATATTGAGTAGGTCAAATGTTTTAGGAATCAAAGAAAATCATATGTACGAGGAATGTTTACTAATTGAATCTATGTTAATTTAAGGCGTAAGTAAATCCACATCATAATTGAAATAAGCAATTTACAAGATGGTTGGTTTTGGGGTTTTATGGCGTAAGGGCCATATTTGGCCATACTGGGCCAAACACGACATACAATATCAAGTAATAGACACACAATGAAAGATTTACTGACACAGAAGAGAGAAATACACCCAGGGAGGAATGCATCTGACAGGAATCGAACCTGCGCCGTCTACAACTCGAAGGTTGCTAGCGCAGTGGGCATACCCACTGAGTCACGACTGCCCCGCAATTTACAAGAATTAAAGCCTATTAAAAATGGGATATTACTGAGTAGATGTTTTTTTCCTTGTGATCTACTTTCGAAATTCGATTCAATTAAAGTAATGTTTTAAGAAAAAAATAGTGGATAGTGAAGAATAATTTTTTGTATGAAATCAACAAATGAATGTATAAATTTATTGTGCAGTTACAGAAAATATTCTCCAAAATCAATTTATTCTCGTATCGTTAACAGTAGAGAAAATTTAAAGGTACCTTCCAATAGGAAATAACGTCCTTTATAGAATTATATGCCTCAACTTTGGTTAAGGGTTTAACAAACTGAGTACAAACTTTGTAATTTGTAATGAAAAAAACTTTATTTTGTCCCATGGGAAACCATGGGACTTAAACCCCATGGGAAAAGAAGAGAGCACTAGAGTACCTCAAATTCGTGAAGCCCCTACGCACCTAAATGAGATGTACCCCTAAGGACTCATCTCTTAAGAATTGTGCAATGTAGAAAATCGCCTAACTATCGTAGATTCACCACGTCAAATTATTTTGTAAAGGAATATTCGAGAATCTCTCAAGTAAGACAAATTTCTTACTTACGTTTTGACACCACAAATTTCTCGATTCATCCAGTACTTGCATTCTGTCCAGTACTTCTTATTGGTACCTGGAACCTCTTCTACTGCACATGTGTTTGGCCTGAAAAGATGAGCGAAATTAATTAGAAATATAAAGCAGCATTTAGTATACTTCTCATTGATATTCATTCTTATTTCTCACACAGCAAAAATTTCACACCTCAGTCATGCTACCACAATTATCTTCCGAATGTCCACTTCAATTGCATTCTCATTCAGAAGCAAGTTTATGAAAATGGCATTGGAAAATGAAAGTTTCCTATGCCGTTTCGTATATATAACGAGGGTTGAAAAGTATATGCTTATTAGAAACAAGTCACAAATCATACATTAAATTATTTTTTAAATTTCTGAATCCCTAATAAGAGCGGGACCGCGGTAGCCTGGTTGGAAGAGTAACGGAATAGCAACCGGAGGGTTCCGGGTTCGAATCCAACCAAAGACCATCGTGTAAAAGGGGGCTGGTGCACGTTGAATTTGTCATAGTCTCAAATGTCCTCACATTGTTGTGGTGTGGAAGTTTCGACAGTGGGTTGTTAGTTCAGGTGCTGGCCACGTCATCTGACCGTGATTCAAAATTACGTGGTATTGTCCTCGCATCTTTCCCATCGGGGGTTGATCCCGGACCATCCCCAATGGCCTGTTGTGTTGCTCCAGTGTGACGTTAATTAAAATACCTACTCCAATAAGAGCATACTCCACACATTTATTGTGGACAGTTACACACCAAGGGAAATAGAGGACGAGACACAACGACACTTGCAGGTAGCATTCATAAGTCCTACTTGGTGACTGTCTATCCGGTATAAAAATTTAATACAGTCACAGAGTTACAAACCATCTGATGGATTCACAAAGTTATTGCTACAAACTAAAATTATGTAATACTACAAATTTATTATGTTCCTTTCGCATTACTTATAATACTAACTGAAGATAACTGGTGCACTGTGCATTGAAATATACGTATATTAATCGAATTAACAAATCTTATATACATAAATTTACATTTTGATCAAAGGCTTTTGAAGACGACACCAAAGGGCTTATATCACGTCCTTCCATCTCGAAATCTATCCCATGAGTATTTTTTTCTTTTCCACTGAAATTCTCTCTTTTCCACTTCACAGGATTCGGCTGACTGTCTCAAGGACACAGCCGTCTACTATCATAGGGGATCAAATGGATCCTACCTACCAACATTCTTTCTTGTCTGGGCGGTGAACCTCACAAAGCTCAACACAAAATCAATACAAGAACCTTTTGATGTAACACTGAATTCGGTAGTGTGTTGTTTGAAAATAAATTCATTCTCGTTCACTATTTCGAGGCAACCAAATCTTTTGGACAACTGCTTGAAACCTTCGAACTCCCTATTCTAAAAAATATATCGATATTTCTTTTCCTGTTCGCAGAACGAAAATTCATTAGAGGACATGTTAAAGATATAGACGTGAGATATAAGTAGTCTGAATATTACTATTAAGAGGAGTTTCAATAAGATTGACCAACAAGTCGACTAATAGTCACGTGATTGTTCAGTGAAAAATTGACATGGTTGGCCGATTTAGCATTTTATCGCCTCGTTTTGAGATAAAACATCTTTGACAAGGTAGTTGGGTAAATATGCATCTGTATAATGGCGACAAAAATTTGCCGAAGTAGTACTATATATATATATATATATATATATATATATATATATATATATATATATATATACACTGCTGGCCACCCAAATTGCAACACCAAGAAAGACAAGAGATATCACAACAAAATTTATTTTGTAGATAACATGTTGACCAAGTATCAAATGATTAAATTTATAGACTTCTGTGAAGTGTGGTTCCTGACAAAATCAGTAGCCAGAGTAGCCGCCATTGTTGGAGATCACCGCTGCCACACGCCTCGGCATTGATTCAAAGAGACTTTGGATGTGTTCTTGGGGTACAGCAGACCAAGCAGCTTCCACACGTTGCCAAAGTTGATCTGGTGTGGCAGATGGGGATGTATTCTGGGTCAATCGTTGAGCAACCATGGACCACATGTTTTCTATCGGCGAAAGATCCGGAGAGCGAGCTGGCCAGGGAAGCAATTCAATCTGGCGATTGACGAAGAACCCTTGGACAATGCGTGCCACGTGTGGTCGCGCATTATCCTGTTGAAATATGGCTGTGGGCAAGCCCTGAAGGTAAGGAAGGACAACTGGCTCCAACACCTCGGAGATGTAGCGCTGGCTGTTTAAAGTACCGACAATGCGTACTAGAGGAGTGCGAGAGTGATATCCAATACCGCCCCATACCATAATACCCGGTGCAGGACCAGTGTGGCGGTGCATAACGCAGCTGTTCAGCATCCTCTCTCCACGGTGTCTCCAGACTCGAATACGACCATCGTGGTGTTGCAGACAGAAGCCTGACTCGTCAGTAAAGACAATTTCATTCCATTCTGCCGTCATACATCCTTCTTTCATCGCACCATTGGCGGCGGAAACGTCTGTGGTTCTGCGTCAAGGGTAGACGAAGCAATGGACGTCTTGCGGACAGACCACTCTGCTGTAAACGGCGTCGAATGGTACGCGCAGACACTGGATGATGCGGTACAGACTGAATGTGCTGTGCTATGGTTCGTGATGTGGCTGAGCGATCCGTCACTGCCATACGCACAATATGCCTGTCATCACGTGAAGTGGTGCACTGAGGTGGATGCGATCGAACACGTCGGTCCGTCGTACCCTCCTGCATCCAACGATCACATATCCGCATTACAGTTGTTTGGTTTCGTCCAACACGACTACCGATTTCCCTGAAAGATAATCCACAATCTCGGTAGGCCCCTATCCTTCCTCTGTCGAACTCGGATACTTGATCAAAAAATGATCGCTGTTTTCTACGAGGCATAATTGATCGTTTTTTTGAAAAAACCACAAGAAAAACACAATTGCCGTACTTGAAATCGTCGAAATCTCCAAGCCTTAAATAGCGCTTTGAAGTGGCGCCACAGGCGCGCGTGATGTGCGCCTGCGCTGAAATTCTAATCATTTGCATATCTCACCTCCGCTAATGCATGTTGTAAATTTCATATTATTTGCATGCTCCCTTCAGGGTGTTGCATTTACGGTGGCCAGCAGTGTATATATATATATATATATATATATATATATATATATATATATATATATATATATATATATAATCATTTCAAAGTGGTGAAACGTCAGACTTTTCTGCGCACAGAAAGGTTAGGGGAAAATGTTTTTGTCCCGATATTTTCGGATAATCGGAGTTTTACTATATTCACGATTTTCACCATATCTCTGACAAAACAAGCAGTCTTTGGCGTACCTTTAGAGATATAGGTGTCCAAAATGTTTATGGTTCCCGCAACACTATTTCAATCGGGTATATCCCCAACATAGACACGTTACTCACGTCCCAAGAACGGAATTTAAAACACTCCAGTTTATTGGCTCAGCTATCCACGTCGGCACAGATGACTCAGAAAGAGTCCTACTCGTACTCGACAAGGAGCTCTAGTTATCATCCCTACTCAAGTACCGGCTCTTTGTGTGGCAAGGAGACAGCACTTTCTGAAATGACGGTCTCCTATCTCGTAATCGGAAGTGGCTTCTTGAAAGATCTTGCCGGGGAGACTCGTCCTCTTATTTTGCCTCACCGTTAATGAGATTCGTACACTGCTGTGGGAAATAATTGTCAAGTACTTTTCAGATTTATTAAAGTACTGACTGAAGTATCCAGATTGAGAAAATCAGATGCAGATGAAAATTTCCTGAATTTTTCCAGGTAAGTAGTTGAATTAACGTTGCACTGTAGCAACACAACATGCTATAGGAGATGGTCCGAGATCAGTCCCGAAAGGAAAGATCCGAGGACAGCATCTTAACTTTGAACTACGGTCGGAGGACGAGATTAACAGCTGGTACACCACTCTCCAAACTTCCACACCACGCCAATGTGGGAACATTTGAGGCCACGGCATATTTAACGTGCACCCCATGTACAAGACGGTCTTTGGCTAGACCAAGTTTCGAACTCCGGTTGCTAATATGTCGCTCTTCCAACTGGGCTTCCGTGGCCTGAAATTATTTTCCAGGAAAATTAGTGATGTAGCCTACAAAAATCTCCAGGTATTGACCATAAATATGAAAATAAGTAGTCTGAGGATTAGTATTGAGAGGAGCTTCAAAAACTGACTAACATGTCGGCTAATAGTCACATGATCGTGAAAAATTGACTTGGTTGCCTGATTCGGCATTTTATCGCCTCGTTTGGCGATATTACATCTTCTGATAGGCTAGATGTGCGAATGCGAATTTCTTACCCGCGCATTAGTGAGCAATGGTAAGTGCCTAGGATCATGTGACCAAAACTAGTAGTAACGTGACCTTTGGATTTGTGTTAGTGGTAAACAAAAAAAGCCGTAAAGCGTTCCACCAAAGTACATTAACAACTTTTTATCTACAACCTCGTTGCCTTCAGAGAAAACGCAAGAAAAAGAACCACGTTGTTACCTGTTATATCGATCAAACAGTAACAGGCAAAAGACACATTTATCCAACCGTTTTTCGCTCTCACCTCCGACTCAACTTTCACTGGCATCTTTTTTCTTCTCCTTCGCTTTTTATTTATTCATCTTACTTTCTATACCGACATGATTGCAATCAGTAGCATAGCATTTACAGCTGTGGATGACAAGAATTAGCTCTTCTATGAACTATGCGTAAATGAAAGGGGACAGTTCGATATTTTTCCTGCAGCCTTACATCTAGTCAACCAAGGAAACCACTCGTGTCATGACGGTAGAAACGCCAGTATGTGGTTTTTGTCCACAACTTTGACGGATTGTGAAAGGAGTCTTTTGGCTTAAAAAATGTAAGTTTTCATAGGATAAGAGCGAAAAAATGGTCATGAAAATCTAATAAACTTTCATTCGGTATGAAAACATCACTCATTATCAATTTGCAACTCTAACAAAACATTCTATAAATGGGACAAAAAGAAGAAAAGATTATTGTCTGTAACAACAACAAACTATACAACAAACACACATGCCATGGACTTATCTTAAGTTCCAAAAGTAAGCACCTTGACAGTCAATTAGCCCAAGTGATTCCTAAGCCCACATGACTTACTCTTCTGAGATCTTACGTCCACCCACATGCTCTGTCTATGTCATTAGAAAGTAGATACAAGAGAGCAATTCTTATAGCCAATAGCTGATTGGCGAAAGACCAAGAAATCTGTTGTTATTTACAAAGCAGCCTAATTCAGCAATATGCTTTGAACTATGATTTAAAAGTTAATCAGTGTGTCAGAATTCACACTGATATGAACCCTCCTGGTTGTTGTCTAGACGAGGTATATCATCATTAGCAAAATTGACCAGATCTTGATATCTTTGGCAAAACTGACCAGATCTTGATGGACGAGAAATCTCGTCGTTAGAAGAAAATTAACCAGATCTTGATCTCGTCATCATAAAAAAAATTGACAATATCTTGATGGACAAGATATCTCGTCATTAGCAAAATCGGTCATATCTGGATGGACGAAATACCTCGTCGAAACCACTTGGAGGGTTAACGAAATAGAAAAGAATTCTATCTACCGCAAAATTATATAGATGGCAATGGCAGCAAGGGGTGTAGCTGACTGCAACATTAACTCAGTGGTTTAGACGAGATATCTCATCCATCAAGATATGAAAAACTTTTCTAATGTCGAGATATTTCGTCATTAAGATATTGCCGATTGTTTGATAATGACGAGATCAAGATCTTGTCAGTTTTCTTCTAATGACGAGATACCTCGTCCATCAAGATCTGGCCAGTGTTCCTAGTGACGAGATATCACTAGCAGGTTAAAACGAGGAGGTAGTAAGCCCAACCGCATTGTAGATTGTGGATTACCATCACCACAATGTGGGCCACAATTTAGATACATCATTGCGAGACGGCCAAGGCAATTACCATGACCAACTTTCATAAATCTCGAACACAACAACTTTAAACCGTCCATTGTCTAGGTTACAGATCTAAATTTGGTCTTTGTTTTTCTTGGAGAGTAACCCGATTCGGGAGCTCTAAATAGTGCCGATGTCTTACTCCTGTTGAATAATTACCCACGGAGTATTTGATGCTGAATCTCAGACATAAAATGTAACAAACAAAACACGTTAATGACAAACTGAAAAATCCATAGAACGTTCCATCACAAAAATACATTAAGAACTTTTTCTCTACCATCTCATTGTTTCCCAAGAAAATGCAAGAACCAAACGAAAAACACGTCGCTACCGGTTCTATCGATCAAGCAGTAACAGACAAAAGACAAGACACGTTTTCTCTCTCCCAGCTGTTTATCGCACTACACCTTCTTAACTTTCACTGGCCCAACTTTTTTCCCCTCTTCCACTTTCTATTTATTAACGCATGACTTGACAGGAGGTGTTGGAAAATTATGTTCGAGGTCTCGTTCTTCGAGATTCTAAAAATACGGAGTTGCTGTTACAAAGTGTATGAGACGAAGCGTTTTTTTTCGTATTATTTTCCTCACCTTATTTCCGAAACCTGGCTTCATCTGAAGGTAGGACCTGTCTCCTTCGATGGCTGTAAATTGCCTGGTGAATAAGTCTGTGGCGGAGTTTGCAGTTTGTGTGTGAGCTGTTTTTTTGGGGTGTTTGTTTTATATATTTTTATCACCTGCGTCAGCTTTTTGAGGCTTGTTATGGGTTCCACAAGGATGTGGTTGCAATTTTTATTCGGCGAAGAGTCTCAGGTTTCTCATTTTAAGTGTAGTATTTTTAAAATAAGCTGACGTTAGTCTTTTTTATTACATTTATAATTCACTATTTAAAAAAAAATTTTACTTAATAATTTAAACCTTGAAAGCTTAGTTCTTATTTCTTTTGGGAAGGTTTTTCAGTCTTGGTAATTTTATTTTTCTAGTCTATTCTTTCCTCCCAATGTATCCATTAGGAGACATTAAGCCCAACGTCTAGACAACCCTCCTAGTGGTTGTCTAGACGAGATATTTCGGTATCAGCAATAGTGACCAGATATTGATGGACGAGATATCTCGTCAAAAGAAGAAAACTGACCTGAGTCTAAAAGATAACCTAACCAGAACCAACCTTAAACAGTCAATAAAATTACTATTTTGTCATTTTCTGAGTCTTAAAGATAACTTAGCCCAACTCGATTAACCCAAAACAACCTTAAAGAGTTTGTAAAATAATTATTTTTGTCACTTCTGAGTCTCAAAGATAATCTAACCCAACTAAATTAACTTGTTTAAATTACTACTAAATTAACCCAACTTTAAAGCGTCAATAAAGTAATATTTTTATGAGAGGTTTTTTACTTGACTGGAGAGGTTACTGATAACCCACCTGGTTTATACATATTTTTTCCCACACCCTTTTTTAGCTTATATATTTTAATTGCGTTACTATTTCACATTACACAACAATTTTAAACTTTTTACTTTTATTGCTGATTTAAATCTCATGTACTAGACGCAGCTTGACCATATACGACCTTCGAAATAAAAAAAATATAATAAAAATGAACGTGATAATGCAATTTGTGATTGTCTTAAGAAAAACATAAAAACACTTCCTCCGAATTTTGAAACATTTCAACTTCAGTGTCCAAGCAAATCTCTTGCAATTCCCAGCAGAATCAAAAATCTCCATTAAATGCATCTAATACTAATAAACATATGCATAACTGAAATCACAGAATTATGAGACCCACCCAATAACGAATAAAGAACAAAAACTACCCATTTTGGCAATAAACAACCCATCATCATCTCGATGATAACAATCACTATCATACCAAAGGGTAAGCTTGCAGCGTAATGCACCAGCACCTATCATAATCACATTTATATCTACACGATCATGTATTCTTTATTGCCCAACGAGTTGCTATGAAATGACAGCATCCGGATAATAATCACACAGGGTGTGTGAGAAATGACAAAATGGACACATAGCCATCCCATTGGTATGCGCCGAACCACAGTCATGTAATTGAATCATCATAAATACCGAGCCCTGGGCAACGAATCACCGTCCCCTTCTTTCATCCGGGCATTGGAATGCAATTAATCACCTCGCAATGCTGTTCCCCCTGTCTTGTCTGTGATCTAATTAACCCGGTGCAACCTAATCGATGAAAGGCCCCATCATCGATGTGGCGTCACGTGACTCAATCACTAGTGGCGTGATGTAACTAAGAAGAAATGAAGTTCTATTGTTGAGAAGTTTGAGTTGTTTTTTAGGTTTGAGTGTTTCGTTGGAATCGAACTACAGGTGCTATTGGGGTTGGCCTTATATGGTCACAAAATATGGCTCGACCAGTGTTGTTTCTTTGGTACGTTTTGAGGCGACTTGTTTTTGTGGGAATAGGTTCTTGAGATTGTGGATTAAAAGGTAGCATGAGGGCAACGAAATTAATGTTGTGCTTGAATTGTGCAATCATAAGAATTACTATGAATCGATACTTGTAACCTCAGATTTAGGTTAAAAGTTCATTATTTTCAAAAGGTTAGTTTTGTTTTTGGTTCCTTTATTTTACCTTTAAAAGATACATTTGTTGAAGTGCAATTTTCAATTCAGGAAAGATGCAGTCAACAGCCCTTCTGATGAGAGATCACGAAGCCTTAAGGTACCTGATTAGTTTCGGAGTCCTTTTCTTTTTAAATGTTCAAATTATATTATTTTTTCTTTTTAAGGTAATTGATCTTATAAAAACATATTATAAAATAAAAGAATCACTACAAATTACTATAATTTATTTAAAAAAATTGGAAAATTTAGGTAAAAAACGACATTAAAGAAAAATATTACAACTGAAAAACATGAGTACATTTGCCTAAAATTTTGCATAAAGTCTCCTAAATATATAAGAAAGGGCATGATTTAAAGTATATGCAATATTCCTTTTCACTTATGAGATATTGGGAATAGTGTAGAAGAAAAATGAATTTTTAAAATTTTCCTTACATTACCAACACTGATACCTCTCTTAAAAGTTTTCCTTTCAAAAAAACTCATATTCTAGTTCAGGCCCTCCAGAAAATATAATTCCAATTTCATTCAAAAATATATAGTGCATTTTTAGTTTTCGCTTTTCTCGTGTAACATGTTTTTCTCAAAATCACATTTAGAGAAATATGCATTTAAAGATTTCAAAACGAATTAAAAAAACAGCTGTCAACATCTATTCAAATTGCTTTATCAGCTTCTATTCACCATGCAGACAAAATAAAAATAGTTTTGTAAAAATAGTCTAAGTATTAAGAACATGGAATAAAATGAAATTTTGAAATTTTAGCAAAAATCGACTTTTCAACATAAACAAATAGATGCCTCATGCGAAGTTTCTTTGCCAGACATAAAATATTGAAATTTGATTTCTTATCATTATAAGACCCTCACTAAAATATTAAAAGGACGGGATCACTCCAACTTTTAGGCCTCAATAAATAATGAAAAAAGTCTTAAAGCAATGGTACAAAATTAGACCTACGTAGTTATACTAGTGTTACTAATATTAGTGTCCATGGTTAAGATCGAGGTTTAGGTTACCCTGGTGTAATGCTGCCGCGTCCCCTTAAGGCTGCCCTGAAAACGTCAATCATAATTGGTTCAATCATCAATCGATTGTGTAAATCTTGCGACTGGTACTGCAAACCTCGCTATTAGAGTGTATTCCATCATTCCTTTAAGAAGATCCATAGATGTCCAGGAAGAAAACGCTTAATACTTTTTATCTAGCCTTCTCTAGTTTTCAGCATTATAGGTTCCGTAATGCATCTTTAACCTCCTGATCTTGACGAGGTATCTCGTTATTAGCAAAACTGACCAGATCTTGATCTCATCATCATAAGAAAATTGGCAATATCTTGTTGACGAGATATCTCGTTATTTGCAAAATTGGTCAGATCTTGATGGACGATATATTTAATCGAAACCACGTGTAAGGTTAAACTCTATATTTTTAATTTTTCGTTTTAATGATTAGATGTGTTTTCATACGTTTGCAACTTTTTCGTGTTGTTAGATAGGTACTTGAACTAACGTCGCAGTGGAGCAACACAACGGGTTATAGGCGACGGTCCGGGATCAAAGCATCGTAGCTTTTAACCACGGTCAGGTGACGAGAACACACTTGAGCTGGCACCCCACTCTCCAAACTTTCACACCACGCCAACGCCAGGATATTTGAGGCCTCGATATATTTAACGTGCACCAGCCCCCACGTACAGGTCTTAGGTTGGATCGAGTTTCGCTTTTTCGTGTAATTTATTTATTTGGTTTTACAATGCTTTTAATGAGTAGTTTTAGTGTTAATCCCATATTTTAAAATATATTTTATTGAATCTTGTTTTATTTTGTGTTTCGTCTTATTCATTTTTTGAATCTTGACCATAAAATAGAAGCCATCACCAACTCTACACGTTGGCGATCGGGGTTTCCAACTCAGGTGCACCCTCCTAGTTTCGTCCAGGGGGCCGTCGTGGCTCAGTATGCCCACTTCGCTCGCAACTTTCGAATTGTAGGTGGCGCAGGTTCGATTCCTAGCAGGTGCATTCCTCCCTGGGTGTATTTCTCTCTTCTGTGTCAGTAAAACTTCCATTGTATTTGTCTATTACTTGATATTGTATGTCTTGTGTCTTGCGCAGCATGGCCAAATATGGCCCTTGCGCCATAAACCCCAATACCAACTAACCAACCTAGCTTCGTCACCCTTCCACATATAAACAACTAATATGAGGTAAGTAGGTAGTTAATTAACGTCGCACTGGAGCAACACAACGGGGTTTGGAGACGGTCCGGGATCCAAACCGAAAGGAAAGATCCAATGACAGCACCTCGTCATCTTGAACCAAGGTCAGATGACGAGGTCAACATCAGAGCTAGCACTCCACTCTCCAAACTTCAACACTACGCCACTAACCAATTTAAAAATTACTTTCACGAACCTTGGAATTGAAGCTTGTCAGATCTCAATTTTGCTCACAGACCTGTTAACCTTTTCTTTTCTTTCCTGTAAGCTTTCTTCATTTAGCTTCCTAAACGTTCTTCTTATACCAGGCAGTGGAGAGAGAACTTCATCTGTTCTCTGGAAGAAGTGAAAAAGTTCACCCCTCTGGGCCGCGTTGTAAGTGGAAGATTTGTTGACATGACTCACAAGTGAGTAATTGGCTCGAATGTCTCATCCATTACTGAAACATCGCAGCCGTAACACTTCGTCTAAAACGACATGCTACATTGTATGTATTCAAGGACGTTTTTTTTTCGTTTTCTTCGTGCGTTGGATTCTGTACCGCTTTTTCAGCCCGCCCTTTGCATATTTTTTGGGTGTGAATTTTAGAGCGCAATTAATGAGTTTCGCTTTCCCTTTGGGACTGTTTTAAACGTTTGGAAGAAAACAGAAATAAGATTCTTTAAATGGGTGAAACTTGAAAAAAAAAACTGTTTTAGAACAAAATTTGTCTATGGCTATTTCGCGAGACTATATGCCCACGATAGTTAGGACGAAAATAGCACCTTGAAGATGAGATATCTGGTCATCAAGGTATTGCCGATTTTTTTTATGATGACGAGATCAAGATCTGGTCAGTTTTCTTCTAATGAAGAGACATCTCATCCATCAAGATCTGGTCAGTTTTCTAATGAAGAGACATCTCATCCATCAAGATCTGGTCAGTTTTCTTCTAATGAAGAGACATCTCATCCATCAAGATCTGGTCAGTTTTCTTCTAATGAAGAGACATCTCATCCATCAAGATCTGGTCAGTTTTCTAATGAAGAGACATCTCATCCATCAAGATCTGGTCAGTTTTCTAATGAAGAGACATCTCATCCATCAAGATCTGGTCAGTTTTCTTCTAATGAAGAGACATCTCATCCATCAATATCTGGTCAGTTTTCTAATGAAGAGACATCTCATCCATCAAGATCTGGTCAGTTTTCTTCTAATGAAGAGACATCTCATCCATCAAGATCTGGTCAGTTCTGCTAATGACGAGATATCTTGCCGAGACTACCACCAGGAGGGTTAAACTAGCTAAATCCCTTATTGTTACCGAGTAGGAACAAACTAGAATTGTAGACTGCTGTTCCCACTACTTTTGTACTAAGAGTGGTAAAGAAGGTTTAGCAGTATCATATTTTTTGTAAATTATTAATATAATTCGGGACTACTATGAACATGTGTAGACAAAATGCCTGTTTTGGAGTCAGAGTTGAATTAGTGTAGAAAATCACTCCTAGTAGTGTTTAATAGCATAATGATGTAGACAAGACTGCCACATGGGATTAAAAGGCGACTTTCACTATTTTTCAATCCTGGCGACTAAGAGTTGGGCGGAGTTCGAACTAGGTTCAACCAATGACCGTCGTGTACTTGGGGGCTGGTGAACCTTAAATCTATCGTGGCCCCAAATGTCTTCCAGTTGGCGTGATGTAGAAGTTTGGAGAGTGGGGCGCAGCTCAGGAATCGACATCATCATCTGACCATGTTTCAAAATTATTAGGTGTTGTCTCTGGATCTTTCATTACGGGATGAATCCCAGACCATCGCCAATAGCCAGTGCGACGTTACTTCAACTACCTGACTTCTGTTCGAAGCTGACGATAGATCAATTTGGAATTTCTACTGGTGACGAGTTGAAATCGTATACGATAATCAAAACAAATGACGTTACGCTTGGACGTTCTACAGGAAGTTCTGTCACAAAATTGCTACCACATTTACAGCGACAGAAAAATCTTCTCATATATCAGAACAAGCTCCGATACATGCTTAACGTTACTTTAAAAGCTGTTCAACAAAAACCAAAAGCCTTCAAGGAAAACTATTCTGCAAGGGCCGAGAGTAAAGCTTTTAAAAAAGAATCCGAGTGGATTTTTTTGGCCGTTAATTGAAGACTCCCTCACGTGTTAATCATTTGTATCCTCTGGAGTGATGTCAAATCTAGTCGTCTTCCTTCCGACCCTCGTTAATAACACGCGAGGAAGGACACAATGTGTGGGCACAACGCGGGAATTAAGGACTCGTTTTAACGCGAGGTTATCCATTTATTTACACACCCATTGAAACAATGAATAAGATTTTATTATAGATCAGGGATTCTCAACATTTACCTGTCTGTTTACGAAACATGATGTCCCCTGTGGAGAAGAGATTTTTTTGTTTTTAAATTCTTTTGTAATTAATTACATTACGTGCTCAAGACATTGTAATGATACAAGTTCATTCTTCACTAATACACGTAAATAAATTATTTTTAAATAAATACCGTACTTCAAGAGTTACTTAAAAATTAACCGATTTTCCAAGTCGTCCAAATTATTTACCACCTGGATATTTTGCTTCAGTTTCGGTGTCTTAAGAATTTTATCATTGTCTTCTAAGTAAATAAAAATTTAATTTCATGAATTGCATTGACCGGATGATTTATTCATTGGTAGAGTTTCATCCGTTTTGGTAGGTAGATATTTTAATTAACGTCACACTGGAGCACAACACAACGGGTTTTTGGTCAATCATCCGTTTTGAGCAAATCCGATGAATGTTCGCTTCCACTCGTTAGACGAAGGTATATAGTCTGGGGATCACGTTACTACTAGTTTTGTTCACATGATCCTGGGCACATGAAAAGTTCATCATCGCACATTTTAAGTTCACCTCCGCATCGGTGCAGTTACTCAAATTGTGACCTTCCCAAGTACTTCCCGAGATCCGGAGGTACTTCATTTTTGGTGATCAATTCGGCGCTGGGTTGAATATCCTTCGTGCCGATATTTGAGTTATTTTAGTGCTTCTTGGAAATTGAAACCCTGAGTCTATTTTGTTACCTCAAATTACCTCTTTATTCCTAAAGTTTTAAAATATCCACTTTAACTCGAGAAAGATCAGAAAACGGAAAATCCGAGTACACGGACTCTGCTTGTTTGTAAGACTAACTCACCTCTGAGGAATTAAATAGGCTGAATCTGGACATGGGCGGTACTTGTTAGGGAGTGCCCAACGAGGACTTTACGGGGAATGACACTACAGAGAACTTATTCAATAAAATAATTCTAACCTGCAATGTTTACCCTCTTAATTCCAAATATTTCTAAAACAACCACACAAAACTTTCCTATTTACCATTAAAATTTTAATAACCTGATGAAAAATTAATCCAACTAGAGTGAACTCTAACAGGACAGCACCATTTCAAGTTACTCATCCATCATACTGGGGCCGCAGTAGTACGATTGGAAGAGTAAGGGATTAGCAACCGGAGGGTTGTGAATTCGAATCCAACCAAAGACCGTAGTGCACATAGTTGCTGATGCATGCTAAATCTGTCGTGGCCTCAAATGTCCTCATTTTGGCGTGGTGTGAAAGTTTGGAGAGTGGTGTGACCTCATCATCCGACCGTGGTTCAAAATTACGAGTGTGGATCTTCGGATCTTTTCCTTCGGGGATTGAACCCGGACCCTCGCCAATATCCCGCTGTGTTGCTCCAGTGCGACGTTAATTAAAACACCTATCTACCATCCGGAGATTAAGGCACCTGCGGGATCACGAGCTTCATCAAATTCAACAACTTTCACTCTACTCTTCACTTCAACACAACTTCACTCTACATTTTCTCTACGGCTTGGATTTGGTGGTTTTGGTTGTAGCTAAACGATTACGCCCTTTGCTCTATATAACAACAAACGAGACCGTGATTTGAGTTATTTATATGTTAAGTGATTCAATTTATAGAACAAGTAGGGATCTAACATTAAAAGTTTTATGCGAACCTATTGAGTAAGCTAACTTAAAATACGCTACTGCTTGGAGGTATTGCTTTCTTGACAAACACGATTTGAAATTGAATGCGAAATGACCGGTAACATCCCAAAATCGCAGCGGTGGGTCGCTTCAAACGGGGTCAGCCCTTTCCCCAAGGTCTCCGCGGTTCTAAACGATTGCAGGAGGCGAAGGCAAGGTCTTGACCGCCGACATTAATCTGTCTTCCATCCGCCTTAGCACAGGAAAGAACGCGGTGGCAAAACGTGACAGGAGGATGCATGTGGGTTGGGCGTTGTGTTGGTTTTTACGAGCGTCGTAAAAACCGAAGTTGACAGTCATGGGACAAATCTTCTGGGGGCGGCTGATTCCGTGGGGTGAATTTTTAGGTAGGACACTTAAATTGGCCTTCCTGGAGATCGGTTTCGGAGATAGGTTGGACTGTTATCGGTTGCTTTTTAAGGATCGACCGTTCGAGATCCTCTCAAAATACATCCACAGAAATTGTATCTCAGATATTTATGCGACAGTCATTTATATGTAAATCGATTCCATTTAGAGTAAATAGGGGATCTAACATTAAAAGTTTTATGCGAACGCTCGGCCAATCAAAATTAGGGTTGCGGAACACGTTCGAGGTAACCAATGAAACTAAAGATTGAGTATAAAAATCTCGATAAATTTGTGAATCGGAACTTCCGATCGGAATCTGATTTGGAACATTTCCCACGGCAATTGTAATTGACAGCGGAACGTTTTCCACAATTGTAGCTCCCATAGGAACATGTTCCACGACAACAAAATACTTCTACAGAAATGGTTTTCAGGATTATATTTATGCATCAGTCATTTATAAGTTAATTGATTCAATTTATAGTACAAATAGGGTTCTAACATTAAAGGTTTTATGCGAACATTCAACCAATAAAAATTCGGATTTGTTGAACACGCTTCAAGGCAACAAATGAGGAGTCAAAAATTGTGTATAAGAATCTCGACCAATTTACGAATCAGAACCTGATTTGGAAAATTTTTCATGACAATTGTAATTGACAACGGAGCATGTTCCACGGCAACAATTGCAGCTTCTATCGGAAGAGGTTACACAGCAATAATTGTTGTTGACATCGTAACATGCTCCACAACTATTACGGTTGACATCAGAACATGTTCCACGACAATTGCAGCTTCCATCGGAAAAGGTTCCACGACAATAATTACAGTTGACATCAGAACACGTTCACGACAATAATTGTGGTTGACATTGGAACGTGTTCCACGACAAAAATTGCAGTTGACAGGAATAGGTCGAAACTTCTTGGGGCGGCTTGCTTCGTGGGGTGAATTCCTAGGTAGGACACTTAAATAAGCCTTCGTAGAGATCGGCTTTTGAGATAGATAGGACTGTTATTGGTTGCTTTTTAGGGATCGATCGTTTAAGTTCCTCTCAAAGAACGTCCATAGAAATTGTATCTAGGATTATATTTATGCAACAGTCACTTATATGTTAATCGATTCAATTTATAGAACAAGTAGGGATATAACATTAAAAGTTTTATGCGAACGCTCAACCAATCAAAATTCGGAGTTGCTGAACACGTTTCAAGGCAACAAATGAGAAGCCAAAGATTGTGTATAACAATCTACCAATTTACGAATCAGAACAACCAATGAGAACCTGATTTGTAACATTTTCCACGATAACAATTGTAATTGAAAACGGAACATGTTCCATCGCAACAAATGAGCTCCCATCGGAGCCTGTTTCATGACAATTGCAACTCCAATCGAAAAGGTTCCATGACAACGATTGCTCTTGACATCGAAACATGTTCCATGACAACAATCACAGTTGACATAAGAACGCGTTCCAGCACAGCAATTGCGGTTGACATCGGAATGTGTTCCACGACAAAAATTGTAGTTGACAGGTATGGTCGAATCTTCTAGGAGTGACTGGCTCCGTGGGATGATTTCTTAGACAAGATACTTAAATTAGTCTTCATGGAGAACGGTTTCTGAGATAGGTTAGACTTATTATTATTTGTTGCTTTTTATCTTTCGACAGTTTAGGTTCCTTTTGAGACATGTTCACAGAAACTGTATTTATACTCGAATATATTCATCAGCCATTTATAGGCAAATCGATTCAATTCACATAGCAAATTGGCTTCTAATATTAACGTTCTATGTGAACACCCACCAATCAGGTAGATAGGTAGGTATTTAATTAACGTCACACTGGAGCAACACAACGGGCTATTGGCGACGGTCCGGGATTAAACCCGAAGGGAAAGATCCGAGGACAACACCACGTAATTTTGTACAACGGTCAGATGACGAGGTCACACCTGAGCCCCACCAATCAGAATTTATAGTTGCGAAATATGCTCAATGCCAGCAAATGAGAAACCAAAGATTGAATATAAGAATCTCTATAAATTTATAAACCTGGTTAATAAGTGTTATGAGGAATCATCTTGAAAACATTAAGCTAAAATAATTTTATATTATAACGAAGAAATCGGTAATGATAATTCTCAACAATCTCCAAAACTGGTTTTTACCGGTTTCGTTACCGGTTCTTAAACCCCAAATTGATAATGACTAACAAAATCGTTCCTAATGAAACTATAAGGTTCGTCGATTTTCAAAAGGTCGCGAAACACTGATGTCACCAATCAGAAAAGACTAAAGCAAAGCGCGTGGGTTGATTGGTTAAAGAGCCACGATACGATGACCTCACCGTTGATTTAAATTCACCCCCGCCAATAAGGAACTCGGGTGTTTTGGAATTAAAAGCTCCATTTGCAGGAGAGAAACATTTATTTTTCCTGCTTTCCAAGGACTGCAAATCTTTTGGAGTGAATCACTGCTAGCAGGAAACGATTATTTTAGCCGAGCATTCACCTTGTGGATTTTGGCTCCTTTAGGACTGAATCTGAGTTAAACGTTGTGATTTCAGTGTATTTCAGTTTTGTGGAAGTGAAATGACATTTTGAGCATGTACCATGGACCTTCTAATGAAACATACTGGTGTTCAAAATTAAGAGAATTTTCACTTTTGAGCGATTATCTCTAGAACTACTGGGAATATTTCAATAAAATTAGTTATGTACATAGGTTGAAATAATGCAAAAAAAATAACCATACAACAGTTATGGCAAACGCGCATGATCGTGCGTAAAGACTCATCAGCGTAGGAAGGTCTAAAACAGAGGTTACAATATCGACACAAAAAATGGGTTAACCACTTAACGCATTTACCCGTGTTTGACACGGGCGAAAGTTACCGGCAAATTTGCACATGCCCGTGTCTCACACGGGCGCTCTTCCGTTCTAGTAAAAATAGATAGGCTAGATTAAACTTATACCAAAGATGGCATAAACTTATTTATCATAGATGATTTACCACTTATTTATAGAGGGATATTAAACTTATTTACCGTAGATGGCACCGCTATGCACCATTTTTCTTGTTTAAACCAAGTGGTGCATTTTGATGATTAGCTATAAGTTTGTTAGGAATTCTTTGTTATAAAGCAGTTGTTAGGTGTCTAAAAGGTAATATATCCATTTTTATTACGTTAAATATCATAAAAGTGAACAGTTAACCATAAATTAATTTTTACTAAGTGTTTTTGTAACTTGTTTAGAAAAAGCTATCTGATAATGAGCGACTGTGACCGATTTTGAATATGCCAATTTATCAGAAAGTTTCAGCGATGAAAGTGATGATCTCTTGAGTGATGAAAGTGAATCTGGTATTTTGTATTTTATTATTATTAATATTTTGAAATTCAAAATAAACATGTAATCAAATCGTTTACACTTTGTTTGTATAATAATTTTTTTATAACTTTTACCCCACCCCCCGCAACTGAAATCGCAAAAAATAACTTACACTATACCTATATATATATATATATATACATTTTCTGTAAAAAAAACTCGATCATTTTTTACCAGTTTTTCCGAAAAAAACTCGTGCTTTAAGTGGTTAAGAGGGAGTATGGTTCCCTCTTACAGTTATACAGCTCTCACAATGTGAATTCATACTGAAAATGAGGCAGTTTACTAGTCCCTGTGGCAGTCGATCCCACTCCTCCATCCACGCTGTTTTCAGGTCCTGGATGGTTCTGGGAGGGGGAAGGCGAGTTTCAATTGCCTTTCCAAGAGCGTCCTATATATGCTTCATAGGGGTTTGGTCTGGAGATGTAGAGGACCAATCTGCACTTGAGACTGCCCGACGATTCGCCACCTCATTCCATCATCCAAACGTTGGTGGTTACTCATTTTAACTGTTGGCTTTTGAATTTCACCGAATGTTGCAAAAAAACCCACCATGAAATTCGCCGAGGTGTGCGAGCGAACGAAGCGTGGAAATTGCCACGTGCTCTTAGAAAGCCTGATCATCTAAGTGCACCGCCCACACTCACGCGAACGCTTACGTATTTAACATTAAGGATTTACATCTATGTTTGGAAGCATAAGTTTTACCTTTCGTTCAATACTTTTCTAGAAATTCGACAAAATATGCAAATTCTCTTAATTTTGAGCAGTGTCGACGGAGCATTTGGTAGTAGTCGCCGTCGTATGATCTCAGAAATATAAGGTCACATGGACTTAGGAGACGACTTCCGATTGGCTATTGAAGCGCTAACTATATTTTTTCATCAAGCTCGTCAATTAGTCCTACATTAGGATTCGTGCTTTCTTCCAGTATCACGTGATATTTTCAAACCGAGCCACATAGGGAGTAATAACATAAAATTGCGTTCGCATGCTCCGTTTAATTCATTAGAAGATCGATGCGTTGACTCATCATTAAGGTTCAAATTTTCAAGATGTAAACATGATAAATCAGATTTGGCATTGAAACGGATAAAATACGACCGCATATAACTTCATTTTACTCATTTATTAACTATACCTTCCTTTTTGCAATGTTTCAAAAATCAAAATTAACATTTGTGCAACTTATTTATTTAAATTTTTATAAGAAAAATTAATCTTACATTATTCCTTGTTTAACTGTCTACAATTTCAGTAGGACTGACATTACATGACAATAATATGACAAATTATAATGAGAAGTATAATAATAGTTAGGAGAGACAATAACATGGGGCATGCCTTTGTAACTCCATGTTATTGTGTCATTATTATTCCAAAAACTACAAAATGCTATAAAAGAAAAATAATGAATAATACAAATTTATAAGCATGTTTTGAAAATTTTTCATAAAAAGAAGCGCATGAAATAACAAAAAAAGAATTAAAGCATTCCTTATGCAACAAAAATATTCTAAAAATAACAATTTAAGTGTTTACATTTCTCTCCAATTCTGAAAATGTTTATTTTTTCCCAATAACAATAGGCGATTCGCCATATTCTTAGAACTTCAAAAGCAAGACTTCTTCAACACAAAGAACATTTTATGAGGAGTCCACACTGTTTTTCTTGATCACCGAATTTCACACAAAACAGGGTTAGTAAGTCTTTTTTCACAAACTCAGTTATGTTCTGCATCTACTTTTGGATAACAAACGTTCAACAAATATAATAAAATAATTTTGGGCTGTTTACGCAACCTCTAGAAGCCATTTTTGCTTTCAACCGTATAAAAACATAATACTTGATAAGCTCAGAATTGTTAAATGACTAAAACAAGAAATCTTTGCTTAAAATGTTATTCTCATAAGTTGTATAAAAATGCTGCTTGCCTTACACAGGGAATAAAATTGATTGAAAGAAATTCATGTTCGGATGATTGCTGCTGAGTTGGCATTTGCTGTACGAGTCATAGTTGCACTTTGTACCATTAATAACTACATGCATAAGCTTATCTATTAAACCTCCTGGTAATTGCCTCGACGAGATATCTCGTCATCGTAAAAAATCAGCAATATCTTGATGACGAGATATTTCGTCAAAATTGGTCAGATCTTGATTTCTTGTCGAAACCATTTAGAGGTTAAGTTATTTGTATTCTCTAAAAATTATGTTATTTAATAATATTTTTGTAAACAACAAATGATGTCTTCATAATCTATACGTAAGTATATATTTATACATCAAAGACCTTAAATGAGATTTAATAATGTTCGAATAATGTTTTTCTATTGTGGTAGGTAGGTATTTTAATTAACGTCGCACTGAAGCAACACAACGGGCTATTGGCGACGGTTCGGGATCAAACTCGAAGGAAAAGATCCAAGGACAATACCACGTAATTTTGAACCACGGTCAGATGACGATTTTTCTATTGTGGAAAATTGACTTAGAGGAAAACAATTGACTTACATTTTCAAATTATGCATTCAAAATTACTTAAAAATCACACAAAGGAACTAAAACAACTCTTCCATTGTAGATCTGTGTGATCATTTCCTTATAATAGCTTGTAATTATCTGGGCAAAGTATTCAAAATTCATATGGGTAGGTAGTTGAACACACGTCGCACTGCAGCAACATAACGGGCTACTGGCGATGGTCTGGGATCAATCTCTAGGAAAAGATTCGAGGACAACACCTCTTAATTTTGTACCACGGTCAGATGACGAAGAATGGATATTGGATTCGTTTACTCGGAATTGAATCTAATTTTAAATCATTCAATTACACGTTGATTATAAAATTTGGTGGATTACATAAATTTTAAGATAGAGAGAGAGAGGTATAATTGTGTGCTGATTTGTGGAGTTTCAAATAAATTCTTGAATTTTAATTATTAATATGAAGTTTTATAAACCCATTTTCGATATCCTTTAATTTGTTGTCGTCATCTGACCGTGGTTCAAAATTACGTGGTGTTGTCCTCGGATCTTTCCCTTTGGGATTGAACCGGACCGTCACCAATAGCCCATTGTGTTGCTCCAGTGTGACGTTAATTGAAATACCCCCCCCCCCCTTTAATTTGTTGAACGAGTTACAGAAATCATAATATGAAAGAAACATCTAAACCTAATTCATAATTATTAACAACGGAAATATTTAAAAAATTTTGTAAATGAGTTATGGAATACATAAAGCAAGCAGTGAATAACACTTGGTTGGTTCGATTAATTTAATTTTTAATTTGTATTGTAATAAAAATCACACAAACATAAAACAGTACTCAAGCTTCTTTTCCTGGTTAAAAAAAATTTCAGTATTTTAAATTCCACTACTTTCGGACCAGATAAATGTCGGTGGCTATAGTATTTCTTCGGCAGAACGTGTTTCCTGTATTTCGAACGTGACGTCACTTGACTTGCTTTTCGACTACGATTTCAGCCCACCACCAATAAAAATTCCAAAGAATGAGTACTGAATTGGTAGATGGTAGTTGATTGATCAACTCCGATTAGATTAAACTGTCACTGTCAATTATGACACAATTGGGAGTAGTTTACCTTTGATATAACAGTCTATTTTTTCTTAAAAAAACGAGTGATTTTAACTTCCCTTTTCGTAAGATGTGGGTTATCTGACAGATGATAGGGTAATCGAACGAAAAGAAAAACTGCTTTGAATTTAAAACGACTCAGAAATTGCAATTCCGAATAGTAGATCCGAATAAATTCCGAATTGATAAAAAATTATAGTTGATTGGTCTTAGCATCAATTAGAACACATGCCAAATGTTGCCCATAACGGAGATGAACTACATTTTAACCTCGATAACATCACGCCAGAGCACTTGGTTAGATGAAGTAAAATCTTCGCATTCCGTCTGGTTTGTTTGTTTACACTGAAAACCCCTCTGATAGCAACACGTTTCAAAAGGATGGAAGTTCAAACTATTCTGCATATTTAGTTATTCAAGCTGCAAAAATCATTTCCATTCTAAACAAATAAATATGCGATAAAGTTTTACTTTCCTGATATTAGATTATATAACAATTTGCATGGATTTACTATTCATTAATATCAGTTTCTTTGAAATGAAGGACCAACTATCAGCGACATCGTGCCAAACAGATTTTATTGAGATAGTTATCGTCTGGAAGACAAGCGCCACGCAGACTCAAGGTTTGTATTCGTCTTATTTAAGATTCTAAGAATCCTCCGTTAGCAAATTGAATGATTTGAAAATACGTGGGACGTTGCTTCTTGAATGGAGGTTGTTAAAATCCTTTCCCCCAAATTTTTCTTACTCTATGACGACGTCGCATTGTTGGAAAACTGACCTCTAGAGATGATCTAATAACTAAACAAACAGCAGTTGTTAATCTGTGCAGTTAAGATACATTATTGTTTTATTTCATGAGTTTTAGAGAATAAAATTAACTACTTGATCTTAACGTAGTTGCAGAATTTTTGCTTTCAGATTATAAACGATAATGTTTTACGTAGTCAATAAAATTTAATCATTTTTACTTTATTTTTATTCCATTTTTATTCTTATAATTAATCTTTTCTTATATTTATTCTTACTCTATTACCCCCTACTTATTTCAATTCCCTGTTTAATCCATTATTATATTTTTATTCTAATTCTGTGTTTATTCTATTATTTCATTATTGTTATTCTATTATTATTCTAATCCTATGTTTATAATATTATTCAATCATTCTTATTCTACTTTTAATCCATTATTCTAATGACTTAAACCTTGATTTGATGAAAATGGCGTAGAAGCGTTTATCAGCCAATCAGAAGACAGTTCTTTTCTTTTGATGTTTTTCATTAACTGAGAAAAAAGGATGAGTTTTAAGGCTCTGAATTTATTAAAAAATTAATAAAAAGAAAGGTTCGAAGTTTCGTCCAATCTATGGACAAAATGCGTAAACGACTTGTTTCTGTTGAAAACACTATATCGACGGCTTATTTAATAAGGATTACAAACATGAATTAATAAGGACAAAACATGAATTCAGTGTTAGTTTTTCTCTATATAATAAAAGCTTTAATAATAATTTAGTATTAGAGAAAAATAATTCTTTGGTAGATAATATTGCGTAATTGCTGTTTTAAGCTGTAATTGTAAAAAGTTTATAGCAGTAAAATCTTATGTTAAGGAATTAAAATCAATGGTCAACGAAAATCAAGTTTATTTCGACATTGTTTAAAGTTTATTCACAAGTCGACATAAGACAGAAAAGTATCGATATTGTTTAGTGAATTTCATATTTGTTAGAAAAGTATTTTCGCGAAATTCAGTATAATGGGAAAGCTTGAATTATTTAGTTCCCTCAATAAAATAAAACATTCCGCCAGCTTAGAGCAGAAACCCATTAACTGACAAAAAAGAAATTTATTGAAATCTACTTAAAGATCAACTATTAATTTCTAGATAAAAAAATAAAAATTACAAGCATTTTCATAATGCCATATATCTTTTAAACATGAAACATGACAATATATATCTCATTATCATGATAATGAGTATTTAGTGTCTCCGAAAAAATGTTTGTTAATGTGTTTCTGCTCTAAGCCGACGATTTTTGATCGATTATAATTTTTATTTTTGATGGTTAAAAAAACAAAGTATATCCAGATCATTAAATTTAAAAAGTATGTTGAAATAAAATAAGAATAAAACTTTTCTGTTATCGTAAATTTATTTCTAACTTACATTTAATGAAGCTCACACATTTTATTGTAAAAATGTTAAAGCAGCTAACTTTTGCTCCAAATGAAAAAGGTTTGCTTTTCAACATTTCATTTAATTTTTAACACGAAATAACAAATGCTTGATTTGTTACTAAAATACAATAAATCATAATACTTACTATTTTTTCCAAGTTCTGAATAAATGTAATTAAGTTTTATTCAAACTCCTGCACTTAAAAAAATACATCTTGAAAAAAAGCTTTCAGCTTCGAATATGCAATTTGTAAACCACTTTTTAAATTGAAAATTAATATTTCGAACAGAAACCATACACCTTTATTTTTGGAAAGAAAAATACTATTTTCGACACGCAAAGCTTGACTGATGAGTTTCTTGACAGTCTGACTAATGTTGCCATTCATTAAAATCAACCTTCAAGTACGAGTCTGAAACCGAACACCGATTCGAAAATACACAAGGTCGTCTGAAAGCTTATTTTTCAATCAAATTCTATGATTTCTCCTTGTTACTCATCGCTCGCGAAATAGTACTTCACTTCAGTTTGTTTTCTTCCGGTTTCGATAGCATCAGCGGTATATTCAAGTTCACTCGCAGTTGAAAAAAATTAATCAGAAGGAGGAAGTGGACAGTTTTTCATGACCGTTTGATGTTGATAATGCGATTAATTACTTTGGAGATTTTTTGCAACTTTTTAATGGTTTGTGTCTGAGGTTTATCTTATCAACACTTGAGCTGAAAGAGATTACTTTTGTTGCATTAAGACATTGAAATTCAAATGCTAGAGTTGCCTTATCATTTTATTGGGGCCGTAGTAACCCGATTGGATTACAGCAACCTGAGGGTTGCGAGTTCGAAACTCGATCCAACAAAGTATGTGGGGCTGGTCCACGTTAAATCTGTCATGGGCTCAAATAGCCTCACGTTGGCGTGGTGTGGAAATTTTGAGAGTGGGGTGCCACCACAGGTGTTGACCTCATTATCTGACCTTGGTTTGAAATTACGAGGTGTCCTCGGATTCCACTTAAATCTTCATTCTCCCTTGGAGTAATAGGTCAGTTTTGTCTCAGTCAGTTTGATCTGTTTTGCTGACGAGATATCTCGTCAGCAAAACTGACAAATGAAGTTTGAGTTGTATAAAAAATAAATAGCGATCTATAATTGGAAAATGTTGGCTCTAGTGAAAAGTAAAATGGCTCAACTGAATTATAAGCGTTTTAAGCCGTGCATTAACTTACAAAATAATCCTGTCAGACGTTTTATGTTTCTGTTATTATGTGTTGTTTATTACAAACTTTTCTGCTACACATTAATTTCATATTTAATCGGTCAAATATTTTCTCTTCAGACCATTGTTAATCACTGCGAACAACTTTTAAACAGGAGCGGAAGTGATTGACAGGGAAAAATATGTATAACGACTTATGTATAACTTATAGCCGCTGAATTTCATCACGTGGATGTTCTGATGTAGTGGTCATGGCGTTTGTCTGCCCATCAGTTTTTACCCATTGTTTATAAGTAATTTAATGCACAAATTTCTAATTCATCACAACGCATTATATATTTCTTAAGTATTTCTGGAGACGAACACTTATAACACATGTGCACTATGCATGCTTATGAATCAAGACAAATGCTTCAAACTAATTTTTTTTAACAATGATATGTCGCCATTTACATGAATAGCATGAAGCGTAGTTTACCATTCTGATATATACAAACCAACACTGAATGAATATCCTTTGGTTCTAACAATCACACATCCTCTTGATATTAGGTATTTCTAAATTTTGCTTACTATTTTTAGATAATTTTGTTCCTTGGATACAGTGTGTAATTCTTTTAAGTTATACAAAATTAGCTTCTTTTGTTTTAATGTTCTCTCGGTTTCAGAAGAAACAGATATGCAATTTTTCCTGGACATATACGACTATTATTATCATCATAATACAATTTTATACCTTTTCCTACAGTAAAGGGATTTAATTTTACACTGTTTCTTTCATTAGGAATAGACAAGAATTTGGTTTTGGAGGTTTTATGGCGCAAGGGCAATATTTGGCCATGCTGCGCCAGACACAAGACATACGATATCAAGTAATCGACAAACACACACAATGAAAGTTTACTGACACAGAAGAATAAACGCACCCAAGGAGGAATGCACTTGACAGGAATCGAAACTGCGCCACCTACATCTCGAAGGTTGCTAGCGCAGTGGGCATACACACTGAAACACGACGACCCCGACAAGAATTTGGGCCTTTTCTTTAACTCTCCTGGTGGTTGTCTCGACGAGGTATCTCGTCACTAGCAAAACTGACTAGATCTTTATGTACGAGATATCTCGTCATTAGAAGAAAAAAACTGACCAGATCTTAATTTCGTCATCATAAAAAATCGGTAGTATCTTGATGGCGAGATATCTCGTTAGGAAAATTGGTCGGATCTTGATGAACGAGATATCTCGTTGAAACCACTCCGAGGGTTAAATGGAGCATTTAAAATTTTATTTTTCCATTTTCCCTTCATAGATTTGCAGTCTGGACAAGTATGATCTTTTGAATTCTGTGGGTTATTAACATTTGTATTTTCAGCATTTACAGCTAATAACACAACCATAGCTAGTTAGTTTTTCTACTTTAGAGCTCATTGTAACTCAGTTTTCTTTTAGAACTAACAACTATACCTACTCACCTTTAGCAGGGGATATAGCCAAAATTTCGCACCCCTTTTAAAATAGTACCAAATAATGTAGAATATTTTTAAAATTCCAACCCCCCATTCAAACTTTGAGAACACCCAAATCTTTTCACCAATTCATTTTACGATAACTTTTGAAAGAACATTTTGTGAACTCCCAATTATAAAGAAACAACTATTTCCACTGCTGTTAACAAACTTAAAATGCATTAAAGAACAAGTTAAAAGCGGTATAACTGAATACGCGCTATATAGAGGTGCGATATAGCAAAAGGTTATTGCAATTAATAATACCGTACACTAGTTGTCCCTATAAAATCTGAAATAACTCTAAAATAATATAAGATTTTTTAATCTTTCTGCTAACACAATATCCTTTTGTGAATTAAAGTTTGATAATATAAAAATACAATATTTATGTCAGTGAAACTTAGTTGACAGACAATAACCCTTCAAGTGTTTTCGACGAGATATCTCGTCCATCAGAATCTGACCAATTTTGCTAATGACGAGATATCGCGTCATCAAGATATTGCCGATTTTTTGATGATGACGCAATCACGATCTTGTCAGGTTTTTCTAATGACGAGATATCTCGTCTCTCAAGATCTAGTCAGTTTCCTAATAACGAGATACGAGACAACCAAGAGGGGTATCATTTTTATTGAGTAACACTCAAGAAACAAATCTAAAATCTAACAAATCGAATACATTTTTATAACGTGTTGTGATTCAATGCCTAATTATTTACACAGAAAAAATGCCACCAAACAAATAATCGAAATTTAATTTAATAAGTTGAAAAATGTGATTTTTGATACTATACAGGGAAACCAACTTGCATGACCAATGATGGATAATAATGAAGAATGCAAATTTAGCATAACGATGAGATGATATTTACATGAATAGTTGATAAAAATGAAATACAAATTTAGGTGACTAAATTAGTATGATCATTGCAAAATATAGAAAAGTATTTCCAAAAAATTACCGTGAATAAATCTTTTTTTCATTTCACATTTCATTAAAATTTTTCAGTTTGTAATAAATTGAAATTGAATAAATAAATTACACAATTTATGCAATATACAACATATTATAAATATTGCTGAATAAATCATAAGGCAATATTTATACATACAAATTTCAATTGCATAAATTTTGTACGTGTTTCAATGAGTTGAAATCTATATACTATGTTTATAATTGCACTTATTTAAGTATTTTATATTTTGAAATCAGTTGATAAAATGTTTACTCAAGAGAAAAATACAAAGATTCAATAATTAATAACGAATCATTAATTATTGAATAGTCCGATTTTGAATTCATAGTCTTTCCAACAATAAACATTTTAACACAAGTACAACATTGGAAAATTCCTACCAAAGAGGAAACCAAAATATCATTTTAATTAAAAAATTATAATGATTTAATTATTATTAAATCCTACTTTAAAAAATTATCAAATTGATCAATTAAAAAATTATCAAAATATCATTTTAATTTAAAAATGATATTTTGTATACAAAGTATATACGGATTATTTCTATTCAATTTACAGTTTTACCGCTGACATTTTTTTATTTAAACAGTTTTTATGTACAGTATTTTTACACTTATAAAATTTTGTATTTTAATATAATTTACTATAAAAGTAGAACAGATTGTAACGCAAAAATATAGTAAGTATAAACAATTAATTTTATGGCTTTATTGTTTTTTCTTGACTTTTTAAAACTTCATAACTATATTGCAGGTTAGTTTTATATTTGTTTGAAATAGTTTCATAATTCCGTATATTCCGCTAGAAATGCACTTCCAATTATTGTGAAGATGTTAATTTTCGTACTCGAATAGCATGAGTTTTCAGTAAATAATTATATTTTTTGAAAGATAGGTAAAAGCAATAAATAATAAAGATTTAAAAATGTTTTTTCAATATATTAAACCTTCTCGAGAAAAAGACACAAGTCGAAAAGATAATTTTTTAAAAGTCAAGTGAAAATTAAATATCTTAAAGCAATTTTACTTTTCAACTTTTATGTTTTGAACGTTTTTTGAGAGTACGTTATCTTTACTAAAACTGTTCATGATTCAATCGGTTTCATGTTATTCTATTTCCAGGTTGTTCCAAGTTTGATAGAATTGTTTGTCAAAATCGAAAAAAATTGATGAAATCTTCATTTTGAGGTGTGTAATTTTACTCGGTGGTAAAATTGAAAAAGGCTTTTACTATAACAGAATTTCAAACATAAATAGCATTCACCAAATTATTCGTTCCACATAACACTTACCCTTGACTTTGGGCGATTTTCAACTGCCATTTCGGTATACGTTTCGTTTCCACTTTCTCCAAACTCAATAAACAGAAAACTATTCCAAGCGCATAAAATCTTAAAATCGTTTTCATCTTGAATATTATTTTTATCCAGTAACTCTTAATTCCTGTTTCTCTTCGGAATATAAACTGCGAGAAAACCCCTAGCAATACTTAATAAAATTCGATTCGTTTTTGTTCAGAAATTCGAAACTTGTCTAAATTATCGTTTGCGTGTGAAAGGCGCGTCGCTAGCGCCTGCTTTGAAGTTCGCACCTCGGGATGGCAATGGTGAAACGCCGGCCGCTCAAAAGTTTCCGCCAGGCGAGAGTGGGCGTGGAGTAATGACGTCAGTTTGATTGACGGATGGCGACCGGAGCTTTAATTCGTTTGACCTATCTACTAGATAAGTGTTGTAATTACTTTGATAGGCTATACATAATGTATCTTCTATGGATTCTTATCTTTCCGTCTTATAAAGGTGAGAAAGCTTTTGTGTTTGAACTACGATGCAAATGTGGTACTTTCAATTATTTTGCTGGTTTGTTTTTAATGAAACAAAACTTGTTTTGAAGCAAGAAAACACACATATATATAGTAGGATTCTTTTATAAAATGACTTTAAGTCATTCCATATTAAATATAGATTCAGACTTACAAAACAAGCAATCAGCGATTTTTTTATAAGCATAAAAGAATAAACTCATTTTAAGAACATTTTACAAACGATCGCAATATTGGCATTAGTGACGTCACACCAGAAGACTATCTGACACCGTAACAGATCATAAAGTGCAAAAACTATATAAACTTAGAATAAGGACCTATTTGTAATTTTGATACGAAAATTATGAAATAAAAATTGTTTGCGTTAGTATAACTTTCACAATCATATCCAAAAATTAAGGATACTGCAATTTGAGACGAATCCAAGTTCACTGAAGTGTCTGAAATAACGAATGAATATTCCACAAGGTATGTGGAATAAAATAAAAACACCCATATTGCCTCGTGATGCTACTAGAAATTAAAGAAATGAAAAAAAAAGCTTAGATGAATACCTTGTAGGTTTTAGTTATTGAGAAAAAATCCAGATTTTTGTCCTGTTAATAGCAAACTAATCGAAAGTATGCGTGCCTTTGACCTAATACAGGCCTTGCAATGTACAGACATGCTTTTCACAAGACAATCCAAGAATTTCTGTGGCAAGTCCATTTGATCACCAGAGTACGTCTTTGCTCTTATACAATCATTGGTGGTATTGTGTAGGCTGCAGTGCGACGTTTGAGAGCATCCCAAGCATGCTCTATTGGATTGAAATCAGACGATTGATACGAATGTTGTATTATCCTTAATTTTTGGACATGCGCGTATTTTAAAATTTAAATTTGAACCAGATGCATCTAACAACTTCAAATTTTCGTTTATGTTTTTGTATATAGATTAGTTTGCACTGTAGAAATGGATTTCGAGTACTTTCCTACGTCTACTACCAGATCAGAATTTGGACTCCCTATATGTTAGTCCAAAGATTTATGAAAATTAAGAAGCATCGACCTATCATTTGAAAGTCAAATGTTCAATAACGAATCACTGTACGGATCATCAGACTTGGACTTAGCACAAATACTTGCAATGATTGTGAAGCAATACATCATTACTTGCCATTTTGTTATGTCGATAGCTTAGAAAGCGATGATTTTGCTAATTTGTTTTGTTGAGTACCGAAGTTACTTGGACATTAATTGCAAGAAGCGAAATCAGCGCCACTGATGAATTAATAGTTTGAAGGAATGCGATATGTAGGTGACTTGCTGATTCCATGACCTTTGTAAGAAACGTGCGAGCGGTCCGTGAATTTAATTTTTATCGCGCGCGTGCAACTGCTGCTAGCGTATTCTTATGTACTCTTTTATAACTATAATATTAGCAACTGTATTTTTATACATGCACGTGCAAACTGTAATCATGGAATGGAATGTGATAAAAAATTAATTTGGAATTTAGAAGAATTGGAGACGGAATGTGTGTGTAAGAGAGAGTTAATCCGTGTTCTTTGTAGTTTTGTATCGTCCTTTGTTTTTCAATAAGTATCTAAATTTTTTAACAAGTGTTCGTGTCCATGTGTGCGACCGAAAGCTAATCTACAACTGTTTAGAGCAATCTCATTGATATTCTGATCATTCCAAAAATAACCAGAAAGTGTCTTATGAATTAAGATGAATTAAGAGTCGACTTGGGATCACGACACTGTCACCCGACAACACTCTACAAGGAATTGATGAGCACGTTTGTAGACACCTTGATGCCAGTAAAAAGAACGGTTTCCTTCAATGGAACAGTGTCCCCACACGCAATTCATGCTCAACTCCTTTTACTGTTCATCATTGTTTGATTGCCCCTCCTACACCGTTTTAACCATCATCTTTGATTTTTCAAATGTACAATTTTAAACTTACAAGATTTAATTTGGGAAAAGTACCTATTCAAATCTAAGCATTTTTACAGACTATTGGTTTTTGAGACATCATCTAATTCTTTTCATGGAGATCTTAAGAGCCCTTTCGATTGAAGGTCATTGGAATCTTCTTACCTTCATTTTGGATTCTACTGATGAACCCTCTCAAATATGACGATATAGATAGGCACTTTTACGGGTATTCACACCCGATCTGTATCTGTCGTCGTTTGCAGCAGACATCTATGTGGTTGTTTGCACAGCATCGCTAGAATATCAAACGTGACATGAACAGTAGAGGTGAAAGTTGACAAGATATTAGAACCAAAAGTCCCAAAGCACACAATCTTTTTTTTAATTTTTGTTTTTAGCAGTAGCATTCATTAGTCAATTCATTCATTCATTAGAGTAAACACTCAGCAGAAAAACATGGAGGAATAGCTAAGGGACAAAACTACAAAATGGGAGAAAAACATAAATAAATAGCATTTAATCAGTCTGCAGGCTTTAACAGACTAATAAGTAGATATCTTGCCTGCCAGTATATCTCTAAGAATACCTCTCGACCATTTTGGGCAGAGGCATTTCCACCACACAGGACACAATTTAGTCTGTTGAAAATTTCTAGTCTGTACAAGTATTTGGCTAGGCAGTCACGTCCGTCTCCAATATGAAGGCAGCTACAGCATCTCGACGAGGGGTAGATATCTTCTGCCTGTCTAGCTTGGAAATGTTTCACCATTGTGTATTTTATATAATTCGTGTAATAGATAAGGATTGCACTTTGTGAAAGTTGCAAAATACCTGTTCCCTTTATTGCCAATATGTCGGCCATCTCATGTAGTTGTCATTATACAATGGGTTCCAGCACATCGTAAATACCACAATGTGCTGGAACTCATGGTAGAATGACAACTTTACTTTTGATAGTAGTTATCCTAAGTTAATTTAACAGCTTTCAACCCTCTAAGTGCTTTCGACGAGATATCTCATCCACTAAGACCTGACCAATTTTGCTAATGACGAGATATCTAGAAATCAAGAGATTGCCAATTTTTTTTATGATGACCAGTTCAAGATTTGGTCAGTTTTTTTCCTAATGACGAGATATCTCGTATATCAAGATCTGGTCATCGTCGAGAGAACCACCAGGAAGGTTAAGCCTCTGATACAACAATTTTGAATCTGGAATGTAGGTGTTGCTATGGTGATCTGGAGATTTTGAGTGTGTAGATGAGAATTAGCTTTAAGGTTATACGAGAGGCTTTTCCTCTCTGAAGCTAAATGCAGATGGCGCTAATGTTTTGTGGTAGAACATGTTTCCTGTGCGTATTCCGTATTGTTTAACCGGATGTAAAATCTCCGTCTTCCGATAGTTTATTTGCTTACACTGAAAAACCATCTCATATGGATGGCACGCGGTAGCCCGGTTCGAAGAGTAAGGGACTAGCAACCGGAGGGTTGCGTGTTTGAATTCAACCAAAGACCGTCGTGTACAAAGGGGCTGGTGCACGTTAAATCTCTCGGAGCCTCAAATGTCCTCACGTTGGCGTGGTGTGGAAGTTTGGAGAGTGGGGTGCCAGCTCAGGTGTGACCTCGTCTTCTGACCGTGGTTCAAAATTACGTGGTGTTGTCCTAGGATCTTCCCTTTCGGGGGTTGATCCCAGACCGTCGCCAATAGCCCGTTGAGTTGCTCCAGTGAAACGTTAATTAAGTAACTACCAACTACTCTCATATGGAACCTCAAGATAGCTTCTTCGCTACTTGCTATACAATATAGGTCGTGGGGCTCATTTTTGTTATTTGTTAATTCTCATTTCTTGCTTTTAAGAACTAGTCAATATTTAAAAAGAAGTGTTTAAATAAGTAATACAGTTTTTGAAGTCTTCTGGAAAATATCGCTGTTTTACAAGTGAAACTCACGCAACAAAAAAACTTCTGAGAAACAAAGAGAAAAATTCTACTCTCTAAGCTTTACTCGGTAAGTGTGTCTCTCAAGAAGAAATCTAACCTTCATACAAAGAAACAGTCTTAGTGGACTTTCCAGACTGCAAGTCACCACATTCTAGTCTAGAAAAGAAACGCACAACTCGAAAATTTGACTGGGTGTGTTTCACTTGTAAGTCGACAATATTAAGGGATATTTGACTTTACATTGACCGTCGGTACTTGTAAGTCGACAATATTAAAGAATATTTGACTTTACATTGACCGTCGGTACTTGTAAGTCGACAATATTAAGGGATATTTGACTTTACATTGACAGTCGGTGCTTGCAAGTCGACACTATTAAGGGATATTTGACTTTACATTGACAGTCGGTGCTTGTAAGTCGACACTATTAAGGGATATTTGACTTTACATTGACCGTCGGTGCTTGTAAGTCGACACTATTAAGGGATATTTGACTTTACATTGACCGTCGGTACTTGTAAGTCGACAATATTAAGGGATATTTGACTTTACATTGACCGTCGGTGCTTGTAAGTCGACACTATTAAGGGATATTTGACTTTACATTGACCGTCGGTTCTTGTAAGTCGACACTATTAAGGGATATTTGACTTTACATTGACCGTCGGTACTTGTAAGTCGACAATATTAAGGGATATTTGACTTTACATTGACCGTCGGTGCTTGTAAGTCGACACTATTAAGGGATATTTGACTTTACATTGACCGTCGGTGCTTGTAAGTCGACACTATTAAGGGATATTTGACTTTACATTGACCGTCGGTACTTGTAAGTCGACACTATTAAGGGATATTTGACTTTACATTGACCGTCGGTGCTTGTAAGTCGACACTATTAAGCGATATTTGACTTTACATTGACCGTCGGTACTTGTAAGTCGACACTATTAAGGGATATTTGACTTTACATTGACCATCGGTACTTGTAAGTCGACAATATTAAGGGATATTTGACTTTACATTGACCGTTGGTGCTTGTAAGTCGACAATATTAAGGGATATTTGACTTTACATTGACCGTCGGTACGGGATATTTGACTTTGACCGTCGGTACGTAATCTGACCGTGGTTCAAAATTACGGGGCGTTGTCCTTGGATCTTTTCCTACGTGGTTGATCCCTGACCGTCGCCAATAGCCCGTTGTGTTGCTTCATTGCGACGTTAATTAACTACCTACCCTACATGTGTTTACAACAGCCAAAAAGCCTCCAACATTAGTAGAAACAAAGCCCCGAAACCAGCCAACCACTTAAGCAAACTGCACTGCTATTTACCTGTCTCCGTTAATCGCTCACAATGAAGCATAAAGCAAGAACGCTTGACCTTTGCGGTGTAATGTAAATAACATGATTAACGACACGAGCACCACCCTCCTACCCTTCGTTCCATGGGCACGTTCCACTGCAATCCTTCAAACAGGTGCCATGTTCCAGGCTCCGTCGTAGCGCTATTATGGTATAATTAGCACACAGATACGTCGCGTTCTGTTAAGGTAATTAAGATTTTGCTTTTTATCTGTGGGTGGATTTCGAAGCGGGAATCAATCAGGTGTCCTTCAGTGGTTTTTTCGTAGCGAGGAATTCTGGTTATTTTATTAGGCATGAGGTGATCGAGTAGTTAAGGTAGGTAGGTTAGTTATCTGTGAGGATGGAGATTACAGGTTTTTTTGCTCATTATTATAATCATTTGATTTGATTAGAATAGTATAGTGAAATAATCTTTCTTGGATGTTAGATTAAAATGGATGATTGGTTGGATTTTATGGAGCAAGAGCCATATTTAGACATCCTTAGCCAAATAACATTCAGTAGCGGATATATACCCAAGGAAAGTTTTTACTAACACTGGGGGAAGAGAAAAATATACACAAGATACGTTACAGAAATCGAACCTGCGCAGACTTTTTGTGCATTTGGCAAACACGCTGTCATGGCTGCACTTCTAATGATGGTGGATGATTTGTTACAGATAATAGCTACAGATAAGAGTCTTATCATCTTGTTTTTGCCTTAATTTAAACTAAAGTATAGAACTAAATGAAGTAAACTATAGAGGTAGTCAACAATGTAAAAGCTTCATTTTATAAAGCTCGCTTTGCTTGCGCGAAAATGGATTGGAAGGTATATAGGTCGTTAATTAGCGGAGAACTTGAGCAAAACAACGGGCTATTGGCGACGGTCCTGTATTAACCCCGAGGGGAAACATCCGAGGACAGCACCTCGTAGTTTTGAACCACGGTCAGATGACGAGGTCACACCTGAGCTGGCACCTCACTCTCCAAACTTAACCACGCCTGTGTGAAGAAATTTGAGGCCACAACAAATGTTTCGTGCCAGCCCCCACGTACACGACAGTCTTTGGTTGGATCGAGTTTCGAACTCGCAACCCTCCGATTCCTCATCGGCGACTCTACCAATTAAGTTATCGCGGTCCCTGAAGATTTTAGTGAACGCTAAAAATTCACTGAATTTCAAGATGTTGGAAAACATTGAACAGTCTTCGAACGAGTGAATAGGATTCATTTGTGAAAGTAGACGTTCAGGGACATCGTTGTAAAAATACGACTGAGTTGTACACATGCCATATTTCATAAAAGACACGAATTTAACACAACAAAAATTAATTCTCTTCGCATTCCTCAGATGAAATGAAATGGCAGATAGCTTGGCAAAGATAGATATCTTCACTTTCAACCGGTGTGCCACGACACACTGGTGTGCCTCCCAGATGATGAAATGGTATAAGATTTATTTCATTTCAACGGTTTAGTTCGGAATTTTTCTCAATCAAATACTTCTCTTACCTACTACGAAATTTTTGTAAAAAAGAAACTTCAGAACGATATCTCTTGGAAAATATCTCCCATCCATAGAGAAAACAATCCGGAGGTGCCCTCAAATTCGAGGGAAAAGTGATCAGCAGAACGCCCTATCTAGATTGGCCAATGGATATTTAACCCTCCTGATTATCTTCGCGTCGGAAACTGCCCTGTAGTGGTCAGCATCTGATAAAAACCTGTTCAAAATCGACACCAATTCTGCTCAAGGGACACGTGTTTTCTAATTGGATATTCACTCCACAAAGCACAGGCGATAGTAAATCGAAAACTCATTCCGTTTCTTCACCAGCTTCTTTGAAGTTCTTTAATAAGTCCTCTCCCCTCCTCAGCGCATATCTCCCTTCCCTGCCTCAGTTTCAGAGCGGACAGCAGACCCCTTACCCTCGAGATAGAGCCCTATTTGTGTTGGAAACGTTATTGTCAAAACACATGAAAAAATGCTCAGAGAAGCTGTTTTTAAAAGCCTTTGGAAACAGCTTCCATGCCTGCTCAATGAAACGAAAATCACCTGTCAATCAACTGCTCGGGGAAAGGGCATCGGGATCGGGACACTCGTGAAACTCATCATCGGACCACCTTAGAGATCGCTTTCGAAAGGGGGTTGAAACGACAAGTCCCTCAGTGAAACATGTAGGTTATCTATCTGTGGGCTCTTTCTCAGCAAAATCGGTCAGTTTTATCTTGTAGAGGTACCTCGTGATTAGCAAAATTGGACAGGTCGTGTTGAACGAGGACCAATTGGGAGTTTAAGATAAGTTTCAATTGGTCACGATATTAAGGTTTTCCCGACCTGTCCGAAGTGCAATATGGAACTAGTCTCTCCTGGTCTTGCTTGTCTGGGTCTGTCTTTGGAGGCTCTGTATTTTAATTCCATGTTCGTTTTGGACGTTTTGAATGTGCATGAACTCACGGACTTGATCTAGCTTGTGTAGACGAAACGGGATGAGAAACCGCAACTAATAATATAGTGAGGACTATCGTTATTTTAACTCGCTTGATGCATTGTAATGAATCCTAGAACGTGCTGTTTTCATCACGACTCACCATTAAAACACTGCCTAAGAGTCAGAAACGTCATTTCACCCTTACTGATAAATTTAAATTCAGAATTTTGATTCACGCTTTCGAAAGGCTCGGTGAGCGATCTGTTTCACTATAATAACGGCAGCTCTGATAAAAAGTTGAAAAACGAGCATCAGGAGTTTTTATATTCTTTTCAGAATTTATTTAAAAATTACATGCCAAACAATGGGCTCTCTCACTGTGTGGTAACATGATTAATCTACCCAGAGAATACATGGAAATAGTTTCTGTAGTCTACCACTGAGAAATAAAGGTTGAAAAACTCGTTTATAACCACTGAACCGTTGGAGGTAAAGTTGCTGCTTGCAGTTTTAATATGCGATGTTACTATGTAAATTTCAGTAGAATTTGCAATCTCTAAGTATGACGAAAATGGAAGTGATTTTCATAAGGTAATTTATGGGTACACGGTAATATCTTTAAATAGAGCATGGTATCCTTACATTTATTTATTGACCATGATGCGATTTCTGTTTTGTCATTTATCAATTAAATATAAATGCAGAATAATACATTTACCTTTACACAAACACTACGTTTTAGGATTGTGATTTACATAGATAATATCTTCAATTCATACTTGCGGATATGGTTTTACTTAATATGGATTGAGTTTTAATTTTACCTTATTTTGCAATTTTTGAAGTATTTGACAAACTTCGTTTCGTTATCATAAAATAGTGAGAACCAGTTTTTATTTTGTGAAATAATATATTCCTGGATAAGGTTAGGACGTAAAATGAAATTGATAAAAATAAAGTTTTGTGTGTGTAAAATATTTCGGACATACGTATATAGAGATGAATATGTGAGAGACATAGATAGAGGGCAAGTGAGAGATAGTGACGGATATAATATGGTAGAGAGCATGAGAAAGATAGATAGACATGGGACAGAGCACAAAACAGAGGTATAGTGAGGAATATCGCACGAGAAAGAGATATAGATAGAGAGATATAGATAGAGAGGTATAGATAGAGCAATATAAAGAACAAAGAGAGCGCGGTGTGCGAGTGAGATGGAGAGGTAGTTAGATAGAGTGAGAGATAGGAGAACAACAGAGATTGTGAGGGATATAGCACTGTGAAAGAAAGATAGAATGAGATAGAGCAAAATGGAGCACGATAGAGATAGTGAGGGATATAGCACAGAGAAAGAAAAAGAGAGAACGCGGGAGAAAGATAGAGAAATAGACCACGAAACAGAGGTTTGGCGAGTTATATCGATCGAGAAAGAGAGCAGAGATATATAGATAGAGTGAGATATAAAGAGAGCGCGCGTGCGAGACAGTGTGAGTGATAGATAAATTAGCCAGATAGAGAGAGGCAGAGCCGTAGAGAGATATGGAGGTATACAACAATGTGAGGGAGAGAAAGATAGAGTGAGATAGAGCAAAATAAAGCACGAGAGAGAGAGGACTTTCTTATAGTGAAGGAAATAGAACGGTGAGAGAGAGAAAGATAGAATGAGATAGAGCAAAATGGAGCACGATAGAGATAGTGAGGGATATAGCACAGAGAAAGAAAAAGAGAGAACGCGGGAGAAAGATAGAGAAATAGACCACGAAACAGAGGTTTGGCGAGTTATATCGATCGAGAAAGAGAGCAGAGATATATAGATAGAGTGAGATATAAAGAGAGCGCGCGTGCGAGACAGTGTGAGTGATAGATAAATTAGCCAGATAGAGAGAGACAGAGCCGTAGAGAGATATGGAGGGATACAACAATGTGAGGGAGAGAAAGATAGAGTGAGATAGAGCAAAATAAAGCACGAGAGAGAGAGGACTTTCTTATAGTGAAGGAAATAGAACGGTGAGAGAGAGAAAGATAGAATGAGATAGAGCGACATGAAGCAGAGAGAGATAGAATGATAGAGTGAGATAGAGCGATAAGGAGCACGAGAGACGGACAGAGAGAGAAAGAGATAGATAGTGCGGGATATGGCACGGAGAGAAAGATACAGTGAGATATAGCGAAATGGTGAAAGGAGAGAGATAGCACTAGATAGAGAGCCAAAGAATATAGAGTCAGTAAAGAATTATATATAATATGAAAGGAAGGGGCAAATATAAATTACGAAATTATTACTAATTAAATGATCATTTCGATCTCCTGGCCAACGAGTTAAATTCGTAGTAACAGTTTATATTAGAAACATCCATGAAGAAGAAAATAATAATGACTCAGTGGGCTTGCCAACTGCGTTAGAAGTCTGCGAGTTGTAGGCGGTGCGGTTCGATTCCTGTACCTTACCCTGGGTGTATTTCTCTTCTATGTCAATAAAAATTTACTTGTTGCGTATTGTTTGACCCAGCTGTGCCTAATATGGCCTTGTACCATAAAACTCAACCAAACACAAAGAAAATATTTTCACAAATTCAGTCACTTCATTACATGAAATAATTCTAAAATGAAGGGGCCTCGGCAGCCTGGTTGGAAGAGTGACGGATTAACAACCGGAGGGTTGCGAGTTCGAATCCAACCAAAGATCGTCGTGTACGTTAAATCTGTCGTGGCCTCAAATGTCCTCACATTGCGGTGGCGTGGAAGTTTGGAGACTGGTGTGCCAAGCTCAGGTGTGACCTCGTATCTGACCGTGGTTCAAAATTACGTGGTACTGTCCTCGGATCTTTCCCTTCGGGTTTGATCCCGGACCGTTCCCAATAGCCCGCTGTATTACTCCAGTGCGACGTTAATTAATTAAAAGTACCTAAAATGAAGAATGACAACAAATTATCATAATTTAACAAATCATCATAATTTAACAAATCATCATAATTTAACAAATCATCATAATTTAACAAATCATCATAATTTAACAAATTATTACGACTCTTCAAGACTACCTACTCATTATATGCAAATAACTATCCATCTTTTCTTATCAGAATCAGTTCAGAACTAAATTATCAGAAAATTGGTATCATGACTCATATAGAAATCGAACAAAATTTACAACACAATTCTCAATAAACCACACATAAATCACATTCTAGGAAAAGATAATAACCATTAGATTACAAACAAGACAATAACCCTCTTTCTACCCACTAAAAGAAGCGATTTCAATCCCTTAAACAACCTAAATCTCCTAATTTAGTAAGAAAGCATTTCACAGCATCTTAACAATGCATGATTGAGTTAGCAGACAAAGGGAAAAACAGTGGGAAAACCTTGACTTGAAGAACACACTTCCGCATTCAGAAAGCCTGATTATCCCCGGAAAAGTGAAATTAGATAATAGTAATTTTGTTCGGTAACATGATGAACAAAATGCTTCAAACATGAATTATGCATGTGTCTTTCCTTGGATATGTTGTAATACATCAATTAACATTTTTTATTTTGAAATGGCATTGCGTATTTTTTTGTGTCTGACCGTTAGAGTTTCTTCATAAATGAAATTGATATGCGTTGCCAAATTTGTGATTTTAATGTCCGTATCATGTTTTAATTTAATATCCTTGTTCTTTTAAACTTATTTTAACAACATTCTTTGTCATTTTTACATTGGACACGAGAACTGAACACAAATTCCACTGGATGTTTGTTAAGTTGGTTGGTTTTGTGTTTATGGCGAAAAGGTCTTATTTGTCCAAGCTGCAACAAACAATTAACAATTATTGACAATATCAAGTAATTGTGAAAAGAAATGACGGAGAGAAGAAATTAGAAGGTCGCTTCAGCATCCTGGGGTTGCTATCCGAATTGCCGAATATTTGTTAAGGAACTACACACTGCCTATTTTACCCCAGATGGCAATTATCGTGATTTTCTGATTCACTTCTTAACTTATGGAAATCGCTGCAGAAATTTTCCTCTTCCATAGAAATTTCGGTCGCTATCCGAATAACTGAATACTTGTTAAGGAACTACATACTGTCTATTTTACCCCAGATGGCAATTATCGTGATTTTCTGATTCACTTCTTAACTTATGGAAATCGCTGCAGAAATTTTCCTCTTCCATAGAAATTTCGGTCGCTATCCGAATAACTGAATACTTGTTAAGGAACTACATACTGTCTATTTTACCCCAGATGGCAATTATCGTGATTTTCTGATTCACTTCTTAACTTATGGAAATCGCTGCAGAAATTTTCCTCTTCCATAGAAATTTCGGTCGATCTAGACAGTCCTATTCTCTATCTATCAACTATATTTTAATTCATTTAAATACATCTTAATATGATTAAATGCATTTATTTTTAACTTTTTACATTAAAACCCTTTCATCTGGAGGTAGAGTATTTACCACAGTGACTCAAGGTAAAGCATTTATAAGAGTTAAGTTACATATATAATTAGATATTGCATGCATTCTGTGTGGATACGGATCTTTAGTGTTCAAAATCTATTTTTAGCCAGCATAGATCCGTCATAGCAAACACGGACCATATAACAACAAATTAGATCAGTATAACTATTACCAGGCCATTATTCAAGGCAGAACTTACACTTCTGACATAAGAATTCTTCTTCACCCCCAAAGGCTTCTAAGATTTGCTGCTTGAAGGGTTTTTGGAAGGTCAGTTTTTGCTAATGACGAGATACCTCGTCGAAACAACCACCAGGAGGGTTAAATATTAATACAATTAAACTTAACTATTCAATTTAAGAGCAAGTTTTCAACAAAGTAGTCACTAAGATTTAAATTTAGGTAAAAGGAAAGGGGGAGGAAAACAATTTGAGAAAGCTATATAGAAATACGACATTGCCTATGTGTTATACACGCCCCATCCATAAATAGGGCTGCAATAGCCCAGTTGGAAGAACAACGAATTAGCAACCAGAGGATCGCGAGTTTGAAACTCGGTCCAGTCAAAGACAGTCGTATACACTGGTGCTGGTGCATGTTAAATCTGTCGTGGCCTTAAATATCCTCACGACGGAGTGGTGTGGAAGTTTGGAGAGTGGGGTTCCAGCTCAGGTGTTGTCCTCGTCATCTGACCGAGGTTCAAAATTACGAGGCGATGTCCTTGGATCTTTCCCTTCGGGATGGATCCCGGACCGTTGCCAATAGCCCGTTGAGTTGCCTCAGTGCGACGTTAATTAAATGCCTTCCTAACCGGATCGTCGCCTTGTGTTGCTCCAGTGTGAGGTTATTTAATTACCTACCTACCTTTTGGAGGTGTTTGATGACACCATCATATTCGACAAAGAAATTATGATGTGATTCAGTAAAAACTTTTTGTTTATGAACAACTGTACTAAGTTTAACTATTCAATTTAAACTCAATTTTCCAATAAAGCAGCGCTGAAATTTGAGTTTAGCTAAAAGGAACAGGGGACCAAAAATAATTTAAGAAAGCATGCTATATAAAAATACGACATCGTCTATGCGTCATATACAAACTATCTACAAATGCATTTTAAAACGTTCTCTGTATCCATCACTCTTCCACTTCTGCAAGGTGAGAGTCGAAAAGAAAAGTCTCTGTACAAGATCCGCTACAGAAAAATGGTGCGACGGTTGATAACGTCCTCGTCACCCCATTAGAATAAACGACACAGAAGAATGAACGCGAAAGAACAAGAGCAGAAACGAACGAGATAAAAAAAACTTACACGACCACTCGGTCTGTTATCGGGAAGGCCGCCAAGGATGCTTCGCCCACGTCTGTGGAAAAAGAATACAGGACAAACGAAAACCGGGAACATTTAAATTGCTAGGAACGGATTGATATCTGAATGCTCATGACTTGTTTCGCCGGACAGGCGCTTTTCGTTTTCTTAACTCTCCTAATCTCGATGAGGTATCTCGTCATCTGACCAGATCTTGATGGACGAGATATCTCGTGAGATTTCGATCTCGGCATCATAAAAATAGGCAATGTCTTGATGGCAAGATGCGTCGGCATTAGCAAAATTGGTCAGATCTTGATGAACGAGATATTTCGTCATTTGAAGAAGACTGACCAGATCTTGATCTCGTCATCATAAAAAAATCGGCAGTATCATGATGACGAGATACCTCGTCATTGCCAAAATTGGTCAATTTTAGTGGACGAGATCTTTCGTCATTTGAAGAAGACTGACCAGATCTTGATCTCGTCATCATAAAAATATCGACAGTATCATGATGACGAGATATCTCGTCATTAGGAAAATTGGTCAGACTTGATGCAGGTTGTCTCGTCATTTGAAGACTGACCATCATAATTTTTTATGATGATCTCGTCATCATAAAAATATTGACAGTATCATGATGACTAGATTCCTCGTCATTGCCAAAATTGGTCAATCTTGGTGGACGAGATCTTTCGTCATTTGAAGAAGACTGATCAGATATTGATCTCGTCATCATAAAAATATTGACAGTATCATGATGACGAGATATCTCGTCATTAGTAAAATTGGTCAGACTTGATGGAGGTTATGTCTCGTCATTTGAAGACTGACAATCATTATTTTTTATGATGATCTCGTCATCATAAAAAATATAGACAATATCTTGATGACTAGATACTTCGTCATTAGCAAAATTGGTCAGATCTTGATGGATCAGATATCTCGTCGAAACCACTTGGAGGGTTAATAACGTCAAAGTAAATCGAGACTATTAATTTGAGACTCTTCTGTACTTCGTGCCAGTTTTACTTGATTATACGTTGTTTGGATTTTATGGCTCAAGAAATATATTTTCTTATACTCGTACATATTTGTCATCATGGAGTGGGTGAAAGTTGCACTTACTGTTAGTGAACATAGGTACTTGCTGAGTAGGTAATTAGGATGGCCTTTTCTAACATGGAAAAGTCGCCAGGTTTGGAATCAGTTTTCCTCCTCTCCAAGATATCTCATTTGGCCTCTGACCTATAAACCTATCTGTCTTTGGTAGGTAGTTGAATTAACGCACTGAAGCAATACAACGGGCTACTTAAACTCTTTGGACAGAAAGTCCTTATTTTTTTCCCCACCCACAAACATTGCGCAGCATGAAGCAAGAGGAATCCCACATCTGTCCTTAACCCATTGAAACACATTAAAAAAGCACCTCCAGATGTGTCGCGGTTTGCAGATCACCCATGACGATTGACTAAAAAACCCATTTCCAGTACGCACCAACAGATGGCTCAAACGTGCTAATAGCCGGAACGGCAATAATCCAAAAATAAGAGACAGATCCGTCCCATTTTTTTGCCATTCTCCCCAGAATTTACGCTGCAGAGAAAAACAAGTCATAAGTTTCCCCCACCCAACATTAGAAATTGCAACATCGCAGTAAAAGATACTTTTGTCGTTCCCACATGGTCCTATATAGAGGCAATGACATCATCCATTTCAACTCGGCTTTTGCAAAGATCTTCCTGTCCCGTCCACTCGTGTTTCTGTGGTGGATGAGATGGTGTCACTTTTTTTTGAGACTCTTGAGCCGCTTAAAGAGAGGGAAATGTGGCGAGTTTTTGTTTATGTTAGGGGGATGCAGGAGGGTGAAGTAAAGCTTGGAAAGTGGGTCAATGTTTTTTTTTAGAAAAACCCATTGCTTGGTTTTTGCCAGGAGGAACGATTCTGTGGTGTCATATCCTGTTGTGATGGACTGGTGTCGAGGTCTGGGGTGCCAAATCTTTTAGAGCCACACCCTGTTTAGTTTCAGAAATTCATTCTATTAAACTCTCCCAGTAATTTGAAGATTAAACCACGAATAAACCATTTTCAATGTGGTGTCCTGCTCTGGGGTTCAAAATCTTTTAGAGCCACTCCCTGTTTCAACTTAGATATTTATTCCACTACACCCCCAGCGTTTTATAGATCAACCCTCTGAGTGGTTTCGACGACATATCTTGTCCATCAAGATCTGGCTAATTTTACTTGTGACTAGATATATTGTCATCAAGATGTTCCCGATGTTTTGATGAGGACGAGATCAAGATCTGGTCAATTTTTCAATGAAGAGATATCTCGTCCATCAAGATCTGGTCAGTTTGGAGACAACAACAACCAGGAAAGTTAAACCAACCCTCTTCAACAAAAAGACCTGAGGATCCTTCGAAGCCAATCCTCTTTGCTTTGAGGGGAAAGAGATTTCCCGTTTTCACCTTTTAAGAATCCTTTGGAGGTTCTCATATTCTAAGACCTCAATTCCATTTTACTTTATGTAGAAGGAGGTTTGCTGTATCGTCAACCTTTCATTATCTTTTGAATGGATCTGAAGACCAAGACCATGAGTGATGTGCTGGTATTTGGCAGGAAAAAATAGGGGCGATCAGGAATTTTCCCCCACCACCCCTTGTAGTGTTCTAAACCTTTTTGGAGAGTCGGGGCATGGAATTATGTACGTTATAGTCTTAATTAACCCTCATGGTCTCGACGAGGTATCTCGTCATGTTAGAAAAACTGATCAGATTTTGATGGACGAGGAATCTCGTCATATTAGAAAAATTGATCAGATTTTGATGGATGAGATAACTCGTCGTATTAGAAAAACTGATCAGATTTTGATGGACGAGATAACTCGTCATATTAGAAAAACTGATCAGATTTTGATGGACAAGATAACTCGTCATATTAGAAAAACTGATCAGATATTGATGGATGAAATAACTCGTCATATTAGAAAAACTGATCAGATTTTGATGGACGAGATAACTCGTCATATTAGAAAACTGATCAGATATTGATGGACGAGATAACTCGTATTATTAGAAAACTGATCAGATTTTGATGGACGAGATTACTCGTCATTAGGAAAACTGACCAGATCTTCATCTGGCATTATTTTTAATAACGAGATTACTCGTCATTAGCAAAATTGGTCAGATCTTGATGGACGACATAACTCGGTTGAAACCACTTATAGGGTCAAGGATACACATTTAAAACATAAAGGCCTTAAAAAGATAAGATATTTTTGAAGTATCCGTGTACTTTTGAAACTTGTATTGACACCTCTATTTTCACTAGAACAAGACTCCTTTAGAGTCTAGGACTTCGTTTTATCGTGGAGTTAATACTATTTAAATAAACTACATAACATTAATTCACATGAAGAATGTAATTCCTAGGTGAGGGCATCAAAATAATTTGCCATCCTAAGTCTAGTAATTAGCATGTATTTTGTTAGTTCAGTTCTCCTTTATGGAAACGTAGCATTCATTGCGTGGGCATATGAAACCACATTTAACAAAACAAAAAAGCCTGGATGTAAATTTCCATTTCGTTCAGCAATGAGTTTCTGGGGATTTCATTTCACACACCGTTGCAAACCTCATCCACATTTTTATTTTCATCAAAATTGGCCAAGCATTCCAGAGTCCCTCTCTGTTTATTTCTCTGACAAAGGGTATCTGCCACCGACTGCCATTTTTCAGGCTGATGGAACAAAGCGGACCGAAACAGTAATCGTTCATTGGTGCTCGTCCCAACCAATTAGGCGTTCATTCTCCTCACGTTCGGACTGCACTGCTTAAGAACCAGTTCGTGGTTACGACCACCCTATTACATCCCGGCTTATAAGATTCACCGACAGTTGGTTCGTTCCTTTTCGGCTGTCACTCAATTAGACTGATTGGAATGGAACAGGTGGTAGTAATCTTGTAAGCATACAGGACTGTTTCTGAGGCATTGGATGCATACGTGTAAACCTCAGCAAGCTGTTCTTTTCAAAGACATTTGACGTTACAAATAAATCGTCGTTGATAAATTATTTATTAATTCATCTGTCAGACAAAAAATATGCTTACAGTGGGTGATCAAATTGTTAGATAGACTGTGCTGGAAAGGTATTTATGAGTTTTGGCTGTACACGTGTAAACTTCAACAAGCTACTCTTCTGGAAGACAGTTGCAGTTACACATCAATCGTTGATAATTTATTAATTAATTCACCTGTCATACAAAAAATTTTACTTACAGTGAGCGATCAAATTATTAGATACACAGTGCTATAAGGGTTTTCTGAGTTTACGTAAAAGTTCAACACTTTTTCCAAAGCGGTTACATCAAATTCCTCTTATTAACTTAAAAATACCAACTTTCATAACTCCGATTTATTGGGAGGCCTCGGTTACTCAGTTGGAAGAGTAATGAATTAGCAACCGGAGGACTGCGAGTTGAAAACTAGGTCCAACCAAAGAACGTAGTATACATGGGGGCTGGTGCACGTTAAATCTGTCGTGGCCCAAATGTACTCACGTTGGCGTAGTATAGAAGTTTGGAGAATGAGGTGCAAGCTTAGGCGTTGACCTTATCAGCTACCCCATCCTTTTTCATAGCCCAAATGTACTCACGTTGTCGTAGTGTAGAAGTTTGGAGAATGAGGGGCAAGCTTAGGTGTTGACCTCATCATCTGACCATGATTCAAAATTACGGGGTGTTGTCCTCGGATCTTTCCCTTCGGGATTAATCCCGGACCGTCACAATAGCCAGTTGTTTTGTACCAGTGCTACGTTAATTGATTATCTTCTTACGGATACATTGGTAATACAATAGAACAATAATTACTTATAACATTTTATTTTTGAAACGTTAGCTTCATTATGAAGTTGTTTCTATAAACTAAACGCTTCTTATAAAGTTGACCCGCCCTTTTTCCTGTCCACTAGCATGTACGTGGTATTTTAACTCTCCTGGTGGTTGTCTTGACGAGGTATCTTGTCTTTAGCAAAACTGACCAGATCTAGATGGACGAGATATCTTGCAATAAGAAAACTGACCAAATCTTGCTCTTCTTTTTTAAAGCTACTCCATCTTTTTTTCCTGTCTACCTGTTGCAAATAAATGGTCGCCCACTTATAGTGGGCGATCATATTATTAGATACACTAGGCAAAAGAGGGATTTTCTGAGTTTTGGGTGAAAGTATAACTACTTTTATAGTGTTTACATCATATTCTATTTATTAATCTAAAAATACTGATTTGAAATATAAAATACTAAAATCTTTATTTCTGAAAAATTAGCAGCAACTCATTACGAAGTTGTTTTTATGCTGGACGCTTTTTTTAAAGCTACTCCATCCTTTTTTCCCTGTCTACGTGCAAGTACACGGTGTTTTGATTGGTTTGTCTCTATGAGGTATCTTGTCATTAGCAAAATTGACCAGATCTTGACTGACGGGATATCTCGTCATAAGAAGAAAACTGACCAGATCTTGATCTCGTCATTATCGAAAAATCGGCAGAATCTTTATATCGACCACCTTATTACACAGCGGTTTTTAAGTTTCACAGACAATTGGTTTGGTCCTATTAGGATATCTTTCAATTAGACTGATTGGAATGGAACGGTGGAAATATACAGCACCATTTCTGAGGTATTGGCTGCCTGTACACGTGTAAACCACAACAGGCTGCTCTTCTCAAAGACAATTGGCAAATAAATGGTCGTTGATAAATTATTTATTAATTCATCTGTCGTACAAAAATCCACCTGAAATGAGTGATCAAATTTTTGATACGTGTTGTGAGACAAACTTTACTTTTTGGAAAGTTCTCACAACGCTCTGTGGGGAGCAGCAGCCGGGTTGGGAGAGTAGCAGATTAGCGTACGAAGGGTTGCGAGTTTGAAACTCGATCCAACCGAAGACCATTATGTATGTGGGGGCTGTCGTGGCCTCAAAGCACATTCCTTGCATAAAATGACATAGCAACGGTGGGTTAGTTGGTTGATTTGGGGTTTTATGGCGCAAGGGGCGTATGTGGCCATGCTGAGCCAGACACAAGACACAATATCAAATAACAGACATGCACACTCAACGGAAGTTTTTACTGACACAGAAGAGAGAAATACAACCAAGGGAATGCATCTGTCAGGAATCGAACCTGCGCTACCTAAAACTCGAAGGTTTGCTAGCGCATTGGGCATACCCACTGAGCCACGACGGCCCTTAGCAATGGTGGAAAACAATGGATTTAAGTGTAAGAGATTTAAAATATATATTGCACATAAAAAAGACCCACATATGAAATTATATTGGGTCATCCGGAAAGTTCTGCGGTTTGTTTATGATAAATACCGACGAAGCAGTAGAAAAACTTAAGGGGGTCTGGGACTCAAAATATGAAAAAAAGTCAAATTTTTTTTATTATCGTAAAAATACTATAGATATTTCTGAATAAAATAACACCTACATTTTGTTTCTACCATCAGTAGAACCGGAAATATTTGGCTTTTTATAACATGACAGCTGCAAATCAAACGAGCCTCACCCATCAGATAATGTAAACAAACTGTTTTGGAGTCTACTTTCTACTGTTTCAGCTCTATTTTTTCTAACTCAAATAAACTACGCTACGAACACTTTTGAAGTGATCTGAATTGATTATCGTAATATTCTCACTGTTTTTATTGTTAAATCTACACGTTTTCGAATTTTCTGTACTATCAATATACTTCAATAACGCTTTCGTAAAGGACTAGGCGGTTCAGGAAAGCGATGATAAGGTCCACAAATACTTTTAAAAGGTATAGGAAAAATGTCCAACTTGTTAAAATTAAATTAAATGAAGCAGTAAAACTACGAAGTAATACACAATACTATCCAGGAGGATTTTAAACATACATAAAGTATGCAAAAGTGCTTCTTAATAACTTGAATATTTTCATAATTTTAAACGCTCGTTTTCTCCTTTTCTGTTAAATGGGATTTCGATCGTGAAGAATGGATATAACTTAAAACTACTTGTCATAAATGAATGAAATTTTCTACAATTACTTTTCAAATATATTTCTTTAATTTGTCTTCAGCAATTGTGTATATATATATATATATATATATATATAGACCATCACCACAAATCAAAAAGGAGAAACCAAATAAAAACAAAATGCAAATGGTGATGATGATGGTCTATTTAATATACTATCTATGATGCAGCTCTAGTGCTCTTTATGGTATATTGTCTCCTTCCTTTCTCTAATGAATATTGCACACAATCTTACCCTAGCGACTGGCAATAAGCTTAACAGCTGTGCTCGGTACTTGACTACTTCAGGGGGTAGTCTTGGTCGTCATCAAGTGACCCTGTCCCTTTTTCCACGTCCTATTCTCTACCTACTGGTAATTCTTTCCACGAGAAACATTGTAATACTTCCGTTTCATCCTCTCAAAAATTTTATAACAATAATTCATTTGCAAACGTAGCCAAACCTCTTAAATTTTCAATTTGTAAAGACTCCAGATGTAAAACCTGTCCTAACTTTAACCCCATCCAAATCAATAGTGACTGCGATAATATTGCCTGCAAATGCAGCAATTGTATTTACCTTCTTGAATGTCAGCTCTGTAACATGAAATACATTGGCCAAACTTCCAACTCCTTAAATATCCGCATCAATTTACACAGATCCAACATTAAAAATTACAGTAAAACTCAATCCTTTAATGCTGAATTCAACCATTTTCAAATTCACTCCTTCACCAATGTTAAAATCTCCATCTTAAATATTTGTCCTGACCTCAACAAAAGACTCGAACTAGAAAACTTCTATATTTCCAAATTTAAAACTATCTTGCCATATGGACTCAATGATGCCTTTAATGGCACACATATCAATCCTTCAAACTGCAACACATCCCAAATCTTTCACACCACTGAAAATAAAACTAAACGTGGTAGTAGAGGTGGTAGACCTGTCACTCTACACCCTGTAAAAATCTCATATTAGATCTGGAAGATTTGGAATCACACTTTAGCACATCTTTTAACTGGAAAAAGGTTAAAAACTACATTTTCTCTCTAAATAAAAAAGAAGGTCTTGAATTCCTTAATATGCTTGACACTTTTGCTTTCAAAAGTACTCACTTTAAAATCCTAATCTATGACCTTTTTCGCTCTCGCATACCTTCCTTCAACTTCAATAAGAATCGGGACACTCTCTACTTTACTATTAATTTTCTAAACCCTACTTATGATAATTTCAAATTCTCTTCAGTACTTCATCAATTACTTCATCTCTTCCCCATTAAAAATGTCAACATTTTCAAAAGTTTCAAATATCACACCACACTCGGTAGGTTGATCTTTAATTAAAACAAATTTTGCAACTCCACCAATCTTTTCCGAGACACCTCCATCTGTATCTGTGAAGACCAAAACTCTAATTTTATCGATCCCCACCATAAACACATAATCACTGGTAACCTCGATATTGTCAAAAATGCTTCACTTAGACAACTCATGGCAAAAGGCACTAAATTCCGACCTCTGATTAAAATTAAAAAATCCTTTGCACTCAAATCTTTTCTTAACGACATAGACCTCTTCTGCCTCAAAATTTCAAACAAATTTTCTTTAGCCCTGGATTTTTTCACTGAATGGAAGTGTGGTGCCTCTACAGTTTCTTTAAAAAATTCATCTCCTCTACTTCTTTTAAAACTAGCACTTTCAATTTGGCAGAAATTAAAAATTCTATTAAAAACCTACAATCTCTTTTTATTATTGCTCCAATTCACAAAGCCAACAGCAATTTCGGTTTCTTCTGCAAAAAACTATATCTGAACCTACTTGATTCAGAACTTAAAAATTCCATCACCTACAAAAAACCACATGCTACTCATAATATTATTGTTAAAAAAATCATTGCATTCAACAAAATTCTTAAGCTTAAGAACTACAATATACTCTTCCCCTACATTACCATCACCCCTAAATTTCACAAAACCCCCATAGCTTTTAGATTCATCACTTGTGGCACTAGCCAAAATTACATGCATAAACCAGGCAAAATCTTTTTTAAATTTTTAAAAATCATTCTTAAAGCTATCACGGTTAAAGAAAACTGTTGGATCATTAATAATAACACTCCAGTTCTTAATTTTCTTTCCTCTAATAACAATATCTCACAAATTGACTCTTTCGATTTTAAAGACCTCTTCACTAGCATCCCGCTCCATAACCTTATAGATGTTCTTAACTCCTACTACACTGAATTTAACCTTCTTAATATTTCTCAACAATATTAGAATAGTCTTATCAATCTTTGATATCTCAATAATTTTATCTTTAATGGTGAACATCTTTTCCAACAAGTACAAGGAATACCACAAGGTACCACTTTCTCCAGTATTCTTGCTAACCTCTACCTCCATTTCTATGAAAGATCACACACTTCTAAATTTATTAACTCCTATCGCTACATAGATGATTTAATCATTTTTAACTCACCAGAGTTCACTGATTTTTGGAAAAGTATTTATCCCACTGAACTCATCCTCAAAAAAACAAATAGCTCACCTTTATCTACTAACTTCCTTGACATTCATATTGATGTCAGTTCTAAATCTTCAACCGATATCTATGACAAAAGAAATGACTTTCAATTTAATATTAACAGACTTGTTCCCTGGAATTCTAATATATCTTTCAACATCTACAGAAACTTAATTTATAATCAAATCTATAGAATTCATCATATTTGCAGGGACCAAACTACTATTGATAATCAGCTCAAAACTCTTAAAACCACCCTCTTAAATAACAACTTCCCCAACAATTTTCTTAAAAAGTTTTTTCTTTAAAAATGATTTTCTTTTTCTTGACTTTACATTCTTTCTCCACAGACAGATGGAGCCAAAATATAATTATATAATTATTTTTTTCACTTTTGCCCTCGTTTTTTTCTTTCAATTTCATCACTGCCCACAATCTTTACTCCTTGTCACAATTTTATTTTCTTGTTAAAATTTACCTTTCTTCCCTCCCTTTCATTTGCACTAAATTGTTCACATTATCTCCAAGCCACCCTCTTTCTTTTTTTAAATCCGTTATTCTACATAATACGGATCTGGCAATGTTTTGCTCTCCTAGCTTGCGCGGCCACTTTCGGTAAGGTTTTGCTTTGGCTAAGTTCTTTTGATTCCTAACCTTGGTAACAGGCATTATTTTTATGATTTTTTTCTCTCTGGTAGTACTTTGAGTTTTCGGGGGGTAACTTATGTTGATCTCTTCGGCCTGGCCTCACATAAGTACAGAAAAAACTCAAAGCATCGCATTTTTAAGTGACAACCTGGCCTTGCTCCCCTTGGAAAAGTAGGCAGGTTCACTTAACATTTACATATTTTATTTCATCTTGCTTCTCGGGGAAATCTATTCTATTCTTAGGGTAGTTTTACTTATTATATATATATATATATATATATATATATATATATATATATATATATATATATATATATATATATATATATATATATATATATATATAAAATTTTTTCTATAATTTTTTAAACTTTGTATACTATGTATTTTATGTAGTTTTTGAACAAAATATTTTTTTAAATTTTTTCTAACTGTTTTAACCAAAAATCACGAAGACAGTTTAAAGTATGAACTTTTAGGAGTCAATAAGTGCAAAAATAAAGTGATTTGCTATAAAATATTTTAAGATATATCAATTTTGCCCAACGTCAAAATTTTTTAATTTTTTAATTTTAATAAAAAATTTTTTGAAGTTTTGAAAATATAAAATAATTATTATAATTATAAAATACAATGTATACCTACAGAAAAAATTTCAGAGCAAAACTTTAAAATTGAAGATTTTAGAATTTTGAGTCCCGGACCCCCTTAAGACAATGTTATTGAATCACATAAGCACCATTTTGTTCTATGACTTTTTGCCATCTTTCCGGCAGCTGGAAAGGGCCGCGGTGGCCCGGTTGGAAGAGTAACGGACTAGCAACCGAAGGGTTGCGAGTTCGAATCCAGCCAAACACCGTCGTGTACAAAGGGGGCTGGTGCACGTTAAATCTGTCGTGGCCTCAAATGTCCTCACGTTGGCGTGGTGTGGAAGTTTGGAGAGTGGGGTGCCAGCTCAGGTGTTGCCTCGTCATCTGACCGTGGTTCAAAATTACGTGGTGTTGTCCTCGGATCTTTCCCTTTGGGATTGATCCCGGACCGTCACCAATAGCCCATTGTGTAGCTCTAGTGTGACGTTAATGGAAATATCCCCCCCCCCGGCAGCTGGAAAATTCCTTTCTTAAAAAAGTCATTAGGCGTATTTGTAAAGTTGTCGAGGTGCTGTTTGACAGTCTCCAAAGAATTGAACTCCAGGCCGTTCAGAGAATTTTGAAGTGACCTGAAGAGGTGAGAATCTGAGGGGGCAAGGTCTGGTGTATAAGACTGGGTGACACAGAACATCCCAGTCATACTCAATAAGTCTTTGTATGACATTCATTGTCATGCTGGAAGACAACACCTCGACGATTGGTCAGTTCTGACCGTTTTGCTTCGATTTCTGCTTTTAATACTGCCATTTGAGAATAGTATTTTTCCAAATTTATTGTCTGATTTTGTGGCAACAATTCATAATGAACAATACTTTTGTAGTCCCACCATACACAAAGCATTACTTTTTTGGGATGCAGCCCCCCTCTCGATGTTACTTGGGAGGTTCATTTGGCTTACCCATGATCTTTTTCTTGTAACATTATTGTATAGTATCCACTTCTCATCTCCAGTAATGAGCCGTTTCAAAAAAGGAGCTTCTTCATTTTGTTTCAGCAAAGAATCACATGCCGAAATTCGAGCAAGCATATTCTGTTGTGTTAAAGTATGGGGTACCCATACATCGTAGCGGCTTGCATACCCAATCTTCTTCAGATGATCATGAACAGTACTTTTTGGAATATTTCGTCTGTGTGATAGTTCCTGAACTGTGTAACGTGGATTTTCAACGATGGCATCTTTTAATAGATCCTCGTTTACAGAGGATGGTCGTCCAGAGCGGGCATCATCTTCCAGGCTGTAATTTCCGTGCTTAAATTTATCAAACCACCTTCAAACTGTGTCATCAGAAACAGCACTTTGTCGATATACAGCACAAATTTTACGAGCAGTCTGACTAGCATTTTTCCTTTCTTAAAATAAAAGAGCATAATATGACGAAAATGAACTTTTTGGTTCTCCATTCTTAGCACTGCAGAGAAACAAAAATTATGCCACAGCACAAGCTAGAATTATGCAGTGAAAGCAGAAAAGACCGAATTTACACATCTGCTTCAATCAAGGTCACTCCTTATCAGCGGTAGCAAAATAGTAATAAGAAAGCGCGCTTCGATTTGAAAAACCGCAGAACTTTCCGGATGACCCAATACATATTGTAAGTACGAGTTTCGCATTGAAATGATTACGATTGTTTAATGCGAAAAGAATAAATATTTGTAAGACTATAAAACGTAAAAGAATAGATATTTGACGGATATTTATTCTTTAATGATGCTAATGTACGTGGTGGCGCAGTAATCGATGTTATTATTTTTATTTTGGAATGGCAGCTACAGATAAAAACAATACGAAATCAACCGTAACAGAATTAATTCGCCACTTCGCTTAAATATACTTTATACGAGTCATGTAGCTGCATAATATTGCTAAAGCTGTACTGAAGAGTTCGACATTATAATGGAAATTTTCAGTAGTCTGATTACAGAAAGTAATGCCCGAAAGAGAATGCGAGAGAGCACGACAATAGGTTTAGAGCTAAAAGAATTCCAAACGCCTTTTAACAAGTGAATGGGATGATACTGAAAATATTTAGAATCTAACTTGGGTAGCATAATTGAGACACGCTTTCTGACATCAATTTCATTCGAAATAAGGTAGGTAGTTGAATTAACGTCACACTGCAGCAACACAACGAGCTATTGGAGACGGTACGGGATTAATCCTGATGGGGAAAAGGGCCGCGGTAGTTGGAAAAACAACGGATTAGCAACCAGAGGGTTGCGAGTTCGAAACTAGGTCCAGCCTAAGACAATCGTGTATAGGGGGCTGGTGCACGTTATATCTTTCGTGGCCTCAAATGTTCTCACGTAGGCGTGGTGTGGAATCTTCAAGAGTGGGGTGCCAGCTGACCTCGTCATCTGACCGTGGTTCATAATTATGAGATCATGTCCTCGTATCTGTCTTCTCAAGATTGATCCCTGATCGTCTCCAATTGCCCATTGTGCTGGTCCAGTGCGACATTAATTTAACTACCTACCTATTTAAAAAAGTGCTCGTTTCATGGGCTTGATGCTTAACAAACAGAGGTCTCAATCGAAGATTTTATTGTAACCAATTGCTTTTATTTTACTGATGAATGTCTGTTTAAATTAAATAAAATGTTGCATGATACGGAATTCTTTCACCTCCCATCCTATTCGCACTGAGTTTTTCAAGCATGTGGATGCAATCTGGTTACATCTGAAAACATCTTACAATGCCCTGATAGAAAACCAATCGCCAATTGCCCATTGTGTTGGTCCAGTTCGACGTTAATTCAACTACCTACCTATTTAAAAAAGTGCTCGTTTCATGGGCTTGTTGCTTAACAGAGGTCTCAATCGAAGATTTTATTGTAACCAATTGCTTTTATTTTACTGATGAATGTCTGCTTAAATTAAATAAAATGTTGCATGATACAGAATTCTTTCACCTCCCATCCTATTCGCACTGAGGGTTCCAAGCATGCGGATGCAATCTGGTTACGTCTGAAAACATCTTACAATGCCCTGATATAGAAAAACAACTTCAATTCCAGCTCAACTTTTTGTGCACAACAACCTAAACGAGTTTTCCACACAATCAACCAGACGTGCAAGAACAAAAAAAGAGAAAAAAAAACTCCACGAAATTGGATTGTCTTTTAATCAAAAGGGTGTGAAGAAACATAATTAGTGACGGCCGAAAATTAAACGTAAACATTTCCATGGAAAAAACACCTCTAAAATCTTATTAGCCGATGTCTTTGACCTAAAAGGTATCTTAAAGCAATTGGGAGGGATAAAAGGTTTTTTAGGCGGTATAAGATCAACAGAGAAGTTATTAGTCGGGTTTGTAACATTATTGTCTTCGTTCATTCTTATATTTATCAATTTGTTATTTCATTATAAATGACGTTATTTGAATAACGATCGGTATTTAGAACGCTGTGTTTGGTACTGTTAATTAAGTTAGTAATTTACTTAATTTAAATAAATCTTTCGTTTTTCATCATGTAACCCTATTCTAATGGAAGTGGAATAATGGTAAGGGTAATTAAATTAACGTCGCACTGGAGCAACACAACGGGTTATAGGAAAAATTGATTGAATATTTTTATCGGATATACGAATAAGAAATATTGCAACGAGAAATTTCGGCGAGTTAAGATCAATTGCCTTACATTTATTTTTATCACAATGAAAAATTTCACATTTTAAATCAGTAGATGAGTTTAAATTAAAATTTTTAATGACTCTATTTTATTTTTAGTTATTTCTACTTTTTTTACTTTTGAACCGAATAGGCATTAAACTTCTCTCAAGCTTCTCTTTTCCTATCGATTATTTTTTTTATCGATTTTCATTTTACTACCAATTCGTGGATTTTTTAGATTCAATACAATTTGATTCAATACATCTTGCGCAAATTAACCTTGCGCAATTTAACCATCTTGCGCAATTTAATCAATGGTGATTTACCAACCACCATTGATAGGGTTTGCAAATTACTGATATTTTTACTGCCTTAAATTCTAATAAAAATTCTGGAAACAGGTTATGTTCTTGTTTTCCTTAGAGCTGGTTTGGCGTGATGTTTAAATTGTGTGTAATTCCCTTCAACAAGAGGATTAGTAACAACAACGTATATTCTGTTATTAACAACATATACGTATATTAACAACAACGCATATTCTGTTGTAGAAATTGATTGATTACTATATCAAATGAATTTTTGGTGGGGGAGGGTTGTTGAATTTATGTCGCTCTGGAGCATTTCAACGGGCTATTGGCGACCGGATCAAAGCCAAAAGGGTAAGATCCGAGGACAACAATTCGTAATTTTGAATCTCGGTCAGATGATGAACGAATTTTTGAAGAGAAATAAATTGCACAATACATTCTTGCAAATATTTACAGATTAACCACTGTTAAAATGCTGCGTATAAAAGTATCTGATGCCCCATAACAGCTAGAAATTAGTTACAATACACTCAAACAGTTGGACACGTAGTAACACTGACTTATCGAAGTTAGTAACGTTAAGTAAGTAAACTAAGTAAGTGAATAAATAAGTTAATTAGTAAGTACTTATGTAAGCAGTCTATAACAATCATTACTCTTAAAGATCAAGGGCAGCGGTAGCCCAATTGGTGGACTCACAGATTAGCAACAGGAGAATTGCGAGTTCAAACTGGATTCAACCAAAGACCGTCGTGTATGTGGGGAGTGGCGTATGTTAAATATGTCTTAGCTCAAATGTCCTCACGTTGGCGTGGTGTGGAAGTTTGGAGCGTGGGGTGCCAGCTTAGGTGTTGCCTCGTCATCTGACCGTGGTTCAAAATTACGTGGTGTTGTCCTTCAATCTCTCCATTTGGGATTGATCCCAGACCGTCACCAGTAGCCCGTTGTGTTGCTCCAGTGTGACGTTAATTAAAATACCTGCCTACCTTAATTGCCCGTAGAATTTTTGATATTCATGGTAAGGTAATATAGTTAGAATATGGGAGGGGGGGTATTTCAATTAACGTCACACTGGAGCAACACAACGGGCTACTGGTGACGGTCCGGGATCAATCCCAAAGGAAAGATCCGAGGACAACACCACGTAATTTTGAACCACGGTCAGATGACGAGGCAACACCTGAGCTTAGAATATGGGAAGAGATACTTTATAATGGAGCATTTTTGGTTAAGCAATGGAATAACTTCATGTAGGTATTTTAATTAACGTCGCACTGGAACAACACAATGGGCTATTGGCGACGGTCCGGGATCAAACCCGAAAGGAAAGATCCTAGGACAACACCCCTTAAATTTGAACCACGGTCAGATGACGAAGTCACATTTGAGTTGATACCCCATTTTCCAAACTCCCACACTATGCCAATGTAAGGACATTTGAGGCCACGACCAATTTAACGTTCACCAATCCCTTTGTACCTGACGGTCTTTGGTCGTATTCGGACTCCCTCCGGTTGCTAATCCGTTATTCTTCAAACAGGGCTATCGCTATCCTTGAATAACTCCAGATAAAAATCCGTGGTATGTTTAAAAAGACACCTCATCAGTTTTCCCACGTAACTGGTGCAACACTAAATAACTCCACTATGAGATAACAATTACCAAAAAGCAATTCAAAGATTTCTGCTTTCTTTCAAGCAACATCAGTAATTTCTGATTACAGGTTGCGAGATCCATTTATGTAAATGACTACTAATCGCCCGAAATTCTCTCCGTGCTATCTCGATAACCGGCCTCGGGTAGATCGATAAGAAACGACGCCAAACCAAAAAAACTCCGGACCAATATCCTGGGTTAAATGCAAATGATTAATGGACAAGCAGAGGCCCCAATCTTCGGCTCCATTTATTCCGCAGCTATTACAATGGAGTGTTGTTGGCGAACTGTGCTTTCGAATCCGAAAGAAAAAGCGCGTGGACTATGAATAAAATAAGAGTTGTTTACTGCCAGATGATGAGAAACCTAAGGCTTGATCCTGTTTTGATGTGAATAATGGGTAATGATATGGTTTGGGTATGAGTGAGGCACATAATGGGTGTGTCGCAGTATTGGAGTTTGGGATAAGTGTTATGAGTTAATTTAGATGCAGGATTGGATACTTTTGAGTTGACGCCTTTGTGAAATTGGTTGCATATCTTCATTTTGATGATCTAGTGCTTTATTATGTCTCAAAGCTTACATATGTATTGTTTGGCTCATAGAGGTTCGGAATGAGTGTCAAGCCATAAGTTCATGACCATTCACCTCTCTTGTGACATTTCTAAATTCGAATTTTTCTTGTCGTCCTCTCCTTCCAATCTCTTCCGATCTGTTGGATAGCCCGGTTGGAGAAGCGGATTAGCTAACGATAATTTTTAATTCGTCTTCCCCCTTCTTTCAGATCCAGCCAAAGACCGTCGTGTACACGGGAGCTAGTGCACGTTAAATTTGTCGTGGTCTCAAATTGACGTGGTGTGGAAGTTTGGAGAGTGGGGCGCCAGTTCAGGTGTTGTCTTCGTTATCTGACTGTGGTAGAAAATTACGAGGTGTTCTTCTATCTTTCCCTTAGGGATTGATCCTGAACCATCACTAATAGCCAGCTGTGTTGCTCCAGTGTGACGTTAATTTACTACCTACATCCTCCTTAAAGAATTTTGTTTTCCTCTAAAAATGTAACTGACCCTTAATTTATGGTAACCAATGTATTAAAATATTGCAAACATGTAACCAAATAATTTGTTTCAATATGATATCCAAACAGGGGGTGTCAATTCCTAGTTGTCCGAACACCTTGGGGCCCATTATTTTTATGATTGGGACCCGGGACTCCCAAACATGAGGGATAAATACTACAAATGTATAGATAATGTGTGTAAACAGGGCATCTCGAATCTATTCATTATATTGTTTGAACGCCAAGCCAAGAGAGAGGACGCCATCCTAGGGCCAGAAGAGTTTAAGTCCTAAGGTTTTCATGGTTTCTGTTTGGAGCTCGATCCATTCAAATGAGATCTAAATATTACAAATATGCAGATACTATTGGTAACTAAACTTACATAGGGAGCTCGAATTAATTCAATCGTTAAGGCCTCTAAGTCCCAGCCTAGACGACGAAAAGTTTGGGCCCAAATGTTTTATATTTGGAGCCCGGTTCCACATCCAAGATGAGAAATAAATGTTACAAATAAGCAGATAATAGGGGTAGCCCATAGGAGAGCTAGAATTCATTCATTTTCCCGTTTGGCTGCTAAATCAGGAGAGAGGACGCCATCCTATGGGACAAACAATTTGGACCTCAATCTTTTCATGGTTTATGTTTGGAGCCTGGGTCCACATTGAAGATGGTATAAATATTACAAATGTACCAATAATATTGGCAATGATCTGTTTCACAAGACAAAGATTTCTAAAAGCACACATGAAATAGCTGAGTGTTTTACTAGTTCCTTCATAATTCCCCAGTTTAGATTATAATCCAAAAAATCCTTATTTATTAAAAGAATATACGTTAATCCTCCAAGTAACGAGATACCTCTAACATCAAGATCTGACCAATTTTGCTTATATTTAGTCAAAATATTGCTGTTTTTTGATGATTATGAGATCAAGATCTGGTCAGTTTTTCTAATGACGAGATATCTCGTCCACTAAGATCTGGTCAGTTTTTCTAATGACGAGATATATCGTCCATTAAGATCTGGACAGTTTTACTAACTAATGACGATATACCTCGTCAAGACAAGCACCAGTGTGGTTAGGATAGTATGTCCAATGAGAAGGCGGGGCAGTTCGACATCGGTCCTTCACATTGTAGCAACAGACGACTGATGAATCAAACTCCAAGTGATTTTGACGAGTTATTTCGTCCATCGAGATCTGATAAATTTTGCTAATAATGAGATATCTCATCATCAAGATGCTGTCGAACTTTTCATGATGAGGATATCAAAATCTGGTCAGTTTTTCTAATGACGAGTATCTTGACCATCAAGATCTGGTTAGTTTTGCTAATAAAGAGATACCTAGCAGAGACAACCACCAGGAAAGTTAATGGTTGACCACGATATTGCCGATTTTTGATGATGACGAGATAATTTGGTAAGTTTTTCTAATGACGAGATATCTCGTTCATCAAGATCTTTTCAGTTTTGCTGTCGTTACTATCAAATCTGACTATCGTCTAGACAACCACCAGGAGGGTTAAAAATGATCCTCAATTGGCTTAAAGATATCTTTGCGTCCTGTTCCAGAGCGAAAAAAAGAACGATAACAATCGCATGCATACATTCCACTTGCGTCCGATCCGTTCCCCAATCGGTTTCTCAAGGTCATTCGTTCGGAAGTGAAGCGAATTGAATTTTTCGTTCGATTCCCTCCCTTTCACGCCGTCAAGGCTGATAATGGATGACAAGGAAAACGTAATGTATATCTCGCTTTTTTCTGCTATCGTTTGCTTGTTTTTCTCTCGAGAGCAACTCAACTCATCTCGTTGAACTCAGAAGAGCGTCGCCGGCACGTGAACTCTCTTTTGTTTGGCGGGAACGAGTTTGTGGGGGTCATTATATCGTGAATGGGGGAGCTAAGAATGTAATAAGGGGGAACAAAACAAGCAAAATCGTTTGAAATGAATCGGGAGAATAAGAGTGAGATTAAAGCTGTTTTTATGTTGTCAGAGAACAGTTTTGGCCTTTTTTTATATGCTGGAAAGAAATTTCCCTGGTTTTGTTTTTAATCATTTGATTGATATTATTCTCTTATCTTTTTTCGATTATAAATTAATTGATTTAATTAGATGTTTACGTGGAATGGTTATGAGGATCTCGGAATAGAATGTCATTCGAGTCCTCTAAAATTTCTCCAACATGATTGGATTTAAATTGATTACAGTTCTCTTGTGACATATGACAAACTCAAAACATTTATACAAACGAGTTCTTCAAAATATAATTTAATTGCAAATTGATTGAAAGGTCAAGATCGAATTAGTTTTTTCTATTTGTACTGAAATACAACAAATATGATCCAATGAGCTGGTACTATCAACAAAAAAGTTCGATATGGATTATATCGTGAACAGGTTACAAGGAAGTTCTCAGTTCAGTTACATAATGCGTCGAGTGTGCGCTCTCTTGGCGATCTGGGAAAGTCGCCAAACCAGCAAATGTCGCCAAAACGCAAGTTTACAACATAAATTAGTTGAAATCGGGGTTGTGAGAGGAAACTATGATTCAAAAGTAAGTGTGTGTTTAACAAATATAACTTACTAAAATGAATTAAAAAATTAAATGAGAGGAAAAAATAGTTATTTTATTATAAATTAGAAATCTCAGGAAAACTGAATCCTGGCGCTATGAAATTTGTGCGGCTTGTCTGGATTTTCTTGGTCATTCCAACTATTTTCAGCTCGCTAAGCGGAGTCGTCGTGACTCGGTGGGTATGCCACTGCGTTAGCTACCTTCGAGTTATAGGCGGCGCAGGTTCGCTTCCTGTCAGGTGCATTCCTCCCTGGGTGTATTTCTCTCTTTGTGTCAGTAAAACTTCATTGTGTGTGTCTATTGGTATTGTTTGTCTTGTCTGGCGCAGCATGGCCAAACATGGCCCTTGCGCCATAAACACAAAACTTTAAAAGCTGTCACGAGCTGTTTGTTCAGAAGAGGAAAGAACACAAGCACTTAAAGAGGACAAAGCTGCAACGAAATTGACGAGGGAACAGCACGACTTGGTTTGTCTGAAGCAGCAAAACCTCTCGGGCGAAGTTAAACTGGGTTAGGTAGAAAGTAGTGTATAAATTTTTTGATGGATTAACCTTCCGAGTAACTTTGACGAAATACCTCGTTCATCAAGATCTGACCAATTTTGCTATGATGCGATATCTCGTTATCAAGATATTGCAGATTTTTAATGATGATGAAATCAAGTTTTGGCTAGATTTTTTCCAAATGAGGAGATAACTCGTCCATTCATATCTCCTAATGACGAGATACTTCGTTGGGGAAACCACCACGAGGGTTAATGCGATGTCAAGTAAAAATTCTGCATTCTCTTGAAATTATGCCCCAAGGCATTTAATTTTTAACCACAAAACTCGCCCAGTACCAAATTTCGGTCATGATGGTCGGATTACAGAAATTCAACTTAGATCTTTAGAGGGCGCTGAATGGTATGAGCAATTGGCACATTTACGGAGCCAAGAAATCCTCAACGAGTCACCTTTTTACCTTTTATGCAGCAAAGCCTAGGTACGCCAAAGGCACGTAAAGATACGACTGGTAAGATGCTGGTAATTAATAAATCAACTTAAAGCATCTGGTACTTATCCTGTTATGCCTCGAAGAACACCCAGATCAAACTAAAACCAAACGTTTATATTTTTCAAAGTTTGATCATTGATAAAAGTTTTATAAAGTTCACTTTTGTGAAATGCATTCTGTTAAAATTATGCCCCAAGGCATTTCATTTTTACCCTCGAAACTCGCCCAGTACCAAATTTGGTCACGATGGTCGGATTACAGAAATTCAACTTAGATCTTCTAGAGGGCGCTGAATGGTATGAGCAATTGGCACATTTACGGAGCCAAGAAATCCTCAACGAGTCACCTTTTTACCTTTTATGCAGCAAAGCCTAGGTACGCCAAAGGCACGTAAAGATACGACTGGTAAGATGCTGGTAATTAATAAATCAACTCAAAGCATCTGGTACTTGTCCTATTATGCCTCGAATACCCAGATCAACCTGAAAACAAACGTTTATATTTTTCAAAGTTTGATCATTGATAAAAGTTTTATAAAGTTCACTTTTGTGAAATGCATTCTGTTAAAATTATGCCCCAAGGCATTTCATTTTTACCCTCGAAACTCGCCCAGTACCAAATTTGGTCACGATGGTCGGATTACAGAAATTCAACTTAGATCTTCTAGAGGGCGCTGAATGGTATGAGCAATTGGCACATTTACGGAGCCAAGAAATCCTCAACGAGTCACCTTTTTACCTTTTATGCAGCAAAGCCTAGGTACGCCAAAGGCACGTAAAGATACGACTGGTAAGATGCTGGTAATTAATAAATCAACTCAAAGCATCTGGTACTTGTCCTATTATGCCTCGAATACCCAGATCAACCTGAAAACAAACGTTTATATTTTTCAAAGTTTGATCATTGATAAAAGTTTTATAAAGTTCACTTTTGTGAAATGCATTCTGTTAAAATTATGCCCCAAGGCATTTCATTTTTACCCTCGAAACTCGCCCAGTACCAAATTTGGTCACGATGGTCGGATTACAGAAATTCAACTTAGATCTTCTAGAGGGCGCTGAATGGTATGAGCAATTGGCACATTTACGGAGCCAAGAAATCCTCAACGAGTCACCTTTTTACCTTTTATGCAGCAAAGCCTAGGTACGCCAAAGGCACGTAAAGATACGACTGGTAAGATGCTGGTAATTAATAAATCAACTCAAAGCATCTGGTACTTGTCCTATTATGCCTCGAATACCCAGATCAACCTGAAAACAAACGTTTATATTTTTCAAAGTTTGATCATTGATAAAAGTTTTATAAAGTTCACTTTTGTGAAATGCATTCTGTTAAAATTATGCCCCAAGGCATTTCATTTTTACCCTCGAAACTCGCCCAGTACCAAATTTGGTCACGATGGTCGGATTACAGAAATTCAACTTAGATCTTCTAGAGGGCGCTGAATGGTATGAGCAATTGGCACATTTACGGAGCCAAGAAATCCTCAACGAGTCACCTTTTTACCTTTTATGCAGCAAAGCCTAGGTACGCCAAAGGCACGTAAAGATACGACTGGTAAGATGCTGGTAATTAATAAATCAACTCAAAGCATCTGGTACTTGTCCTATTATGCCTCGAATACCCAGATCAACCTGAAAACAAACGTTTATATTTTTCAAAGTTTGATCATTGATAAAAGTTTTATAAAGTTCACTTTTGTGAAATGCATTCTGTTAAAATTATGCCCCAAGGCATTTCATTTTTACCCTCGAAACTCGCCCAGTACCAAATTTGGTCACGATGGTCGGATTACAGAAATTCAACTTAGATCTTCTAGAGGGCGCTGAATGGTATGAGCAATTGGCACATTTACGGAGCCAAGAAATCCTCAACGAGTCACCTTTTTACCTTTTATGCAGCAAAGCCTAGGTACGCCAAAGGCACGTAAAGATACGACTGGTAAGATGCTGGTAATTAATAAATCAACTCAAAGCATCTGGTACTTGTCCTATTATGCCTCGAATACCCAGATCAACCTGAAAACAAACGTTTATATTTTTCAAAGTTTGATCATTGATAAAAGTTTTATAAAGTTCACTTTTGTGAAATGCATTCTGTTAAAATTATGCCCCAAGGCATTTCATTTTTACCCTCGAAACTCGCCCAGTACCAAATTTGGTCACGATGGTCGGATTACAGAAATTCAACTTAGATCTTCTAGAGGGCGCTGAATGGTATGAGCAATTGGCACATTTACGGAGCCAAGAAATCCTCAACGAGTCACCTTTTTACCTTTTATGCAGCAAAGCCTAGGTACGCCAAAGGCACGTAAAGATACGACTGGTAAGATGCTGGTAATTAATAAATCAACTCAAAGCATCTGGTACTTGTCCTATTATGCCTCGAATACCCAGATCAACCTGAAAACAAACGTTTATATTTTTCAAAGTTTGATCATTGATAAAAGTTTTATAAAGTTCACTTTTGTGAAATGCATTCTGTTAAAATTATGCCCCAAGGCATTTCATTTTTACCCTCGAAACTCGCCCAGTACCAAATTTGGTCACGATGGTCGGATTACAGAAATTCAACTTAGATCTTCTAGAGGGCGCTGAATGGTATGAGCAATTGGCACATTTACGGAGCCAAGAAATCCTCAACGAGTCACCTTTTTACCTTTTATGCAGCAAAGCCTAGGTACGCCAAAGGCACGTAAAGATACGACTGGTAAGATGCTGGTAATTAATAAATCAACTCAAAGCATCTGGTACTTGTCCTATTATGCCTCGAATACCCAGATCAACCTGAAAACAAACGTTTATATTTTTCAAAGTTTGATCATTGATAAAAGTTTTATAAAGTTCACTTTTGTGAAATGCATTCTGTTAAAATTATGCCCCAAGGCATTTCATTTTTACTCTCGAAACTCGCCCAGTACCAAATTTGGTCACGATGGTCGGATTACAGAAATTCAACTTAGATCTTCTAGAGGGCGCTGAATGGTATGAGCAATTGGCACATTTACGGAGCCAAGAAATCCTCAACGAGTCACCTTTTTACCTTTTATGCAGCAAAGCCTAGGTACGCCAAAGGCACGTAAAGATACGACTGGTAAGATGCTGGTAATTAATAAATCAACTCAAAGCATCTGGTACTTGTCCTATTATGCCTCGAATACCCAGATCAACCTGAAAACAAACGTTTATATTTTTCAAAGTTTGATCATTGATAAAAGTTTTATAAAGTTCACTTTTGTGAAATGCATTCTGTTAAAATTATGCCCCAAGGCATTTCATTTTTACCCTCGAAACTCGCCCAGTACCAAATTTGGTCACGATGGTCGGATTACAGAAATTCAACTTAGATCTTCTAGAGGGCGCTGAATGGTATGAGCAATTGGCACATTTACGGAGCCAAGAAATCCTCAACGAGTCACCTTTTTACCTTTTATGCAGCAAAGCCTAGGTACGCCAAAGGCACGTAAAGATACGACTGGTAAGATGCTGGTAATTAATAAATCAACTCAAAGCATCTGGTACTTGTCCTATTATGCCTCGAATACCCAGATCAACCTGAAAACAAACGTTTATATTTTTCAAAGTTTGATCATTGATAAAAGTTTTATAAAGTTCACTTTTGTGAAATGCATTCTGTTAAAATTATGCCCCAAGGCATTTCATTTTTACCCTCGAAACTCGCCCAGTACCAAATTTGGTCACGATGGTCGGATTACAGAAATTCAACTTAGATCTTCTAGAGGGCGCTGAATGGTATGAGCAATTGGCACATTTACGGAGCCAAGAAATCCTCAACGAGTCACCTTTTTACCTTTTATGCAGCAAAGCCTAGGTACGCCAAAGGCACGTAAAGATACGACTGGTAAGATGCTGGTAATTAATAAATCAACTCAAAGCATCTGGTACTTGTCCTATTATGCCTCGAATACCCAGATCAACCTGAAAACAAACGTTTATATTTTTCAAAGTTTGATCATTGATAAAAGTTTTATAAAGTTCACTTTTGTGAAATGCATTCTGTTAAAATTATGCCCCAAGGCATTTCATTTTTACCCTCGAAACTCGCCCAGTACCAAATTTGGTCACGATGGTCGGATTACAGAAATTCAACTTAGATCTTCTAGAGGGCGCTGAATGGTATGAGCAATTGGCACATTTACGGAGCCAAGAAATCCTCAACGAGTCACCTTTTTACCTTTTATGCAGCAAAGCCTAGGTACGCCAAAGGCACGTAAAGATACGACTGGTAAGATGCTGGTAATTAATAAATCAACTCAAAGCATCTGGTACTTGTCCTATTATGCCTCGAATACCCAGATCAACCTGAAAACAAACGTTTATATTTTTCAAAGTTTGATCATTGATAAAAGTTTTATAAAGTTCACTTTTGTGAAATGCATTCTGTTAAAATTATGCCCCAAGGCATTTCATTTTTACCCTCGAAACTCGCCCAGTACCAAATTTGGTCACGATGGTCGGATTACAGAAATTCAACTTAGATCTTCTAGAGGGCGCTGAATGGTATGAGCAATTGGCACATTTACGGAGCCAAGAAATCCTCAACGAGTCACCTTTTTACCTTTTATGCAGCAAAGCCTAGGTACGCCAAAGGCACGTAAAGATACGACTGGTAAGATGCTGGTAATTAATAAATCAACTCAAAGCATCTGGTACTTGTCCTATTATGCCTCGAATACCCAGATCAACCTGAAAACAAACGTTTATATTTTTCAAAGTTTGATCATTGATAAAAGTTTTATAAAGTTCACTTTTGTGAAATGCATTCTGTTAAAATTATGCCCCAAGGCATTTCATTTTTACCCTCGAAACTCGCCCAGTACCAAATTTGGTCACGATGGTCGGATTACAGAAATTCAACTTAGATCTTCTAGAGGGCGCTGAATGGTATGAGCAATTGGCACATTTACGGAGCCAAGAAATCCTCAACGAGTCACCTTTTTACCTTTTATGCAGCAAAGCCTAGGTACGCCAAAGGCACGTAAAGATACGACTGGTAAGATGCTGGTAATTAATAAATCAACTCAAAGCATCTGGTACTTGTCCTATTATGCCTCGAATACCCAGATCAACCTGAAAACAAACGTTTATATTTTTCAAAGTTTGATCATTGATAAAAGTTTTATAAAGTTCACTTTTGTGAAATGCATTCTGTTAAAATTATGCCCCAAGGCATTTCATTTTTACCCTCGAAACTCGCCCAGTACCAAATTTGGTCACGATGGTCGGATTACAGAAATTCAACTTAGATCTTCTAGAGGGCGCTGAATGGTATGAGCAATTGGCACATTTACGGAGCCAAGAAATCCTCAACGAGTCACCTTTTTACCTTTTATGCAGCAAAGCCTAGGTACGCCAAAGGCACGTAAAGATACGACTGGTAAGATGCTGGTAATTAATAAATCAACTCAAAGCATCTGGTACTTGTCCTATTATGCCTCGAATACCCAGATCAACCTGAAAACAAACGTTTATATTTTTCAAAGTTTGATCATTGATAAAAGTTTTATAAAGTTCACTTTTGTGAAATGCATTCTGTTAAAATTATGCCCCAAGGCATTTCATTTTTACCCTCGAAACTCGCCCAGTACCAAATTTGGTCACGATGGTCGGATTACAGAAATTCAACTTAGATCTTCTAGAGGGCGCTGAATGGTATGAGCAATTGGCACATTTACGGAGCCAAGAAATCCTCAACGAGTCACCTTTTTACCTTTTATGCAGCAAAGCCTAGGTACGCCAAAGGCACGTAAAGATACGACTGGTAAGATGCTGGTAATTAATAAATCAACTCAAAGCATCTGGTACTTGTCCTATTATGCCTCGAATACCCAGATCAACCTGAAAACAAACGTTTATATTTTTCAAAGTTTGATCATTGATAAAAGTTTTATAAAGTTCACTTTTGTGAAATGCATTCTGTTAAAATTATGCCCCAAGGCATTTCATTTTTACCCTCGAAACTCGCCCAGTACCAAATTTGGTCACGATGGTCGGATTACAGAAATTCAACTTAGATCTTCTAGAGGGCGCTGAATGGTATGAGCAATTGGCACATTTACGGAGCCAAGAAATCCTCAACGAGTCACCTTTTTACCTTTTATGCAGCAAAGCCTAGGTACGCCAAAGGCACGTAAAGATACGACTGGTAAGATGCTGGTAATTAATAAATCAACTCAAAGCATCTGGTACTTGTCCTATTATGCCTCGAATACCCAGATCAACCTGAAAACAAACGTTTATATTTTTCAAAGTTTGATCATTGATAAAAGTTTTATAAAGTTCACTTTTGTGAAATGCATTCTGTTAAAATTATGCCCCAAGGCATTTCATTTTTACCCTCGAAACTCGCCCAGTACCAAATTTGGTCACGATGGTCGGATTACAGAAATTCAACTTAGATCTTCTAGAGGGCGCTGAATGGTATGAGCAATTGGCACATTTACGGAGCCAAGAAATCCTCAACGAGTCACCTTTTTACCTTTTATGCAGCAAAGCCTAGGTACGCCAAAGGCACGTAAAGATACGACTGGTAAGATGCTGGTAATTAATAAATCAACTCAAAGCATCTGGTACTTGTCCTATTATGCCTCGAATACCCAGATCAACCTGAAAACAAACGTTTATATTTTTCAAAGTTTGATCATTGATAAAAGTTTTATAAAGTTCACTTTTGTGAAATGCATTCTGTTAAAATTATGCCCCAAGGCATTTCATTTTTACCCTCGAAACTCGCCCAGTACCAAATTTGGTCACGATGGTCGGATTACAGAAATTCAACTTAGATCTTCTAGAGGGCGCTGAATGGTATGAGCAATTGGCACATTTACGGAGCCAAGAAATCCTCAACGATTCACCTTTTTACCTTTTATGCAGCAAAGCCTAGGTACGCCAAAGGCACGTAAAGATACGACTGGTAAGATGCTGGTAATTAATAAATCAACTTAAAGCATCTGGTACTTGTCCTGTTATGCCTCGAACACCCAGATCAACCTAAAGACATACGTTTATATTTTGATCACTGATAAAAGTTTTATAAAGTCCACTTTTGAGAAATGCATTCTGTTGAAATTATGCCCCAAGGCATTTCATTTTTAGCCTCAAAACGTGCCCAGTACTAAATTTCGGTCATGATGGTCGGATTACAGAAATTCAACTTAGATCGTCTAGAGGGCGCTGAATGGTATGAGCAATGGGCACACCCACGGAGCCAAGAAACCCCCAACAATTCACCTTTTTTCCTTTTATGCAGTGAAGTCTAGGTACACCAAAGGCACACAAGCTGGTAATTAATAAATCAACTTAAAGCATCTGGTACTTATCCTGTTATGCCTCGAAGAACACCCAGATCAACCGCCGAGATCAACCTGCAAACAAGCGTTGCAGGATTAATCGTCTCAGTGCAGAGGTTTACGCAGGAATCGTGATTTGATGGCTGAGATTAAAAGACGATTTATCGAATCAAAATTCATCGTTAATCAAATCAAGATACGATCTGTTCAAAAGCACGCTTTTCCTGAGCGTAAACAGGTTGGACTTTTCAGACTTGGAGGAAATGTGAGTTGGGTTCTCAGTAGGTTGGCGAATTAATCTTAATTAAAAAAGTTGTGCGTGTCGTTGGTTTTTGTTGTGGTTGTGGTGAAATGTCCGTATAGAGCAGGATGCTAAATCACGTTTTGTGTTTTTGTTGATGAATTTGAGTGTGTCTTTGATGGGTTATCTTGATAAATAAAACGTGACCCACACGACGTACTGTTCCATAGTGTTCCTTCTCCCTTTGGAAAGAAAAGGTAGGTAGTTTTATTTACGTCGTACTGGAGCAGCACAACGGGATATTGGCGACGGTTCGGGATCCAACCCGAAGGGAAAGATCCCAGGACAACACCTCGTTATTTTGAACCATTGTCAGATGACGAGATCAACACCTGAATCGGCATCCCACTCTCAAAACAACCACACTACGCCAGCGTGAGGACATTTGATTTAACGTGTATCAGCCTCCACGAACACGACTGTCTTTGGTCTGTATTAGAAGAGTAAATAAGACCACTAAGAAATACAAGAAATGCTGCTTTAAATTTTTGATTGATATTCCTTGTAAATGGATTTAAATAAGGTATGGAATGCTATAAATCTATACATACACTACTGTTTGTGAAAATTGCAACACTATGAAAGAATCAGAAATAAATGAAATTTATTCCACGTATTACTTATAGTGGTTTAAATAAAGGATTAAATTTGCAGAGCAATAAAACAAAAATTATGCCGAAAATCAATATCTTGTGCAGCCGCCACTCGCAACGATGAGAGCCTATACATGACGTGGCATTGAATCATACAGACTCTGAATGTCATGCTGAGGAATGGTATTCCAGACGGCCTCTATCTGATGCCAAAATTCAGCCATACTCTGCCCGACGAGCGGTACGAGCGAGTCGCCGTCCGATGTAACAATAGACATGCTCAATGGGCGACATATCCGGGGAACGTGCAGGTCATGGAAGAAGCGGAACTTGTTGTGCACTGAAGAAGGCTTGCACATTCCGAGCAACATGTGGACGGGCATTGTCTTGCTGAAATACAGCTCCGGGAAGGCGTTGCAAGAGGGATAGGACCTCGGGTTCCACAACTTCCCTGAGGTAGCGCCCCCTGTTCAGGGTCCCCACAATTTGGAGTAGGCGGGATCGCCCATGATATCCAATAGCGCCCCAGACCATAACGCCAGGTGTTCGTCCAGTATGATGCTGAATAAGACACTCTGGGAGAAGGCGTTCACCTCTGTAGCGTCTGACGAGTACGCGTCCATCGTTATAGTCCAGATTGTAGCGGGACTCATCTAAGACGACTTGTTGCCAATCGGCACGCCATTGGCTGTATTGGTGAGCCCATTGTAGCCCGAGGCGTCGGTGGTTCAGCTTCATGGGAATCCTGCGCAGGAAAATCGTTGCACGTAACCCATTGCGCAGCAGACGTCGACGCACGAGAGGACGCTGTACGGTCCGTCACCGCCATGCGGATGAGGTGTCTGTCGTCCCGTGGTGACGTCATATAGCGTGGCCCACTGCCGGGGTTTCGACTTGTCCGGTTCTCCATGGTCCATCTCTTCCACACACGCATCACTGTTGTGGCATTACGCCCCGTGCGAGTGGCGATTTCACGATACGAAAATCCACCCTCACGGAGACCGATCATGCGGCCCCGTTCGTACTCCGTTAGTTGCTCGTATGGCACTCTGCGTTTTTGGCGAGGCATATTGACTTCTAATCAATCATTTACAGGAGTCAAACGACGATACACACATTTGAACTCACCTTTACAGTGCTTTTTATACACGGCTCACTTGGAAGTTTAGAGGGTGTTTCTCGGCCCATACATGCGTGATCGCTTTGTAATTCTAATCATTTGCATATCCTAACCTGTTTTGCATTTCCTGCAAGTTTCGTTTAATTTGCATGATTCCTTCATGGTGTTGCAATTTTCACTAACAGTAGAGTACTCGTATAAAGCAGAGTTGGCACCTGTCTGTCTGTTCTGTACACAAATCTACACCGTTTGACCAATCTACACCAAACCGGTGGGGGCAGGTCGTGCACTTAATCTTTGGACCCCTGCGGTAAACGAAGTTTACATATTAACCCTCGTTCTATTTATCTTGGGTGTGCAGAGGGGTGTAACGTCCCGTCATCCTGGACAGAGCACTTGCTAGGGGGCGCTCTCTCCCGGTCTGGCTATGCAGATGAAGTCAGAGTCAACATCTACAGGAGTTGCCCCTCAGGATGACCTTGGAGTTTTTTAGAATCTTAGAGTACAATGCAATCTCAGATGGGTGCGGTTGCTCTGAAAATCGCTAAGTATCATATCGTTTATGTATACCGTCTGTAAATTCTTAAACTGCTGCTTTATTATTGGAATGTAAATTTTTATGATAATATACGATTATTTTTATAGAAAGCGGTCTTTTTTTTATCGTCGATATGGTACAGGGGGCTAAAGACAATTCGAAATCCTCATAGGAGTAACATTACGTATTGATACGATCATTGCCAGACCAATTCACACTAAATTTGGTACATTCATCCTGTGGAATTCTGAGGGACACATAGGCTATATATTAACCCCGTTCGATTTGTCCTGGGTCTGCAGGGGGCCAAAAAACAATTCGAAATATCCACAGGAATAATATTGAGCAACATTATGATGAATTAGGTACTTTTCCGTTAGCCGGGCGCAAATGTCGCCAATTGTGAACCAAACGCGAGCCAAGTCGCCAAGCGAAGCGAATGACAAAACAGTCAACGGAATAAAAGTCGAAAACGTTCAACTATAAACAAATATTAAGTAAGCAAAACAATTTCAACTATAAACAAATATTAATAAATAATAATAATAAAAATAATAAATAATAAATAATAAATAAATAATAAATAATAACTATAAACAAATATTAATAAATAGCATAAACAAATATTACTAAATAATAATAAATAATAAATAATAAATAATAAATAATAATAAATAATAAATAATAAATAATAAATAATAAATAATAAATAATAATAAATAATAAATAATAAATAATAATAAATAATAAATACTAAATAATAACTATGAACAAATATTAATAAATAGTAATGAATTCAGAGAATAGAACACATGGCCCCAAACGAACATTCCCCTTATGGTTGTAAGAAATTTGGCGGAATTCTACATTATTTGGCGATTTTTCGCTTGCGCCCGGCTAACGGAAAAGTACCATGAATTATAAACAATTCAACCCGAGCAACGCCGGGTAATTCAGCTAGTAGATATATATATAAACATTTAAAAATTAACTCAGATGCTATGTGCAGGTCTGTGGCAACACTTAAAAACATCTCTAGAATTTGTGTTCTTATTGTGGCAACACTAAGAATGTTCTTATGGTTATAAGTGTTCGCGTTAAGAATTCTGAATAGCAGTGTGCCGCGCATCTTTTCTCCGTACGCATGTCGAACTATTTGCTCTGTATTTATTTACCAGTTTTTAGTTGTTATGTTTGAATAAAATTAAGTTTCCTTGTTCCTGAGATGCTTATGGCACAGTTGATAACACGCAGAAATAACATAGAATAATTAAATGCTGCTAGCCAGCATTTTTAGTTGGGATTCTTCTGGAAGCCAGAACCGGAACTACCAAACCCAAGGTGACATCCCAAAGGTGGTGACCCATTTGTTCAACTGTCTGCTGCGCTCATGAAAATCCAGTAGAACTTATTTTTTTTGCAAGAACCGTCTAAAGGCGGATTGGATCGTGGCTGCAAAGGTAAGCGTTTTTGATTCCTATCATTGCTGCTTTTCAATATGTCATCTGCTGACGAAGCTGAAAAAGAAATAACCAGGGTATCCCCTAAAATTCCTCCGTTTTGGCGAGATAGACCGGACCTATGGTTCAAACAACTGGATGGTCAATTTAAAATAGCCGATATAAGCGTTGATTCAACAAAGTTCAATTAAGTTGTTACTACTCTTGATCAAACGGAATTGTGCGTATCTGACATTTTAGAAAATCCACCAGCACAAGGATCGTACTCTGCTTTGAAAACTAGGTTGTTAGCTCAATATGGCGATTCAGGCGAAGTGCGCCTTAAAACTTTGTTCAAAGGTTTGGAGTTAGGCGATAAGCGTCCTTCGAGATTGCTGTTGAAAATGCGAGATTTATCTGGTAATCGTGTCAATGATGATATTTTAAAATCCCTCTGGTTGCAGCAACTTCCAGTTTCCATACAACAAATTCTCGCGCTCAATAGTGACAATTTATCTAAGCTTGCTGAAATGGCCGATGGCATTCATAGTGTCACTCGTAGTACTTGTGAAGTTAGTTCAGTCGGGAAACCGGATATCGAAGGTAAACTTACCGAAATCTGTAGACGCTTAAGTAGACTTGAAGCAAGTCCAAGATATCAACGTTCGCGCTCGACAACCAGATCGCGTTCAAGAGACCCTAGTCAAAAACGTAAATCAACGTTTTGCTGGTACCATAGAAAATTTTCAGACAAGGCCCTTAAGTGCGTTCAATCTTGCACATACATACATGCCAAAATCCTCTTCGGAAAGAGGAAACATAGCCTTCCATCCATTGCTCATTTAAAAGCGCCATTTTGAAAGTAAACAAAACTCTGAGTTAGCAGACGATAAGCTATACTTTAACTATTTAACTGCTGTGAAAATAAAATTCTTTCGTAGGGCATACAATTTTTTTACAGCTCATCAAAATCGTTAGTCGTTTGTTAAACGCTCGTGATTACTCTTCTCAAGTTGCATGGAAAATGAATCCCAAACGTGTTGTTGCTATATGGTTGGTTTACCGTCGTCTCAGGCGTTATAATCGAACTTACTGGGTTCATCGAATTAACCAGGAAAGGGGATGAGCAGGAACATACTACACACCTGTACAAGAACTTCGAGATGATAAAAACAAGTTCTTCAACTATTATACCATAGCACTGGTCTCATTTGTACCAATGAAATAAGGATTTCGTTACCAATATTTTCTGCCATAATCAAAACAAAAATAACGCTACCATATTACAAACTGAACTACCGAATAACAAACTGAACTACAATAACTACCATATAACAGACTGAACTACCGTATAACAAACTGAAAATACTTATTGAATACACAAGTAATTATTGACAAATAAAATGGAGCACAGGAAGTCAACTGAAGATAGGTTATCGTACGAATATAATCGTGGAGTGTGCAAACGTTCCATATGTCACGTACGCCACTGAATTCACTAAAACGACGGGCCGCGGTGGCCCGGTTGGAAGAGTAACGAACTAGCAACCGAAGGGTTGCGAGTTCGAATCCAGCCAAAACACCGTCGTGTACAAAGGGGGCTGGTGCACGTTAAATCTGTCGTGGCCTCAAATGTCCTCACGTTGGCGTGGTGTGGAAGTTTGGAGAGTGGGGTGCCAGCTCAGGTGTTGCCTCGTCATCTGACCGTGGTTCAAAATTACGTGGTGTTGTCCTCGGATCTTTCCCTTTGGGATTGATCCCGGACCGTCACCAATAGCCCATTGTGTTGCTCCAGTGTGACGTTAATTGAAATACCCTATACCCTCACTAAAACGACACGGCGACCGTCTGTTGTAGTGGCAGTGGACCGTAGCAAAACTGATCGTGCCGTGCAGTGTGGGGATCGAAACTTGTGCAAGCTCCCATGCTCTTCTTCGTTCCACTAAAAGTATTTGATCGCACGATATTTTTCCGTACGCTCGAAATCGATGTGTGTGCAACTAGCCTTACTATTTCAACCGTGCCACCGCGGCCCCCTTTAGCTCATTGGAAATTCCCACTTAGTAACGACGGCTCCAGAATAGAATAGCGTAAGGACTCCATATGACTCCATGTCACATTGTATATCAGTATATACTGCCGCCCGAGAAACTTTTCAGCTTATCAATGTACGGCACTTCTGATGTAATTCTACAATTTTAGTCCTACAGATTTGATATTGGGATAATTTTTTCCATTTTTTAAAGTGCATGACACATGCTAAATTTCATTCCGACCGAACACTGGCCTTAGGGCGTTTTGATTTTTTTGGACAGATTGTATACATGAGTGTTATAAGTATAGTAAAATTTAATTGCTTTTCCTGAGAACTACTGAGGAGTTTAGCAGATATATCAAAATCCATCGTTGGAATGAATTGAAATAATCTAAAATGTTATACATTTATATTCAAGCTGTTGCATTTAATTTAATTTTTGTATTACATTTTGAATACAACCTCTACTTTACATTTCATCAACATTCATTTGACAACAATCTTAAATTTTTTTCAGAAATTAGAATTCAAAGCGGAATGAGCAAATTTATAGTAATGGGGGAAATTCAAACGTTAAAAAAGTTACGAGCGTTTGCTATCTTAATATTAAATTTTCCCCTAAGCGATAGCTCATCCCTTTGCTCTAGAGCGAAGTTAAGTAACTACCTCCCCTACGCTAAAAAAAGTTTATCAATGCATTCATGCTTAGTTACAGTGCTGCCATCTAGTAGTATAACTACTAAGCTTTTAGTTTAGAATCGTTGCCGATAGATGGCAGCACAAAACAAGTTAGAATATAGTCAGAAATTAATAAATATCGGACTAAATTTTTCATTTGGCTGCAAAGAGGAAATATTTCATGAATCAAAATTAAGTAGTCTGACAGTTTACATTCGTGATTTAATGCCAGTAATTTCTGGATTCACATTAGATTGGTGTTGGTTTCTAGAAACTGAAGCTGTATACACTGTGATACGAATTTCCCTGGCCAGACTTATATTATATAAGTTCATTCATCAAAATAAATTTCTTCACACCAAGAATGTAGCATATCTGCAACTGTTGCACATAGGAGGCAGAAGGCATTGTTTAGTTCTTGCTAATCGATCTTTTTGACGTGAATAAGTCCAAAATCTGAACAGTACTGGGAGCATGCATCAAAAGCCGACCGTTACAAAAAAGGTTACAACTGTTTCGTCTTATGGTTTCAGAAATAGAAGAAACACCCAAAAGATAAATATAGCGTTATGTAGACGAAGGATATCCGTACCTGTTATGACTTCGCGCCGAGTGCGCAGGCGCACGAAGCGCGGGAGGGGATAAGCAATGTCGACATTCTACGGCGCTGGGCGAGGTTTGGGCCAGTGTAACTTTAGATTGCCTGGAGTGAGGACAAAGTATGTGATGTCATTCGAAAGCTACCGAACTACGCTACAATTAATATTGAACAACAATTTAAACCAAACTGCACTTTAATCGATTAATTGTTGAATATTCACAACAAACAATCTTTCAAACTTCCTATGTCTGCTTCATTCATTGCGCAATCCAAAATTAGGCCCGAGTATCCACCTCAAAACTACTATTTATGTCCTCCTCGACAAAACCCTATCAATTTTTTTAACTTCATCATTCGCAACACGAATTTCGCACTTGATGGATCATTACCGAGATGATCGACAAGCATATAACGGATGGGACTTCCAAGGAAAACGCAATAACTGCTCAAAGATTGTACCGTGAACGCTTCCCCGATAGGTGAGTGCTGAAGCTTCAAACATTTCTTTGTTTTCTCAGCACGTTGTGTCACACCGGGACATTTCATGACAACAGGTATGATGAGGGTGGGCAGAGAAGTTCAAGCACTCCAGAAATGTGTATTCAATAACTTTTAATAGCCTGGATTCCTGTCACCCTCGCATAAATGTCATTCATTTCTGAAGTGAATGAGTCTCTCGGCTAAAATGTACCATTCCTGTTGTCATGAAGTGTTCCTGTTCCACACAACTGGAGATGTAAACTCTCGGATGTTTACGTTTCGGCCCCGTCTGGGGTGGGGTTCACAGTAAAATCTTTGAGCAGATCTTCCGTTTCCATTGGCAACCGCATACGTTAGATGCTTGTCACCCATCTCGGAATTCGTGTCATGCTTCATCAAGTGTGAAATCGGTGTTGCGAATGCCGAATTACAAAAAAGAAGGTAGGTATTTAATTAACATCGCACTGGAGCAACACAACGGGCTATTGGCGACGGTCCGGGATCAAACCCAAAGGGAAAGATACTAGGACAACACCACGTAATTTTGAACCATGGTCAGATGACGAGATCAAACCTGGGCAGGCACCCCACTCTCCAAAATTCTACACCACGTCTATGTAAGGACATTTGAGGCCATGACAGATTTACCGTACACTAGCTCCCTTTGTGTGTGTTTGGTTGGATTCGAACTCGCAACCTTCCGGCTGTTAATCCGTTACTCTTCCAAACGGGCTACCACAGCCCACAAAAAAGGATTTTCATACATGAAAAAATGTCCATTTTAGCACCTACACTCCACAGTTGCGGACATACGTTGACAAAAATTATCAATGTATTCCACCCAAACACACCCTTGAAAGTGAATGATTTCTAAACCCTATAAAACCTAAATTTATTTCTAAAGCCAAAGCGCTGTGCAGTGAATGCCAAGCTCAAGGATAGATTTTTGTTTTTGTCTGGTGTGCTAGGGGTTGTTGGTTTAATTCTCCTGGTGGGTATATCTTTGCGTCCGAAACTGTCCTGTTTTAGCCAGCATCTGATGCGAAAAGTTGTTCCAAACCGACTCCAGTTCTGGTCAAGGGACAATGTATTTTTCCTACTTGCATCATCATTCCCTTGGGCAGTTTTGTCTTAACCAGATCTGGATGGACAAGATATCTCGTCATTAGCAAAATCAAACCCGAAGGGAAAGATCGAGGACAACACGTAATTTTGAACCATGGTCAGATGACGAGGTCACACCTGGGCAGGCACCCCACTCTCCAAACTTCCACACCACTCCAACGTGAGGATATTTGAGACCACGACAGATTTAACGTCCGGATCTTGGAAGAGATATCTCATAGAAACCACTTGGAGGGTTAAAGATGCTTATCGATGTTATATTCATTATAAGTTGTTTTAAATGAGATGAAATGCGAGTAATCTGTCATAATATATGTGAACTATTTAGGTACTTTAGCGCAGATGCTAAGCTCGGGTCTACGAGTTATTATTTAATTTGCTTGTTCGACTTGATCACTTGAGGATTGAGACCCTCCAAGTGGTTTCGACGAGATATCTCGTCCATCAAGATCTGCTCAGTTTTGCTAACAACGAGATATCTCGTCATCAAGGTATTGAGCGACTTTTTGGATGATGACGAGATCAAGACCTGGTCAGTTTTGTAATGACGAGATATCTAGTCCATCGACATCTGGTCAGTTTTGCTAACAACGAGATATCTCGGCATCAAGATATTGACGACTTTTTGATGAAGACGAGATCAAGACCTAGTCAGTTTTGTAATGAAGAGATATCTAGTCCATCGACATCTGGTCAGTTTTGCTAATGAAGAGATATCTCGACAAGACAATTACCAAGAGGTTGGTTGGTTGGTTGATTTGGGTTTTATGGCGCAAGATCCAAAAGAGGATAAGCTGCGCCAAACACAAGATAGTAAAACTAGGAGATGGATTTAAAAAACTTCAAACTAATAACCAGACCAAATAGAAATGCAACCAACAAAACCAAGTGATGTACATAAAAATTATGAAAATAAAACCTCAATCATAAGAAATGTAAAAACATATTTTTTGTAAGAAAGAGAACTAAGATGGTGTATCCCCATCTTAGTTTATAAAACTTTATGAAATTCAATTTAAAATATTAGTTATATATGTAGAATGAAGAAATCTAAAAAGGAATGGAAATCATCAGGAGGGGAATTTAAATTTGATTTTAACTTTGAACACAATATTTGTGTTATATCAATTAGTCATTAAATTTTCAAAATAGGAATTATTCATTAAATAATAAAATCGTGATTTTTAGACATTTCTTTAACAAAATTGATTAACCAATTTTAGTTTCTTGTATTTATTTTAACATCCCCAGGGAATTACATTTATTTTAACATTTATTTTAACATCCCCATCCGAAACTGTAAATTAATTTTTTGCCGAGCCGTTAAAAAATAATGTATGTAATAATTTTGCTACAAAGCTTTTAAAACTATAATTCTTTTTCGGGAGTTGATAGGTCTAGCGATTTTCACTTAAATAAGTAGTCTGACGCAATGAAATATTTAATTCCTCTTTTATTTAACGATATTAGTGTGTTTTTTAAGTTGAATGTTTGCACTCTGTTTAATTGGATATTTTTCAATTAGAGAAAAAATTAAGTATTAAAACTGATCGTGAAATAAATAATTAAATTTGAACATTTCCTCGACTAGAATTCGATTTGCATCAAAATATATCAAGGTTTCGTCTCATATTTTTTCGAATATTACTTTCATAATTGATAGTACGTACAAAAATTATTTTATAAAGTAAAGTTTTTGCTTGAGTTCTTCAGTAGCACGTGACAGAAAATACCATGGGATAAGATTATTTGGGAAGATAAATAAAAGTCAGAAATTAAATTCACATTAGGAACTCGAAATTTTCCGCACTCTTTATCCAGAAAATGTTTGAACAAATCGCTTAAACATGACATTCAAGGTTAAATTATGTGTGTGTCATATAGATTTTAAATTCAATGTCTAAATTGGACGTATTGCTGTTGAAAAATCTTAATATTGTGAGAAATTCGATATTAAGACGGCCCATTTTGTATGTTAAATGCATATAAATTGATGGAAGACTATGCCCTATCGATCGGTATCTGAATTTGCTCTACCACGAACGATGTACGAGTGAGCCTGTGTTCTCTCAGAAACCTCCAGGTGAAGACACCCTACTCAGACTACTGCCATTCGAAATTAGTTAACTGTACCCGTAACCGTGAGAGCTTGTTTCTTGTTATCTAATTGTGAAGTCCATGTTTTGAAATCCCTTTGCAGAAATTAAAAAGAAATTATACATTTATATAGCGGGATGCAACGTATATCTAACAGATAGGTAGGTAGTTGAATGAACATCGCACTGGAGTAATATGGGCTATGGGCGACTGTCCGGGATCAATATCGATGGGAAAGATCCGAGGAGAGCACCTCGTAATTTTGAACCACGATCAGATGAAGAGTATATCTAACTGGAAACAGATTTTAAAAACAATCACAAATCTTTTGAACTATACGAAATAACTTCCAAATTAAGCAAGCTGCTTTAATTAGAATGAAAATTCTAACTTTTAAGAGGTAGGTATGGGTAGGTATTTTAATTAACGTCACACTGGAGCAACACGTCTAACTTTTAAGAAAATATGTGTATTGAGTTTCAATTTCTGCTATAGAGAAATACATCTCCATATTCAGTTTCGCATATTAATAAGGTCATTCTTTTTCTAACTTTTCCTACAGAAACGTTTTTCATCTACCTTATGAATACTTCAGTAATTTTTCAACGGTTTTTAAGATAGCATTGTTCTTCCATCCGAAAAAAAAATGGCGGCATATTTTAAAATTTTTTTCTTAATTTTTCGAAGTGTTCTTTTTTTTATCATTGCGGAACTCGGCCGCATAATAAGATTATTGGAAAAAACCGTGAAAGTTATGAAGAATTTTTTCTCTTTGGAGGAAAGATAATATTCCCCAGAATATTTCTTTTCAGCAATAAAAAATAATTTTTTCCACCTCCAAGAATGTTCTCAAGTATATTCACAATTGCGCGGAGAAAAATGACATGTCAGGTGGAAAACGATCGCTCGAACGGGCGATGGAATGTTCGAATCGTTTGCCGAAAATGTATCGATTGATTATTACTCCAAATTGAATTAAGGTCTTCCTTTTAGTTGAGATGTAAAACCAGATTTTAATAAAAATAAATTCAACACGGAATCGAGCATTTTCCGAGATTTTGGTTTCCGTAGATCATTTATAGATAGAAACATCACCCACATGTTTGAGTTCTACATGTGTTTGGCTATTTTGAAAAATAGAGGAAATGCTGATTTAGAAAAATGAAGCTCGTAGTTGAATTGAATTTAAGAAACTACATTTTCTACAACTCCTATTATAAATGACGTCTTGTAGCATGTAAGCTTCATATCTCTACTTAATTCAGTCTTACATTGTTATTTGTTGGCCAAGTTGTAGATGTAATGATGGCAAATCCAAAAAAAATCCGTGTTTTTTGTATCACCGAATCGTTACTGAAATTCAAGAAAGCTATGGCATTGTACAGATGGTTTTATTCTTGATTTACGCATATGTATATCATTCCATATTTAAAGTTTAGTTATGGCCATAGCGGAAGTATAAAAGTAGAGTGAGCAATGGTAACATGTTTATGTGCCCAGGATCATGTGACCAAAACTAGAAGTAACGTGACCCTTTGACTACTTTCATCTGCTGGATGGAAACGAATATTTATCATCTGATTGGTCCTCGGGATGGGAGGACACCCATCCAATGTGTCATCGTCTGATTGGTCTGCGTAACACAGTAGTAGACTTTGGCGATTTCACCACTTTTTGTTGCCACCGTATGGAAATGCTCATTCACACATCTACCCTATCATAAGATGTCGTATCGCCAAACGAGGAGATAAGATGCCAAATGGGCTAGTTCAAGTAATTTGTTTCACCGAGCAGTCACGTGACTACTAGTCGGTTATATTTTTTGAAGCTCCTCTGCATAGCAATGCTCGGTCTATTTATATTTCATGTCTGTGGTTATGACTGCATTGGAAAACGTCTAGTAGGGGCTATCCGAAATAGTTATTACCTTCTCACAGCACGAATTTCACTTTTCTACAATTAAAAGTAGACTGCTGACTTTATTTCAATCATTGCCACCTAAAGAATGTTAAATGTAGAAAAAATACCATTTATATTAAGTAATGCAAACTTATTCATGAAAATTCCCAATACTTAAAATTTTGAATTCTTACAAATTAACGAAACCGAACTTTAAGAAATTAAAATGATTTAACAGAGAGATTCTCAGTGTATACAAACGAATCACCGCAAGACGGGGATTTTACTTCCGGTCATCCAATACTTTTGCTCTGTAGACAATTGAGTTGATTCAAAACGTATCAGAGTGACGCCACTTCAGGTATACCTTCAACCTTCTAAATGAAATAGACGGATCATGTGAGCGGAGTCGTTGTAAGATCTCTGAGGGGTAAATCACAAATCGACTTAGCCAATTGGCTATGGAAGCGCAGGCTAGTGTTTTTGATTACGGTGGATAATCACTTGAACCAATCAATAATTTAGGATTGATGCTGTTACCCACAACCACATGACAGATCTTCAAACCAAGCAACTGGAAGATATAACATGAAGCTGAGGGCTCATGCTCCGTCTATTTAATTCTAAGGTCGATGAGGTATGCGTACAGGAAACACGTACTACATCATAAACACTAGTACCATTTATATTCAGCTTTAGATAAAAAAAGCCTTAAAGAATTTAATTTAGTGATTTCTTCAGGAAAATAAAGTTTGAATTTTGTACATGTGTTTAATTATCAATATTTGGTAAAGTATCTTTGTAAAAAAATTATCACTATCGACTTCAATAGAAAGTTAGGTAGGAAGGTAGTTGAATTTACCTCGCACTGGAACAACAAAACGGGCTATTGATGATAGTCCGGGATCAATCCTGTAGAAAAAGATCCGAGGAAAACACTTAGTAATTTTGAACCATGGTCAGATGATGAGGTCAATACCTGAGCTGGAAACCCACTCTCCAAACTTCCACACCTCGCCAGCGTGAGGACATTTGAGGCCCCAACAGATGCAATATGCACCAGCCTCCACGTACACGGTGGTCTTTGTTTGGATCGAGTCTTGAACTCACAAACCTTCGGATGATTATCCGTGACTTTTAGATCTGGGCTACCGTCACTCTTTCAATAGAAATGTAACAGAAAAAATAGATAAAAATGTTTTCTCTTTCTATTATTAGAGTTGTTTTTTGTGTATTTATTTACTACCAACAACTGATTAGCAACCGGATGGTTGCGAATTCAAAACATGCTCCAGACGAAGACTGTCGTATACATAGGGCTGGTACACGTTATATCTGTCGTGGCCTCAAATGTCCTCAAATTGACTTGGCGTGGAAGTTTGGAGAGTGGGGTGCTAGCTCAGGTGTTGACCTCGTCATCTGACCGTGGTTCGAAATTAAAAGGCGTTGTCTTCGATCTTTCCCTTGGGAATGATACCAGACAGTCAATAATGGCCCGTTGTGTAGCTACAGTGCGACGTTAATTACCTACCTACCTATCTAATATCGTTTTGACTTTTTCATAGCTTCTACAATTCAATTCGGATTCCAAGTTCTTTTTGTATTCAAATTCTTCTCGACTGTTATATTATTCCAAGGACAGCAAAGTATTTAAAATTCGCTTTTGTGAAACATACATTGAATTTCAAATCGAATCCTTATGGCACTTTTTTCAATTTTTTCTAATGACAAAATATATCCATCAAGATCTGACGAATTTTGCTAATGACGTGAAATCTGGTGATCAAAGTACTGCCAATTTTTTGATGATGATCAAGATTGAATCAGTGTTTTCTAATGACGAGATCAAGATATGATCAGTTTTTTCTAATAAAAAGATCAAGATATGATCAGTTTTTTCTAATAAAAAGATCAAGATATGATCAGTTTTTTCTAATAAAAAGATCAAGATATGATCAGTTTTTTCTAATAAAAAGATCAAGATATGATCAGTTTTTTCTAATAAAAAGATCAAGATATGATCAGTTTTTCCAAAGACGAAATATCTCGTCCATCAAGATCTGACAAATTTTGCTAATGCCGAGATATCTGGTGATCAAGGTACTGCCGATTTTTTGATGATGACGAGATCAAGATAGGATCAGTTTTTGTAATGACGAGATCAAGATATGATCAGTTTTTTGTAATGACGAGATATTTCGCCCCCCAAGATCTGACACATTTTGCTAATGACGAGATATCTCATCAATATATAGCCGACTGTTTGATGATAACGAGACCAAGATCTGGTCATTTTCCCCCTATTGAAGAGGTATCTCGTCCGCCAAGATCTGGTCAGTTTTGCTAATGACTAGATACCTCGTCGTGACAACCATCAGGAGAGTTAAAATCATGTGTGTATTTTTTTATCCAGAATAAAATTTTCTGTTCGTAGCTCACTCGAATGCGTCTATTAATCCATTATCCAGGAAAGTAACAGATACCTATGAAGGAAAGTATGTCCAAACACGGCCCACACCAGGACCAAGAAGAGTCTTCCATCCATACTCCAGCCGGAGAATTAAGAATTGAAAAGAATTTTCGCTCCTTTTCCCGCTCCTGGTAATAACTTTTCCCGGAATTAGTTCATAAAGCTGTTCTCCTACTCTCCCAAGATCCGGTAATAAAGAGAGAGCAAAAACGAAATAATTAAAGTTTCAATCAGAAGAGAAATGTTCATAAACCCCTTTGTGTAAGTGGCGCAGGCTTTCATAAGTCTGAGGGGTTATTTTCTAAGTTTTATATAAGTCCCCAGGCGTTTTATTGGACGTGACTGGAGCGACGGAATTAAAGGTGGACGTGACTTGAAAGTTTCACGTGGAGGAGGCTAAGGCCATAAATGAATTTTTGTGCCCGCCACGGTATAAGGATCCGTCATCTGCTGAAGTCTTGATGGGGAAGTTTCAGTTTGGAAATGGATCATTGGGTGGTATTTGAGGCTTCAAATGGCGTATGATCCCAATGGGGTGTGCCTTAATCTAAGAGTGTGTTTGAAGGATAGAATAAAGATTCTGAGTAATGGAGTTATGATATCTGAAACCTTGACCAAATACATTAGGGATTTCCAAACTACGGGATGTAGACACCTTGGAAAAGGATAAATAAAAAGAAATGTCCATAAACTTTGAGACGAGAAAGATTACTACTGTTAAGGAATTTAATGGGAACTTTAATATACGTAGTGCACAAAAATATACTATTCACATATTCTTCTAAGTCCAGATTCGATTTCTATTCGATCTTTCTGATCTTGGAGATGTATTTCTCTGTTCTGTCATTACAAGGTGTCCTTGTTTGCGTCTATGTATTCCATTACTTGACATTGTTTGCCTAGTGTTTGGCATTGCTTGACCAACCAACCAACCCTGAATATATCCAGTGGACGATGGAATAAAGGTTTCGAGTAATTTATTTGTAATTATGATATCTTAAATTTTGATCACATATATTAAGGATCTCCAAACTGAGGGCTGTGGACACCTTGGAAATGTCTAAATAAAAAGTAATGTATATTGACTGCAGGATGAGGACGATTACTACTGATATAATGAATTTAATGAGTACTTTAGTACTTGTAGTGTACAAAAATATACCACTCACATATTATTCTGTGACTAGGTTCAGATTGGATCATTGGGTGGTATTTGAGGCTTCAAATGACAGATGGTTCCAATGAGGTGTTTTAATCTAATACATTAGGAATCTCCAAACTACGTGCTGTAGACACCTTGGAAAAGAATAAAAAAAGTAATGTATATCAACTTTGAGATGAGAAAGATTACTACTGATAGTAAATTTAATGAGAACTTTAGAATGCGTAGTTTATACAAAATATACCACTCACATATTCTTCTATGACTAAGCTCAGATTGAATTTCTGTATATAACGTAAAGATATCATTCAATAGGGAATAACGTCCTCTACAAATTCAAATGCAAAAACAAATGCATAAGGGGACGTCTTCATACCAAATTTTGCACAAACAAAATTTCCAATGGAAACACCATATTTTGATGCCTTAATCAAATTCTGCATCGTTAAATTAGTATAAATATGAAATTTCATGACTTCACTATCTTTATATATCAGGAGATATTCAATGTTAAAATTGCAGTCAATTTCAGGGATTATCTCCACATTGAGATCAATATTCGTAGATCGAGATTAATTGTAGTTATACCTACCCAAATTTCAAATTTAAATACTATTTCAAACGTATTTGTCAGCGCGTGCAAACGATCCTAGAATTATCATATAATATTTATTGTGTAAGTGAAAAAGTTTCGAGAATTACATTATTATATTTATTATGCAAATGCAAACGATCCGATAATTATTAACCGAGGTTTGTCAGACGTTTTTTTTAAACTTTTGGTTGTCCTTAAATCGCCATAATGAGGAAAATTTAATGTAACGCAAAACTACTCATTGGAAAAGGTGAAATTTTGCATGGTTATATTAGAAGTCCTGAATCGATTCCCATCAGAATAGAGTAAGGTTCCAATTCATAATTTTTTCAAACATCAATTTAATAATTATTATTGCATACTAAAAACTGTTTTTAAAATAAAATATTAGATGGATTTTGTTTGAGTTGTTTTTAACAGTAACATGGCACAAAATGTCAGCGCTATAGAAATATTATTTAGGAAGATATCCATAAAAGTCTAAGAAACTGATTTAACATTAGTAGCTCCAATCTTTCTGTACTCATAACTTCGAAACGGTAAGACCTAATGACATGAAATTTGATATCTGAAGTCAAATATAATTATTATTAAATTAATGTTTCTATCAATTTTTATATAGCTTCGGTTGTGTCAAAATATGGGATTTGCATTGGAAATTATGAAGTTGGTGCTAAATTTAATATGAGGTCGGCCCCTTATGCAAATTTTACGCATTTGAATTTATAGAAGACATTAGTTGCTGTCAAACGCCATCTTTGAATTTTCTCTACTGTTGAAATTGCTCGAATGAAGAGGGGTGGTTCGTTTTTTTCCGCAACTGTATCTTGGATTTCTTTCTTCTGTGTCATTAAAAGCTTTCCTTGTGTGTATGTTCATTACTTGACATTGTTCGTCAAGTGTTTGGCACACTGCTTAGACAAACAACCCTGACTAGATCCAGTGGATGATGAAATAAAGATTCCGAGTAATTTATTTGTATTTATGATACCTGAAACCTTGATCAAATACCTCAGGGATCTACTAACTACGGGCTGCAGACATCGTGGCTAAATACAAATAAAAAGTAGGCAACATGACTTCGATAAGAATGACATAAAGTTCTACTGATAACGTGTGAAAGAGTGCAACGTTGTTTGTTTTCCAGAAAATACATCCTGAAGGGATGGAATTTTACTATTTTATCAACCGTTGCCAAAATAGTGTTCATAAAATAGAAGTTTAGTTGGTAAACTAACTTGCAAAATTACAATATATACACTTGAAATACTTATGAATTACTTGAACGTAATTAGAAAATGTTTCATTTGCTTCGATTAGAATGATACCTACTGAAGTAATATAAGTTAATTTTCGTAGTAGTGGCTAGGATTAATACAGTACCATAAGACTTAGTTCTACGTCCAAATAGAAAGTACTTTCATTGATGTAAAACTACAGTATATCAATAACAGGTTTTCTGTATTTTTATATAAAGAAAAGAGTGAAATGTCATATTACTTATATAAAATTTGTATACAGGTAAGAATCCTGGAGTCATTTCTGGCACAATGCATGCTATTTTACACACTACGAGTTCTACTCTCTTTCTTAGAGTACCATACAGAATCTTTCAAATGAATATACATTAGGCAGTTTACCATTAGTCTCATCACGCATGCACAGGTGGTGATGTTCCCAACCCTTAAGCTGCGACACTAAATGTTAAAGTGAAACCTAAGCAACTGATAAATTTTCTAATTACATTTAAGTAGTTCGCAAGTTCTTTCGAATTTATTGTGTAATACTAGTTTGGCAAAAGTTAGTATGAGTAAAACTTTTATTATTATTTGAAAAGGTTAGTACGAGAATAACAGTAATACTTCTATTACTAGTTTTGCAAAAGTAAGTATAACAGTAAAACTTCTATTACTAGTTTGGCAAAGGCTAGTGTAACAGTAAAACTTCTATTACTAATATGACAAAGGTTAGTATAACACAGTAAAACTTCTATTACTAGGTTGGCAAAGGTTAGTGTTACAGTAAAACTTATAATAACCTCGTATAAATATCGTTACGACGTGATTCATCATCTGACCGTGGTTCAAAATTACTTGGTATTGTCATTGGATCTTTCCCTTCGAGTTTGATCCTGGACAGTTGCCAATAGCCCGTTGTGTTGCTCCAGTGCGACGACCTAAATACCATACCGTTGTAGCGTGTCATTTGACGGTTTTCGGGTCTCGCCGTAACGCCAAATGGCTCTCTTGGTTCGGTTTTCTTTTTACGTATCAATTACTTTTCATGGGACAGTCAAGAATATGGTGATGAATATTTTCATCGCCTCAAACATTTAGGATATGGCGTCTTTGACTTCCAGATGGGTTTTGCAGCAGACACAAGTAACACAAACTTTCAAGAAAATCTTGAAACTATTTTAGAAGTATCAGTTTTTCCTTTGTTTCATTTATGCATCATAGTAAATTGTTTTTTCAATCTTCAGTTTTCAGTTAATTTCAGTTATTTATTTTTAAATTTGTACTTCACTATGGATTCTTACAACCTTTTGAATCATTCTATTGGTCCTTTCTTTAGAATAGAATCCTTTGGAAAGACTAAGTTGCACATTTTCTTAGAATAGAATCCTTTGGTAAGATTCTATCGTTTCTTCCTTTAGGATATAATCCATTGGAAAGATTCTGTTACTCCTTTTCTTCGAATACAATCCTTTGGAAATTTCTTTAGAAAAGAATCCTTTAGAAAGATTCAATCGGTCTATTCTTTAAAATAGAATATGTTTGAAAGATTCTATTGTCCATTTCCTTATAATAGAATCCTTTGGAAATATTATATTGCTAATTTCCTTAGAATATAATCAGTTAGAAAGATTCTATTGTTCCATTTCTTAGGAAAGAATCTTTTGGAAAGATTCCATTGCTTATTTCCTTGGAGTAGAATCCGTTGGAAATTTCTTTAGAAAATAATCCTTTGGAAATTTATTTTGAAAAGAATCCTTCAGAAAGATTCAATCGGTCTATTCCTTAAAATAGAATATGTTTGAAAGATTCTATTGTCCATTTCCTTATAATAGAATCCTTTGAAAATATTATATTGCTAATTTCCTTAGAATATAATCAGTTAGAAAGATTCTATTGTTCCCTTTCTTAGGAAAGAATCTTTTGGAAAGATTCCATTGCTTATTTCCTTGGAGTAGAATCCGTTGGAAATTTCTTTAGAAAATAATCCTTTGGAAATTTATTTTGAAAAGAATCCTTTAGAAAGATTCTATCGGTCTATTCTTTAAAATAGAATATGTTGGAAAGAGCCCATTGCTCATTTCCTATGCATAGAATCCGTTGGAAAGATTATATATTGTTCTTTTTCTTAGGAAAAATTCTTCCCTTAGAATAGAATCCTGTGGAAGAATTCTATTGGTCAAGAAGGCAAAAGCTGGTTATAAGTCATGCAGGGGAAACTGCAGGTTGCTTGGAAGAATTATGTGTGTGAACCCCTCAAAAGCTAACTTGTGGACATGACTGTATCTAAATTAAAAAGACGTCTATACTTTCCCACCTGCTAACCAAAGCTACCTAACAATCCAACAGCACCCATCTCTTCCAAACGAGAAACTACTCGAACACACTCCTTTAATTCTTCCAAGCACCCCCACACTAAAAAGACCCTCCATAAAACCCGTTGTCAGGCGAGACAGCAACCGAAACGGAGGACTTTCAAAAGCCGAACACCCGGCCACTCGAGGAGGAAACGCGAGAAGGCTCTTCACTTCACTTCGAACAGCGGAAAAGAGCAGACGATATCGACAGGGGGAGAAGTGGTCATTAAAGTAACCGACCGGATCGCGGAGGGTCGGTCTAAAGTGCAGAGAACATCGATAGGCTTTCCGTTCGGGAAGATCGTTTGGCAGGGGTGGAGCTGGGGGTGACCCGGACCATTGAATCGTCTGCTGAAGAGAGTGAAAATTGAGGACGTTCGAGGGTTAAGAAATGTGGATTCTCAGAGGGGAAAGGGATGGCTTTAATGATTCTTTTATTCCTGAGCTCTTAAAGGCCTAGAACAATTGGAGTGTAGAGAGGTATTCTATTCAGGAATCGTTTGGGGGAAGGCTTATCGACGATCGTTTGCCTGATGTTGAAGGAAGTGAGGACTGATTTTAGTTTACTTCTAAACATTAAACTTTGACACTTTAAAGACAAAAGTCTAGTTTGATCTGCTGAAAGTACTGAAGTTGACTTCCTATTGTGACAAGAGAAGTGTCCATTAAGGACACAGTTGAAAAGGTTTCTCTAACTTATAGATGAACAGTACCGTAATTTAATATATGCTGAGTAGGCTGCAGTTTAAAGGAGCAAATTTACGGCATTAAAATTTTAGAATTTTTTAGAAAAAATACGCATTAAATATCAGAGCGAACTGGAACACATTAGACTGATATTTTAAATGCAAAAGGAAGTCTAAGTTCTTGTTCGATCTGCTGAAAGTACTGAAGTTGACTTCCTATTGTGACAAGAGAAGTGTCCATTAAGGACACAGTTGAAAAGGTTTCTCTAACTTATAGATGAACAGTACCGTAATTTAATATATGCTGAGTAGGCTGCAGTTTAAAGGAGCAAATTTACGGCATTAAAATTTTAGAATTTTTTAGAAAAAATACGCATTAAATATCAGAGCGAACTGGAACACATTAGACTGATATTTTAAATGCAAAAGGTAGTCTAAGTTCTTGTTCGATCTGATGAAAGTACTGAAGTCTGCTTTCTATTGTGACTATAGCAGTACATAATAAGGACACAGTTGAAAAGATTACTTTGAACCTGTACATAAACAATGCTGTAATTCTACAATAAATAGGCTGATTATGCTGCAGTCTAAAGCGGCAAATTTACCGTGATAAAATTTGAGAATTTTGCAGAGAAAAATATTCACTTTGTGCATTAATGGAAACCGGAGAGACTTGAACATAATGGAGGCTTGACCCGTTCCTAAATATTCATATTTAACCCTCCAAGTGGAAAGACGAGATATCTCGTCCATCAAGATTTTCCCGATGATGGCGAGATCAAGATCTGGTCAATTTTGCTAATGACAAGATATCTCGTCTAACCAACTACCAGGAGGCTCCAAAAGTGTTTCAGTAGCCCGTTGTGTTGCTCCAGTGCCGACGTTAATTAAATACCTACCTACCAAAAGTATTCCAGTGCTTTACAACTTCAAATCTAATAGAGTAGGTAGGCAATCATTCTAATTTCATGTATCCAATCTAAAAATATGTGGAAATATTAAATTTGAAGATGTTTTTGAACTAAAAAGATAAGGATTTTACACATTTTGTAAAATTACCTCAAGAAAAATAGTTGATATGGCGGTATAAGTAATGTCAAACTATTAAGATTTGATTCAGACATTCTGCAATTTTTCAACTGATTTCTAGTGCAAACATAAACAATCTACCAGAGGGAGCGAAAATATATACTTCTGGGGTTAAGAACTGTTTGTTATGTAAAGTATCCTAGGTGTATTTATCTCTTCTGTGTCCTTAAAACTTTCCTTGTGTGTATGTTCGTTCATTTGTGGCGCAGCTTGACCAAATAGCCCTTGCACCACAAACCAACAAACATCTAACCTTTTTTCCAGTAGAGAGCAGTACCGTGGTAACCAGGTTGGAAGAGTAGCGGATTAGCAACCGGAGGTTTGCGAGTTGAAAACTCAATCCAACCAAAGATCGCCATGTCGGTGGCAGCTGGTGCATATTAAATCTGTCGTGGCCCCAAATGTACTCACGCTGGCGATGTGTGGAATTTTGGAGACTGGCGTACGATCTCGTTATCTGACTGTGGTTCATAATTACGAGGTGTTGTCCTTGGATCTTTCTCTTCGAGGTTGATCCCGGACCGTTTCTAATGGCTCGTTGTATTGCCCCAGTGCGACGTAAATGAACTACCTACCTACCTCTTGCATTTAACATATTTGTGCTTCGTGCTTATTTTTTCACTTATTTAATCAATAGTTCATCAAGCATGCTTAAACTAAGCGGCATGGTTGGCAAATGAATCCCACAGAGCGATTGGTTTTATTTTGTTTATATCCGTTTGTATCCATTCGCCAGCACACAAATAATGCCAATTTCTGTTCTATGGGCTTTTGTGAAATATATGATACGGTAAGCGCACGTAATATCACGTGTTTCTTGCATATTTGTGACAAATTCGTTGGTGTTGATAATCTCCACGTCTAGCACCAGCTAGACCAAATCCATAAGTCCATTCAACCGCACAAAATCATACAGGTCGTCTCGGAACAACTCCAGGCACTCGAGAATGAGTGTTGGGGAGGCCTGGTCAGATTGGCATTTAAGGCAAACAGGTTGAATCTTGCAGCCACAGTAAAATGTGAGACTCATCAGATGGCCACTGAAAAAGCGGGAGAGCGCTGTCTGAATATGTCTGTCGCAATTGAGAGCAAGAGATCTTCCGGGGTGATCCCCAAGATACCAAGAGTGTACCGGGGGAACGATCCATACCTTCTTATCAATATTTTTTCAAATAGAGTAAAGCTCAAGAAACGCCAATGGGTGGGTATCGGACAATGGTTCATCTACACCCTCCTTCGCAAAATCATCCGCTACTTCGTTTCCCCTGAGGTCCACGTGCGAAGGGATCCACTGTAGGTGCACCTCACAGAAGGATGAGACATACTTAAAGTTGTTAAGGATCGCTATGCCAGTACTATATCTCCAACACTGCATCAATTAGATAGATGTTAGATGGAGCTGCGACTGTCGGACAAAATCCAGACTTCCTTTGGGTTCGGAACAGACATTATATAATTAAGCTCTTCATCAATGGCAATGAGCTCACTTCTGAAAACTGAAGTCTGGATTTATTTTCTTGATTTTTACAGTACCCCTGTTTGGAGCTTTAATAGAAATTAATTCCGCTACCGGATCGAGACTGTTCGTCTCTACTACCATCTGTATAAGTAAGAGTAGCTTCGCTGGGAATACTATTAATAATTTCCAAGGCAAACTGCCGGAGACAAGTCGGAATATGGGATTTCTTTGAGACCTGCGACCGAAGCTCAGTATGAAAACAAACCCCGGGAAAGCCCTCAGAGGAGTGACAAATTCGTGTTAGATGTTACATACTAGATACCGTTTTTCAAATTGGCATTTCGAAATTCCTTTTACTTTTAAGGAAACCTAGAAACTTTTTAATGCTGTACGAGTTATCTTTTAGTTAATGTCGCATTTTGGCACATTCTAAAACGCCCTTTTCCTTATTTTCGGCAAGCTTTTAAGATAATCAAGTGTTCCATATTACGTACCATTCCTTATAGATATGTTGTGACGCTCCATAGATGAAGTTAAGCAAATTTAAAATAAGCTGCAATATAGGCGAATAAAAACTTAGAGATCGATTTTGCATTATTTATATCAGCTCGTTGCCAATTCGCCGGTACACAAATCATTCTGATCTCTATGCCACGAACGTTAGCAAAGTCTATTTATTGGGTTGATGCAAAAGTTCGTCCCGTTTTTGGCGATAGATGGCATTGCATCGCAAAACCGAAGTGTTATCTACTTCACACGTGTGAAGGTTTGACGTTGTTTGAAAGAAGGAATTTCAACGAGTAGTTGGGAAAAAAATTGTGTTATTTGGTTGTGTTTTTTAAATTTTGTTAAGCATTGAAAATGGCAGAAAATAAAGAGAATTTTCGACATAGTATGCTTTTATTTCCGAAAAGGAAAGAATGCTTCGCAGACGCAAAAGATATGTGTCGTGTATGGTGAGGGTACCGTTGACTATTACACGTGCCGTAAGTGGTTCAGAAAGTTTCGTCACCTGGATCAGTTCTTTAGCCAGAAACCTCAGAACTTCTATGAGCGTGGGATTATAGAACTACCGGAGTTGATGATATGATATGATGATATGATATATATGATATGATGATTATGATGTATGATATATGATATGATGTAGAGAAAAGTCATCAAACAGAACGGTACATACTATATTGATTAACATGTAATTTTTAGTAAATTAAATTTTTCTTCCCTTTTTGTCAAAAAAATCGGGACTAACTTTTGCATCAACCCAATTGATATCTACAGATCCGAAATTGTGTAAAATGCATCGTTCGGATACAGTCAACCCATCAACAAATAAAACAGAACCCCAGAACTGCAGAATTCATTGTTCCATATGATCAAAAATCGGGTAAACACCTCCTTTGACCAAAGCCCACCATCTTTGCTATTGGTCAACCGCCACAAGAGGGAAATACTTTCGTTTTGGTAATGCTTTTCCAATAATGTCTTTACCCCAACCTACAATTCCCCACTCCAAAACTCTGCAGAGGTATCGATGCAACAACGAAAAAGGATCCGCTTTTTTTTCTATTCTATAATCTCCGCCATCTTGTTTTTTTTTATTGGCGTTGTTCTGTTTCTTGTAACATTCCTCAGTCAGAATTCCCCAACACTCTGAAGCATTGATTCCGAGAGTGGAATTTTATGAATAGTCATTTTTCTTCTGCCGTTGTTGGTTGCTTTTTCCGCACTTGCACTTAATAATATGTGAAGAATTTTTAATAAAAACGTTCTGGAGCGTTGGCAACAGCGTTTTTGTTTTCTGCTGTTGTCCTCGGTCTTTTGTTTTTGTTGGAGAGTGCGTGGGACAAAAGGTGTTGAGGAATTTCAGTTTGGGGTGAGGTTTCTGCTTGCATCTGAATAATTCTTTTTTGAGTTTCACGCCTGGGACGGGATTTGGGTGAGGTTTGTGCTACGACTCGATGGAAAGCACTTTTTTAAGTTGATGACAGGGTTTTAACTAAGGGAGGGCGATAAGAGCTCCAATGCCTAAAGGGGTGACATTACAATAATATTTATTTCATTGGTATTGGAAGTCAGAAGAAAACTGACCAGATCTTGATTTTTTCATAAAAAATCGGCAATGTCTTGATGATGATTCATTCCTCTTGGAGTATTAGGGCAGTTTTGTTCAACGAGATATCTCGTCCATAGCAAAATTGATCATATTTTGGACGATATACCTCGTCAAAACACTTAGAGGATTAAAAATTAACCTCTGAATCAAGTACAGATAACCAAACAAACCGATTCATATGAGGCGTGTTATTCAAATCTCCCCTCTCAGACTTGGAATTTATGCAATTACAAATACTGTTATTCAAAATAAAGCTACTCAGTATTGGAGATAATTTTAATTGGATATCTTCTTACAATGGTGGTATATATATAAATGTACATTTAGGCATTGCATTATCTGAATATATGACTTTAATTTAACACTTCTGGTGGTTGTCTCGTCAAGGTGTCTCATCATTAGCAAAACTAACCACATTTTGATGGACGAGATATCTCGTCACTGGAGGAAAACTGACCCGATCTAGATCTCACCATAATAAAAAAATCGGCAATGCCTTGATGACGAGATATCTCGTCATTAGCGAAATTGGTCGGAACTTGATGGATAAGATATCTCGCATCTTTGGATACAATGTTTAAAAGCCAATCCTTCTGGAATCTTATTATATCTCATCGAGATCAATTGGCGGGTTAATTGGAGTCATTATCAAAGCTGTCTTTTTCTAGTTCTAATGCGTACCTAGTAAAATTTCAATCAAAATATTTATCTTGGGAACAGTAATTTTATGAAATATCTTGGGAACTTTCTTTATCTTGGAAACAGTAAATATAAAACTAGCATATTTTACACACTTATTATTTTAACACTATACCTTGTTATCATTATGAATAGCACATTTTGGTTTGGACAGAGGGCGCCATCAGTCTCACTTACCCCAGGTTCTAAAAATCTAGTTTCTCCTCTGGTGGATAACTCGAAATTCTTTTTTTAATTAAAGAGTTTTTGTTTAGAGCCTGTGGATATGTGACAACATCCTTATGCAAATGCTAGCACGTACACATGCCGCTGTCTTCTGACACAGTTCTGCGTTACGGTTCTGCTTGACAGTTCCGTTGACAAGGTCCGTAGACAGTTCTGCTTTCTATAACTGTCAGAAGAAAGTTATGGAAAGAAATGAAAAATCAGTTCAAACGTGATTAGAATTTTGAATTGTTTAAATATAATGTTTTGGAAAAAAAATGTTTTTCGAGCAATACTGGTAAAACACTTTTATTGGAAAATTTGATTTTCGATCAATACTGGTAAAACAAACTGAACTGCGCACCGCAATCGTTTTAAGCTCAATGTTATTCCTATGGCTATTTCGAATTGTAGCCTACGTTTCCCACGGGGTTTCAAAGTATGTGTACAAAATTTGGTATGACTTGGTCAAACGGTGTAGATTTGTATAGAGAACAGACAGACTACTCCAACTCTGCTTTATGTATTATATAGACTAGCTAAATTTACCCGGCGTTGCTCAGGTTTAATTGGTTAAACGTCCATTGAAAGTGATCCAAAAAATCACTTTTCTGTCATAGGAAATGCAAATATAGAGAAAAAATAATCGAGCACAAAATAATTTTTAAAACTTAGATTTTTATAGCTTCTACAATTTACTTTAGGTCCATTTCACATATTATAGGTAAGACAAACCTACAAAAACTGATACTGAGATGACTATATACAAAAGTCGATTTGAGTTTAGGAGTGATTGTGAATGCCCTTTAAGTTCATTTTCTAAAAAAATGACACATCGTATTATTGCAGTCAGTCTTTTTCTTACAAACATTTCTTTATTTGTAGCACCTTGCAACAGGAATGCGAATTTCAGAATTCCACCCTCATTATAAAAATCTGACAAATCATACTGATACGATATCATGATCAAAGTTTCAAGCAATTACACTTTATGCTTGAAAATTCCATCCTGCATTTTACAGACGGGATACATAAACGATAGGATACTGAGCGATTTACTGCACAACCGCAACCACCCGATAGCACCATACTCTTAAGATTCTAAAAAAAACCCAAGGTCAACTTGAGAAGCGACTCCTGTAGGTGTTAACTCTGACGTCATCAGCACAGCCACACCGGGAGAGAGCGCCCCCCTAGCAAGTGCTGAAGGATGACGAGACGTTACACCCCTCTGCACACCCAAGACACGGGGGTTAATATGTAGCCTACGTTACCCGCAGGGTTCCAAAGAATAAATGTACCAAATATAGTGTAGATTGGTCAAACGGTGTAGATTTGTATAGAGAACTGAGGCCAACCATGATTTATATGTATAGATTAACCTGATGTGCTTCTTGAGCAGTTGAGAAGACGCATAAACAACATCGAGTAATTGATGATTGCAGCTAGCCAATAGGTATTTCAGAAAGCCAGAAATGAAGGCAAAAGACACGTTTCATGTAGCGTATGTGTTGTTTCATTGATATTTCATGTGTTCAAGGCAGATATCGTTTCTCTTAACACTCGGGTTCTCACCATATATCCGTTCCGCAACCTGTAGTTTTCCCTGTCTGACTCCAGTTTTGAATTTTCTTGAGCTTTAGAATAATCTTTCCTAGGACTTCACCCCAAAATCTTCGAGAAAACTGTGTTTAGAGATCAAAATCTCAGTTACCATCCTCTAATGAGCGCTACTCAGCGAATCCCCGTCACCAAGGTAGAACGGCCACCCTGCCGAGACAAACGATCTTCGGAAGTTCTTCGGAAGCCCAATCAGGTCACCCCTTGTTTACCCCATCCCCAAACACGAAAAGCCAATCGAGGCGAAAGAAACAATCCAGACGGTCCATCCATTACCTCCAACAAGCAATCCATGCGATTGGCTCTTCGACAACAATCCCTGCTGCAGAGGAACGGTTTCATAACATTTTGACGTGAAGTCGCCCCCAAAGTTCGGGCACGCACTAATAATCAATTTCGAACGTAAGGGTGGGGTGGTTCGAAAAGTCCGGGATGAAAATCGAGGGAGGGGTGGTGGTTGATGATAGAGGAATGTGCCCCGCAATCGAACAGTCCTCCCCCGTCTCCAGAAATTAATCTTTGGGCTAAAATTTCCGGACGGCCGCTTTTGAGGTGCATCGTCTGGGGTATGGCACGTGACGTTCGAACGGTCCTGGGTCACCGATTCCCGGAGATGTCCTTTAATTATCGCTTGCGTCCGGGGGTGGAGTGTCGAGTGGGTCACCCAAGAGAAATGGGGAAGGGGTTCAGGAGGGCGACGGTTTCTCTTTCTGCGTGTTCGTCGGGAGGGGTGGTTCTGGGGAATTTTGCAAACTATTTTGCAGGGTTGATTGGGCTTTCGGGGAAGTTTTGGGGGAAGAATGCGCAGGCGATCGGGTGTGAGGATTTTATGGCGTATTTCACTCAAATCGAAGTGTTGAGATTCTCTTCGGAGAGGCTAACAAGTGCTTTTGTGCAGTGGACGCCTAAATCGCTGAATTTGAGTTGTTAATTTCCGGTTGTATGTCTTGGGTGATTAGTTTAATAACAAGTGCTTTTGTGCAGTAAATCGCTGGTTTTCACTTAGAAATATACGATACATCTTTGAGTTAGATAAATAAACGAGAACATACAATTATTAGAATTCACTATTCCTTTAACTAAGTAGGTAGGTAATTAATTACCGTCGCACTGTAGCAACAGAACGGGTTATTGGCGACGCTCCGGGATCAATCCCAAAAGGAAAGATCCAAGGACAATGCCTTATAATTTTGAACCAGTATCAGATGACGAGAATAACACTAGAGCTGGCACCCCACTCTCCAAACTTTCGCACCATGCCAAAGTGAGAACATGTGAGGCCACAACAGATTTAATGTACACCAGTCCCCGTGTACACAACGGTCTTTGGCTGGGCCAAGTTTCGAATTCGCTACCCTCCGGTTGCTAATTCGTTGCTCATCAAACTGGGCAACCACTGTCCTATTCATTTATCTAAAATTTAGTTCCCTTGTTGTATGTCTTAAACGGCACCTAAGATTTCCAATTTGTTGTAAAACAATCCGGAGAGGCCCACCTCCATAAAGAAAAAGAAAAAACACCTTTTCGAAACTAGAGCTACAAATCGAAATGCCCGCGTTTTCGGTTCTGTTTTCTAATTGAAATGTTAATTTACTTATTTGTTTTTAAGGGTGTTTGAAAGGAGATGGAAACTGGTAATTAAACGTTATAAGTTCAAGAAGGACTAATACAGATTCAAATAAACGGTAATAACACGTGACTACTAGTCGTCTTGTTGGTAACACTTTTTCAAGCTTCTCTCAATAGCAATGCTATAGCAATCCTGCTCAATAGCAATGCTATAGCAATCCTGCTCAATAGCAATGCTATAGCAATCCTGCTCAATAGCAATGCTATATTTCACGTCTATGGTGCAGACTAGTGTTTTTAATCACGTCGGATAATCACTTTAAGCAATCAATAATTGGTCCCACATTAGGATTCAAGCTTTACCCTACAACCACGGGACAGATTTTCAAACCGGAAAGAAATAGCTTGAAATTGCGTGCACATACTTAGACTAGTTCATTGGCGGGGTGTGGAAGTTTAGAGAGTGAGTCAGGGGTGTTCATCTCGTTATCCGTGGGTCAAAATTACGTGGTGTCCTAGGATCATTCCCTTTGGGATTGATCCCTGACCGTCATCAATATCCCGTTGTGTTGCTCCAGTGTGACTTTAATTAAATATATCAATACCTTACTTTCAAATTTTTGTTCTCCATCTTAAACAGAATGGTAGGTAGGTAGGTATTTAAGTAACGTCACACTGGAGCAAATGAACGGGCTATTGGTGACGGTCCGGGATCAATACCGAAGGGAAAGAGTACAACACCACGTACTCTTGTGGTGTTGTCCACGGATCCGAGAAAACACCACGTAATTTTGAACCACGGTTAGATGCCGAGGCAACACCTGAGCTGGCACCCCACTCTCCAAACTTCCACACCACTCCAGCGTGAGGCCACGACAGATTTAACGTGCACCAGCCCCCTATGTGCACGACGGTCTTTGGTTGGATTCGAGCTTGCAACCCTCCGGTTACTAATCCGTTTACTCTTCCAACCGGACTACATTAGAAGATCGAAATGCACAGGTAGGTAGGTAGTTAATTAACGTCGCACTGGAGCAACACAATCGGCTATTGGTGACGATCCGGGATCGAACCCGGCGAAATGCACAGGAAACACGCATCGCCACAGAAACACTCCCGAAATCTATATTTACCTTCACAGAAAATGAAGTGTGATCAAGCAAAGCTGACTCGTAGAACATTCGAGAAAATTAAAAGAAACCGGGCGATAAACGCTTGAAAACGGCAACCTTCCCCCTAACAGGTTCCCAGAATTAAACTCCCGGACAACTTTCCCGTTGTTCCTAATTTAAGAGAACAATTTTGATTATTCTTCCCCGCACCTTATGAAAAATTGCCCGAAATAAAATATCAGATTTTTGGTTAAACACACGTCAGAGCTAGTAATGAAATTTTTTCAAAGCACTTCCAGCAACGGAGGTTTAATTTCACTTTTTCCTCACGCTCAGCTCGGCTTTTGGTTTTTTGGGCGTCTTTTTTCCCCGGTGCTGATGAGTAGCCGAAAAAAGGTCAACATTTTATTAAGAGTTTAATAAGAGAAGTGTCAAGTGCATGACGGCTTGCGAAAGGGGGGTCGGTAGTAAAAAGTTTCGACCTTAACCGCTTGTGAGAGGTGATTAAAATGCGACTAAAGAGTCATTGACATGGTATTGGGGAAGCACTTTTGACTCTTTTGAGTAGGGATTACTGGATGGGAGAAAGACAAAGGCGACTGTAGACCAATTGTTCGGGGACCAGCAACCGAGTTCGATGCTCGATCCAACCAAGGACTGTCGCGTACGTGGTCACTTGTTCACCTTATGTAGTGTCCTCAAATTTCCTCACGTTAGAATGGGGTTATAGAGGAAGTATGAAAAGTAGAGTGAGCAATGGTAACCCTTTTATGTGCCTAGGATGTGACCAAAACTAGTAACGTAATCTTAGCAGACTACTTTTGTCTGCTGGGTTGAAATAAACATAATCTGATTTGTCCACGGGAAGTTAGAATACGCCCATCCATTGATTCATCATCTGATTGATCACCTGATAGCAATAGACTTCGGCGATTTCACCAGTTTTGTCGCCATTCTATAGAAATGCGCATTCACACACCTATCCTGTTCTACGATGTTCTATCACATAACGAGACAATAAGTTGCCAATTCGGCCAACTCAGTCAACGTTTCACAGAGCAGTCACGTGACTACTAGTCGTCAGGTTGGTCACACGTTTTGAATCTCATCTCAATTGCTCAGTCTACTTATATTCAACGTTTATGTGTTTAGTGCCAACTCTGGTGTTGATATCATCATCTGACCGTGGTTTAAATTACGAGGACATTGGACTGGAATGTCATTGGACTTTTATTTTCGGGATTGATTCCGGACCGTCATCAACAGCCTGTTGTGTTGCTCATACAGAAAATATAACAGTAAAGCGAGCAATGGTAAACTTTTTATGTGCCCAGGATTATGTGAATGAAACTATTAGCAACGTGACTCTTAGACTATATATACATTCGTCTGCCGAATGGAAACGAACATCCATCATCTCATTGGTTTACGGGAAAGGATAACACGTCCATCCATTATCCTGTACCATCAATCAAAGATAATAAAGATAATAAGTCCATCCATTAATTCTTCGGGCCTCGGTAGCCCGGTTGGAAGAGTAACGGACTAGCAATCGGTGGGCTGCGAGTTAGAATCCAGCCAAAGACAGCCGTGTACAAAGGAAGCTGGTGCACGTTAGATCTGTCGTGGCCTCAAATGCCCTCACGTTGGCTTGGTGTGGAAGTTTGAAGTGTGGGGTGCCAGCTCAGGTATGACCTCGTCACCTGACCGTGGTTCAAAGCTACGAGATGTTGTTATCGTATCTTTCCGTTGGGGTTTGATTCCGGACCGTCGTCAATAGCCCGTTGTGTAGCTCCAGTGCAACGTTAATTAAAATATCTACCATTAATTCTTCATCAGCGACATAGAAGTAGACTGGTGATTTCAGCACTTCTGTCCACCGCTCTATAGAAATTCTCATTCACACACCTACCCTGTCAAAATATTTCTTTATCGCCAAACAAGGCGATAAAATGCCAAATGGGTTAACCGCCAATTTTTCACAGGGAAGTCACGTGACTACTAGTCGACATGTTGGTCACATTTTTTGAAGCTCCTTTCAATAGCAATGCTCAGTTTATATTTCACGTCTATGGTGTTGCTCCCATCGATCTTCTAATAAAATAGAAGGTATTGTTATTTTTCAATTAACGTCACACTGGAGCAACACAACGGGCTATTGGTGACGGTCCGGGATCAATCCCAAAGAATAAAATAGAAGGAACCTGGGCTCGCAGTTCCATGCTGTTTCTACCTGTCACCGGATTTGAAGATCTGTCACGTGGTTGTGGGATAATGCATGAATTCTAATATGAGACAAATTGTTGATTGCTTAAAGTGATTATTCATCGTGATTAAAAACTAATCAGAGCTTCAATAGCCAATCGAGCGGAGTCGATTCATAAGCCCACGTGATTTCCCTTGTAAGATCTTACAACAGCCACAACGTAAACATCCTCTGTTTATTTCATTTAAAGGTCGATGGTTGCTCCAGTGCGACGTAAATTCAACTACCAAACCATTCAACATATGTAGGTAGGTGGCTGAATTAACGTCGCAATGGAGCAAAACAACGAGCTATTGATGAGAGTGGGATCAATTCTAATGAGAAAGATAGAGGACATCTCGTAATTTTGAACCGCAGTGAGACGACGAGTTCAACATGTGTGTTGGCACCACATTTTCCAAACTCCCACAAAACGCCAACGTCGGGACATTTGAGGCCACGAGAGATTAAACACACACCAACCCCTTAGTACACGACGGTAGGTAGGTATTTTAATTAACGTCTCACTGGAGCAACACAATGGATTACTGGCGATGGTCCGGGAGGGAAAGATCGAGGACAACACAACGTAATTTTGATCCACAGTCAGATGAAGAGGTCACACCTAAGCTAGCACCCCACTCTCCGAGCTTCCACACCACGCGGACATTTGAAGCCACGACAGTTTAACATGCACCAGACCCCTTAGAACACGACGGTCTTTGGAATCTTTGGTTGGGATCGTACTCGCAATCCTCCGATTGCTAATCCGTTACTCTTCCAACCGTGCTACCACGGCGCCTTATTTAGATGGACTTACTAATTATTTTATACGAAACACGTTAGACCATTCCAGACTATTCCGAATATAATATCAGCCCTTGCTTACACGTGTACGCAGCTTAGACTCCCCAAGTGCTTCCTCAAGAATTCGTGTTAACTACGCTAATGCGACATCACTGTTCCTGCTCATAACTACTAATGATAATGACACATATTCGGGACGTTAATGGCAGGTTTAAGTTGAACCAGGCTTTTAGAGGGAGTGGACAGTATGGGGGAGTCCTTCATGTAAGTCTCTGTACCCCCTTACGAATTGCTTTGTACTGTGAATGAACACTGTATCGGACACTACGTTTCTGGTTACCGAAGCGGGTGGTCTGACAAGGCATTAAAATTTCAGTGGAATTTAAAGATCTCAGTCAAATGAAATTGTGATACCGTACTGGGTTATTTAACCTTCTGAGCGTGTTGAGATTTCTGAGAAGCCTAGTATTGTGTTCCACAACACGACTAAATAACTACATGTAGTCCGGTTGGAGAGAGAGGATTAGCAATTGGGATGCGAATTTGAAACTCGATCAAGCTGAAGACCGTTGAATACGTCGAGATTGGTGCGTGTTAAATCTCTCGTGGCCTCAAATGTCCTCACGTTGGCGTGGTGTGGAAGTTTGGAGAGTGGGGTTCCAGCTCAGGTGTGACCTCTTCATCTGACCGTGGTTCGAAATTAGGAGGCGTTGTCCTTGGGTGTTTCCTTTCAGGATTGATCCCAGACCGTCGCTTATAACTAGTTCTGTTGCTCCAGTGCGACGTTAATTAAATACCTACCTACCTCGCTCTTGTTGTATTTTGGTTATTTAATTATCTTCTTTTGAATAAGATATATGCATTTCACGACTCAGGAAGGAGGAGGAAAGGATAATCCTTTCTCTACGTGGTGCCAATCAACAAGCTTAAGCCAAATTAGGTTAACAAGCTTAAGGTTAACAAGCTTAGCAACAAAGGTTAACAAGCAAAAAGGTTAACAAGCTTAGCCAAATTTACAAAATGGTGAACTGAATAACTGTCCATATATATGTGGCACTTACCCATGTAACATTGAAAACAGAAATATTAATCAGCGTTTCATGCTTCTGTAAAATTAGTGATACGTTACACTGACCATTATTTTGCCAACCGCTTCAATTATATTGTGAAATAATTCAGGGAATGAACTGTAGTTCTATGAATATAATTATTTATATTTCAGTATAAGTAAATGTGCCTATAACAGAAAATATCGGAAAAGGACTACAGATTCAAGCTTTGCACATAAAAAAATATGGTTTCCATTTAATGATTTGATTATAGTTCATTCGCTAAATTACTTTTCTAAGAAAACTTAAGGAAAATTTCATAAATATTCAAGTACCATTTTTTGAAGGATTGTTTCGTAAGTAGAACATGAAAAACTACCAAAATCCATTTTGTTCATTCCAAGCAAACCGCCCCAAAAGTGGTTTTTCAATCTGATGTTCTCTTTGATTTTTTTAAAAACTAACAAATCTAGTTACTCAGCAATATGTAAGAAAATATGAATCATTTTAAGAAGCACTATATGCAAAATTTTTTATGTGGTGTGAATTTAATTAAATTTATTACAATTCGAATTTTTAAAAATATTCATTAAATAGCTAGTATCGCAGGATGTAATTATATAATGGGACTAAATTTGGTCTTATTTTGCAGATAGATGTACTAAAGTTTTCACTCACAGCATCAAAATATACTTTATTAGAGAAATTGTTCATTTGTCAACAAAAATCATCTCAAATTTAGTCCGATCGGCAATTAGATCCAAATATACTGATGATTTAGTGAATCTAGAATCACGAAAAATTGCCTAATTTTTGAAATTTAAAATTAATTTTGATAAAAACTACTGGCAGTCAGGAAGCTAAAATTTTCTATATTCATATAAGTAACATGGCAATAAAATCGTTGAGTTTAAAAAAATTGAAGTTCCATAGGACTCTAGAATTCTATAGCGATTTCTATAGAGAAACGAAATTTCGTTCAAAGATTCTTTTGTTTTGAAGTTTCGTACAAAAAATTCCATAGAATTCTAAAGATACCTATAGAGAAAACAAACTCTGCTTTTATAGAAATGTTTTTCTTTAGAATTCTACAGAGAAGTTCTATAGATAGCAAAGTCGCGAAACAAAAGAAGTGGGCTTGTATAGAATTCTATAGAAATTTCTAGACATTTTACACAGAGGTTTCTACAGACTTTCTATAGAGGTTACTTCATAGATCTTACAGGAAAAAGAATCATAATTCTATTGGATTCTATAGACTACATTCTATAGAAATTTCTAGACATTTTACACAGAGGTTTCTACAGACTTTCTATAGAGGTTACTTCATAGATCTTACAGGAAAAAGAATCATAATTCTATTGGATTCTATAGACTACATTCTATAGAAATTTCTAGTCATTTTACACAGAGGTTTCTACAGACTTTCTATAGAGGTTACTTCATAGATCTTACAGGAAAAATGATCATAATTCTATTGGATTCTATAGACTACATTCTATAGAAATTTTTATAGAATTCTAGACATCGTCCGTAACAGCGAGTTGCGGGGTGGGTCGATTAGACATGGAACAATCCACTTTGAGAAGACAAAAACTCGAAGAAAACGTGATAAGAAAGTTGTTTTCGAAAGTTTTGTATCTTCAAATTCCGTTCTGTTTGGGCCGTGGTAGCACGGTTGGGAGAGTTGCCCTTAAAATCGGTCGGATTCCATAAGAAAATTTAAAGTTATATTTCCAATTACAATTGCGGGAGGTTAATTGAAATTCCAAGAGGATCTTTATAAGCATTCATGTGCAGACTTTCACCTTCTGAATGATAAATATTTGCTTAGTCCCCAATTTTTACGCCAGGGAGATTTCTTTCCTACTAAATTCTATTTACTTCCCCATCGTATTGAAGGAATCCTCATTATTAGTGCGAATTATCTTGTCATTATATACTTCCGATTAACTATAAAAATATCCAGCACCGGCGAGCCCGCATTAAGGAAAAACACAAAGTAATACATGTCTATGTTTACTCAAAGTAAAGAACACTCTTTATCCTTTAAGTAAACTGAATATAGTGAACGCGCAAGGAATGTTTATCCGTTGCAGCAACAGACAAAAAGGTTATAACAAAAGAAAGTTTAAGCTAATACTAGAGCTCGAGCTTCGAATGGAGCTTCGCGCAGATAAAAATGGATTTCTCGTCATATTAACTCTTAAAATACACAGAATGTGTTTTTAGTTTTTGGTCTAGGCTTAATGAGACATTTCAGTAATTAATGAGCTTTCTGTCAAGAAATATAAAACGTGAGAAAAGATTTTGAGTCTGGAAACTGTCGTATTATGAGCTTTAGACTTTCAGAAGTCTTATATCCTTAAAGTGTAGGACCTTTATTTTTCCTACGAAATTTCCGTGTTCTGGGTTTGGAATAAATTTAACGTTATACTTTAATCTGACATGCAAGGGTGTGAATCTTTACTAAGGTTTTCGAATATAGGAAAACGATTTTTAGGTTAATATATTTGTAGGAATTTTATGGATTAAGGTAGGGAAAGAGGGAGTATAGGAGAATACGAGTTAGTTTAGTAAAATTGGAAATTCCGCTCACGAAAATGGTTAGATCCATAACCAGATAACCACCAGAAGTGCATTCTAGCATGTATATTTGAGGAACATATCAGTTTAATAGGCATTCCTGAGTGCTTTATTAAATTGGACTTTTAGGATTCTTATACTCTCTTAAAGTCAGGATGGTTATCTTTTTCACTGAGATTTACGTGTTCTGGGCCTGTAATAAATTTAAAGTAATACAGAGTGATCCAAATTAAACAGGAGGACCTCTGTAGGAAAAACTACTGAGCAAATTTCAACCAAATTTTGTATTTTCTTCAGTTATATTTTTACTCGTCAAATTAGTTTTTACAAATGGTGTTAACCTACATGCATTAAATCTTTTATTCTGCACTTTTTATGTCATCTAAAGTACATCTGTACGATAAATATATATTTTTAAATATATCTTTTATTGCTGATAAGAATATTTTAACCTTTTACTTATTTTTACTGGTTTACATTACCTTGTATTTGGCGCAGTTTGTCCTTCTTTGAATCTTGCGCCGTAAAACCTAAACCAACCAAGTGCTTCCACGAGATATCTCTTTAAAGAATTGGTCAATTTTGCTAAGGACGAGGAATCTTGTCAACACTAAACTGCCCTATTGTGAGCACGCTGATCAGCCCGTCTGTAAGAATAACGGATTAGCAAACGGAGGGTTGCGAGTTCGAATCCAACCAAAGACCGTCGCGTACAAAGGGGGCTGGTGCAAGTTAAATCTGTCTTGGCCTCAAATGTCCTCACGTTGGCGTGGTGTGGAAGTTTGGAGAGTGGGGTGCCAGCTCAAGTGTGACCTCGTCATCTGACCGTGTTGTTGTCCTCCGAACTTTCGGTACGGGTTTGATTCAGGACCGTCGTCAATAGCGCGCTGTTTTGCTACAGTGCGACGCTAATTAAATTACCTACCTATGGTGAGCACGCAATAGAAATCTTGGCTCCTTACCAATGCTCTCTTGCGCATAGTTACAAATGCGCATGCGCGAAGTATAACGCGTGAGAGAACGAGAAGTTTGTTACTTGCTGTTGTGTTTTTCGTCTTGTGTTGTCATGTTAAGAATAAAGGATTATTTTCCCAACTATGGAGTATAATTGCTCCTCAGGCACACCACTACGCCAAGTGGGAATAGAGACCAAGGGGATTGGATATCCAAGCGGGAATGCAGATCAAAGTGAGAATGGAGGTCCAAGTGGGAACGGATATCCAAGTGGGAACGGAAATCCAAGTGGGAATTGGGATCCAAGTAGAATTGAGATCGAAGTGAGAATTGAGATCGAAGTGGAAATGGAGATCCAAGTGAGAATGGAGATCCAAGTGGGAAGAAGAGATCCAAGTGGGAATGGAGACCAAGTGGAAATGAAGATCAAGGGGAAATGGAGATCCAAGTGGGAATAGAGACCAAGGGGAATGGATATCCAAGCGGGAATGCAGATCCAAGTGAGAATGGAGATCCAAGTGAGAATGGAGGTCCAAGTGAGAATGGAGGTCCAAGTGAGAATGGAGGTCCAAGTGAGAATGGAGGTCCAAGTGGGAATGGAGGTCCAAGTGAGAATGGAGATCCAAGTGGGAATGGAGATCCAAGTGGTAATTGGGATCCAAGTGAGAATTGATATATCGAAGTGGAAATGGAGATCCAAGTGAGAATGGAGATCCAAGTGAGAATGGAGATCCAAGTGGGAAGAAGAGATCCAAGTGGGAATGGAGATCCAAGTGTGAATGGAGACCAAGTGGAATGGAGATCAAGGGGAAATGGACACCAAGTGGGAATGGAGATAGGAGTGGGAATTTAGATCCAAGTGGGAATGGAGATCCAAGTGGGAATGGAGATCCAAGTGGGAATGGAGATCCAAGTGAGAATGGAGATCCAAGTGGGAAGAAGAGATCCAAGTGGGAATGGAGATCCAAGTGGTAATTGGGATCAAAGTGAGAATTGATATCGAAGTGGAAATGGAGATCCAAGTGAGAATGGAGATCCAAGTGGGAAGAAGAGATCCAAGTGGGAATGGAGACCAAGTGGAATGAAGATCAAGGGGAAATGGACACCAAGTGGGAATGGAGATCCAAGTGGGAATAGAGACCAAGGGGAATGGATATCCAAGCGGGAATGCAGATCCAAGTGAGAATGGAGATCCAAGTGAGAATGGAGATCCAAGTGAGAATGGAGATCCAAGTGGGAAGAAGAAATCCAAGTGGGAATGGAGATCCAAGTGGAAATGGAGATCCAAGTGAGAATGGAGATCCAAGTGGGAAGAAGAGATCCAAGTGGGAATGGAGACCAAGTGGAATGAAGATCAAGGGGAAATGGACACCAAGTGGGAATGGAGATCCAAGTGGGAATAGAGACCAAGGGGAATGGATATCCAAGCGGGAATGCAGATCCAAGTGAGAATGGAGACCAAGTGGAATGGAGATCAAGGGGAAATGGACACCAAGTGGGAATGGAGATAGGAGTGGGAATTTAGATCCAAGTGGGAATGGAGACCAAGGGGAATGGAGATCCAAGTTGGAATGGAGATCCATGTGGGAATGAAGATCCTAATGAGAATGGAGATCCAAGTGGGAAAAGAAAATTGTCCCTTGCCCAGAACTGATGACAGTTTGGAACAGGTTTTTGCACCAGAGGCTGGCGAATAAAAAGGCAGTTTACGACACGTAGATAAAAACTAAGAGGGTTAAAAAAAATTACTGTATTAAAGAGAAAACCGATAGCTTCTTAACCGGAATTCCGGAAGGAGGATTACGGAATTTCCGACTGTAACATTTCTTTTCTCCACAATACACATAACGACTAAACTACATCTATTGTTTGAAAGATTCATAGGAAGGATTTAATTGATCAAGGTTTAAATTGGTCAGAATATATGCCGGAAAGATTGAAAATTGTAGATCGGATATATGAGTGTTTACTCCTCAGAGGGTTTTTGAGATTTGCAGAATTTGTAGAGATCTACACTTATAAAGAATTAAATAAAACTCAGATAATGAACTACTATTGTTGGAAACGTGTTTTAGGACCAATAACACCACAAAAGAAAGTTTAGCTTCAATACGTTCTTAAAATCAGACTAATAATAGATGGTCAGTACAGAAAGTTGAACGTTATGGGATGAAAAGCATGGACATCGAGTTTGGTCTAATAATTTCTACATTATCGACTCAAATCAAACCAACCTAGTATCATTCAATAGCTTAGGGCAGTGATTATCAACCTTTTTTTATGTCGCGGCACACTTTTAACGATTTCAAAATTTGGCGGCACACAAAGAAAAAGATAAGTTTAAAAGTTGTTTACTTACCTATAATACACTGTAAAATAGTTTATGATAATAATTGTGAATGTAAAATAAAATAATATAATATGTACTACAAAAACAACAGTGCGTTTATTAAGGGATTAATTACAAGGTAATAATAAGAATACTTTTAATGAGAAATTTGAGCTTGATGTTTTTTGATAATTTCATTTATATTTGGTCGTAAAAATGACAATGTTACTCTCATATCGTCTTCTACATTTAACAGTCTCGATCTTTTTTTCGTTTTTATGTTGGTTAATACTAAAAATCCGAATTCACACAAATAAGATGTAGAAATTGTAATAATATTTTTAAAGCTTTTTTTGCTATCATGGGATAATCGCATCTAATGTTAATCCAAAATGAATTAATTGATTCTTCCGAATATTTAAAAATTAAATCTCGATTAGAAAGCGAAATTAGTTCGTCCTCTTCATTCAAAGTTAATTCAAATACAGAAGTATTCGTTATCACAAATGGATTACGAACCCAATCAAATTTTTTTATATCTAAATTTGGGAAATAATGAATAATTCTCTCCTCTAATGTTGTCAAATGGTCAATAACAATTTTATGAATAGTTTTATTAAAATCTTTTGGGACTGACTCAAACTTTTGCAAATTGCCTTCCTGAGCTTTATTCTTCCATAAAGTTATTTGTTTTTGGAATCCCACCAGTTTATCTGTTGAGTTTAATATATTTTCTTTCGGCCCTTGCATACTTGAATTTATGTTATTAAAAATAACAAAAATGTCTGATAAGTAAGCTAGTTTAGCACACCATATTTCATCTTCCAACAAATGAACAAAATCATAATTTTTATTTTCTAAAATTTGGCGGCACACAAAAGTGCCGCGGCACAGTGGTTGAGAATCACTGGCTTAAGGAACAAAGATTTGTTAGTGACCTTGAGTTCATGGGAGGCGATAAACTTGGAGGGTAGGTAGGTATTTTAATTAACGTCACTCTGGAGCAACACAACGGGATATTGGTGACGGTACGGGATCAATCCCAGAGGGAAAGATTCGAGGACAACACCCCGTAATTTTGAACCACGGTCAGATGACGAGGTCACACCTGAGCTGGCACCTCAATCTCCAAACTTCCACACCATGACAACATGAGGACATTTGAGGCCACGACAGATTTAAAGTGCACCAGCCTCTTTGTATACTGCGGTCTATTTTTGGATTCGAACTCGCAACCCTCCGGTTGATAATAACTATCTACCTACTTCGTTCACATTTACAGTAAAAAATTCTCCTTGATAACTCATTGGTAATTTAAGTTATCTGCCTGCCTTTAAAACATGAATTTTGGTCAAAATATCGAAGTTTCTGTCAAAATTTTGTTTCTAAATAATTTAGAACTGGAGTTATGGCTGTTTTTATATTAATACACAGCTGTAGTTTTTCATGTGCATAAAGTTATTTTTCCATTTTTCTCAGAATTGATGTTTACATGTTTTTACTTTACGCAAATTAGCATAACTCAAAAAGTTAAAGTTCAAATGCTTTGAAATTTTGTAGGCATGTTGCACAAATATATATACAGGGAATAGACAACAGCCATGTTTAAATATGAATTATTTTCTGATTTACAGTTTTTTTATTCGTGACTTTCGCAAAAGTTTAGGGAACTTTTCAAAATGTTGTAATAGAATTCCCATAACTTCAGAGATATATGTGTGATCACCATGATAATGGTCTATTCCCTGAAGAAGTTCATTATAAACATTATCAAATTTACAAAACAGATATAATGATTACTTTTGGAGTTATATCATTCTGCGTATCGGCATATTTTACTGCAATTTTTACCTTATTTTTCTATCTAAGCAATTAACGAATTATTAGATGCTTATATTTCATATGCTGTTTCTAGTTTTATGTTGTGTTTAATCATAAAATTTAAGTTAGAATAAAAAATTTAAGTAATTTCAAAAAAATGACCCCCGAAGACAGGCAGATACCTTAATTATTGCACCTTTCATGCAAAATGTATTATGAAATAGACTGCAGTAGTGAAAGGCGATTTAAAATTTGAGTCATGTTTTAAATTTTAGTATAGAAGAATGATACATAAGTAAAATTGGGCATAGATCTTTTTATGCAGTCTTCTTGATTTTAAGTAGTATAAGTAAATTAGTTGTTATAGAGTTTAATTTATATAAGTCTCACCCTGTTTATAACGCTTATAGATGTAGGAAATTAAAATTGAATCACGTGGAACCTTTTAGACTTGCAGAAACATAAGTGGCTTGACATTGGGTGGTCGTGGCATAGGCATTTAAGTTAAACTTAGCTTTAAAAAAGCTTTCAAACACATCTTTAAATTCAGTTACCGATTCAGAAGGTGGTTGTTTCGGGGGGTTTTTGGTACAAAGGGACATATTTGGCCAAGCTGCACCAAACACAAGGCAGACAATGCCAAGTAATTGTGAAAAGAAAGGATGAAGTAAAGAAAGATCGTTTGGGAATCCTGGGGTCTCGACCCTCATGTTTACCAGAGTCATTAAACTCCATACCGATTCAAAAGAAGGATCGTTTATTTGCATAATAAAGACATGATATGTGGGTTTCACAATAGAGCTTAATACAGAGGGCGCTAGTGTTTCGGTAACCACTTTAGTAATTTATGGCGTAATTTGACAACTTACATTATTGCAATTTCGACAGGTTGCTTGTATAAAGAATTAACGTCAAACATCACAAAAATGGCTATAAATTGAATTAGTTTTTTCGGATAACTTTTTATTCTCCGTAGCTTGTTTACTCTGTAAAACACTCTCATATATCGAACACATTTCGGTCTTTCGTTTAATTTGTATATTTTTGGGTCCCCGTTTCCCTAATTTAGCTAGTTCATGTGTTGACCTCGTCATCTGATCGTTGTTCAAAATTACGTGGTGTTGTCATTGGGTCTTTCCCTTCGGGATTGATCTCGGATCTTCACCAATAGCCTGTCGTGTCGCTCCAGAATGACGTAAATTCAACTACCTACTCTTATTTTAAAACTTTTAATTGTTTCAAACAGTTGGACAGAAAATGTTCATAACTTATTAAGATGATTTACAAACTACTCATGCTCATAAATTAAGGTATTGGTATTTTTAATTAACATCACACTTGAGCAACACAACGGGCTATTGCATAAATTAAGGATAATAACAATTTGTACGAATTAAGCCTAAAAAGCACAGCAAAATTGCTGTAAACATAAAGCCTGCTTACTATAAAAAGGTAGAGAACAAAAAATGGTACATGTACCGCAATACCCAAAAAATAAGGGAAATGCTCCTTTGAGCAAATGGAGAATACATGTCTCGTGTAGAAAAACTAACAGTATACGGTTTGTATGAAGGTTAATAGGCTATATGTTTGCCATGTGCTGAAAGACAGTCAGTACAACGTCTGGTCATGCAGAGCACCAAATTATTCAGCTGGACTGGGGTAGGCCATCCCACTCGAACTAATGCTATGCGAAGTTCCGGAACAAACCTAGGATGTGGATGACTTGTTGCAACCCGTCGCCGAGCACGTCCCATGCATACTCAATCGGGTTCAGATCGGGAGAGAAAGCCGGCCATTCCAAATGGGTGATATCCTCTTCTACAAGACCCTAGTCCAGGATGGTTTTGCACGGTGAGGACGAGCGTTGCCATCCATAAAGAGAAAATCTGCGCTCATTGCACCCCTGAACAGACAAACGTTGTTATTGCAGAATGACATCCAGATAAATCTGGCCTGTCATGGTTCCGCTTCGGACTTTGGTTCCCAGGATAATGCCACCCCAAACCAGAAGTACAGCGCCACCGTAACGGCGGTGTTCAATGACATTTTCTTGGTTGTAACGGGTCCCTGGTGCTCTCCATATGAAGATACGACGCGAGTCAGATTGCAGGGAAAACCTGGATTCGTCAGTAAACAACAAACAGGCACACTGTACTGGTGTTCGGTTAACATGTTCTCTGCACCAGGCCAACCAGCACTGGCAGAGAGTGGAACACATGTGACAAGCATGCGGGCATATAGGCATATTCTCCCAACCCCGTCTGTACACGGTATACCTCGAAACTGTGGTACCCGTGGATGCCGACAGCTGTCAGGACAGGTCTGCTGCTGTAATCTGCCTGCTTATTTTGACAGTTATTGCCAAATACCGGTCGTCTTACGGTGTTGTAACCCGGGGACGACCTGTGCAGCAGCGTCTACTTACGTTTATATCCCCTTGGAAACGCTGCTTCAGCCTCGATATAATACTGCGATTCCTAGTTGCTGGGATCCATCTATTTGCGGCCACATTCCAAACTACCAATAACTGCACGTAAAAAATCGTCCATGTGTGTCCTCTGAGTCATAGCTATTCGTCTATGGCGATCTCAGGTTTACACGCCGATTGTGAACTACACATCGTCAAAGCAACGATTTCTTTTATACACTCCACAGACTGCTTTGTTCCTTATGACGTACTTTCAGAGCCATCTTGTTGCTTACTTCATCTCGAAACACAAGCATGTTTTTTCAGAAGAGATGTGTGGTTCGATTTCAACAGAAATTCTTGCTCTCTAGTGCACTTTTTTTCTGTGATATATCCTTAATTTATGATTATGATATGAGAGGGATTTACAGTGTAACGTATTATATGAATACCGTAACTGCGATCTCCGCTTCAACTGCTCTCGTATGATACATATCGGGTTTCCCTTCAAATGTAGTTTATAGCCGTTTTGGTGACCATTGGCGTTTAATTTAACTGACGTAGACCCTCCAAATCGGTTAGGAATTCATTGGTTGGAATTTTTATTGTTCAAGTGCTGAAATCAATCGTATTATAAAGAGAAACAAGCCAACGATCGTCACTTCCAGAATATGTACAGGAAACGTGTCTATCTTCGTATCCAGTCAAAATACTAACGCCATCTATGTTTAGCTTGACAAGCGTATAGGTGATTAATAAACGTCGCACTGGATCAACTCAACGGGCTATTAGCAACGGTCCGGGATCAATCCCAAAAGGAAAGGTCTGAGAATAACGCTTCGTAATTTTGTACCAAATAGGGCCGCGGTAGCCTTGTTGGAAGAGTAACGGGCTAGCAACCGGAGGATTACGAGTTCGAATCCAACCGAAGACCGTCGTGTACAAAGGGAGCTGGTGCACGTTAAATCTGTCATTGCCTCAAATGTCCTCACGTTGACGTGGTGTAGAAGTTCGGAGGGTGGGGTGCCAGCTCAGGTGTGACCTCATCATCTGACCGCGGTTCAAAATTACGTGGTGTTGTCCTCTGATCTTTTCCATCGGGTTTGATCTGGGACCGTCGCCAATATCCCGTTGTGTTGCTCCAGTGCGACCTTAATTAAAATACCTACCTATCTTTGAACCACGGTCAGATGACGAGGTCAACACCTGAGCTGGCACCCCACTCTCCAAACGTCCACACCAGGTCATCGTGAAGACCTTTGAAGCCACAACAGATTTAAATTTCTTCAGCCTCTGTGTACAAGATGGTCTTTGGTTGCTTAGCAACTGAGGGTTTCGAACTCGCAACCCTCAGTTGCTAATCCATTACTGTTATAACTGGGCTATCTTGGCCTTATTTAGCTCGATAGAAAACACCTCGCATATCTAACTTAAGCAGACACATAAAAAACTGTTGATTCCTTTTGATTTTTACATGATATCCAAAAGATTAGGACTTACAAATTACGAAGCGGTTCTGTATGTACGACCCCCATTTTTTGCGGCATATTTTCAGTGCGGTTTTTTATCCCTTCGCCAGCTTTGTCTCTTCATAAAACCAAAAGTTGCACTTTTTAGGTCAAATTCTCGCAGCCAGATGTGTGTGGCGTTTAATGTAAATGAGAATTTTTTTAACCTCCGTATAATACTCTTACCATTCGTTTAATTCTTCCCTATTTCCTAAACACTTACTTTTTTCGTCTGCCGCTTCTGTTTTTTTCCTTTATTGTTTTCTAAAGTAATCTTAGCAGCCACGGTTACAGTCGAACTTTTTTCCCCTCTCCTGTCGCGAGGGCTTTTGCGATTGATGGTGTGATTACGTTAATTGCTCACGTGGGATGAAATTAATTTTGACTTCATTTTTGCGACGTGAACTTTAGAGTGAAAAAATTCCCTTTTTTCTTCATGGCTTGGGCGGCCAAAAAAATTCTAAGCCTCTTTCTCATTAACAATTTTAATAATTCTTTGAACAACGTCAAAATGGCTTCGATGGAAACATTATTTTCTATAAGGTGGGTTTCTTCTATTGTTTTCCTTATTATCGTTTGATGACCGTGAGCCATCCGGCGTTGTTTGGAAGGTTAATGTTTTTTTTTGTTCAATTGAAACCATCTGCGCGTTGTTTTTAACTACGACCGTCTGAGCTTTGATTGTAGGGTTAATTAAAAAAAGAAAGAGGCCTTTTGTGAGCTACGGGCTCAGTTTTTGATCGGGTAGTGATTTTTTTTATATCGTCTCGAATCTTTGAAATAGGTTTAAGAAATAATAATGGCGAAATTGTTCTATTTTTTTATTTTTCTTACACCTGCTATTTAAAGATATTCGAGTTTATAATTAGTGCATTAGGTAGAAAAAACTAGTACAAGGTCTCCTCGACTTACGACCGAGTTCCATTCCGACATACAGGTCGTAAGTCGGATTTATATTTTTCAACACTATTTTCATTCAAACGGTTTATAAAAATTGTATATAAAACCCAAAATTCAATCTACGTATAATTATTGTACATAATGTGAAAAATACATTATTGTATCTTTTTGACCCTACCAATGTAGTATCTCTCTTTATTTACTACTTTTAATTATTTATTTTTGTGGTCGTAAGTGCGGATGGTCGTAAGTCGAGGAGACCCTGTAATTAAAAATTATTCTTTTACTTCGGAATATCAATAATTTTCGACCTGTTTTATGTAAAAAACAAGAATAATTAATTTGAAATGGAATATTATAATTTATAATTTGATAAATGCTTCACAACTCCATATAATGAAGTTGTTAAAAATTATCTGCTATTTGCTTTATGAAATGCATCCTCTCCAAATTTATAATTCATCTCTTTTCAGAGAACTACATGACTCATTGTCATTTTAAATATGGCCCTTGCGCCGTAAAACCCAACGAACCAACATTGTTATTTTAAACGTTATATAAGCGCTCAGACAATAGAGACTGAGCTGTATCCTCCAATTGCATTAATCCTCCTTGTGGTTGTCTCGACGAGTCATTAGCAAAACTGACCACATCTTGATGGACGAGACATCTCGTAATTAGAAGAGAATTAACCAGATCTTGACTTCGTCATTGCAAAAAGAATCGGCAATACCTCGATGACGAGATATCTCATTAGCAAAGTTGACCAGATCTTGATGGACGAGATATCTCGTCATTTGAATAAAACTGACCAGATCTTGATCTCGCCATCATAAAAAATCGGCAATATCTTGGTGACAAGATATCCGATAAGCAAAATTGGTCAGATTTTGATGGATGAGATATCTCGTCGACACCACTTGGAGGGTTAAGATTGTCGTTTTGATATTAGATTCAATTTACAAAGAATAAATATCATCCCTCTTGCCCACCCAAATCAAGAATATGCATTTTTTCCGGCTGTTTTTACAACATGCGTTTTCTAAACTTATTCTCTGTTTCATGAAACACAAAAGGCATCGCTGATTTATAACTTCTTAAACCACCTATATTCATTTCAATACTTTCAACAGAACGCAATTTTTACAGCCCTCAAAATATTTAACGCATTTATCTCGAAAATGCTATCGCAGATTTTTGCTATTAGCGCGATGCTGACTATATATTTATAAACATATAAATAATATTATAGCAAGCAAATAATATTGTTACAAACATGAAAATAATATAAATTTTAGTATGGATTTATATATTTGTAACAATTAATACAGAACCAAATGCAATAAAACAACAGTTTTTCGTGTTGCATGTTGGTAAAATTTACTTTTCATTTATGCCTCTGAGTTCACGTGATTTTCCAGTAGTGCATTATGTGATGAAACACGCATTATGAAAAAACAGCCACATTTATTGGTTAAAAGAATTAGTAAGATATTCTATTGGTCAAGAACTCTAAAACTGGTTAGATGTCATACAGTGAAAACTGTATGTTGCATGATGGTATAAAGCTTGTATGAGCTTCCGAGGGCTAAGAATTGGGTATAAACTGCAAAATTTTAACATTCCGTGTCGCAATCGTTTTATGCATATTGTGACAGATAAGTTTTTTGAATTCAAATAAATTTTTCTTTTCGTTTCGTTTCACTTTTATCTGTAAAAACGTCTTCTTGAGCAGGAATTAGTTAAACTTCACTTCAGTTTAACATTTTGACTGTAATCTCAAAGGTTGCACCATGACTAATTGTATCACTCATCACACTTTGACTGTGCCTATCGTAGGGTTAAAGTTTGATATGTTGTCCACATTTGATGCAACTTAAATTAAAGCAAACACTGATTCATTCGTCAACTGTTAATTATTCTAATGGTTCCCACGAGATACCTTGTCCAACATGATTTGTTCGATTTTGTTTATCTTATAGGTACATCGAGATAAAAAATGCCCTATTTGCCTCAGAAGTCTAAGGAGAAATACCCTGCAGGTTTCAATGCGAGGCTTGTCGTTTCACCCCCTTTTGAATGTAGTCATCAAAGATGGCTGCTGATGAGTTTGGAGAGTGCCCATTTCCCATAGCAGTTGAGTGACCGGGGATTTTCCGGATGACAGGTTGATTGACAGGCAATATCTTGATGACGAGATATCGTGTCAAGATATTGCCGATTTTTTTTACGATGAGGCGATAAAGATCTGGTTAGTTTTCTTCCAGTGATGAGATATCTCACACATCAAAATCTGGTCAGTTTTGCTAATGACGAGATACCTCGTCGAGACAACCACCAGGAATGTCAAGGAGCAGCAGCGTTCCGCTGAAGAAGTTCAGGGGTTTGGGTTGTGGTGCGGAACCACAGATGCACTTCGGCCTCAGTTGCTTAGGTGGACTTAACAACGTCAACCATAATCCGGACGAAATTATACAAGAGGATAAAACAAGAATTCCGATTAGAAAAAAAACACGAGATACGTGAAAGATAAGAAAGTTTACAAATCTATTATTGCTCGATTACTGTTGGGAATTTTTACATCATTTTTATTTTAATCTAGCCAAAGTGGTCCAATTTGTGAGATTTGTTCTCGAGTTAAACAAAACAGAAGAGCTTTATCTATTTTTACCACTTATCTAACACACTAGTGAATCATCTTTGCACGTGGCCTGGATTTGCTTAATTAGAAAAACAGTGGTGGCAATATTGTTTCATATATCTACACTCAAGTTTTCACCTTTACTTTTGTTTTCGTGAGGATTAGGTGGAGGATGTTTTGCATCACCGAAATAGCTATTTTTTATCATCTTGTTTTGATCATTACTGCTCATTTTCGAAGCATTTAAGATTTGATCAAAGTTTTATCTGAATCTACACTTTTACTAGTTTGGATTTTAATCTGCCAGTAGTCGTGTACCTCCATGGGTGTGTTTTTCTCTTCTGTATCAGATTCGGGATTGATCCAGGAAGGTCGCGAATAGCCCCCTTGTGTTGTCTTAGTGATACGTCAATTCAACTATCTACCTACCTGTGTCCCTTCTGTGTCAGTAAAGCTATCGAATTTTCTTTGTGTGTGTACGATCATCTACTTGGTGTTGTCTGTCTTGTGTTTGGCGAAGCATGGCCAAATATTGCACTTGCACCATAAAAAGAAACCAACGTAGTCTTATGATGATTGAGCATAACTTCAGTTCATGGATCCCCCTTCTCTGTGCCCTTTGCATCTGGAATATATGTTATTACCTGAATTACCCGGAATTGCTCTGGTTGAATTGTTTATAATTCATCGTAATATACTCAATGTTATTCCTATGGAGATTCCGAATTGTTTTTAGCCTCCCTGCAGACCCAGGACGAGTCGAACGGGGTTAATATATAGCCTATGTGTCCCGTAGAATTCTACGGTATGAATGTACCAAATTTAGTGTGAATTGGTCTGACATTGATCGTATAAATACGCAATGTTATTTCTATGAGGATTTCGAATTGTCTTTAACCCCCTGTACCATATCGACGATAAAAAGACCACTTTCTGCAAAAGTAATCTTATAGTATCATAAAAATTTACATTCCAATAATATAAAGCTCAATTTAAGAATTTACAGACGGTATACATAAACGATATGATACTGAGCGATTTTCAAAGCAACCGCACCCATCTGCGATTGCATTGTACTCTAAGATTCTAAAAACCTCCAAGGTCATCTTGAGAGGCGATCCCTGTAGATGTAACTCTGACGTCATCTGAACAGCCAGACCGGGAGAGAGCGCCTCCTAGCAACTGCTCTGTCCAGGATGACGGGTCGTTACAGAACGTAAAAAATTGTGACCAGAAATGAAATTCTCAAAGAATCATAATGAGAACACTTCTGTTAACAATCTTCACACAGAGGTTTGGTTTGTTAGGGCAGAAGTGAAGTGCTCTGTCCAGGATGACAGGACGTTACACCCCTCTGCACACCCAAGACAAATAGAAAGGGGGTTAATATGTAGCCTACGTCACCTGCAGGGTTCCAAAGAACAAGTGTACCAAATTTGGTGTAGATTGGTCAAATGGTGTAGATTTGTACAGAGAACAGACAGAGGCCAACTCTGCTTTATATGTATAGATAAAGATACTTTTTCATCTATAGCTTACTTCCTTTTCCTAACACGACAAAAATCGCTAGCTGGTTCAAAGTAGCCCTTTAAGTCGTATTCTGTTGGTAAGGTTCATTCGCTCTCAGGTGCACATCTCCTTTAGGTGTGTACAGGCATCACAAACTCGAGGTAGCCTAGTGATATTTTCTTTTCCCGTGGTGTTTACTGTTTTCAATTAACACGGGGGTCGCATTCCTAGTATACCCAAGCGATTTTTTTCCCGCTTTCATCTCACTACTTCCCAATCACTCTTTTTTTTGCCTTCACAACATTTTTTTATTTGACGTTATCTTGCGTTTGGCGAAGCTTGATCAAATACCTTGCGCCATCAATCCGTAACTTCATTCTCTGTATGAGACAGAAAGGTGGTCGCTTGAACGGAGGACGAATCATGTAAACTACACTGGCAATCAAAACTTGAGGAGCATCAGTAATTATTAATGTGACAACCTCAAAATTACACGAATCAGGCTGTGGCGACATGCATTACAGAGGATATTCAGTAGAGTGCTGGTAAAAACCCAATGTCTCCAAGCACTTAATTGAATGGGTAGATTTGTGTGGATAATGACCCCAGCACTCCACCGAGGGTCCGGGGACTGGTTCAGGCATCAGAACCAGGACAAGGCATGTAGGCTCATGTAAGGTCAAAATACGACTGGTCACCGGAATAAGACATACTAGATGTCTATGTGGAAATTCCTTCAGGTCCTGCCATACTAGGCGTTAGAGGTAGATTGGACTCAATCGAAATATCCCTCAAGGGATTGGCAAATGGCGATTTTGCTGGAATTGTCATAGTGCCGGCGAAATCATAAATCCTCGATAGTGCTGCGTTGCACAAAGTCCCAGTTCAGCCAACCATGGAGGGTTTTCGCTGGTTTCCCTTCCACGTCATGCAAATGCAGGTTGGTTTTAAAAGACAGCGAAGGCAAGCCCCAGGAGATGACCGTTTATAGGTGGCATATCTCATGAATCTGTTTTAAGCCAGCACGCATAATTATGCATGTTAGTCAGACTAAACAATAGGCGCATATTTGCATGTCCTCCCTGTACCTATGGTACCTCCTATGGTTGAACAAGCTGAATACTAAGCCGATATTGTACTCCAACTGTCCTGGTTGGGTGGAAAAGAGGTTCAAGGCCCATTCTATCCTCCGATCTAAATATGACGTGAGATGCAATATTACTCTTCAGCCCATGTTGTTGAGAGCCGCCGACTGTCTTCAGGACCTATTGATGTGAGAGTTTCGTCCTTGCTCTGAGAGACCACCTGCTGTATTTTCTGAGGCCTCTCCCGCTACTCCGTAATGGCAATAGTCGGTGCTGCCCCCAACTAAGAAGTAGAGTGCTGGTTCATATTAAAATTATAGAATCATAATGTCAGAGGTTCTAACATAGGAATGGGTTCTGATACAGCAGAAACTCATCCGCAACTTCATTCATTGTATGCAAACACGGTGCAAGGCCAGCATAAGTGTTTGAGGTAGTCATACAGAAGAAACACTCCAAGTCGTTCAACGAGATATCTCGTCCAAGATCTGTTAAATTTTGCTAACGACGAGATATCTCGTCGAGACAAAACTACCCTATTACTTCAAGGGAACGAAGATCCAAGTAAGGAAAGGCGAAGAATCCGTTGCCCAGAACTGGTGACTGTTTGGAAAACGTTTTTGCACCAGAGGCTGTGTTGTTTTTTAGAATTTATGTAGATCAATCGGTATCGCATTACATATTATTTGTGCATATTATTTGGGAGATTTATGTTTATGTTTCTAGTTAGTACTCCCTGAATGGCAACATATACAGGGTGAATCTATGGTCATGGGACAAACTTCAGGGGGTGGTAGAACACAACGAAACAAACACTTTTCCCCATAGAACGTATGGTCGCAAGTGCAGCGGTTGGCCGCTAGAGAGCGCAGTCAAACGCTTGTATAAAAGCGTTACGTCGGCAATGCGAGGCCTGCATCAGGTGTGGTGGTCGACATTTTGAACATCTTCTGTAATTGTGCATTTGCGTTGTACTTACCGACTGATGTTTGTACATGTCGTTTCATTTCCATGTGAAAAGTTTCTCATGTTTTGTACAAGTCATTTCTTTCTTACCCGTTGTGCCTTGTACTTATCTTTAATGTATGCAAATCTAATTGTATTATTCGTTTTGTCGAGCAGTTATTGATGTTTATTTCACATTAAAGCGTTGTTACCATATTTCATGCCTCTTCTTTCCAACTTGCGTCGGACCGTGTGTTTGTGCCGAAATATGAAGCGTCCTCTAGCGACCCTACATTCTATGGGGAAAAGTGTTTGTTTCGTTGTGTTCTATCACCCCCTGAAGTTTGTCGTATTAGTTCAGACTCACCCAATAGACATTATGGACTTTTATACAAGCGTTTGACTGCGCTCTCTAGCGGCCAACCGCTGCACTTGCGACCATACGTTCTATGGGGAAAAGTGTTTGTTTTGTTGTGTTCTATCACCCCCTCAAGTTTGTCCCATGACCGTAGAATCACCCTGTATGTATGGGTGAATTTTAAAAGTTCTTTTTTCTTTATGCATCGGTGATTCCGATTGAGTTGTGTATTTGTTTCGTGTGCATAATAAACTTGAGTTCTTTTTTAAATGTTATGGAATTATTCCGTATTTGCGATCAGGCTGGTCACTACAGGGCAATTTACGACGCATAGATAAACCGCCAGGAGGGTTAAAAGTACCGCTTATTCTTTTTAAAATGTTTAGTTATTCTGTCACATGGCATAAGTGCAAGGTCAACACTCCAGTACAAAAACTTTCTACTCTTCGCTGCATCTGCTGTCATCACTCATCAATTCGGTAATTCTCGACCAATCTTTTGTATCATTTTTCCACATCCAGGTCTTGCCCAGTGTATAATATTCTGTGTTCAAAATAGGGAAACGTCCTAAAGCTTCCAGACAATAAAACTCTCAATACGAAATTGCTTAACTTGTTTGAATCGTGTTGTGCAGATGTTCCCTGTGATATTGGCGACCGTCGTGGCTCAGTGGGTATGCCCACTGCGCTAGCAACCTGCGAGTTGTTGGGGAACAAGTTCGATTCCTGTCAGATGCAGTCTTCTCTGGGTGTATTTCTCTCTTCTGTGTCAGTAAAACTTTCATTGTGTGTGACTATTACATGATATTGTATGTCTTGTGTCTGGCGCAGCATGGCCAAATATGGCCCTTGTGCCATAAGACCCAACCCTGTGATATTGGATTTTACATTTTTATTTCCGATTAAAACCTCCGGTTGGGGAGTAGTTCCTTAAAGCTCACAAACCAGTCTTTCTCCTTACAGAAACACTTCCCACCAACCTATTTCCCATTTTTTCCTACCACGTTGGCCCGGTTGGAAGAGTAACGGACTAGCAACCGGAGGGTTGCTAGTTCGAACGCAACCAAAAGACCATCGTGTACAAAGGGGCTGGTGCATGTTAAACATGTCGTGGCTTCAAATGTCCTCACGTTGACGTGGTGTGCAAGTTAGGAGAGTGAGGTCCAGCTCAGGTGTTGCCTAGTCATCTGACCGTGATTCGAAATTACTTGGTGTTGTCCTTCTATCTTTCTCTTCGGGAATGATCCCGGACCGTCGTCAATAGCCCGTTGTGTTCCTGTAGTACGACGTTAATTAATTACCGCTACCATTCCATTTTGTACATCAAGGATTTGATGTAGTTTACTTTCTCTGACACTATCACTGCACAAAACTGAAGTTTTCGATTCTGATTAACATTAGCAGAATTTGTGAGTGTACGATTTGATTGCGCTGTTTGTATTGTGTTACCGACATTTACTTCCACTGTTCTCAACTACACATTAGACAGTGAGTTTGCTCACTACGCTAGAAAACTGAGTTATAAGTGGCGAAGATCCGATTACTCTCTATGTGTATTTTTCTCTACTGTAACGTCTTGGTTCACGGGTAGCTTAGACTAGTTACCATTCAAAAGTATCTGTTTCTAGACTAATGAATTTATTTTACAATTTGTACAAAAGTCGGAAACATGAATGAAGAGTTTATTTAATGTTAGTTCGTTGGAAAGTCCAAAGTTCTATCGAGGCGCTTCTTATGGCTGCTGGCGAGCCTCTCACAAATTATTCGGAGGAGTCTGGTTCAGGCTACGGGCGAGCCTTTTCTCAATAAAAACACTCCGATGAGTATAGAGTCCCAGGGCAGGATATCTCAGTCTTTTCCAGTCGGATGAGATCAATCTCCACTATTCGGATGAGCAGTCGCACAGGTTTCCAGGAGGAGTCTCCTTAACTGCTACGGGCGAGCCTTTTTCAATAAAATACTCAGCCGAGTATAGAATCCCGGGGCGGGATAAATCGGCCTTTACCAGCTCGGATGAGCTCTCCCGAAAGATGGCAATCTTTCGCCGACAGTGAACGGGTGTTTACTTCTATCTCCAAAACGGTCTCTGCTAACCTCCTCTCTCGTTTCAATCATCCTATCTCTCTCTTCTGTCTGATCCTCTCAAAAACTCTATATATATATCGGGTGCTTCTCGTTCCTCCTTTTCGTTTCGGGTCGGCCTCTCAGTCGGTGCTGGTTGGCTGTTGAAAATCTCACCATCGGACCTTCCCGAATGGCTCTCTCACGTTGGCCTCTCCCCTTGACTTTTACGACAGACTTCGGCGGACTTGAAAGGGGACCGTAAACCCTTGTCGGCAATGGTCATCGTAATTCATCTCCGTCCTTTTTGTCTCGAAAGCGACATAGAGAGCGACAGAAAGGCGCCTGCCTTTTGTTTCGGAAGCCACCCACGATTTCCGCCACCTGGAGCGTGGTACTGTCGTTAAAAAGATGTTTTCGGGTGGTCTTTTCCTTTCGGCACGATCCGCCGGCAAGATGGTCAGACCCCCTATCTCGACTGCCGTGGTCGTCGTTTTCCTCTTCGGCGCACGATCCGCCGGCTAGATTGTCCGTTTCCCTAGCCGCCGTTACACTACCGTATCAGTAAAACCTTCCTTGTGTGTATATCCATTTACTTGACGTAGTTTAGTGCAGTTTTTACAAATATGTCCCTTGCACCATAAAACCTAACCCAAACAACCAGTTATACGTTAACATCCTTCAGTTATAAAATTCAATTGCGAGTTTCATTAAAATTTAAAATAATTTTTACTATGCGTACTCGTGTTAAATAATTTTTCTATGAAGGTGTGAAAATTAATCTTAATAAAAGTTATGCGCTATATAAATTATTACAGACATGTATTCTTTCTTATCGCATACATCCGTCGGTCGAAAAGATGGCCCAAAACGACCGCGCCTACTCTAGGTTTAATCTGGAATTTGAAGAGGTTATAATTCCAATTTTGCTAACACTATTCATAGCGAAATTAATCCCGATGATTCACCCCCGTACCTTTTCACAAGCCAACCACCCTTCCACTTGATTAACGACCATCCACAGCATTCACGAAAACGCGCAAACATCCTCCACAGAATAGGAATTCAGGTCTAACGAATCTATATTCGTCCCTTTGGATCATTTTAATGAATCCACAAATCGCCCTGCACACTTTGGACTCCAGTTTCCATAATAACGATCATCCGATCTCTCCATTGCAATTACGCTCAATAACTTACGAATCCTCACAGGCCGCTCGAGACAGGACAAGAGCCGCATGCGCGCTGTTTCCTTTCACTGCCGGCACAAGACTGTCTTCAGGCGCTCGGGCCTTACCTGGAGAGAGTAATCGAGAGCCGGTGTAATCGGGATTCCATATCGGAATATTTAATGCTGCTAAATGATTCGGTTCGTGTTTCGCGGTAACCGTTTATGAATGCGATTAGAAAACGATTTAGGGGTTCGATTGTGGGGCACGTGTTTCTGCATATCGGTGGTCGGAGGAATCGAGATAGCGCGTGGTCACGCGTTGGTTACAGGTAGGTTGGTAGGAAGTCGAGTTAATGTCGCACAACACGACGGGCTATTGGAAACGGTCCGGAATCAACCATAAGACGTGAAATATAAGTTGACAGAGCGTTGGTATTGAGAGGAGCTTCAAAAAACGCGACCAACGTTTCGACTAGTAGTCACGTGACTTCTATGTGAAAAATTGACTTGGTTGATCTATTTCGTATCTTATCGCCTCGTTTGGCGATGTAATATTTTACGACAGGGTAGGTGTGTGAATCCGCATTTCTATAGAGTGGCGACAAAGATGATGAAATCGCCAATATCTACTCCGACGCGTGGGCCAATCAGATGATGAATCAATGGATGGACGTTTCCTACAATTCCGTGGACCGATCAGATGGTGAAAGTTCGCTTCCACCCGCAAACGAACGAAGTCTAAGGATTACGTTACTACTAGTTTTGGTCACATGATCCTGGGCGCATAAAAACGTTAGCATTGCTCACTCTACTTTTACATTCCTCTATGGTTACGAGGACGCTTCGTAATTTTGAACAACTGTCAGATGACGAGGTCACATCTGAACTGGCTCTAAAAAATTTCAAATGACGTCAGCGTGAGGACATTTGAGGTCACTGGATTTATCATACACCAGCCTCCACGTATATTAGGTTTTTAGGTTGAATCGAGTTTCGAATTCGTAACCTCCGTTTGTTAACCCGCTACTCTCCTAACCAGGCTACCTCGTACGCACGGTATGTTACAGAAGTGATCATATTCGATAGATCCTGATGAAAATGTTTTTATTAAATGAATATATATATATATATATATATATATAGCCTCACCCAGTCAACACAATATGGTGTTTTCTGCGTGTGAGCGGCAGTACACCAAAAGCAGCCCACACACCCCTCCAAACACCATAAGAAGAAAGAATATATATATATATATATATATATATATATATATATATATAAGGTATACGTGAGCAGTGATAGGTTAAAGATGTGAAAGCTTATTGCATAATAAGAGGAATTATCTGTAACCTAAACATAGGTGGCGGTAGCGCTTCTGCGATGATACGTGTTTCCTGTGCATATTCCGAAAGTGACGTCACTTGACGTGTTTTTTGAAAACGATTTCAGCACTGCAACAATAAAACTCCTGGCCGCGGCAACCCAGTTGGAAGAGTAACGAATCAGCAGCCGGAGGGTCGCAAGTTCGAAACGCGATCCAACCAAAGACCGTAGTTGTTCGTGGAGGCAGGTGCATGTTAGATCCATCGTGACCTCGAATATCGTCACGTTGGCGTGGCATGGAAGTTTGGAGAGTGAGGTGCCAGTTTAGGTGTTGACCTCGTCATTTGAATTAAGTCTTTTGACTTCCTCTCAAAACTAGGAATTGTTTTTCCCGGATCTTTCCCTTCGGGATTGATCCCGATACTAAGTTGTGTTTGCTCCAAAGCGACGTTAATTAACTACCTACCAATAAAAATTCCAAATAATGATTTCCGAATTGATGTTTGATATGTTATTGGTCGAAACCAATTCGATTAAAAGCCAAATGTTGCTAAATAAATTACATTTAAGGAAACATCGATAGGGATCAGGCGAGAGCATTTGAACCGCGAAAGTAAATTTTACGTAGACCGTCTGATTACATACACTGAAAATCCCTCTCGTATAGTAGAGCTCCCTCGAGTAGGCAGCCGTTACCTGGTTACGAACGAGTTCATTCTTAAAATAAGGTGATAGGTTAGCACCTTAAACCGTTTCGACAACTGGTGTCTTTTGCGCGTTTTCTTGTTCTAAGTTTATCGTTCTGTACCGAAAGCGACTGATAGCGTTTTGAGGGGGGGAAACCATCCACAGCGATCGCTATTCCCGGTTTTTTGTAAGGCAGCTTTCTACTAACGAGCTATCACACCTTTTCTAAAATCGACTGACCCAAGGTTGACTTCTCGTGAGAACCGCAATATACACACCATTATATTTATCAATAGAATTAAGGAGAATATCTTCTGTAATTATTTATGCTCAATAGAACTCTATATTGGAATGATTGACGCGTTCAACTGAATGGCTGTTTATGCTGCATACCATCAATTTCACGGGAGTATCAGAAATGTGAAGAAGTTACTCGAAATTCTCTTGCCAGACTGATCCAGCAACAAAAATTCTTCAGCAACATCGTTACAGAAGACAAAGAGAAATCTAGAAGATAGAAATCAGCTCAGAGAGAAAATGTAAGCGAGATCGAAAATAGGTTAATCATCAAAAATCTTCAATCGCCTTTGAAAAATTGAAGGGTATAATCAGAGGTTCTGATGATAATTGTAGGAACCTCACCAAGATGTGAATTTTTGACTTCATTGAAAATAAAAATTAGCAACGCATGGAATACACTAAATACTGTTTTTTATGTTTTTGATCAATTTATTTTGATTTGAGGCTTGAAATTCTCATACCGATGCTTGCATTGAATATAAATGGATTCATATAAGGTTTGGCAGAGTGATGGATTAACAACCGTAGAGTTGAGTTCGAAGCTATGTTCAACCAAAGACCGACGTGTACGCGGAGGCTGGTGCACGTTAAATCAGTCGAATCCTCAAATGTCCTCACGCTGGCGTGGAAGTTTGGAAAGTGGGGAGGACAGCTCAGGTGTTGACCTCGTCATCTGACCGTTGTTCAATTTACTAGTTGTTGTCCTTGGATCTTTCCCTTCGAGATGGACCCGGACCGTCACCAATAGTCGTGTTCTAGTGCGACGTTAATCACGTGGTTTCTCACATTTCAAACCTTATAAAAGGTTTGAAATGTGACGCTGTCATCAAAATAAGCAATAATTCCGTTTAACGCAAATGCTATGCGTGGATCTGCTAGCTTTTAATACATTTGGTAATGTTGGCATGGATGCTAATTTGAAATTTCTACTGAATTTCAGTTGCTCTTTGTTGAAGTTTATCCACTATTGGACCGTTCTAACGGCAACCAACAGGCGCAGACATCATGGTAGGGTCATAGTCGTGAAATATAAGAAGACTGGACATTGTTATTGAGAGGAGCTTCAAAGTGTCTGACTGACTAGTAGTCACGTGATTGCACTGTAAAAATTGACTCGGGTTGCCTATTTGGCATCTTATCGCCTCGTCTGGCGATGTGACATCTTAAGACAGTAGGAGCGTAAATGTACATTTCTATAGGTTGCGACAAAAGTGAAATTGCCAATCTACTACTCTGTTACACAGACCAATCACGTGATAAAATAATTAGGCCATTAAACCAACCATTTTTCCCAATTCACGACAAAACATATCTGGCAAATTTCAAAAGCTATCAAAGTATCCTGTTACTCATATTATTTATAGTGTTTAAGTTGAACCTCCGTGATATAAACTAAAATGGCTTCACAAACAATTAAAAAGTTTCTCATAAATTAAATAAGTTACTCTGATTAACACAGTAATAGCATATCAACTCACATTTGTTTTAATTTTTAAATTTTTAACAAGTTTATTTAGAAAAAGCTTTTAATAACCGTTCCCCAACCAGTAGGTGACAGCTTAATTAGTACAGCTATATTTCATTTCCCTAATTTTATTTACTGCGCTAAACCAGAAAGAAAAAGTCGCTTTTTATATGCTCTCAACAAACAAGATTACTAGAAAATTAATAGTTTGTACATAAATAAAAGAGCTTTTATAAAAAACTATTCATAATATTTTCACGAATACCTTTATCTCAGATAGAATACACGCAATGTTTTTTCTTGCAACTTTTTTTAAGATTAAAAAATATTTTTCGCCGTGAAATAATACCTTAGCGCATTAATTGCTGGTGACTAGGAATCCAGGAATGCCTTTAGCTTGTAATTGAAAATTCATTGAAGGAGAATTTTTCATTGTGCAGGGATATTAAACTCTGTTAATTACCGTGAAAATTTGCTCCTAAAACGACGAGAAATCTCAGAAATATCTTTTTTTAAATTAATTTCGTACGAGGCATGTATAATTAGTCATTATTCTATGAAAAGGCTTCAGTAAGAGAGAATTGCAAGTCATTTAAAATTTGCTAAATTAGTATCTCGAAAAACTCCTATATTGATTAATGCATCTTACGAAAACGCTTAAGTGAAGATTGTAAGATAAAAATATTAATGACCTGTTTGAAGTTGTTATGGTTGTGATAATTATGGTTGTGCATACTGGTTTTTGTTATGATTCTTGGCAAAAAGACCCAAGCATGAAAATTGCATTACGTAGGAAAATCTTCCTCTATATATATTTCTTTAACTTACGTGGCACAGAAATAGACTTTATTTGTTTATTCTCGAAATGTCAACGGATATAAACGGTGTAAAATAGACCGTTACTGGTTGGTAGGTATTTTAAGTAACGTCGCACTGGAGCAACACAACGGACTATTGGCGACGATCCGGGATCAATCCCAAAGGGAAAGATTCGAGTAATTTTTTACGAGATGACGAGGTAACATCTGAGCTGGCACCCCACTCTCCAAACTTCCACACCCCGCCAACGTGAGGACATTTGAGGCCACGACGGATTTAAAGCGCACCAGCCCTCTTTGTTCACGACGGTCTTTGGTTGGTATCGAACTCACAACCCTCCGGTTGCTAATCCGCTACTCTTCCAACCGGGCTACCGCCGCCCAAACCGATAAGGGATTCATTCAACGATTTTGCCGCTTAGTTTTAATTTGATTTAAGTTAGCAGCTGCATAATATTGCTAAAACTACACGGAAGAGATCGCCTCTCAAATGAAGATTTTCAGCAATCTGATTATAGGAGGTAGGTAGTTAATTAACGTCACACTGGAGCAACACGACGGGCTATTGGCGACGGTCCGGGATCAATCCCGAAGGGAAAGATACAAGAAGAACGCCTCGTAATTTTGAACCACTCTGATTACAGAAAGCAGCGCAGAGAAGAAAATAAGATCGAAAAGAGCTTTAGAGTCAAAAAATGCCGAATCGCTTTCCAACAGTGATGAAATTGAAGTAACTGTTCTGAATCTATTTGTGGTAAAATGACTGGTTGGTATTGGGGTTTTATGGCGCAATGGCCATATATGGCCATGCTGCGCCAGACACAAGACATACAACATAAAGTAATAGACACACACAATGAAAGTTTTACTGACAAAGAAGAGAGAAATACACCCAGGGAGGAATGCAGCTGACAGGAATCGGAACTATTCACCCAACAACTAGAAAGTTGCTAGCGCAGTGGTTTCTCCCTGGGTGTATTTCTCTCTTCTGTGTCAGTATAACTTTCATTGTGTGTGTCTATTATTTGATGTTGTATGTCTTGTGTCTGGCACAGCATGGCCAAATATGGCCATTGCGCCATAAAACCCTCAAACCAACCAAGCTAGCGCAGCGGACATACCCACTGAGCCACGACAGCCTCTGGAAACATGACTGAGGTGCGCGTTTTGATATGCCTCTTTTATTGGGAATAGGAATTAACACTAGTGTGCTTACTAACGTGCGCTGCACATGAAGCGATGTTTGTATATGGTGAATGGGAAGATACAAACAATACAAATTCAACCTCTACGGTGCATTCGCCAAATTTGACTGCTTAGCTTACAGATATCTGACTTGAGATATGAAGCTGCGTAGTATTACTGAACTACATCGAAGTTGCTCTCTGCTTCAATGACATTTTTCAGCAGTATTATTCCAAGAAGGAATTGAAAAATTCAAAAGACAGAAATTAGCAGAGAAAAGATGTAGTTCGTGGTAGATAGTTGAATTTATAACAAAATCGCATCAAATTAAGGAGGTCCGGGACTCAAAATTCTAAAATCTTCAATTTTAAAGTTTTTGTTCTGAAATTTTTTCTGTAGGTATATACATTGTGTATTTTGCAATTATAATTTCTATTTTATATTTTCAAAACTTCAAATTTTTTAATTAAAATAAAAAAAAATTAAAAATTTTGACGTTGGGCAAAATTGATATATCTTAAAATATTTTATATTAAATCACTTTATTTTTGCACTAATTGATTCCTAAAAGTTCATACTTTAAACTGTCTTCGTGATTTTTGGTTAAAACAGTTAGAAAAATTAAAAAATATATTTCGTTCAAAAACTACATACACACATAGTATACAAAGTTCGAAAAATTATAGAAAAAATAATAATATATATATACATAATTGCTGATGAAAAATTAAAGAAATATATTTGAAAAGTAATTGTAGAAAATTTAATTCATTTATGACAGTAGTTTCAAGTTATATCCATTTTTCACTATCGAAATCCCATTTAACAGAAAAGGAGAAAAAGAGCGTTTAAAATTATGAAAATATTCAAGTTAATAAAAAAGCACTTTTGATTACTTTATGTTTGTTTAAAATCCTCCTGGATAGTATTGTGTATTACTTCTTAGTTTTACTGCTTCATTTAATTTAATTTTAGCAAGTTGGACCTTTTTCCTACACCTTTTAAAAGTATTTGTGAACTTCATCGTCACTTTTCAGAACCGCCTACAGTCCTTTATGGAAAGTGTTATTGAAGGTATATTGATAGTACAGAAAATTCGAAAACGTGCAAATTCAACAACAAAAACAGTGAGAATATTACGATGATCAATTCAGATCACTTCAAAAGTGTTCGTAGCGTAGTTTATTTGGGTTAGAAGAAAATAGAGCTGAAACAGTAGAAAGTAGACTCCAAAACAGTTTGTTTACATTATCGGATGGGTAAGGCTAATTTGATTTGCAGCTGTCATGTTGCAAAAAGCCAAATATTTCCGGTTCTACTGATGGTAGAAACAAAATGTAGGTGTTATTTTATTCAGAAATATCTATATTATTTTTTAAGATAATAAAAAAATTGGACTTTTTTTCATATTTTGAGTCCCAGACACCCTTAAAATCCAACCAACCAATAAAAAGGTCTACCTTCACCTCTATGCCCTAAAAAACGAAAGGAAACCTCTATGAAAAAGCATTATGAGAAGTGTAACACTTCTCATAATTCCTTGAGAATTTCATTTCTGGTCACAATTTTTTACTTTTCGAAACAGAAGATTGGATAGATCTTTAGTAGATTGCATTAGACGGCATGGTAAAGTTTTCACTAGAAACTATTCCGATTTTCCCCATCACACTTCATATTGGTGTGGTGTGGAAGTTTGGAGAGTGGGGTGCCATCTCAGGTGTGACCTCGTCATCTGACCGTGGTTCAAAATTACTTGGTGTTGTCCTCGGATCTTACTCTTCGGAGGATGATTCCGGACCTTCGCCGATAGCCCATTGTATTGTTCCACACACACAGTGCGATGTTAATTAATTAAATACCTACCCCATCACGCTAAATTAGAATGTAACTAACCAATCAAAAGATTTACCTTCACCTCTGCCCTAACAAACCAAATCAAACCTCTGTAAAGAGAGAGAGAGAGATTGATAACAAGTGTTTTGATAATGATTCTTTGATAGTTTCATTTCTGGTCACAATTTTTTATGTTCCGTAGCAGAAGAGATTAGATAGATCTTTATCAAATTGCATTAGACTGTATGGAACAGGTTTTACTCCGAAGTGTCCCGATTTCCCCCATGGATCTTGACATCACACAAACCCACCTGTGACTCCATGAATAATCCCGGCGACCCCCACAATTAGCTGCCGGTCGAAATTTTCATTAATTTTTGCGCCGTAATGGCGTCTGTCTTCCACAGTTGTTCACCCCAAGCCCAACCTAATCGCCACGGCCCTTAATCCCGGGCCTATAACTCATCAACATTTCATCGGCTTCGAGAGGTCACGACTAATTAGAATCTTCATTTGTCACGGCTGTGTTAAGGCGCTTGGCTTCCGGGTTAAATTGGAGGGAAATTTTCGCTCTGTTCTCTAATGCCGCGCGTTTGGTGGGATTTGGAAGTGGGGCAGAACTGTGTGATGATGGACGATTTGCTTGGGTTGGCAAAACCTGAGTTCTGGGTTAGTGTTTTGTGTTAGTACTATAGCACAAGTGCTATATTCTTCTGTGTTTTCGTCATATGACGGCGGTTCAAAATTGTGAGGCATTGTCCTTGGACCTTTCGCTTAGGGATTGAGATTGCGAGTTCGAATCCAACCAAAGACCGTCGTGTAGAAAGGGGGATGGTCAACGTTAAATCTGTCGTGGCCTCATGTTGGCGTGGTGTGGAAGTTTGGAGAGTGGGTTGCCAGTTCAGGTTCTCGTCATCTGACCGTGGTTCAAAATTACGATGTGTTGTCCTCGAATCTTTTCCCAATATCCCGTTGTTTTGATCCTGTGCGACGTTAATTAAATACCTACCTACCTTGAATCATTTCCTTCGGGATTGACACCGGACTGTCGTCAATAGCCCCTTGTGTTGTTCCAGTGAAATGCTAATTAACTACCTACCTAATCTTCTGTGCTTGTGAAGGAAGCACTATATTTACTTTTGTTCGTTTTGAGTTGATGTTTGTTGCGTGATAATTACATAAGTAACTTAGCCACATTACATAACAATTTGATCACTCAGTCAATTGTTGATTCAGTATTGTTTTCTAGCATTATAAAGTGAAGGATACTCTAGTACACAGCATGTACAAATCGTTAATCTAGAGTAACATCAAACTAGCTCCTGTTCTAGCTTGATGTTACTCTTTATAGAGAGTTAGTAAGAACAGGAGTTAGTCTGACTCCAAGTTTTTTTAATCGTTGTAATTTTTACATGAGTTTTCTTCTTTCATACCTACTGGGCCTTACCCTATCTGGAGCTTTCAGTTTTCCAATTACTTCTACCTACCAAAATGTTCCCCGAACGCAAGTCTTGGATCTTATATGAACGTGCTCCAATTTTCTTAGGAAGTTATATTACAAATTCAGGATATATTCAATCGTAGAAACACCCGTCTACCATACTCTCTCTCTCTTTATATACCACTTTATTATAATTTAATTACTTTAGTGGATAGGATGGTTTGGGTTTTATGGAACAAGGTCAGTTAGCGGACAAGCTGCGCCAAATGTAAGATTAAATAAACCCAATAAACAGCAAGCCAAAGTAGTCAAATAGTAGTTTAAAAGTTAAGCTTTCAAATATTATAAAAAGGCTAAGTTAAAAGCATTGAAGTTGAAAAATATAATACAGGACGATTCTTTACTTTATTGGTAGAAAATTTCCTCTGTGTACTTCTTGTATATTGAAAATGATCAATTCGATAGAAGCTACCTTTCATTAAATAGATGATTATTTATTTAATTATTGTTTCTCCGCAGAAAAATATCCAATTGCATAAAATAAAAAAATGCGATCCAAAACATGAAAAATAAAGATTTACACAAAAATACTTCATTGAAGCAGATTACTTAGTGATTTGAAATCATTAAAAATATATCATCTACCCAGAAAGAATCAAATTGTTTAACAATTTGTAACAAAATTGTTGTGCAACATCTGTCTAAAGCTCTAATTGGCCTAAAGGCAGTGACCAGCGCCATCTAGCGTTTGTTTCTAACTCACGACCAAGCACCAATGTAGAAATTCATGTTATCAGGAATAACTTCTGTTTATTAAGAGGTTCTCCGAGATAGAGACATGTTTCTATGCTTTACGTTCTATTCAAGTAATATGTTCATTTCTATCGTGGTTATGAGTTAAAAATTATTCATTTTGATTGTCCTGTAGAATTAGTGTTTCTATAACTATTGAAAGATAGTTAAATTCTTGCTTGTTAAAAAAGCAAGAATTTATCAATACATATTCCAATATAGATATCTGTTTCTATGATTTACAGCACTACCTTAACTAATCTAGTAGTAGCAGTTAAATTTCTCTAGCGGTTATGACTTAAAATTGATTGATTGATTTTGCTTGTCCCCGTAGGACAACCTTTGATACTTGAGTTATAATAATCGAAGGTTAGTTCGAAAATCCACTCCATATAACTTACCACTTTGCTTTGTATTTTGGCGGGTTCTATTATTCCACCTGCCATAAAGATAGAAGAAAAAGAATAAATCCCATTACGATCTGTATTCTATTAGAAGCAACGATTACTATTCGGCATTAAGTGTTCGTAGTTCAATCAAACAATTCCACAATTTCGTACCTCACAGTACTCCAACTATAAGGAGAACCAGTCCCAGACGAGATAGCTTGGCTAATACTACTCTTTTTCTGTCCCAACTATCTTTAGGCTTCCCGTGGCGTTAAGCTGTGGGCTTTCATCATTCATCTTCTCGTCTCTGTCAGAGTTGGCAAAGAATAATGATTTGTTGGGCCTTACCCCTTCGGAGCATGTCATCTGTTTCCCAATAACTTTCCTCTTCTTTTAATACCGAAATTGGAACGATACCAGGGGTGTGGTATTTAACGGAACGCGTCTGATGGTTTTCGTTGGTATTTATACAGGAATGAGAAATGAGTATTTCAGAGTCATAATTCTTGAATGCCACTCGACGATTAAGTCTGGGAAATGCGTTTGATGTTATTAAAGGGCCTTTGAAAATAGCAGCATTATATCTATGCTTTTAACACTGAGAAAATGTATCGAAAGGAATAAAAGTGATGTGTAAAATATTAGAGTAATAGTTTTTGAAATGTCTCGATGGTTAAGTCTGTCAGTAAAGTTTGATGTTATTAAATGGCTTTTGAAAACATCAACATTGTGTCTTTGTTTTAAGTTTTGAGTAAATATATCGAAGGAAATTAAAGTTCATATATAACGTTTTAAAGTAATAAATTCTTCAATCCACTCGATGAGTAAGTCTGGCAAAGAAGAATGATGTTAAATGGCTTTTGAAAATAGCAACATAATATCTTTTAAACGCTGAACGACGAGTCTATCGAAAGATATAAATGTTAATATATAACGTTTTAAAGTAACAATTCTTGAATGTCACTCGATGAGTAAATCTTTCAAATAAGTTATATGTTGTTAAATGGCTTTTGAAATAGCAGCATTATCTTTGTTTTAAACGGAGCAAATGTATCGAAAGATATAACAATTAATATTTAAACTAATAATTCTTGAATGCCATTTGATGAGAAGTCTGACAAATAAGTTTGACGTTATTAAACGGCTTTTAAAAAGAATAACATTGTGTCTGTTTTAAATACGAGCAAATGTATCGAAAGATATAAAAGTTAATGAATAACGTTTTAAAGTAATAATTCTTGAATGCCACTTGATGAGTAAGTCTGACAAATAAATTTGATGCTATTAAATGGCTTTTGAAAACAGAAACATTATACCTTTGTTTTAAACACTGAGAAAATCTACTGAAAAAATTAAAGTTGGCACATGTTTCAGAGTAATAATTCTTGAATGCTACTCGATGGTTAAGTCTGGAAAATAAGTTTGATAACATTAAATGACCTTTGAAAATAGCAACATTATGTCTTTGTTTTAAACAGAAAATCATCGAGAACAATAAAAGTTAATATATGTTTCAGAGAAATAATTATTAAAAAGCCACTCACTGATTATGTCTGGAAAATAAGTATGATGTTATGAAATGACTTTTGAAAAAATAGTAACAATATATTTGTGCTTTAAACAATGAGGAAATGTATAAAAAAAACAAAACAGATAGTACATGCAATTGGTGAAACAGTGGGGAAATGTAGAAATCGTATTAATTCTCATTAACTGATTGCAGTGTTAATTTCTTAAAATTTGCATCTTAAATTTTTCCGCTCTAGGATAACATTTTGATGCTTCTTAGTGGTTTCTATTAGTAAAACTTTGAAGGTTTTAACAATGGCAGATGAAAATAAACAGCACTTCTTTATCTTTGTCTTAACCCTTCAATTGGTTTCGACGAGATATCTCGTCCATCATGATGTGACAAATTTTGCTAATGACGAGATATACCGTCCATCAAGATCTGAATAATTTTGCAAATAACAATCTATCTCGTTATCAAGATATTGTCAATTTTTAGATGATGGCGGCGAGATCAAGTTATGATCAGTTTTGTTCTAATGACGAGATATCTCGTCCATCAAGATCTGATCAGTTTTTTTACTGATGAGATACCTCATCAAGATAACCACCAGGGTTAGGCAACCAAGGGATACGCCCGAACGTAGCTTGAAAAATTTAGTTCGAATATTGTCCGGTAAAATGCCCTCACGAAGACAGACGAGAAATATTCTCAGACCCGAAATATTCGTGGCTCTGTGGGTTCACACTGTGCGTCAGTAACCTGCGCGTTGTAGGGGAGCACAGTGGTGCGGAGGTTGGAAACCCCCAAATCTGAGATGATTAAACTTACAAGGTCTGATGAACGAGATATCTCGTCATGTGAAGAAAACTAACCAGATAACGACCTCGTCATCATAAAAAAATGGCAATATTTTGATGACGAAGTATCTCGCCTTTTGCAAAATTTACCAGAACTTGATGACGTAGTATCTGACCATTAGCAAAATTGGCCAGATCTCGATGACGAAATATCTCGCCATTAGCAAAATGACCAGATCTTGATGACGAAGTATCTCGCCATTAGCAAAATTGACCAGATCTTGATGACGAAATATCTCTCCATTTGCAAATTGGCCAGATATTGATGACGAAGCGTCTCGCCATTAGCAAAATTGACCAGATTTTGATGACGAAATATCTGGCCATTTAAAATTGGTCAGATCTTGATAGACAAGACATCGAAACCATTTGGAAGGTTAGCTGATATCAGTTCTTGCTAGCTGTTTTCTAAGAGTCATTTCAGATATTTCTATCCATTTTTTGATACCATTAATTGGATGGCTAGTTGGTTAGGTTTTTAGGGCACAAATGCCATATTTGGCTAGGCTGGGAAATTAACGTGAAGTGGTAAGTAGTTGGACTTACGTTGCACTGGAGCAACGCAAAGGACTATTAGCAATGCTATGGGACCAATCCCTAAGAGATTCCAGGGCAACATTTTGACATATCCCTTGAAACTCGCTGTTTACAATGGTTTTACAACACTTTTTCTGGATTTTCTATCCAGCAACGAAATTCATAACTTTTTCTGAATATTTTATCCTGCAAGAAAATTCATGGTAGGTAGGTATTTTAATTAACGTCACACTGGAGCAACACAACGGGCTATTGGAAATGGTCCGGGATCAATCCCAAAGGGAAAGATCCGAGGACAACACCACGTAATTTTGAATCACGGTCAGATGACGAGGCAACACCTGAGCTGGCACCCCAATCTCCAAACTTCAGCACCACATGAACCACACCAACGTGAGGACATTTGAGGCCACGACAGATTTAATGTGCACCGACCCCTTTGTACACGACGGTGTTTGGCTAGATTCGAATTCGCAACTCTCCGGTTGCTAATCCGTTGCTCTTCCAACCGGGCCACCACGGCCCAAGAAAATTAATAACTTTTCTAGACTTTTTATCCTGCAACAAAATATTCGTAGTTTTTGTGGATTTTCTACCCTGCAACAAAATATTCGTAGTTTTTGTGGATTTTCTACCCTGCAACAAAATATTCGTAGTTTTTGTGGATTTTCTACCCTGCAACAAAATATTCATGACTTTTTCTGGATTTTCTACCTCACAAGAAAATTCGCGATAATTTTTTGTGGATTTTCTATCTTGCAACAAAATATTCATGATAACGTTTCCTGGATTTTCTATCCTGCAACAAAATATCCATAACTTTTTATGGATTTTTATCCTGCAACAAAATATTCAGAACTGTTTCCGGATTTTCTACCATGCAACAAAATATTCATAACTTTTTCTGGATTTTCTGTCCTGCTACAAAGTATTCATGATAACGTTTACTGGATTTTCTGTCCTGCTACAAAGTATTCATGATAACGTTTACTGGATTTTCTATCCTGCATCAAAATTCATGATACCATTTTCGAGATTTTCTACCCTGCAACAAAATATTCATGATAACGTTTCCTGGATTTTCTACCCTGCAACAAAATTCATAACTTTTCCGAATTTTCTACCCCACAACAAAATTCACGAAATTTTTTTCTCAAGTCCCACACATCAAAACATCGAGCAATTAAAGCAAAGATTCGACACCAAAACAGACCATCTTCCACCACAGCACACCTCTGCCTCTACTCCCCGGCTTTGAGAACTGAAGTGACTCGACAACTGATACCCCTAATCCAACCCGACACAAATGAATCGAAGGAGGCAGCGGTGGTGGCAGTCCAAAGCAGGGGTTCGGTGGTGGAAGATCAAACGCCGGTCACCAAAACGCCGTCCATTATGCTTGAAAGGCATTTGCCTCGGCTTAGAGAGAAACAAAGTCCACAATGGGGAAAGGGGATTGTTCCCCTAATTAGGGGGACCCTGCACAATGCCACTTGCCGGAGAAGGGGTGTCTTGTAGGGGGTCGTCTATCGAGTAGACGTCAGGACCAGACGTGTCGGTGTTGCTATTGTGCTGATTTAGAGCGAGAGGGGAACAAGTGTTGCAATTAAAGCTATGGTACTGGCAGAACTGGAGGAAGTCCGAGGGGTTCAAGTGCATTTTTAACTCTCGATTTCCGAGTTGTGTGTAGTAATGCTTTTACACGCATAACGACTGAATAACCACATGACTAAATAATCCCAGGAAGCATTCTACGAAGTCATATAGCGAAGACTGCAGGTTTCTGATCGTAGATATATGTATGCAAATCTCTCAGAGCGTGGTTTTGGTATCTTAAGGTGTATGTATACACTACAAATCGCGAAATTTGACCAAAATATTGATATATTTTTTAATAATTCAAAATATTGTCCAACCCTTTAACTTTCAAACGATACCAAGATCTTGTAAATATTCGAAATAGTTTTCAAGTTACAAGGGTTTGGGTTAGGTACCGTCACCTTAGACAAACACGTTTCCAAAACTTGAAACTCAATTTCTGAAGAACTATGTTTTTGCAATAGGATGCTTCTTTCGAACAGTGATAACTCAGCAATGAATTGATCTATTATAATTACTTTCGTGTCATTATAATCTATATAATACAGTGGATGTTTTGAGCCTCAGTCGAAGTTATTGGTTAAGAAATGAATTTTTAGTTGATTTTTAAATGTTGAAATTCCTGAACAAATCTTGATTTTTTAGACTTCCTTCGTGAAAAAAAATTGTAAAAAGGAACGTATTCCCTCTAGCAACTTGATGGAAGGTCGAAACATGATGAATAATATTAGGAATAATTTCCAAGAGGAATTGTCTTTCTGAACACATTAGAATTTGAGATATCACTGTTCGAAAAACATGCTAATTATACCTAAATTAGATAATTAATGAGTAGATTAATCAGAATTTTTGACACTGAAATGAGTTTAAGCACAAACCAATGACCTAGTGTGAAAACACTGGATTTTTAAAGTCGAAATTAAAAAAAATGTTCTAGTGTATACCTTAAGGAGCAAGGAGTAATTACTCATGTGTCATGTAATTACTCATTACTCATGTTTTTTGAACAGTGATATCTCAGATTCTAATGTGTTCAGAAAGATAATTCCTGTTGGAAATTATTCCTAATATACCTTAAGGAGCAATAGCCATATTTAGAAAAGAACGGCAAGCAAAAAAATGTCACGAAACGGAAAAAAGAAGGATTGGGAATAGAGTAGTAGGATGAAAGCAGGAAAAGATAAATGGGTTATCCCAGGAGTACAACCCCCTTGTTTACCAAAGACAGTAAACTGCATGAGAAATGAAACGATTATTAGGGTACTTTGGGATCGTGAAGCCCGTGGACACTTAAAGGAGAAATGCCAATGAGTTCCCTCTCAAGGTAAAAATCCTCTGAGCGATTTCTGATCAGTGTAGTATTGTTTTAACCCGGCAACACACACATGATGACAGATAACTACATCGATTGGTTGAAAGCATCATACTGGAAAAGAGGGTAAAATTTGGTTGAAAGGTCATGGGGAGGGGAAGACTGAGGTTGCAGAACGTATATATGCGTTTGAATCCCTCAGAGGGTTAACTTTCTCTGTGACCGGACCGCGGTAGCCTGGTTGGAAGAGTAACGGATTAGCAACCTGGGGGTTGCGAATTCGAAAGACCGTCGTGTACAAAGGGTCTGGTGAACGTCAAATCAGTCCTGGCCTTAAATGTCCTCAGTTTGGCGTGGTGGGGTAGGTTGGAGAGTGGGGTGCCAGCTCAGGTGTGACCTCGCCATCTGACCGTGGTTCAAAATTACGTGGTGTTGTCCTCGGATTTTTCTCTTCTGGCTTGTTCCAGGACCGTCGCCCATAACCCGTGTGTTGTCCCAGTGTGACGTTAATTTGTGGTTAAATGTTCATAGAGATTCAAAAATTGTAGTCAAAATTGGGTGCCATTGCAAATTATGAAAATCATACGCATTTTAATATGAAGACGATCCCTTTAGAGAACTATGCATATGTATTTATAGAATATGCTTTTATGCATTGAACGTTACCTTTGAATTTTCTCTACTATGAATCACGCTAGAATTAAGGGCAATAGTCCGATCTTTTTCTCTGCAACATGAATTTTTGTCTCACTGAGAAGTGCTTTAGAGTTGCAAGGGGCACAGGTTCGATTATTGTGTACTCTTCATTTTCTTCTGTGTCAGTAAAACCTTTACCTGTGGATATGATCCTCTACTTGAGGGAAAAACATTGCTTGGATCAGATTGGTTAGGCCTGATTGTTAGACTCACGAAAACCTTATTAAGAAAATATTTAGTTTTTTATTTTAAATTTAAATTTCTTGGTGAGATCTTCAACTTTTCTTTTATACAGGGTGATCCAAACGTCACAGAAAAAGTAAAAATTCAATAATTCGAAAAGTATACAGGGTGTCCCAAAAAGGTTGTTCCGCAATTTATCTTTTTACCATTTGGAGATAAGTAGGCAATGTAAATTGCAAAAGTGCACCAAATAAGGTAAGTAATTAAGATATGTGAATAAAATTATCACGTGATAACAATCTAAGCGGATACAATTTTTAATTTTTATACCACCCCTCTAGATAAAAATCCGAGATAGCAAAAATGTCCCTTACCTGTATCCCTATTGTTAGTAAAAACCATATTTCTGTAGGTTGAATAGCAACTGAGATACACGAGTTTCTATTTTAAGGGGGCCGTATCTAATCTAGAACGGAAACTGACCCATGGCCAAGAATGAAGAGCTAAGTTCTGCATTGCTGCAGATGGAAAAATTTCTTCTTATTTTTATTTAAACCATTTTTTCTACAATATTTTTTATTTACTATTATGCATTGCGATTTTCATCTGCAGTTGCAATACTACATTATTTTGCACAATGTTGCACTTTCTGACCGAAAAATGCTTTTTAGCATTGTGTATGCGGTCCCTAATCTGACTGCTTGAACAGCTGTGCACAAGCGGTATAAGACAACTTTTTTTGCGTCCTTATGCCTCCGTTAGTGTTCAACCTACAGAAATGCAGTTTTCTGCTAACGATAGGGATGCAGGTAAGGAACGTTTCTGCCATCTCGGATTTTTATCTAGAGGGGTTGTATAAAAATTAAAAACTGAATCCGCTTAAATTGTTATCACGTGATAATTTTATTCACATATCTTAATTACTTACCTTATTTGGTGCACTTTTGCAATTTACATTGCCTACCTATCTCCAAATGGTAAAAAGATAAATTGTGGAACAACCTTTTTGAGACACCCTGTAGATAGCAAGATGCGGTTTTCATGGAAATGCAGACTTTACATTAAAAAAAAACGAAAATTATTATTGACAGAATAGATTTACATTTGCCATCGACAGGTTGTCAGTTGTCAATAGTCTTCAATTGGGTCAATAGTTTATACGGTGGCGCAGCATAGTTTCCAACGCAGCAAGGATTACCAATGTTGAATTTGACGGCCGTCATTCATGAGAATGGACGTCAGACGTGACACGACGCTCTGCACAGCACCGAAAAGGGTTTCAGAAGTAATTCCAGTCAGATGATGGCAAATAGCTTCTTTCAACATGGCCAATGACGTCGGCCGACCTCTGTACATCTGTGACTTCAAGTAGCCCCCAGCTCAGGGACTTCTACAGCGCCATCTACCGGTAGCAAATTTAACTATTCTAGCAATAAAATATTTCGTTATTAAAAATAATCCCATGCCTTTCTGTGCATTTTTGTGAAAACCGCATCATGTGTATACTTATCGAATTATTGAATTTATGCTTTTTCTGTAACTTTTGGATCACCCTGTACTTATTAATGTTATATAAATAAAACTTATAGTCAAGTACCAATTAAGAAGCATCACTGTCTCTAGTAGATAAGAAAAAACACACACGTGAGTGTTACAGAATCATTGCAGTGTTTAGTTATTTTAAAGGAAGAAAAGGTTCAAACCTTGATCGAAAAGAAATCTCAAAAAATGGTGACACAAGGAAATAATCTTAAGGGCATGAGAGAAAGAAGTCCAGGGTAAACTAAACAAACCAACGGAAGACAAGGGTTTTACTTCCTGTCAGCAAAATCGGAATATGGGCAGGAAGCACGTTCTACCCCCAAAACACCAGCGCCATCTACAGTCCGAAAAAAGCTTATCAAACACATTTTTTTTACATTTCATGTTTTAGTCAATTCATTTTGTTTCTGAGCAGCTAAAATTGTTACTAAAATAAGTTTTAAGAGCGTGCGGATTTGCTACTATTTTATAAACTTTATGCTACTAATGCTGCTATTCCACTTTGTGGAAGCCCTGTGTTGTGCATTAAATAGACACGATATGAATTAACCAATCAGATAGAGATATGTTGTTAATGCAATCAGATAGAGAGATGTTGACGATGTGTCTTCCACTCGACTTGGTGTGGTCAATGGTTGTACCACTTTACCTTTGATGGGGCCTTACGGAGTGTGTGTCGAATTTTATTGTGACAGTGGCCTGTTTTACATTTAAATGAATGAGAGGGACAACTTCGGGAGTCGGAATGCAGGGGCGGAAATTAAATTCAACAAGAGTTGAAGATTAACAGCGTGATGGATAAGTGTGAAAAGGACCCTGATTGCTTGTAACACGTCACGCCACATCGAGAATCCCAACTCTATATATACGGGTTTTAAAACTTCATGTGCAAACTTTAACCCTCCAAGTAGTTTCGATGAGATATCTCGTTCATCAAGATCTGACAAATTGTGATAATGACGAGATATCTCGTCATCAAGATATTACCAATTTTTTGATGATGACGCGATTGAGATCTGGTCTGTTTTTACTATGGATGAGATATCTCGTCCATCAATATCGGATTAGTTTTGCTAATTACGAGATATCTGTTTGAGACATCCAACAGGAGGGTTAATGTTCAAAGTTAAGAGAACAATTACATTATGGGATATCAGCGCTATAAAGGGTTTGATATAAAAATTCCACAATGTGTGAGGTGACTAGATGTGGACGAGGAATACATTTTTTTGTAATGCAAAGCAGAAATTTTGAGCTATTGAATACACATGCAGCTCTTAAAAATGTTTACAATAAGAGTTTAGCGGCAAGACTTAATTTTTGTAAGTGTCGTTATTTCTAGATGAAAAGAGTTTAGAAAGAGTTTAGGCGTAAAGAAAATTTTGCACATAAAAGAAGACAATTTAAACCGGTTGTTTCAGTTTTGTGCTGGCAACAGATTGCTCGATTTGCATGATTTTTCGTTGTAGTAAGGAACGAACTGCCAGGCGTTTATGAGAGGTATCATAGTGCTGTGTTGCTGGTTAGCTGATGTGAAGATGAGTTGTGATGGGATAGATATAAAACATAAATGCGATACAATCAAATCTGTACTGCTGTTTCTTTTATGTGAAGTTGATTAGTGATGGTCTAGGTAGTATTATAAATACGAGAAAACCAAAGTTGTGTTGGTGGGCCCTTAATGCGGAGATGAGTAGTAAGTAGGTATTCAATAATAACGTCGTACTGGAGCAACACAACGGGCTATTGGCGACGGTCTGGGATCAACCCCTGAGGGGGAAGATCAGAGGAAAACACCGCGTAATTTTGAAACACGGTCAGATGACGACGTCACACCTGAGCTGGCACCCCACTCTCCATACTACCACACCACACCAAATTGAGGACATTTGAGACCACGACTAATTTAACGTGCACCAACTCCCTTTGTACACGATGGTCTTTGGTTGGATTCGAACTCGCAACCGTTGCTAATCCGTTACTCTTCCAACCGGGCTACCACTGCCCGAAGATGAATAGTGATGGGACAATAAATAATATAGTGGTCCTCTTATGATTCCATGCCTAATATGCAGAGGTCATTATAATAAATATTCATTCGAAATAAACACAATACAACCAATAGCAATCCAAGTCTGAAAGTGTCAGGGTTATATTTTAAATTCATATATTATTATTGAGATTAATTCAGATATTGATGTACGCCCTCCACCCGAATGTTCTAGAGGGTAAATTAATCCTCCAAGTAGTTTCGACGATATATCAAGTCCGTCACTATCTGACCAATTTTGCTAATGACGAGATACCTCGTCCATAAAGATCTACCAATTTTGCTAATGACTAGATACCGCGTCATCAAGATATTGCCGAATTTTTGATGATAAAGACATGATCTGGTTAGTTTTCATATCGGGCGAGGTATCGCGTTCATCAAGATTTGGTCAATTTTATTCTAATAACTAGAAACTACGTGATCTTGATGGACGAGATATCTCGTTATCAAGATTTTGCGTGATGTATATTCAATATATCACGCCCAAGGACCAACTGCACGTATAAGCTGGACTTAAGCAAGCATCTATGTTAGGTATGGGAAGGGAGGAAGGCTTGGTATTAGGGGTACTGATTGAACATAACAGACACTACTATCGAATGAGATACGGAAATTATCAAAAACCGGGACGATTGTGCAAACGCATGGTTCAGTGGTAAGGAACCGAGTTGATATAAAGTGCTGGTACATCTGAAAACATTGGTATGTACACATTTGAAATCAATACCGATCTGCATTAAATTTATGCTTTCAACGTAACGAATAAATAATCACATCTATTACTTGAAAGAATACCATTTAAGATTCAATTGGTAAAGATAAATGTTTAGAAGTTATGCTGGGAAGACTGGATTGCAGAACTGATATATGCATGTGAACGCCTCAGAAGGTTAATATCGTATTTTTGTAGTTCAGTCGATGCTTTACAATTATTTTTAACTGGGATTTCCGGGCACCTGGAATCACGCGGACGCTATGCCGATCGTTGTCCACCGAAGTTAGGGTAGTCTGCTTTATTCTATCTCCGCCATCCATCGCTAGTGTCATTTGCAGTCACTAGATGGCGCCACCACTACCGGGGCGCATCCCCTCTTCGCCCCTCCCAACTGTGCCATTCATCTCGCGCGGCAGTTGACAACTTAATTTGAGCGCGGAGTCGATTACCGGCTGTTAAGGAATTGGGGCTTATTTAAAAATAAGAGCTTCACGACGCGGCCAATTACGGGGCGCACGGGGCTATCAAAAGCCCTTCAGGGGCACTACTTATGTGTACTTACGCCCTGCCTATCGCTCTATTTATTGCGTAAAAAGGTAATTAATTTGCGAAAAAATGGGAACGGCTCCGTGGCCCGTAGCACGCTATCGGGAGGCCTTGGACTTGGAGAGATCGCAATTCAATTTATAAACATCTTTTATGGAGAGTGGGATGTTTGGATGGAAGTTTCGGACTTACACAACTTCATGTGGCTCTGGGGAGTTATTTATTTTTGAATAATTCCGAGATGTTAGCAGAAGAGGGAGCTTCAGTACTTGTTTGGATTTCAGCTTTATGTGTGACACTTACGGGAAGCCCGTTGGCTATTTATTGACTATTCGGTTGGAGTAATTACTACTCTTTGAAACGTTGAATGATTTGCCTGAAGAGCCTGCGAATCAATTCATTTCGCAAAGTAGGAGGTTCAAATGAAACTCAAATTACAACATACACGACGACAACCGTATACATGTGCTCATTTTAGTCCACTTTTAGATGTAGAAGTTACTATCTACCATTTTAAATGATAATCCACCATATGATATATACATAGTAGATTTTTATTAAATACAGTGAATCACTGGTACAGATCTATTTGAATACTTTGGACAAGGAGATCACAATTCAATTTATAAACATCTTTTATGGAGATAAGGATATTTCGATGTTAGTTACGGACTTAACTCTCCAAGTGGTTTCGACGAGATATCTCGTCTATTGAAGATCTGAGTAATTTTGCTAACCATGAGATATATCGTTATCAAGGTATTGCCGAATTTTTTATGATAACAAGATCACGATCTAGTCATTTTTCTTCTAATGAAGAGATCGAGACCTTGTCAGCTTTCTTCTAATGAAGAGATCGAGGTCTAGTCAGCTTTCTTCTAATGACGAGATCGAGATCTAGTCAGCTTTCTTCTAATGAAGAGATCGAGGTCTAGTCAGCTTTCTTCTAATGAAGAGATCAAGATCTAGTCAGCTTTCTTCTAATGAAGAGATCGAGATCTAGTCAGCTTTCTTCTAATGACGAGATCGAGGTCTAGTCAGCTTTCTTCTAATGAAGAGATCGAGGTCTAGTCAGCTTTCTTCTAATGAAGAGATCGAGGTCTAGTCAGCTTTCTTCTAATGAAGAGATCAAGATCTAGTCAGCTTTTTTCTAATGACGAGATCGAGATCTAGTCAGCTTTCTTCTAATGAAGAGATCGAGGTCTAGTCAGTTTTCTTCTAATGACGAGATCGAGATCAAGTCAGTTTTCTTCTAATGAAGAGATCGAGGTCTAGTCAGTTTTCTTCTAATGACGAGATCGAGGTCTAGTCAGCTTTCATCTAATGAAGAGATCGAGGTCTAGTCAGCTTTCTTCTAATGAAGAGATCGAGGTCTAGTCAGCTTTCTTCTAATGAAGAGATCGAGGTCTAGTCAGCTTTCATCTAATGAAGAGATCGAGGTCTAGTCAGCTTTCATCTAATGAAGAGATCGAGGTCTAGTCAGCTTTCTTCTAATGAAGAGATCGAGATCTAGTCAGCTTTCTTCTAATGACGAGATCGAGGGTTAGTCAGCTTTCTTCTAATGAAGAGATCGAGGTCTAGTCAGCTTTATTCTAATGACGAGATCGAGGTCTAGTCAGCTTTCTTCTAATGACGAGATATCTAGTCCATAAACAACTGGTCACTTTTGCAAATGACGAGATACCTTTTGGAGGCAACCACCAAGAGGTTGAAATAACTTCATGTGGCCGAGAAGAGTTATTTATTTGTGTAATACCGGAATGTTTTGACGTAGAATTGAGTCTTTCACCTCATTATGGGGGAGTAACTTGTAAATTGAGTATCAAGAGAAAATGCAACTCAGTCTCCTTGCAACTATTGGCAAACGAAAAGATACAGAGATATAATGGTACGGTAGGTAGTTATTTAACTAACGTCGCACAGAATAATGGGCTATTGGCGACGGTCCGGGATCAAACCCAAAGGCAAAGATCCGAGAACACCACCACGTTATTTTGAATACGGTCAGATGACGAGGTCACATATGAGCTGGCACTCCACTCTCCAAACTTCCAAACCACGCCAACGTGAAGATATAATGGATATACCATTGGATTGAAGAACGAACAACGCGTCAAACTAAATATACTACTGCAGGTTGGGACTTCAGGAAAGTTTTGATAATGGTACAATATATCAACTGATAGAAATAATCTTAAGTTAAAAAAAATCAATTTTCTGTTTATTTTCAGTAGGCAAATTAAACTTATTTCATGAGTTTAAAAATAGTTTTTTGAGCATGAGAAATACAATAGACAACGCCCCTTATGATTGAGTAATTAGAAATGTTTTCGAGAGTAAGGTTAATTACTTGGTATATTTTATCGATATCACATATTAACACTTGTTTATAACACGGAAGAAAATACTTTTCTGATTGAATCTCACGTGAAGTTCTTGTTAAATGTTTCTCCCTGAATTTGTTTTTAGAATTTTGTTTTTAACTGTCAAAATGACGTATTTTTTACAAATCGATACTTAGTGTTTAACTTATAAAGTTATTAATGAAAAAACATTTCATTCAAAACGATTTTTCCAAAAATGCTCCTTGTTAAAAATAAGTCAAATTTCTTTAAAGTGTTGGTCGAGGTGTACGTATACACTGGATGATTTTTTTAAAATTTTGTCTTTAAAAATCCATTATTTTACAATGGGTCATTGGTTGGAGCTTAAACTCATTTCAGTGTGAAAAATTCAAATTAATCTAATCTTTGATTACCTAATTTAGATACAATTAACTAATTAGCATATTTTTTGAACAATGATATATCAAATTCTAATTTGTTCAGAAAGACGATTCCTGTTGGAAATAATTCCTAATATTATTCTTCATGTTTTGACCCACCATCAATTTGCTAGAGAGAATAGGTTCTTTTTTAATTGTATTCATCAAAGGAGTCTAAAAAATCAAGATTTTTTCAGGAATTTCAACATTTAAAAATCAACTAGAAAGTCATTTCTTTACTAATAGCTGACTGAGAGTCAAAACATCCACTGTATTACTTAGATCATAATGACACAAAAATAATTATAATAGATAATTTCATTGTTGAATTATCACTGTTTGAATAAAGCATCCTATTGCAAATACACAATTCCTCGGAAATTGAGTTTAAAGTTTTGGAAATATGTCTATATGGTAACAGAACCTATCGGAAACTTTGTAACTAGAATACTATTTCGAATATTTTCAAGATCTTGTTATCGTTTGAAAGGTAAGGAGTTGGAGAATATTTTGAACTAATAAAAAATATCGATATTGTGGTCGATTTTCATGATTTCTAGTCTATACATATATCTTAAATTTCACGAAGTAAAATTCAACGATTTCTCAACGAAGTCATTGATCCTTTTCAGTTCTTTTAACGTACAACTGTTGTGTAGGAACATTGAACATTTAAATTACTTGTCTGTTATACTGCAGAGGCTATTCGGACATTTTTTGAACGATTTTGATGAGCGGTAAAAAAATTGTATGCTACGTAAGAATTTTATTTCCGCAGCCAGTTAAACAGTTAAAGTATAACTTATCGTCTGCTAACTCAGAATTTTGTTTACTTTCAAAATGGCGCTTTTAAATAGGCAATGGATGGAAAGCTATGTTTCAGCTCTTTCCGAAGAGAATTATGCTTATTCAATTATTCAAAAACTCTGTAAAAGTAATGGTTTTTCGATATCTAAAGGTACGATAAGTAATATTATTAATGAGAAAGGAAAACGACATAAAAGTGGAATAATACTTCCAAATACGTATCCAAAAAAGAAAAGAATTTCTGAGAATATTTGTAAGGTAAGATCTTTAATTTTAAAAGAGAATCCGCCAAGTGAAAGGATTATTGCAGAGTCATTAAACTGTTCAGTTTCAACTGTAAATAAAATAATTGACAGTGATTTGAATATTAAAAAAGCCAAAAATACATTGTTCATCATCTATCTCCACGACATATTGCAGAATGCAGAACTCGCTGCAGAATTCTGTATGAGAAGCATTTAGCTGAAGAAAGATGGAAAATGTTGTGACAATAGACGAGGCGTGGGTGTATTTAAATGATGGCAATTAAAAAAAGAACAATTTATTATCATAAAAGAGGAGAAAAAATATTAAAACGTGGTTCAAAGAATCTAAAGAAACTTTCTCTAAGGGATTTATGATTGTTGCCGGTTTTTTATATAATGGAAAATTAAAAGTAAAGAGAGTGGAAAAAAATGTAAAAATCAATTCCACATACTATCAAGACCATATTTTATCCCTAATATTAAAAAAAGAAATACCATATCTTTACCCACAATGCCAACAATCAGTAGAGCTGTATCAGGATACAGCAAGCAGCCACACATCTAAATCCACTATTAAATTCTTAGAAGAAATGAACAAGAAACTGGTATCAAGTCAATACCCTTTCCTGATATTCCTGCTAAATCTCAAGATGTCTTACCCATGGACTTCAGTGCTTTTGGACTTTTAAAAAGATTATTATCGAAGCGTCGACCGAAAACCATTCAAGGACTGCAAAACTGTGGAACAAGAATGGGACAAAATAACACTGTCGATACTACAAAAGTCATTAATATGGAAATTAAGGTGTAGAAACAGTTAACAATAAGGGCTATCAAATAGAACATTTAAAACACAAAATTTTCATGTAAAAAATTGATCTTCAGTCCATTAAAATTATTCAAAAAATGGCCTAACAGCCTCTGTATGTGCGCTCATTTTGTTTTTCTACTTATGAGAATGAATAAAAGAAACCGTCTACACTACTAATTTAATTTTCTCTGCTTTTCACTGCCTATAAACTATAAGAGCTGGGAAAACAGCTTTACAGATTTGAACTAAAACACGCGATTCCTACAGGTGCGATATTTTTACATATAACCAATGTATAAAATGTTCTTTTTTCATTTTTATTATTCGAATCATCACAGATTATTTTAATTTTCAATGCCTGTACTATACAGAGTTATTACACGCAATAATCATACTACGTGATTCACTGGCGAAAATCAACCCAAACTACTTTCTGCACAATCTTTCAGAACAAGGCCCGAAACAGCCATCGTTTTGCACTGACTAATTAAAATATGTAAAACTGTCACAATCCTGTACCGTTTGGACCGCGGTATCCCGGTTGGAAGAATAACGGACTAGCAACTGGAGGGTTGCGGTTCGAATCCAACCAAAGACCGTCGTGTACAAAGGGGGTTGGTGCACGTTAAATCTGCAGTGACCTCAAATGTCCTCACGTTGGCGTGGTGTGGAAGTTTGGAGAGTAGGGCGCCAGCTCAGGTGTTCATCTCATCTCCCTGGTCATCTGACCGTGGTTCAAAATTACGTGTCGTTGTCCTCAAATCTTTCCTTTAGGGGGTTGATCTCGGACCGTCGCCAATAGCCCGTTGTGTTGCTCCAGTGCGACGTTAATTAAATACCTACCAACCTTTACAGTCTGTTTTGTAAACTAAATGACTACAAACGGCGATCAATAGAAATTCGGCTTGAACAACTTTTCCTTTCGCAGTCTGATATGAGGAAATAAATGCGCACTAAGTTACATGGCCACTGTCATTTTGTCCCTCTTCTGTTGGGAAAGCCTTGTACAAACCGTCTCTGCAACACTTCTCTAATTAAAAGTCCATTACGTTCCTCAACTTTCTTCACAATCCGGCTTATATCAAGCATCAAGCCCAAACAGCCTCAAGTTTTATACTCTTGGTAGATAGATGAATTAGCTTCTCAAAGGAGCAATCGTAATTTTGACCCACGGTCAGATGAAGGCTTGGCGTGAATCGTTTTACGTATTTAAATTAGTTCTACTGGGTACAGTTAATTTATTTCTTATAATCTTTTATAGTAACTAATGGAAACCTACTTAAATTACATTTTATACTCACTTCCCATTCCTACTAAAACCGTCTCTTTGATTCATACTAAATTAACCTTGATGGTTTAGCTTCGTGTCTAAAACTTCCCTTGTATTGGCCAGCCTCTGATGGAAAACCATTTTCCAAACTGTCACCAATTCTGGTCAAGGGATTATTTGTTTTTCCTACTTGATCTTAATTTTCTTTGGAATAATAATAGGTCAGTTTTGGCTCGACGAAATGACGTCCTTAGCAAAATTGACCATATTTTTGGCAAGATATCTGTTATGGAAACTAATTGAAAACTACTTAAATGTAATTTTATTCCCACTTCCCATTCCTACTAAAACCGTCATTTCAATTCTTTCTACATTAACTCTGATGGTTTATCTTCTTGTTTTAAACTGCCCTGTAGTATCCAGCCTCTGATGCAAGACCATTTTCCAAAATGTCATCAGTTCTGGTCAAGGGACAATTTGTTTTTCCTACTTTGATCTTAATTCTCCCTCGAATAATAATAGGTCGTTTTAGTCACGACGAGATATCTCATCCTTAGCAAAATTGACCAGATTTTTTGGACAATATATCTTGTCATTATCAAAACTGACCAGAGATTGGGCGAGATATCTTGTAGAAACATTTGGAGGGCTACGAATCCACTACTTTCATTACAATCCATCACAATCCTCAGTCTAGATCAGTAGTTCTGAACCTTTTTGTGATCGGCACCCCTTGAATCTAAAAATAAGTTCTCGCACCCCCTCGAAAAATGTGTTTCTGTTTCTTTAATTAGAAAATTACTTCTATCGCGAGATAATTTATTTATTGAAAATAACATACATTTATATATACATGCAAAACAATATCTCAATTTTTAATGGCTATGTTGTTTATTCATAATAATACTTTCGAAGCGAGGCGCCATTTTTGAAAGCGTAAGTCATCACTTGCATTTAAGCGATTTCTGGCTTTTGTTTTTGTGTGCAAAAGTGATGAAAATCACATTTCATACAGGTATGTGCTGGCAAATGGCAAAAGTGTCTGCAATGCTGCTTTTGTCAGCTGGGTATAAGGGTGTGCACACCAGAATTGTTCCAAGTCCAGTTTTTCAAATTCCATTTGAATACATGCATTGGCTCGTATTTCAATAAGATCGTCTTTTATTAAATCGCTGTCGTCCATCGAACCTTCTCTCGCACCTCCAAGGGTGATCCCACCCCAGGTTAAGAACCACTGGTCTATATCGTCTTACATATTTCAATTAACAAGTTCTCGACAGGGTTACTTTACTTCACTGAATCTGTGATGGAAACTAAACGAAAACTCCTTTACATGGTCGCTGTCACTTCATCCCCACTTCTGTTGGGGAAGCCCGGTACATCTACCTCCCACCGCTCGCCAAATGAAGAGTGCATATCCTTCCCGAGCCCATCATTCCGTCAAAGGCGCACACGGCGGTCATTAGCGGCCGACTGGAATGCGGACACGTCCCCGCATGACAAACGCCTCCCACGGGAACCCCTTATGCGATAAAGGAGACAGAAACAGATAGAGAGACGCCGCTCCGATTTCCCCCATGGGGCGGCGCCAGATTTACAAGGGCGCCCGCGTAACAAGAGCGGAAGGAAGGGCGTCCAAAATATGATTATGGCCATCTTTTGGGCCATGTAGAGCGTCGTTGTTAAGGAGTGTTGTGTTGTTTCTGCGTTCAGTTCCCACCCGAACTTCGGAGATCCCGGACTGTAGGTGGGGATGGTATTAGTTGTTTCTGCGTTATCCTCGTGTTGATATTAATAGGCAATATTAATTAGGGTATGGTTGAGTGGAATTGTGGTAGGTTGGAATTTAATGGCACAGCGGCCAAACATGACCAAGCTGCTCCGAACATACAACAATAAAACCCCAACCTGAACCATCTGAGGGGTTCGCACGAATATACCCTCTCTGCAATCTTTATTCGTCCTTTTCTCGTTTAAGCTGGAGCCTTAGCCCTCCGCTTCGGAGTGAAACCGAAATTTAGAAATCGCTCGCGGGCCACAGTGGGCCGCGGTAGCCCGGCAGGAAGAGTATCGAATTAGCAACCGGAGGGTTGCGAGATCGAATCCAACCGAAGACCATTGTATACAAAGGGGGCTGGAGCATGTTCAATCTCTCGCCACCTCCAAAGTTCTCACGTTGGCGTGGTGTTGAAGTTTCGAGAGTGGGACTGACGAATTCATCTGATTCAAAATTAGTGGTGTTGTTCTGGGATCTCTCCCTTCGTTATTGATCTCGGACCACCACCAATAGTCCGTTATGTTGCTCCAGTGTGAAGTTCATTAAAATATCTACCACGGATCACATGCTGGTACGTTTTTTTTCACATGTGTTCATATGTGACCGAAGGCAGGTGACCTTCAGGTTAACCTTACATGGACCTTAATCGGTCGGTGTTGTTAAAGTGGGAGACGGAGAGAGCCTTATACCCATTTATTTGTCCTACCATTTATAGCCTGGCTCGAGATTAATCTTGCAGTGCTTAGGAGAAATTTCCGCATACGCATTTTTGTTTTATTTGAACGGCCGTCATAAAATTCGATTTACGTGAACCTACACGACTTGCTTGGTTCTGATGCCTGAACAATTCTCTTTTGGAGGTGGGCAGGAGTTGTTTGACACACAAATTTAACCAATTGACTTATCACACGGATGCGCATCGGTTGATGCCTATTATCACTGGGTTGATCTTTTAGAAGTTATGCAGTTGTCCCTGTATAACTTCTGACCATTTTTGATCTTTTTAATCAATAGATTCTGTTCAAGGAATCTTTCAACCAAAAGACGTTGCTATTTAATCGTTAGGTGCGTTGTGTTGTAAAATCAATCGCGAGATTTCTGCTCTATAAGGAAATCTCGTGATGCTTAGAGGTTTAAAATTTACTCTGGAAGCACATTTTATGAGCGTGATATTCTTTCCACTCCTTGACATAAAACCTGTGTAACAAGTGATATTTTTACACCTATTGGTCAGCAGAAATGTACATACGTGGCACGTCTTTTGGCGACGAGTATACAATTTTTGGTGCCAAGAAAACATGTGGTATTTTTTATAAGTATCATATCTAATACGTATGTACGTGTCAGTAAGAGTATATATTGGAGTAAATGCCTATATCAATGATATCTTTTCACTTTTCATAACCTATCAAAATTTATCCAAACTGATAACAATGAATTTACCAATAACACAACGTCCAGCACACGACAAGACACACCGCCTTTGACCTTATATATTAACCTCATACATCCGTTCTTCAATCTACACTCTTCCCCTGCATGACTTCTAGTCATTTTTGACCTTCTTGACCAATAGAATCTTTCCTGGTTATTCTCTCAACCAATAGATGCGGTGATTTACTCATTACGTGGAAAGCTTAATTTTATGCAGACCGGTATCCATTTTAGATGTGTTCCTTATAATGTTTTAAGATGTGCTTTCATCCTATCATCACCATCTTCCCAGTTTTTGATGATTTTTGTATATAATTTTTAGCAATAAATACCCCTAACACAAAGACTTTATCCCGTCCCCATACCTTGACCAATAGCAAGGTTTATAGAATAGAGTAATGTTACATGAAGGAGATAGGTCAATGTTCCATGAACCTTGGAACCAATAGAACCTTTCCTCGGATTCCTTCAGTCGATGGATGTGGTTATTTCGCCATTATTTGTTTTTTGGTGGAAAAGCAATACTACACTACTCGGAAATCTAAGGACACTCAATGGGTTAAAAGTTTAAAATTGAAATGTAATGTAAAATAGATGAAGCAAAAATAGTAAAAGTTAAGAAGAGAAGCCTTCGTAAAAAAAGGAATATACATAAAAGCTTTATAATACAAAGTGGGCATAACAGTCAAGTGCCAAGATATTTATGATAAAAGAAGAAATTCATGAAACACATAGGTTATTAGTATAAAAAGTAGATAAACGAATTATAGACAAAATAGGAATTTAATTTGGTGATGCATTAAACATGTTCGTCAACATGAAAAAAAAACCAAGGTCAGCATTGAATAAATGTGATACTGGTCACAGCATAGAATAAATACAATACTTGTTGGTTAGCATAGAATAAATACAATACTGGTTGGTCAGCATAGAATAAATATAATACTGGTTAGCATAGAATAAATACTGTATTGGTTGGTCAGCATAAAATAAATACAATATTGGTTGGTTAGCATAGAATAAATACAATGCTGGTTGGTTAGAATAGAATAAATACAATACTGGTTGGTTAGCATAGAATAAGTATAAAGTAGGGATGCACAGACTAGTTAAGACCAAGGGCCATATAGATCCACTGTAACTTATGGGACGTCAAAAGCATAAGAACGTTATTTATCATATATTGTTTATTTGATTTATAGTTATCATATATTGTTATAAAGAAAGATAATAAAAGTAAATAAAGAATCTAATTTGATGCGTGACATTGCATAGATTTAACAATTGTTTCAATATTTGGTTTAATTTCTGTAGTAGTCAAGCGCAAAATGGATTCTAAATCTTCATTAGTCAAACGGTTCCCTGTTTCGATTTGTTAACATTCATGACCGAAAAACTTGTTCACAGGTATATGCTTCAAGCCTGGCACCACAGTTACTCTGTTGTGCGCATGTGTAATTTTTAAAAATTACCTATTGTGTGACTTGTTAAATTTAAAATAACACATGGTGAGGCGGCCTCCAGTAAATCAACGGAGGGCCACATGCGGCCCGCGGTCTGCATCCCTGATATAAAGGGACGATTAAAAATAAGTTGTCCTGCAGTATGCTGTACAATATAAAAAGTATGAAGGTAGTAAAAACACGATATCAGATACAAAATTCCAATGATTTTTAAGAATGGGAAAAGACAAGGGTTGGGGTTTCTTCCCAACTAAATCTCGTAAGTTTGAAATTGTACTTTTAAAAAGGCGATGATAGATGAAACTAAGGATATATTTAGGATGATGCAAGTTATAAACATCCAACATCAATGTAGGTGCAAGATTTTTCATTCGTTTAGCATATATGATCGAAACTACATGTTCATTTGTGGATCCACTGTCAGATATCGATATCTACCGAAAATGGAATACTGAATGTATATTTGTGGTTTGTAAAATCTATCTCTCAAATACTTAAATCAATTTACTCAAATTAATTTTTAGGGAAATTATTTTACTTAACTTTGGAATAAATTTTAATAACTTATGATATTGATAACAGTAATTTCAAATTTAGAATAAAAAGCTAAAGTATAACGTTTTATTTCTTCATTTTCTGACGATCAAAATCAAATATTTTTTACCTCAAATAGTAATGCTACAACATACACAAGTTAAAATGCACGCAAACGCCTTTAAAACAGTAATCAGATTTATTTATCTCAAAAACGTTGAGAGCAATGCAATTACGTGTCCTCAGTTTGGCAATAATAATATGCAAATAGAATTCTTTTTTATCGCTCAAGTAATCGAGTTTTAAAATAAATTTACTCAATTACCTTACTTAGTTCTTCCAAGCACAAAATTAAGTTACGTCGGTAACGAACGAACCGCCTGATTAATTTAATTTAATTTAGAGCCCACCGATTAATTAAATGTTAATCAACGTTAGAGTTTTATTGGAACTTCAAAAACTACTGTTTCGAAAATCTATAAATTGGTATTGCTACTGCCATTTTAAATTATTTCACGACTCTTTCTCCTAATTTGCAGAATCGACCTTGACAACAGCAATTAGTGAAGAGATCTAAACTCGGCTGATCACTTATCTACCCTTCAATTAAGGGTACAGTTAAGAAACGTTGAAAGTATAAGGTAATTATGAGATTAAAGCGATCTGAACTAATCTGTGCTGCTGTGGTAATTAAGGAACCTTTAAAGTCAGGATCGAAGAAGACGAAAAACCACTTTTACTTAACTGGAACAAAAGTTACTTAGAAACATTGCACAATTTTGTTTTCTCCCATTTCCAAAGAACTTTGTATATATGTGTCGTGAATATTAAGTTAAACTGTTCTAAGCAAAGGAGCTAGTGAATATAAAAGCTTTAAAAATTGGCAAATACAGATACAAGGTGATGAAACCTTTCTATAAGGGATGTTTAATCGAATTGGCTTTGAATAATCATAAGGCAATAAGGTAGGTACTTAAATTAACGACACACTGGAGCAATCCAATTGGTGACGGTCCGGGATCAATCCCGAAGCGAAAGAACCGAACTACACCTCGCAATTTGAACCACGGCCAGATGACGAGATCAACACCTGAGCTGGCACATCACTCTCCAAACTGCTACAACACGCCATTGTGAGGGCATTTGAATCCATGACAGATTTAACCTGAACAATCCCCATGCACACGACAGACTGATTGGATCGAGTTTTGAACTCGCAATCCTTCGATTTCGAATCCGCTGCTCTACCGACTTGGTAAGGTAATTTGGAATTCATTCTTTGGAATTTTTATTGTTGATGTACTGAAATCGCATTACAAAAAACAAGCCGAGTGACTTTACATTTATGATAAAACTTTTCAAAGGGAGTTTTTTCTGTCAAGCTAAATGTAGGTAATGGAACTGTTTTTGCTGCAGGAAGGGGGTGTTTCCTGTACGTATTCCGGGTGTGACGTCACTGGATTTCAAATACGATTTCAACGCATCACTAATAAAAAAATTCCAAAGAAAGAATTCCGAATTGTTTTATGATAATTGATTATTCAAAGTCAAGCGCCATATGTCGCCAAAACGACTATAACTACATTTTAAGATAATAAGATACGTATCATGTGAGGAGAGAATTTGAGAAACAGGAAGTAAAATCTCCGCTTTCCGGCTGATTTGTTTGCCCTGAAAACACATAACTTAATTCGGTGGGACAAAACGTTTACCATCATTGGGGGTAAAAGTAAACAGGAAGAGGTATGTAGGTAAGATTCCTGTTGAAAATTATTCCTAATATTATTCTTCATGTCTTGACCCTCCATCAAGTTTCTAGAGGGAATAGGTTATTTTTTAAATTTTTTTTCAGGAAGTCTAAAAACTCGATTTTTCCGGAATTTCAACATATAAAAATCAACTAAAAATTCATTTCTTAACCAATAACTTCGACTAAGGGTTAGAATATCCACTGCATTACATAGATTATAATGACACAAAGGTAATTATAATAGATCAATTCATTGTTGAGTTACCACTGTTCGAAAGAAGCATCCTATTGCAAAAACAGTTCTTCAGAAATGGAGTTTAAGGTTTAGGGTTTAAAATTTTGGAAGTGTGTGGTGACACAGTACCTAACCCAAACCCTTGTAACTTGAAAACTTTTTTCGAATATTTACAAGATCTTGGTATTGTTTGAAAGCTAAGGGGTTGGATAATATTTTGAATTATCAAAAAATAGACCGATATTTTGGTCAACTTTCGAGATTTCTAGTGTATACACACACACCTTAAAGCGATTCGAGAATATTTTCCGATTCTAATATCGACGCGGTACCCGCACGCAGATCTAAGTGAAATATCGTAACATTTCTGCTGCCAATGCCCCCAAACCGCGGCGCCGTTCGGCACTAACCTCCGATAAACCATCGAACATGCAGCCTCGGATCTCCGGGACGTCATCGCATCCCCAACATCCATTCAACATCCGAAACATCCCCCTGGACAAGCGCCGGGGGAAATTAGACTTCAAGCGGGCGGCAATTAAATTCTACGGAGGCCGAATTACCTGAATCGCCGGTGGACTCTGCTTTTGAGTGATGGTGGAGGGCGGAGGGTGATTCCTCGCTCGATGTCTGTCCGTCCGTCCGTCTTGGGAGGGGTGGCTTGAGCTCGGGATGGGGGGCGGGGGTAGGGTGCGTCGCTTTGACAGGTGGCACGCCGGCTTGTTGCGTAGCGAAGGCTTTGGAACCAGGTCGGCTGGCTTGAGTTTTATGAAATGGAGATAATGAAATGGAGATCCTGCGCGGCACGCAGGACAATATGAAATCAGGAGAAACTAAGTATAAAATCTCTATATGACTAAGATAAAGCAAGAAATGTTTGCAAAAGGGTGCATGCATTAAATTTAATATTTCCATAAAATTCAAAAATATAATCAAAATTAAAAAATAGATTGAACACCCTGTTGGTTTACAATACGAGACAAAGTGTGTAGATAGTTGAATTTAAGTCGTACTGGTTGGATTGATTGATTGTTAGGTTTTATGGCGCAAGGTATTAAGTCGTACTAGAGCAGTACGATCAGAGGAAATATAAAAGTAGAGTGAAATGTTAATCTCTTTATGGTGCCTAGGATTATATAAGCTAAGCTAGTAGTAACTTGAATCTCAGGGTACTTTTGTCCGCCGAGTGGAAACAAACGAGGTGGTCCTGGTGACATAGTAGTAGACGTTGGAGTTTTTAGCATTTTTCTCGAGTGGCCAGCGTGGATAAGTGCGTTTGCCTACTGCGCTAGTAACCTGCGAGTTGTAGGCAACGAGGTTCCATTCCTCCCTGGTTGTATTTCTCTCTTTTGTGTCATCAAAATTATGTTTGTGTGTGTATGTCGATTACTTGACTTTTTCTGTCTTGTGTTTAGCAAATCGTGGCAAGATGTGGAAACGGTAATTAATCAGCGTCGCACAGCAGCAACGCAACGGGCTATTGGCGACGATCCGGGATCAATTCCCGACTGAAAGATCCGAGGACCACACCACGTTATTTTGAACCACGGTCAGATGACGAGGTCAACACCACGTTATTTTGAACCACGGTCCGATAACGAGGTCCACACCACGTTATTTTCAACCAAGGTCAGATGATGAGGTCAACACCACGTTATTTTGAACCGCGGTCAGATGACGTCAACACCACGTTATTTTGAACCACGGTCAGATGACGAGGTCCACACCACGTTATTTTGAACCACGGTCAGATGACGAGGTCCACACCACGTTATTTTGAACCACGGTCAGATGACGAGGTCGACACCAGAGATGGCACCCTGTTCTCCCAACTTCCACAGCACGCCAACGTGAGGACATTTGAGACCACGGCAGATTGAACGAGCACCAGCTCCCGCGGTCTTTGGTTGCACCTAGTTTCGAACTCACAACCCTCCGACTCCTAATCCGCTAGTCTTCCAACTGGGCTATTTCACTCCTTCCCTTTTGAATGATTAAGTATAAAAACGATTTCAAAAGTGCATGGTTGTTTGGTTTTGGGTTTTATGGCGCAAGAGTCATATTTGGACAAGCTTTGCCAAGCACACGACAGTGTCAAGTAATTGCGAAAAGAAAGAATGGTGGAAAAAGTAGGAGAAAGATGGCTTGAGCATCCTTGTGGCCGCTATCCCCATATTTACCAGAGGCAGTAAACCCCATGGAAAAAGAAAAGATCATTAGGGTACCTCGGATTCATGAACCCGGACACACCTAAAGAAGATGTAGCAAAAGTGTATGTATTAAATATAATATTTTTATAATATTCAATGGCCTACGGTTGCTAATCCGCGACCCTGCAAAAGGCTACCACTGCCCGGATAAGAGGAGTTGAGATGAATAGAACCTGCTGTTAGTTGTTTGCTCATTAATAAGCATGTTTTAATTTCCTTCAACAAGGAGGCCGTGGTAGTAGCTCGGTTGGAAGAGTAACGGATCACGGTTGCGAGTTCGAATCCAATTAAAGACCGTCGCGTACAAAGGGGGTTGTTACACATTAAATCCGTCGTGGTCTCAAATGTCCCCACGTTGGCGTGGAAGTTTGGAGAGTGGGGTCCAGCTCAGGTGTGAACTCGTCATCTGACCGTGGTTCAATATTACGTGATGTTGTCCTCGGATTTTCCCCTTTGGGATTAATCCTGGATCGTCGCCAATAGCCCAATGCGTTGCTCCAGTGTGACGTTATTAAAACTGTCTACCTACCTTCAACAAGGGATGAAGAATCGTAATTATGAATGGGAATGTCTTCCAAACCAGACTTTCTAACAGTGTTGTAAGTTGAAATTTAAATCTGTGTCGGGAATCTTGAAATCTAAATATAAATATGTTTTCTAGAGCTGGTTTAAATATACATTGGCATTAAGGCCTGAAAAATATAATTTTTCCAATTCATGAAGTGATACGATGTAAAATTAAGTGTGCACAGTCCTTAATTACTTAACTAACATCTTCGGAATATGAGATGACTTTTAATGCAGCCATTCTAATCAACAAAATTGCCATCTTGGGTAAAAACATTCCTTCTAACTTAGCCGAGTTTTACCGTTGGCTCCAAGAATAATTTTTATGGCTAAGAATAGTCCATCAATTTGATTATTCATTTACTTGAATTGAGTAAAGGTTTCAAGATGATCGTACTCATCACTGATGTTTAATGTCGAAGTTAAAAATGTTGAAGTTAAAAATGAAGAAATTGTCGACAGCAGTTTTAACATTGACGGAAGAATACTTTTCATATTTATAATGTTCATCAACTAAGTGTGTTCATCTTCATTATCGAAAGTTTGAAGATGAACACATACTCATGAATATTTTCTCTTGGTGACAAAAAGGAGTGTTGTTGCCAAGCAGTTATACCATTGACGCCAAGAATACTTTCCAATATGCAATGTCTAACCAACCAGTTTATTCATTTAAATTTCAAAACATTTCAAGAGATAACCATACTCATCACGAATGTATTCTCTTGACATCAAAAGTATTCCTTGTTGCCAAGCAGTTTGACCATTGAAGCCAAGACTACTTTTCATGTTTATAATGTTCGTCAACTAAGTATATTCATTTTCATTACAGAACGTTCCAGATGACCAATGGACCGTACTCATCATGAATATTTTCACTTGGTGTCAAAATAGTTTCTTGTTGCCAGACATACTTAAGAATCATCAGGTAATGTATGTTCAATCCAATTATTTAACACAAGCCCTTAGAGTAAAGAAAATATACATTGAAAAGGAGCATTCTAACTGACAAATGTAACTTTCTCAAAACCCAGCGATATTTCTTACAGAAATAGTTCTTTGAATTTTTCTTCCCGAATTTTTTCAAGTATGTTCGTCAATCACGAATCGTGTGTAATATTTCAAAACGGCCGCGATAATCGTCACAATTTTTCTTGTTAAAAATATTCTTGTTTTCAAGCGGTCATTTTACAATTTTCCAATACTCTTCCAATCGGGATACCTCGCACCTTAAACTTAAGGACCGTTCTAACAAGGACGCGCAATCACCAATATTTCTTGTTGGCGGTAAAGATATTCTTTGTCGCCAAACAGAGGTATCCCCAAAGACGCGAAAAATAAATTTCTTTCTTCGGAATAGCCCTCAATAGTTTATTCAAATTTATTCAAAAAATGTTCCACGATGATCATACTAATTGTCAATATTTTCTCTTGGCGTTAAGAATATTCTTCACCGCCAAGCAGCTTTATCATTGACGCCAATAAAACTTTTGATACTTAAGAATAGGGCTTCAACTAATAAATTTATTCAATTATTTAAACTTGAGTTAAGCAGAGCCATCAAAAAGAACAAATTCCCCTCGAAATTGAAATATGCACTCCAACTGACAAGCGTATAATTATTTAACTTTCTAAAACCAGCGACATTTCTGTTAGATGCATTTTAAATAGATTCTTAAATTTTTCCCCCCGAAATTTTTTGGAAGATGTTCATCGATCATGAATTGTACCGAACATTTCAAAATGACCATTCTAATCGCCAAGATTTACTCTTGGTGAATAGCTTGCTCTCTAAGGGCCGATTTAACAATTTTCGATTAAAATATTTTTATGCTTGTGACTAGTCCATCGTTATTAGAATAGTCCATTCAATCATTTTAACTTAAGGAACGTTTAAACATGGAATAAAACGCGTAATCGCCAATATTTCTTTTTGGCGGTAAAGAATTCTTTGTCGCCAAACAGAGGTATCACCATAGACGCCAAAAATAAGTTTCATTCTTCGCAATAGCCCCTCAATAATTTATTCAAATTTATTTAAACTTACAAAATGTTCCATGATGATCATACTGATTGCCAATATCTTCTCTTGGCGTTAAAAATATTCTTTATCGCCAAGCAGCTTTACTTTTGACGCCAGGAAAACTTTTGATACTTAAGAATAGTGCTTCAACTAATAAGTTTATTCAATTATTTAAACTTACGTTAAGCAAAGCCCTTAAAAAGAACAAAATTCCCCTCGAAATTGAAATGTGCACTCCAACTGACAAGTGTATAATTATTTAACTTTCTTAAACCAGCGACATTTCCCGTAGAATGCGTTTTAAACAGATTCTTGAATTTTTTCCCCTGACATTTTTGAAGAATGTTCGTCGATCATGAATCATGCGGAACTGGAGCAAAAATGTCACAAACACGAATAACGATTAAATTTTCGCACACTGTAGCTGTGGCCTCATTAATTATGGGGCCTGTGCTCCTGTTTTTTCTCCGTTGCGTGGCGTGCGCTCGGGCCTGCCTTGGCTATCATTTCGCGTGCGATCTTTTTCCCGAATGTGGAACGCGGTTTTAGTTGGTGGGGAATGGCAACACGGGACACAGAATGGAAGGGATGAGTTATTAGGAAGTTTTCCCGTTTAAGTTTTAGCGTAAATATTTGACATATCATTAGGTTCTTTCTCTGAAAATGGAATTTGGGTAAAGAAACCGCATTCCGTCATGTATGCAGAATTTTGGGTTTGAGTGATGGATATAAAATAAAACTCTTTTTAAGAACTTAATACATTTTAAATTGTTTCGGTTTAAGCGGTTCACCACAGGAAAAGAAAACCGAGTAGTTGTGTATGAACACAGAGTATTCTCATGGCACGTCTTAACTAAAACTCAAATTTGTTTCCTACTTCAAGACTCAGTTGATGCACATTGACACTTTATTTATACTGCAAAACTTTGCTAAATAGCAGACAACACATTGTTACCTTATGAACGGTGATCCTTGGTTGCTCCTATGTATGGGCAGAACTTGGAGATTTCAGCTAGATTTACGAGAGTCGAGGCAAAATTGGGGTCTTATGCTTCGCCCTAAAGAAGACAAGAGGAGGGACAGCAATCACAAGAGGACCTGTCTGGATTGTTGTACGAATGATCCAAACATAAACTCCGAACGCTAGCCAGCGTCAAAGACGACACCTCGCAAAAGCTCAGCAGATCATCAGGTAAAACTGATTTACCTTTAAATTATACAGTATCGACAAAATAAGTAAATTGAAAGTGATTTGTTGTTAACTGCGTAGTCGCGTCAATGAAATTTGATCACACCGTCTCGAAAATTAGTACTAACCCTCCAAGTTACTTAGACGAAGTATCGAGTCCACCAAGACCTGACCAATTTTGCTAATGACGAGATGTCTTGTCATCAAGGCATTGCCGATTGTTTGACGATGACGAGCTCAAAATCTTGTCAGTTTCAAAATATCTTCTAATGCCGAATATCTTCTAATGAGAGAAAAGATATCTCGTATACCAAGATCTAGTCAATTGTGCTAATGACGAGATATCTCGTCCAGAGAACCACCTGGATGGTTAAATTACTAATATCTCTCTATATGTAGTGTTCAAACGTCATGTCCATGAAAACTTATTCTTCAGATGTGATCAAATTTCATTGATTGTCAAGAGAGTAGTCGTTAGAGGGTACAACTCATGGTGCTAGACAGCGTCCATGACCACACCCTCTTGCAAGAGAACAACAGGTTGTGGGAAAGACATCAGAAATAGAGTCCCAGCCTCTCCTCACCAATTCATATAAAATATATTTATTTTAGTCAAATCTAGGGCCGTGGTAGCCCGGTTGGAAGAGTAACGGATTAGCAACTGGAGGGTTGCGAGTTCGAATCGAACCAAAGACCATCGTGTACAAAATGGGCTGGTGCACATTAAATCTGCCGTGACCTCAAATGTCCTCACGTTGACATAGTGTGGAAGTTTGGAGAATGGGGTGCCAGCTCAGGTGTTGCCTCGTCATCTGACCGTGGTTCAAAATTACGTGGTGTTGTCCTAGGATCTTATCTTTTGGGATTGATCCCGGACCGTCGCCGATAGCCCTTTGTGTTGCACCAGTGCGACGTTAATTAAAATACCTACCTTTAGTCAAAAACTATGATGAGTTATGAGTGGTTGAAATTCAGAGTTGGTTACGTCAAATGAGGGTTTAAAATTTTCCCTTATGCTTTTAAAAATAATCATCTGCTCAAAATTGCTTTTATGTAAAATTAAACTACTTCACTATCAAAAACTAAATATATTTCTTTTCAAATTAATATTTTCTAATCATTATTCATGCATTCATGATTAAAAAAAATTATGATTTGGACGTATATAAATTTCATGTGCAATTGATTCAGCGGTATCGCAAACCGAGATATGCATAAATGTGCAATGGCTCCAATGAATCCCATTTGTGGACTTAGAGAGTCTCTAGATTTCAACCAAATCAAATAATTTTGGGCACAGATCAAATTGCATATTTATTTGGTCGTTACTATCTCTGGTGATTAACTTTGAGACGATACGAAAGATTTAACGCGCACCACCGCCCGCGTACACGAAGGTCTTTGGTTGGACCGAATTTCGGCTCCTTATCCGCGACTCTACCGACAAGGCTTCCTCAGATCCACGATAAAATGGGAAAGAGGATAATATGATAAAATTATTTATTGTTTTATATTTTAGTTAGATCGAGTTTCGATCTCTCAACCACCAGGGTTACTAATCCTTTTTTGACTGGAAAATTCGTTAAACTACTTCCAGTAGTAGTAATAAATGTATAAATTTAGTCCTACAAGGTACTTATTTTTTCCTGTTCAGTTACTGAAACCCAACGAAACAGCTCAAAAATCTATGATGCATTATACTTCGCATACTATACGAATTCCAACACCTAATACTATTCGGTATCTGAAGGAGCAATGCCTTATCCCTATCTTTTAGAAATGAACGCTTCCTTTAGACAATTCCTCCTCTCCTAATATAAAGACAACAGATCATTATGCAAATGAAATACACATTTATTTAGAGTAGACAATATTCCAAACTTTGTTAATATGTTTCGAGAGAGGGGAATAACAAGTAGTGGTCTGATCCTTCTTTGACCGACAGTATGCATCATGTTTACTCCCTTTCCACTTTTCCTAAATCCGATTCTAAAACTTCTGTATCCGTACAATAATTTCCACAGCTATCGACGGACTGAAGTTTTTGAATTTGGGAAACTGCTTAACTATTGGCTCGGTTAGGTTAGGTAGTTAATATTAGCATCGCACTGGAGTATTAGTAATAGTAAATGTATTTTCTACGCGTGATAATATATCGCGTGGCTCTTGCAATGGATCAAATTAAATTGGCTTTTCCTTTCAGTCGTGCTATAAATTAAATATCTTTAGAATGCAGCGAAAGAGGACGTTTCCCATTATATATTAACTTCTATGTTTTTCATTCATGTTTTATTTTGAGAAAAGGCGCTATGCTGTTGACTAGATAGCTAATTAGAGTTATTTAGCTTTTGATGAATTTTTATTTGTTACTTTTTCACCTGGCTTGTTATTCATTGAATCAGCAGTCGACATCTTAATGTATCTATGGGACGTAAACCCATGTACACCCATAGTATAAATTTAATACTATAAGGTACTCATTCTTTCTTGTCCAGTTACTATAATCCAATGAAGCAGTCATAAATCTTTGACGCATTACGCTTTGCATTGCTATACTAATTCCAACACCCAGAAATATCATTCCGCATCCGAACAAGCAATGCCTTAATAGTAAATAAGTAAATTTCTCTGAATAAATTTGATGCAAGACTATTTATTAAAATAAGGCATTTCATATTTTAATGAAATTTAAATTTTAATTTCCCTTATGATTAGTAGGGCAACGGTAGCCCGGTTGGGAGGGTAATGGATTAGAAACCGAAGGGTTGCGACTTCGAATCCAACCAAAGACCGTCCAAATGGAGCTGGTGCATGTTAAATCTATCATGGCCTCAAATGTACTCACATTGGCTTTGTGTGGAAGTTTGGAGAGTAGGGTGCCAGCTCAGGTGTTGCCTCGCCATCTGACCGTGGTTCAAAATTACGGTGTTGTCCAAGGATCTTTTCATTTGGATTGATCCCGCTAATAGCCCGTTGTATTGCTAAATAATAATTTTCACAGCTATCAACGGATTGAAGTTTTTGAATTTAAGAAGCCGTTTAAGTATTGGCTAGGTTAGGTTAGGTAGTTAATTAACATAGCATTGGAGTTTTAGTTATAGTAAATGTATTTTCCACGCGTCATAATTAGTCGCGCGAAGAAACATCACGCCAGAAATATTGCTAATCCGAAGAAGCAATGCCTTAATAGTAAATGTGTAAATTTAATACTACAAGGTGCTTATTTTTCTTGTTCAGTTACTAAAATCCAATGAAACATCTCAAAACTCTTTGACGCATTACACTTATCACTGCTATTCGAATTCCAACACCATTCCGCATCCGAAGAAGCCTTATCGCTATCTTTTTGAAATAAACGCTTCCTTTACACACTTCCCACTCCGAGAACACAAAGGACCCCAGACGCAAGACAAATCCTCCCCGTGGCCAAAAGAACGGCCCAGAAAAGAGCCTGATAATAAACCACTTTACGAACCGCACACGATGAAAAGCGGGCGATCCATAAAGCTCAGGGCGGCGCAGTCTTGGCAACCTTTATGCCGCCCATGATTTGTGCACGTCATTAGCAAGGGGCGCGAATGCCCCAAGATGCTTGCATCAATCTGGCGGCTCGTCGATACCTGGCACTTCCCCATCAATTTCAACTGCGGTGGACATGCAGAAGGGGACCACCCTCCGATTTGGGTCTTCGTTTAAGTGGTTTCGAGAGCGTATGACTTGGAGGTGTCGCTCCCTATAGGCCTCTACAGAAGGGAAGGGGCGATGGCAACGGGTCACAAGAAATTCAGCCCTTAGAATGGTTCCACAAAAAGGGACCACCTCTGGGTTAAATCCTCTTATGTCTTCGAGAACATTGGGCATTTTTGAGTAGTATACAAATGCTTTTACCATGCAACACACACAATGAGTAAGTAGGTAGTTGAATTTTCGTCGAACTTGAGTTGGTGACGGTCCTGGATCCATCCCGAATGGAAAGATCAGAGGACTACACCTCGTAATTTCGAGCCGTGGTAAGATGAGTTCAACACGTGAAATGACGAACATTTCGAGTAGGTAGGGAGTTGAATTTACGTCGCACTGGAGGCGAAATAATGGCTGTTGGTGACGGTCCGGGATCGATCTTGAAGGGAAAGATCCGAGGATAATACCTCGCCATTTTGAACCCGGTCCGATGACGAGGTCAACACTTGAGCTGATACTCCTCTCTCCAAACTTTCACACCTCACTAACCCGAGGACATTTGGTGCCACAGAGGATTTAGCCTGCACTAGCCCTACTTCCACGACGGTCTTTGGTTGGATGCACGTAATGACCAAATGCCACATCCGTTTGTTTAAAGAATCCTGTGAAGTATTCTATTGGTTAGAAATCATATAATAGAAAACTACAGGTTGCATGGTGGGAAAACGCGTGGATGACCTCCGAGGTTTAAAAACCTCACTGTCTAACATAAAGTCGTGTCGTAATGAATTTAACCTTCTGCACGTCTCTAGATTTCCGAGTAGTTAAGTATAGATTTTACCTCGTATAATATTTAATGACTAAATAACCGCATGGTTATTGCATGTATAATATTTAATGACTAAATAGCCTCGTATAATATTTAATATATTTAATGACTAAATAACCACATGGTTATGACCTCCTTGGCTAATAGAATCTTAAGAATTCTATTAGCCAAGGAGGTCAAAACTGATTCGAAGTCTAGCAGGGAGAACAGCAGGTTGCAGAATGTATACATACATAAGAATTTCTCAGTGCGTTAAAGCCGATAGGGAAAATTTGAAAGTCAACAAGGATTGCTACATGGTTAAAAATTTTTTCATGAACAACCACGCTGTTTTTCGAGTTGGGTTTAATTTATCGCTTACGATAATTTTTCGCCACACGAACTATGGCTAATTAGATAAAGTATTTCGATAAAGCATAATTTGAACTCTTTTAGCGTCTTATAAGTGTTTTCGAGAACATCAGGCTTGGAGGTGTCATAGAAACAGCTGTCTTGATGAACTCGTGCCATCTTCGTGCCCAAGTCTTCCGGCTCACCATATTATTTAGACTTTTCGAAGGAAGGTGGGGAGTTCATATTGTCCATGAGAAATATATAAAGGGTAATAGAGTCCATGTCGGTTTCAAAGGTCTATAAGAGTCTGTAAAGTCAAATAGTCCATGCATGATCGAAGAAAGTGCGATTCTGTGTTGTCTGGCTTATTAGGCGGTCAAATGGAGAGGAATCCACCAGAATTATAATTTATAGATTTTCATAAGGAGTTCAAAAGTTCCTCAGAGTACCAACTGTGTTTGTAGGACATAAAACAAGAGATTTTGTCATAAGTATTCATTTCAGTATAAAGAATAAGAGAATTTACGCATAAATATATAACAGCATTAGTCGCAATAATATAAGGGGTATGCCAGAAATAGTTGGGGAGGGTCAGAAGTAGTTGAACTGATCGTAGGCATTACGTGACGGGGTCCAAAAAGGTATAATATTTATAACGCGTTATAATATGGGTAAATGGGGTTGCAGGTATCATTTAAAACATGGAACATTCAGGGCCTCTACATAAGGGTCAGGGTCAGCTGTACCATGGTACCATACAGAATAGACTAACTCTCGATTGGGGCCATTTATAAGTGGTTTCGAGAACTTTGGGCTTGGAGGTATTCTGTATAAGATACCGTGCTATACTAGTAAACGTTATTGTGTCTCGATACGTTTTTTATCAAGCACGCACGAAATATGATATTAATAAATGCATTTTTAATTATGGACGAGCAAACTGTAACCATGATATAGAATGTGATGAAAAATTAATTTTGGAATTGGGAAGTGTACAATAGGAGTTGATTCGTGTTCTTTCTAGTTCTGTATCTTCCTTAGTTTTTGAATAATTGACGAGTAATTGCTAAATTTTTTAGCAATTACTCGTCCCCATTTGGGCAACCAAAAAGCTTTTCAAGAGTTATTTAATCCTTACTGACTGACGTTTTGATTATCCGAAAAGGGAATCGAGTATTCATCTCCAGGTGAATTAGGAGCCGAATCGGGACCACCACGCTATCTCCCGACATAAATGGTGGCAGTGATGGGATGCAAATCTTCAGACATAAATGGGGGCAGCGGTGGGACGGCAATCGTCGGACATAAATGGTCGTAGCGATTGGATGCCAATCTTCCAACATAAGGGGTGGCAGTCGTGAGATGCAAATATTCCGACATAAATGGGGGCAGCGGTGGGATGACAATATTATAAAATTAATAGTGGCAGCGGTAGGGTTCCAATCTTCCGACATTAATGGTGGAAGCGGTGGGGTTCCAATCATCCGACATAAATGGTGGTAGCGGTTGGATGCCCATCTTCCGACATAAGTGGTGGCAGTTATGGGATGCAAATATTTCGACATAAATGGGCAGCTGTTGGACGGCAATCTACCGACATAAATGGGGGCAGCGATGGGATGACAATCGTCCGACATAAATGGTGGCAGAGGTGGGATGCCAACTTTCCGACATTAATGGTGACAGCGGTGGGATGACAATCTTCCGATGTGAATGGTGGTAGCGATTGGATGCCAATCTTCCGACATAAGTGGTGGCAGTAGTGAGATGCGAATATTCCGACATAAATGGTGGCAGCTGTGGGACGGCAATCTTCCGACATAAATGGTGACAGCGATGGGATGACAATATTATAACATTAATAGCGGCCAGCGGTAGGGTTCCAATCTTCCGACCTTAATGGGTGAGCGGTGGGATTCCAATCTTCCGACATAAGTGGTGGCAGTTGTAGGATTCTTTTCTTTTGACATTAATGGTAATAGCTGTGCGATGCCCATCTTTCGACATATATGGTAGATAGTTCAACGTTCACTACACAAATGTACTTCTTGGAGATAGGTTACACTGCTATATACTCGTACTAGCAAATTTACCCGGCGTTGCTTGGGTTGAATTGGTTGTAATTGATTGTAATTATCAATATTATTCCTATGGGTATTTCGGATTGATTTAGCCCCTTTGTACAACGAGGATAAATCGAATGGGTTATTTGTAACCTATGCTTCCGGCAGGGTTCAAAAGCATGAGTGTACCAAATATGGTGTGGCTTGGTCAAACAGCGATTGTAATATTCATTTCTATGGGGTTTCAAATTGTTTTTAACCCCCTCTGCACACCTGGGACAAATGGAACGGGGTTAATATGTAGCCTACGTTACCCGCAGAGTTCTAAAGAATATGTATACCAAATTTGGTGTGAATTAATCAAACGGTGTAGATGTGTATAGAGGACAGACAGAAAGACAGACACCAACTCTGCTTATATGTATATAGATTGTAAGCTAATTTTTATGGTGGGGGTTGAGCTTACCCCGGAACTAATTCTAAGAAAACATATAGGTATTTTTCTCCTGTTTTAGAATAAAAAATTCACCTTGTTATAAAAGAGCGACATATCGTTACATGCGATCTATCGTCAAATGATGTATCGTTATGTGTGATATACAAGAGGTTACCGTATTTTAAAATAGTAACTTTCCCTCAGGAGCGTTTAATTCTACTACTCCCGCAGTAATCAATAAATTATTTTAAACATTTGTTACTTCTTTATTTAATCGTAGGTAAAGAATTTAGAGAGCATAAGTACCTTATTGCGCGAAGAATTCGCTGTGATATTTTAATTTTTTCCCCTTGCCTCTAAGGGAAGAATTCCGACTAGAGATTGAACTTAACAGAATGCGCGGTTTTTGTTTATCTCTTAAATCAATACCAAACTCTCGTCGATTTCTTTTCCAAACAATGGGAGCCCATACAACAGGGATTTACCGAGCATTCTTCCACAATCACAATACTAACTTGAAAAAAAGCCTTAAACTCCCACTAACGAGCTTTGGAATTAAGAGAAAGCGAAAAATCTCATTTCTTAAAAGAGAAAATTACTCGAAAACAAAAACAAACTTTCATTAAGTTTCAAAACCAAACGGCCAGGGGTTACGGCCTTTTTTCTTGCTTCAACAAGCGCTAGGATAGCTTCAAACTCATTTGAAGTACAATTAACTATCAGGAAACCACAAAACAATTATTTGCTTGGAGAAACTGGCAACAAGTCGGCGTCTTTATGAACCGAGATTTCTCTAATCACTTTTTAAAAGTATTTTCAATACTTGTGTGTTTTTAGCGGGGATTCTGTTCTTTCAATTTGGGTGTATAAAGTAAATTTTTGGTAAGTTAATTGAAATAAAGTGCATTTTCTCTTCTGTAAATAAAGAGACAATGCCATTATTTTATGGAATTGAAGCAGAAAATTGTTTATTTGTTGTTGATTGTTTAATTCAGGTTGTGTGTTCCTTAAAATGCCTACCAAACCTGCGTTTCATTCCGTTGTTTTTTAAACATCGTATGGGTTATTTACATAACTTAATTTAAAAAATTCTTTTATATTGATTACTTTAATCCGCGATAATATACGAAGAGGTCTGTGCTAGGAAAAGTTTTCTTTTGAAAACAAAAATCTTTAGTCACGCACAAACACCGACATTTAAATGATTTAGAATAAAAGTTTCACTGAATTTTTGGTTAGTATATACTTCTTTTAGGAAATACATGCGTCAAAACGAAAATTTTTTCATTTTTCCTCCTTGGAATTGCGGGACCTTGGAATTTTGACTCCCTGGAATTGGGGTTGCGAGTTCGAATCCAACTAAAGACCGTCGTGTACAAAGGTGGGTTTTGCACGCTAAATCTGTCATGGACTCAAATGTCCTCACGTTGGCGTGGTGTGGAAACTTTGAGTGTAGGGTGCCAGCTCAGGTTTGACCTCGTCATCTGACCGTGGTTCAAAACTACGAGGCGTTGTTCTTGGGTCTTTCCCTTCGGGTTTGATCTCGGACCGTCGCCAATAGCCCGTTGTCTTGCTCCAGTGCGACGTTAATTAACTACCTTCCATCAGAACTCATGTTCTGTTTTCATTTGAAAATTCCAAAGTTAGCAACTTTTTATTGCTCCGCAGCTGGAGTCGCGCCAGTCGTCCACTTGTTATATATTAAATTTTTTGCAGCCAATTTATCAGTTCATTTAGACTGCGTTAATATGGTTAAGTGGTTATGTGATTAATATGGTTAACACTAAGGGCTAAGCACTCATTATTTCACTACGAATGGTTTTAATGAGTTTTCGAATTTGAGGCCGCTAGAATCAGAATTATTTCGACTATTACTGTGGATACTAATTAGTAGTTAAGTGTGTTGTGAATCTTCTTGAAACTCTCGTGACTTTCAGAAAGTTAAAGCAAAGTATGAAGCATTGTTTGTACTCATTGTGTTCTGTTAATAAAGATACAAAATGTCCACATCTCTAACGTTACTTACTTCTAGCGTACTTTGCTCTACAAAAACTTCGCCTTATTTCAGCCTAGCTGTTGGCTTCAAATTCTTGGCTCTAATTTCCAATAGCCCATTACAGCACTTTAGATTCGTTACACCTTACTTGTTCGTGATTCAAAAGAACGAAGTGTTGTCCTGGGATTTTACCCTTCGGAATTGATCTCGGTACGTCTCCAATAGCGCGTTATGTTACTCTAGGGCAACGTTAATTTCACTACCTACCTTACAATGTTCAAGAGAAGCTGAATCTAAATTTCAAGAGTTGAGTTTTGTTTACTTTATCTAGCCAATTCCACTACATGAAAAAGAAATTTTCTCTAAGACCCTAACGATGTGCTGCTTTTGAATTAATACTGCAACAAATTGCATTTGAAGACAGCGTAAATATGGTTAACACTAAAGGCTCTCGAGGAACCTGCAGTCTTCCCTGCGGAGCTTTTAACCAGCTTTAGACTTTGAAATCGTTATAATCTTTCATAGAATTCATTCAATTAGCAGATTGGCTATTTAGTTATTAAGTGTGGTGTAGGTTAAAAGGCTGTTGTATGCCTCTTAAATCCCCAATCGCCAATACTCCAGTCTTAAATAGAGCAATAGCCCATTGTATTGCTCTAGTGTGGTGTTAATTAAATACCTCCCTACCTACCTAAATACAGTAATTCACCTTCTTTACACCTCACAGTAATAAGCCTGAATTTAAATTTCAAGAGCTGAGTTATGTTTATTCCATAATACAGGCAGTTTCACAACATGAGAAGCAAATTTTCTTCCAAGAGCCTACCAATTGCTATTTTCGAATAAATATTGCAGCATATCACATTGGAAGACTGCCTTAATATGGTTAACACTAAAAGTCATGCACTCATTATTCCAACATGCAACCTGTATTCTTCCCTGCAAGGATTTTAACCAGTTTCCGACTCTTTGAAAGAGTTATAATCTTTCATAGAATTTCTTCAACTAGAAGATATGGCTATTTAGTCATTAAGTGTATTGTAAGTTAAGAGCATTAGAATACTTCTTGTAAATCCCGTGACCCTCAAAGGTTAAAATGATGAGCGCAGTACAAAAAATCCCGCCAACGTAAGTACACATATTCTTCTATTAAACGCACGAAATTTTCACATCTCAAACCTTACCAACTTCTACCCTATTTTCCTTTACAAAAACGTTCCCGCCTTGTTTCAGCCCAGCTGCTGGCTTCATTGCGAGACCTTTTAATTCTGAGACTGCAACTTCTAATAGACCAATCGGAAATACAGCACTTAACCCTCTTTGCACTTTACAGTGCTCAAAAGAGACTGAATGAAAATTTAAGGATTGAGTTATGTTTAGTCCATAATACAACACCATAATCTAGTTCCACAACATGAACACAAATTTTCATACAAAAATCCCGCTAATGTAAGAAGTATAACGCATCACATTCTGCTATTAAATGTACGAAATTTTCACATTTCCTTACCACAATTTCTACCCTATTCTCCTTTACAAACACTTCCCCGCCTTGTTTCAGCCCAGCTGCTGGCTACTTTGTGAGATCTTTTATTTCTGAGGCTGCAACTTCTAATAGACCAATCCGAAATACAGCACTTAACCCTCTTTGCACCTTGCAGTGCTCAAAAGAGACTGAATCTAAATTTAAGGGTTGAGTTATGTTTAGTCCATAATATAGCGCGTTCCACATCATGAAAACAAATTTTCAAACTTGAGCCTACTATGTTGTTTTTAAATTTATATAGCAGCATATTGCATTTGAAGACTGAAACACTAAAGTCTATGCACTCATTATTCCACCATGCAAACTCCAGTCTTCCTTGTAGAGCTTTTAACCAGTTTTCGACTAAGAGATGGTTATATTTTTTCATAGAATTCCTTTAACTAGCAGATATGGCTATTTAGTCATTAAGTAGATTGAAAGCAATTGTATACTTTTCGTGACCCTCAGAAGGTTAAAACAAGAGACGATGCGTGCAATACAGAAAATCCCACCACAGTACGAAGTATACGCATTACATTCAGCTATTAAATGCACGAAATATCCACATCTCAAACCTTACCAACTTCTAGCCAATTTTCCTCTACGAAAACTTCCCCGCATTATTCCAGCCCAGCTGTTGGTTTCACTGCGCGGCTTTTAATTCTGAAGCTCCAACTTCCAACAGTCCAGTCCCTTCGCTCTTAATACAGCACTTTACCTTCTCTACGTCTCAGCATTCAAAAGAGGCTGAATCTAAATTACAAAAGCGGAGTTTTTCTTCTTTTGGTGGAGATATAAAAAAGGGGAAAAGATTTGGTACAGGATAGAGTAGGGGAGAGTTATGCACGGGGCCTTTCATTTGGCAAGAGGGGATCGGGGAGGAAATAATAAATGAGTCGACGTCACGCGGAAAGGAACCAATAGAAAGAGGGCAGGATGAATGATGAAGCGAGATGTAAATATTTACGAGGACTCAATTCTTGAAAAATAGGGCGTGAAATATTGCACTGGTTCATAGTTTTTTCAATACTTTAAAAGGGGGATTGAGTTTAGTCTGAAACTTTCTGGGAGACTATATTTGCAGCTCGCAAACATTTCAAAGTATCGAGTAGACTTATAGGTCATATATGTGTGGGATAAAAGTATACTATTTGTGGTTTTAACAGTTTCAATTTACTGAGTGTTTTCTTAACTTTTAACCTATATATAATTCTATAACTTTCGTGAAAATTCATGACATGAAATCGCGAATAGGTAGGTACTTGAATTTACATCGCCCTGGAGCTAATAGCGAACAGAGCGGGCTATTGGCGAAGATCTGGGATCAATCCCTAAGAATTACGAGTATTCAAGATCTTTTCTGTAAAGCTAAACGGAAAGGACGCTAGTGCTTTGGTAAACGGTTTTGTAAATTGTAGTGTCACCCGGAATGTTACTCGAATGTCACTGATTTTAAAAATTAACACCAAACATCGTAAAAGCGGATATCAATCGAATTTGATATTAGCAGAAAAAATTGTTTTTTTTTTACCATCTGCAGTTTAATTATATTTACACGGAAAAATCCTCATAGTTTGAAAATAAGTTTGGGTATCTATATTGCTATAAGGTTTCAATTTTCACTAGTCATCATAACGTGCTGGTAAAGTCTTACTGATTAACGGGGCCACGGTAGACCAGTTGGAAGAGTAAAGGACTAGCAGAGAGGCTTGCGAGTTCGAAACTCTGCAAAAAAGACCATCGCACACTAGGGGGCTGGTTCACGTTAAACTTGTCGTGGCCTCAAATGACCGTTGGCGTGATGTGAAAGTTTGGAGAATGGGGTGCCATATCAGATGTTGATCTCGTCATCTGAACGTTTTAAATTACTACATGTTGTCCTTTGATCTTTCCCTTCGGGATTGATCCCGGAACGTCGCCAGTAGCCGTTGTGTTGCTCCACTCCGACGCTAACCCTCCAAGTGGTTTCGACGATATATCTCGTTCATCAAGATAAGACCAATTTTTGGTGATGACGAGATCACGATCTTGTCAGTTTTCTTCTAATGAAGCGATATCTCGTCCGCCATGACCTGGTCAGTTTTGCTAAGGACACGATAACTCGTCGTTGAATTAACCAAGAGGGTTAATTCAACCAGATTCAAAGCCAATTAACTTCTGACGGTAGAGGCGCAGTTTTATCCCATTAAGGGCCGGAATTCAACCATGTTTATTTGAAAAATATTGATTTTTCTCATCTTCTAGTCTTTAGAAGGGTACTGTATGAATTTTTGTAATTAAAAAAAAATTTATACTTATTTTTAACGCTTTGCATCTATTTCTATATTATATTTGGATCTATTTCTATATTATATTTATACACAATAAATAATCTGCTAAGTAAAAGAATAACTTATTTATACAATGGTCATGCTTTTAAAGCCATACAAATATACGTCCCAAAAAAGGGACGTTGGCAGTTAATGGGTTAAAGTTATCAACGGTAGGTGTTTAATCAACGTCGCACTGGATCAACACATCGGGCTATTGGCGACGGTCCGGGATCAATCCCATTTCGAAATATTCAAGGACAACGCCTCGTAATTTTGAACCTCGGTCAGATGACGAGGCAACACCTTAGCTGACACCCCACTCTCCGAACTTCCACACCACGCCAAAATGAGGACGTTTGAAGGCACGACTGTATATAAACGAAGCGGTGAAATTGGGGGATGAATTCCGTTAAGGTTGATTTCGTATTGTTTAAATCCATAGGCTTCCATTCCCAAATAAGCAAATAACGTCGATTTCTGTAGCACCACATGCATTAGCATCATTAACCCTCTCGCTGCGCATCCCGCAATTTCCGCGGGCAACGTAGAAGTAGCAAAATTTGCGCAGCCCGCGATTTCCGCGGGGATGCATTTTTACCGTCTATTGAACTGTGCAACCCGCTCTTTCCCCATTCATGGTTTCATTTTGGCTTTTCTGTGATGTTTAATTGTTTATTCAAATCTGGGTTAACAGATGGCTTTAGATGTTCACATTTCTGCGAAATATACAAGCATTTTTTGCAGCATTTTGCGCGCTCTTTTCAAAGCTCAAAGATGTCTGGCAGGAAGCGTTTCGCGAGTGATAGAACCTACATTCCTGACAATATTTCCGACACTGATAGCAGTTCTGGCTCTGATTCCAAGTATATTGAAGATAGTTATAGCGAAACTGATAAGAATTTCTCGGATTCCTCTGCGGATAGTTATTTCTAATAATTAATTCTTCATTTCTAATAAATGTTTTGTAAGTATTTTGCATATTTTCATTAGTATATACGTTTTACCTTTGTATTTCATAAAATAAATCATAATTTAACCAAGATTAATTTTCAAAATTTTGCTTTTATATGATTATTCTTCAATTTCAATATTCCGACAACCTTTTTTTATGATCTAATTCTATATTGAAAAAAAACTCTTTTACAAAAATTTTTTGTATATTTTAACTCTAAAATATATGATAGATTTGAAATATGTAATAAAAAATATGCAATTTTTGAACCTATTTTGATAACAAAATTACGCAGCGAGAGGGTTAAGGAATAAATATCCGTAGAATACTTATTCTTTTACGTTGCCTACTGCTTTTCGCATTAAACAATCGTAATCATTTTAATGGGGCACTCGTACTCACAATATATATATAACTTCGTATGTAGGTCGTTTTACGTGAAATAATTTTTATCTCTTACTTAAGTCCATTGTTTCCCACCGTTGCTATGTCATTTGATACAAGGAATGTGTTTCGTAGGCCCAATGTTTCAACACAAGGCCTCATATTTCACTCAAAATTTTAAGCGGGCCTCAACAATAGAATGTTTAAGCAAACTTCTTTCATTATCCTAATGAGTTGTGTCTCCATCCATTAATTGAGTTCAAGGACTTTTAGACCCACAGCGCGTGATTGAAATGGAAACTCGACACTATAGGGAAAAATATGCGTGTCTTGGACGTGCTATTATCTATAGTACATGCGAAAATGCTTTGTTGGTTCAAAAACGCTAAATATACCTATTTTAATTATAATTGGCCTTTAGGGAATTAAGATGACGGTGTAAATTGATGGCCAGGTGTTACTCAAGTTTCAGTTACCGAAAACACACAATGGATATTAGTTGTGTGCTCTATTTTCGTACTGAAGCCGCGGTAGCCTGGTTGGAAGAGTAACGGTTTAGCAACCAGAGGGATGCGAGTTCGAATCCAACCAAAGACCGTCGTGTACAAAGGGGGCTGTGGCTCATTTAATCTGTCGTGACCTCAAATGTCCTCACGTTGGTGTGGTGCGGAAGTTTGGAGAGTAGGGTGCCAGCTCAGGCGTGACCTCGTCATGTGACCTTCGTCCAAAATTAAGTTGTGTTGCCCTTGGATCTTTCCCTTGTGCCCATTATCGGAGAGCCCATTGTGCTGCTATTGGCGACGGTCCGGAATCAAGCTCCAGTGCGACGTTAATTAACTACTTACCTACCTATTTTCGTACTTGTTGCTGACTTGTAGTGTGCTGTTATTGTTTTGATGGTAATGGTAATTAATTAACGTCGCACTAGAGCAACACAACTGGCTATTGACGACGGTCAGGGATCAATCCCAAAGGGAAGGTCCGAGGACAACACCACGTAATTTTGAACCACGGTCAGATGATTAGGCAACACCTGAGCTGGCGCCCCATTTTCCAAACTTCCACACCACGCCAACGTGAGGACATTTGAGGCCCCAACAGATTTAATGTGTACCCCCTTTGTACACGACGGTCTTTTGGTTGGATTCGAACTCGCAACCCTCTGGTTGATAATCCGTTACTCTTCCAACCGGGCCACCGCGGCCCGTTATTGTTTTGAAACTCGTTTTATCGGCTCTTGGGTTTCAAACCTAACCTGATGAAATTCACTTTAATCCTCTTGGTGGTTGTCTCGACGAGGTATTTAGCCATTACAAAACTGACCAGATCTCATAGAATGAGATTTTTCGTCATTAGAAGAAGACCGGCCAGATTTCGAAAGCGTCATAAAAAATCAGCAATACTTTGATGACGAGATATCATGAAAATCAAAATCTGTGTTTGACTCTTGAATGTCCGATGCGAAGAAGAGTTAGAAAAACGTCGAACCGTCGAAAAAGGAGGGACAGTAGGAGAGAAATGGTCGGCTGTTTATTACAAAGTTTATTGTTAATTTGCTCTGTCCAGTCTTCGCTCCATTCTTTCCACACAATGCAAAGTATGGTAACAGTGTTTCTTCGCAACTGAGTGTCTCGGAATGAATAAGAAAGTTCAAATACGGTCACAAAAGTGAAGCATGAAAAAGCCATATAGTCATTCGCTACTACGATTGAATACAACTACTTATAGTGTACGTAAAACAGTTATGCTATATAAATGAAATAAATGGAGCATGTGCTTGCAGCGGCTTCATATTATTTATCCGAGTCGATCTCTAAAGATCTGGCTTCACGTGGTACTGAAGAAAGCACAAATCCTAATGTGGGACTTATTGACAAGCGTGATGAAAAACCATTGAATTTCTATTAAAATAGACGAAGTGTATAGGTGGAGTTGTCATACAATCTCAGAAGTATAAGTCACGTGGGCTTGGGAATGGACTTGACCCACAATTTGCTATCGAAGAGTACATTGGCTGTAGTGTTTTTAAATACTCTTGCCATTTAGTCCTACATTATGATTCCTGGTTTCTTCCAATACACGTGAATGTCACCCGGAGATATTTAAACTGAGCGATCACAAGAAATAACATACGTTTATACGCATATGCTTCGTCTATATTTCATTATAAGGTCGCTGTGAAAACTCTAGTTTGCCATTCGATAGCCAATCGGCTCAAACCGACTCCCGAGGCCACGTGATCTACATCAATGCACCGTTCTGAGATCTTAAGAGAGTTACTTCGTCCAAATGTTTCTTCTATTTCATTAGAAGGTCTATGATTCTGTTACACAGATGAGTGACTGTTATCAATAACATGACGAGTTAGGCATTTACCATGAACCAAAAACAGAAGCTGTGAATGTATGGCTCACAGCAGCCTCAAACACTTTTATAAGTGTGTGCAAAACCCATACAACGATTTGAAAAGTGCGTTGAGAAACACTAATTTGCTCAATAATAGCAAATAGGCCCATGTCAATTCCCACGCCCACGTGACGTACACTAGTAAGATCTTGTGACAGCGACTCCACCATGTTACTTCGTCTATTCCATTAGAAGGTCGTTGGTTGAGTGATTGCTGTTGATGAAGAGATGAATTAGTCATGCACCATGGACCAAGACTATAAGCGAGACATGTATGACCCTCTGCTCTTTCAAACACCCTTTTATTAGGGCGTGAAGAGCCTCTGCAACGATTGGACATGTGCTTTTAAGAAACACTAGTTTGCTCTTTGATAGACAATTGGCCCAAGTCAATGATCAAGCTCGCGTGGTCTTCACTTAAGAGATTTCACGACAGCGATTCCGCCCACATGCTGTCTATTTCATTAGATGGTTGATGGTTAAGTAACTGTTGATGAAGTGGTGACTTATTCCTGCACCACGGACCAAGAACTAAAAGAAGCTGGCTCTAATCATCCAAAAATCCTTTTATAAGGGCGTGAAGAACTTGTGCAACTATTGAAGAAGTGCTTTGAAAATCACTTGTTTGCTCTTCGATAGCGAATAGACCAAAGTCGAACAAGCTCACGTGGTCTCTACACTTAAGACTCTACACTTAAGAGGTTTCACGACAGCGACTACGTCCAAATGCTGCGTCTATTTCGTCAAATGGTTGATGGTTGAGTAACTGTTGAAGTGGTGACTTATTCCTGCACCATGGACCAACAACTAAAATAAGCTATACATGTGGCTCTTCTCATCCAAAAACCATTTATAAGGGCGTGAAGAACCTATGCATGTATTGATGAAGTGCTTTGAAAATCACTTGCTTGCTCTTCGATAGCCAATAGACCAAAATCGAAGAACAAGCTCACGTGGTCTACACTTAAGAGGTTTCACGACAGCGACTATGACCACATGCAGCGTCTATTTGATTAGAAGGTCGATGATTCTGTTATATAGATGAGTGACTTGTTGATGAAGTGGTGAATTAGTCATTCACAACGAACAAAAGAAGCTGTTCACCATAAAAGAGGCGCGGCTATGCTCAAACGAAACCTCTTTTATAAGGTCATGTAGAGCTAGTGCAAAGATTTGACAACTGCGTTGAAATGCAAGGGAACTGTTTTGAAAAAATGATGTTACTGTATCTTGTCTATTCATATCGAATCTTGTCTAGTTTATATACTTGCATTGCGCATAATTTTTTACTCAATCGCAGATTCAAATCTGTTTGAAATATTGAACATCATTTTCCCTTTCACTTGAATATTTTCCATACTGAAAGCAGAGAAATGTGTTCAAAATGACTTCAATGCAATGATTCTGTGCGGGATATATCTTGCGAAATTGGTTTCAGCTTCTTCCTGTATTTCCTGGAATATCGCTTTTCGTGTGCACCATCTTTCGTATGTTTCTCTCCCATCATCCGAGATACAGGTTGGAAATGTATTTCTGAAGGGTTCTGTGTCCCTGTGTCGTAAGACTTGTTTTCCACCCTCGAATAGGTTTCTTATTTGTATGTTTTGCTGTTTTGATTTCGTGAAGAATTGACATGTTTTTTGGATTTTTTCAGTTATTTTTCCAATTATTCTCTACAAGTCCCAAGGCTGTTATGTTTTTGTAATTTTGTGGGCAAATTCTACTATATTTTGTTTGTTCACATAAGGAAATTCTCTTTATCCGCTTTCTTATATTCAATTTGCTCGTGTGTCGAATATATATGGTTTTATGCTCAATATGGATTTTATTCATCACATATTGATTTCATTCTCAAATTGGTTTAGCTATCATATCTTATTTTATGCTCTATATGTGTATCTAATGTATGTTATTTTATGATCAATAATGATTTTGTTCATTATATTTACTTTATACAGTGGTACCTTAAGATACGAGTGTCTCAACATACGAGTTTTTTGAGATACGAGCCGTCACTAAGTCGATTTTTTGCCTTGAGTTACGAGCCAGAATTTGAGATACGAACCTGCTTCGGTGACGTCACAACCGCGCTTCGTTCAGTTCACATGTTCACCTCACCTGATGACAGTAACGTCTGTCACCAAAATCAATCAATTTTTTAATTTGGTTTGACATTTATTGTCGACTGCCATCGGGAGCCCCGAGTCTCTTATTTTTTTATATTTTTCTTATCTCCGACCAGATGCGTCAATTCTAAAAACGGAAAAACGGAGTGATGTACAGATATTTAGCTAACTTTTTTTGGTATAGCCATGAGTCCAAAGAAGGTGAGTAAAGAACAGTGGTGAGAAAAGGAAAAAGGTGATATCAATGGAATTAAAGAGTGAGATAATAGACAAACATGAGCAAGGCGTAAGAGTAATAGACTTGGCAACGCAGTACGATCGCACTACTTCTATGATATGTGCTATTCTGAAGCAGGACTCGATAAAGGCTAAAACTCCAGCTATAATATTTGTTCAGTATATAATACATTATTATAAATAAATTGGAGTGGTCTTTTGGGGGCTGGTACGAATTAATCTCATTTCAATTAATTTCAATGGGAAAAATTGATTTGAGATACGGACATTTTAACTTAAGTGCTCGGTCATGGAATAAATTAAACTCATATCTCAAGGTACCACTACTGTTAAAGGCTTTTTTATTATATTCATACTCTATTGGCTTACCTAGCATCCATTTTCTATACTTAGTAATGATTTTATTCATCATATTTAATGTATACTTCATTGATTTATCTATAATACATTATTTTATAATCAATAAAGATTTTTCATAATATTTGGTTTTATGCTTTATTGGTTTATATCATCACACGTTTTAACCCTCCTAATGAGTGTTTCGATGAGATATCTTGTCATTAGAAGAAAACTGACCAGATTATGATCTCGTTATCATAAAAAAAATCGGCAATATCTTGATGCGAAATATATCGTCATTAGCAAAATTTGTCAGATCTTGATAGAACGAGATAACTCGTCATACCCACTTGTGGAGGGTCAACTTTATTGTTTATAGTATCATTTTATGCTTAGTAAATTTCTGATTTTATACTCTACAGGGGTTTATCTATATTACATTTTTGAATGCGCAATGATTTTATTCATCATATTATACATGAAAACTAGAGATGAAATCAAATATGATGAATAAAATCATTGCGCATTCAAAAATGTAATATAGATAATTGTTGTAATAAATGTAATATAATAATAAATGTAATATAGATAAAAAATGTAATATTTAGCATAAAACAATGATATTAATCATTGTTTTATGCTAAATAATGATTTATTCAGCATATGCGCTTTTATACTTTATTAATGTATCAATCCTATATGATACGCTGGTTGGTTATGTTAGTTCAATTTACATGGCACTGAAACAACACAACGGGCTATTGGCGACTGTCTAAGATCTATCCCTAAATCGACTGATTTAAGGATCACACCTTGTAATTTTTAATCCTGGTCAGATGACGAGGTCAGCAGATGAGATAGAACAACATACTATGAAACTTCCACAGCACGCCGATATGAGAACATTTGAGGCCACAGCAGATTGAACGTACACCAGCCCACACGTACACAACTTCTTCAGTTGGATCGAGTTTCGAACTCATAACCTTCCGGTTGCTAATATGCGATTCCTCCAACTGGGCCTATGATATATGGCTTTATTATTAATGGTTTATGTATCGCACATTATTTTAGCTCAATATCGATTTCATTGAAATTTTACTTATACTCGATATATTTATTTATTTTACATTATTTTATGGGAACCTAAAAATAAGGTTATTTATAATTTGGTACTGTTAAGTAGTTCAGATTCATTTGTTAGTGGAATACAAAAATTTAAGTGGATATGCGATATTCAATGAAATGAATGAATGAATTTATCAAAGAAAAGCTATGATCGACTCATATCACAGATATATGATATATTTATATTTATATAAAATTACTTGAATATGTAGTACAGGTAACCAATCAAAGTGGTTTCAACGAGATATCTCGTCCATCAAGATCTAGCCAATTTTGCTAGAGACAAGATATCTCGTCATCAAGATATTGCCGATTTTTTTATGATGACGACACCAAGATCTGGCCAATTTTCTTCTATTGTCGAGCTATTTTGCCCATCAAGAGGTAGTCAGTTTCATTAATGACGAGATATCTCGTCTTGAGACAAGGGGTCTAAAGGAGTATTCATTTGCCAAACATGGAATTCAGGGTTTCAATCTGAAAATTTGAAAAACACGTATGTCTTGTATACTAAAGATGCAATTCCCTGTCATTTTTACATCATATTTTCATGAAACAAAACTATATGTACCTATAAAATGCACCGAGAAATAAATATTAAGTGATTTTTAACGTTTATGAATAATTCAATTACCACATTTCATATTATTGTGAAGGAATTATAAACATATAATTCCAGATTCTAACTCTGAGCTACAAATCATTTTTACGGATGTAAATAAAAGATTTATTCCGTTTTTACCTCTAGGCGTAAGATTTAGATTGTCAGTATGAAGAAAACTAGTATAATGTATTCATTTCTTTCAAAGTGAAAGAAGGCTTAGAAATAAACTTAAACCCTCGTACTACAGCGAGCACTTTCACGAAAAATAAGGTATAAAAGTACACTTGAAGCGTTTTTTGATGGATTTCCTTCGAGGCAAGAGAATTACCATTTTATTTACAAAACGGTCTGCAGTTTTGTGCCGAATGTTATTGAACGCTTCACTGTTAGGCTGTATCAAGTTTGAATTATAAGAAGTCATATATAATCACTATTACACTGCTGGCCACCCAAATTGCAACACCAAAAAAGACAAGAGATATCACAACAAAATTTATTTTGTAGATAACATGTTGACCAAGTATCAAATAATTAAATTTATAGACTTCTGTGAAGTGTGGTTCCTGCCAAAATCAGTAGCCAGAGTAGCCGCCATTGTTGGAGATCACCGCTGCCACACGCCTCGGCATTGATTCGAAGAGACTTTGGATGTGTTCTTGGGGTACAGCAGACCAAGCAGCTTCCACACGTTGCCAAAGTTGATGTGGTGTGGCAGCTGGGGATGTATTCTGGGTCAATCGTTGAGCAACCATGGACCACATGTTTTCTATCGGCGAAAGATCCGGAGAGCGAGCTGGCCAGGGAAGCAATTCCATCTGGCGATTGACGAAGAACCCTTGGACAATGCGTGCCACGTGTGGTCGCGCATTATCCTGTTGAAATATGGCTGTGGGCAAGCCCTGAAGGTAAGGAAGGACAACTGGCTCCAACACCTCGGAGATGTAGCGCTGGCTGTTTAAAGTACCGGCAATGCGTACTAGAGGAGTGCGAGAGTGATATCCAATACCGCCCCATACCATAATACCCGGTGCAGGACCAGTGTGGTGGTGCATAACGCAGCTGTTCAGCATCCTCTCTCCACGGTGTCTCCAGACTCGAATCCGACCATCGTGGTGTTGCAGACAGAAGCGTGACTCGTCAGTAAAGACAATTTCATTCCATTCTGCCGTCCACATCCTTCTTTCATCGCACCATTGGCGGCGGAAACGTCTGTGGTTCTGCGTCAAGGGTAGACGAAGCAATGGACGTCTTGCGGACAGACCACTCTGCTGTAAACGGCGTCGAATGGTACGCGCAGACACTGGATGATGCGGTACAGACTGAATGTGCTGTGCTATGGTTCGTGATGTGGCTGAGTGATCCGTCACTGCCATACGTACAATATGCCTGTCATCACGTGAAGTGGTGCACTGAGGTGGATGCGATCGAACACGTCGGTCCGTCGTACCCTCCTGCATCCAACGATCACGTATCCGCATTACAGTTGTTTGGTTTCGTCCAACACGACTACCGATTTCCCTGAAAGATAATCCACAGTCTCGGTAGGCCACTATCCTTCCTCTGTCGAACTCGGATACTTGATCAAAAGATGATCGCTGTTTTCTACGAGGCATAATTGATCGTGTTTTTGAAAAAACCATAAGAAAAACACAATTGCCGTACTTGAAATCGTCGAAATCTCCAAGCCTTAAATAGCGCTTTGAAGTGGCGCCACAAGCGCACGTGATGTGCGTCTGCGCTGAAATTCTAATCATTTGCATATCTCACCTCCGCTAATGCATGTTGTAAATTTCATATTATTTGCATGCTTCCTTCAGGGTGTTGCATTTACGGTGGCCAGCAGTGTATTTCTATGTTCATGTGAATAGGAAGCCGCAAAAGTCTGATGTGTAACAGAAGATTATTGTTTTGAATTTTTATCAGCTCTGTCACTGCGTTTGTGCAGGTATTAGTGTTTCAAATCGTTTAACACTCCAAGCGTTTAGACGATATACCTCGTCCGCGATCTGGTCAATTTTGCTAAAGATGAAATAACTCGTCGAGACAAAAATGCCCCATTTCTCCAAGGGAATGAAGATCCAAGTAGAGGAAAAACAAGTTGTCCCATGCCGAGAACTGGCGACAGTTTGTAACTGGTTTTTGAACCAGAGCCTGGCCACTACATTGCAATTTTAGGCGCGATGGTTAATCATCAAGAGGGTTAACGATTTCATATATTTTGTACTGCAAGCTCATGTAACGCTGTAAGTCATTGTATTATACACTATGTGACATAAAAAAGAATGACATCTAATGCGTGTCAAATAATAAAATCAAACTTCGCCCAACTTATGGCCAAATAAATGGCCATTACCGAAAGTTCGCCTTAATCCTCCAAGTGGTTTCGACAACGAGATACCTCATCTATCAAGATATGGCGTCTGACCAAGATCTACCAAGATCAAGATTTTGTCCAATTTGCTAAGATATATCGTCAAGGTATTGTGGTTTTTATTGTGATTTGATCAGGATCTGGTCAGTTTTGCTAATGACGAGTTACTTTCATTAGCAAACACGTACTTGTAAAGTTAATGATTTTATCTATTTTGTACTGCAAGCTCATTTAATATTTTATTTCATTGTATTACACACTGTGACATAAGAAAGACTTTCACTCATACCTTTGAACGTAGCCCAACTATGGCCAAATAAATGGCCATCACAGATAATTTGTCTTCACTTTCTAAGTGGTTTGACGAGATATCTCGTCTATCAAGATCTTACCAATTTTGCTAAGAACGTGACATCTGATCTTATGATCAGATATCGATTTTTTGACGATGACGAACCAGTCATCGTCAAAAAATCGGTCAGTTTTCTTCTAATGACGAGATATGTCGTCCATCAAGATCTGGTTAATTTTGCTAAAGACGAGACTCATCTTCATCACAAACACAGGGTTAAGCTATGTGTGCAATTACCATGCACGTCGGGTAATGGCACGAAAGGGCATGTTTATATTGTTTCTTCGTATACGGCCTTGTACTCAACATTGATTACTTTTTATTTTAATAGTCTAGTGAATTTAAGTGTCTAAGCACTTTCGACGAAATATTCCGCCCATCAAGATTAGATCAACTTTACTAGTGGCGAGATATCTCGTCATCAAGATATTGCCGACATTCTGGTGACATTGGATTAAGATCTGGTCAGTTTATATCTAATGATGAGATATCTTGCTCATGGAGATCTGGTCAGTTTTCTTCTAATGACGAAATATCTCGTCCATCAAGATCTGGTTAATTTTGCTAAAGACGAGACTCATCTTCATCACAAACACAGGGTTAAGCTATGTGTGCAATTACCATGCACGTCGGGCAATGGCACGAAAGGGCATGTTTATATTGTTTCTTCGTATACGGCCTTGTACTCAACATTGATTACTTTTTATTTTAATAATCTAGTGAATTTAACTGTCTAAGTAGTTTCGACGAAATATCCCGCCCATCAAGATTTGATCAACTTTGCTAGTGACGAGATATCTCGTCATCAAGATATTGCCGACATTCTGATGACATTTGATTAAGATCTGGTCAGTTTATTTCTAATGTTGAGATATCTTGCTCATGAAGATCTGGTCAGTTTTTCTAATGACGAGATATCTGGTTGGGCAATCACCAGGAGGATTAACCACTAAAATTATTTGTACTTTATTATCTTTGAGGAAAGGAAACAAGGGAGAATCTAGTTGACTTATAAGGTTGTCTAAAACTTGGTTTTAGTTTTCCTTTTTTGCTTTCGATCCAATCTCCGTATGACCAATTATCAATGCCACACTGCTAACTGCATATAGCATTTGCTTTGTTTGGCGTTTATTCTTGGCAATGTCTGGATAGATTTCCTGGCAACCTTCCTCAAAACGGAATTCAGAGACAAAAACAAATTTCACTACAAAAAAGGAACTTAATTACAGTTTGATAGTTTGCTATGAATTAAAAATAAAGGAACTAGGGAAATGTGTTTGATTTTTTGCATGCGTTGATTTGATATTTTCCTAGTTTTTATCTGAATTTGCGATTTTAGATTTTTCTTCAATGTTCACAAAATGCGTCTGCACTTATATGAAACTTGCAATTAACAACTACATGCTTCGATTTAATTTACCGGTTTTACATACCTCGAGCAACCGGAGGTTTGCGAGTTCGAATCCAACCAAAGACCGTCGTATATAAAGGGGGCTGGTGCACGTGTCAAATGTCCTCACGTTGGCGTGTTATGGAAGTTTGGAAAGTAGGGTGCCAGCTCAGTTGTGTCTTCTTCATCTGACCGTTGTTCAAAATTGCGTGGTGTCGTCTTCGGATCTTTCCTTCCGAGTTTGACCCCAGACAATCGCCAGTAGTCCGTTGTGTTACTTCACTGCGACGTTAATTAAAATACCTACCTACATACCCCGAGGTTGGCGACTGTTTGTACGAACAAAGAAAATTATGATAGCCAATTAATACAGGGATAAGACTCATAAGCATGCCAAATGTGGCAAACCTTTAAAATTCATTTCAATGGCTGACATTGAAAAGCTATTAGGACGTTTTTCTGTAAAACTAAATGAGGAGATCCCAGCGTTTTGTTTACCTGTTATGTAGATTGAGGCATAAATTAGAATGTTTCGCGGATGCAATTTCAGGATGTCGCTTATATTGAAACCTAACGGCAAATATCGCTAGAACGGCGCTAAACAAAATTGGTTCAAAAACTGAAATATATTTTCTTCTCTGCAGTTTTTCATATTGAACTGAAAGTCTTCATCAGAGAAATATTTTGAAATATTTATAATTCAGAAATTAATATTTCCGTATTTGTTTACTTCTAAAATTAAATTCGCGCTGAAAATGAAAAAAAAAATTGATAGGTTCGTCAATGACATAACCCGTAGTTTTGACGTGAATACTCGGGCCTGATGTCGGATTGTGTAATAAATGAATCAGACATAGGAAGTTCGAATGATTGTTTATTGTGAATATTAAACAGTTAAAATTTAAAGTTTGAACGAAGATTAAAGTGAAGTTTGATCAGAATTGTCGAGAGATTCTTGTTGTTCAATGTTAATTCCCAGCGTAGTTCGATAGCTTTCAAATTACACCATTTTCGAAGTCCTCACACCATCAAATCCAAACTTACACTGGCCCAAGTCTGGCCCAGCACCGTAGAATTTCTAGATATTACGGACCCCCTCCCCTCGCTCAGTGCGCCTGTGAACTCGGTCCGAAGGTCATGTCAGATACGGACATCCTCTATCTACACGACACTATATTTATCTTCTGGATGCTTCTTTTAGTTCTGAAATCACATGGAATTATAAATTTATTTATATTTAATTAAATTATATCCTATTATCACCAAGTTCTCCACGTGTACGATTGTTGCTGTCCAATATTAATTGTAACGTAGTTTGATAGCTTTCGAATGACATCACTTACGCAATCGTCACACCACGAAATCCAAAGTTACACTGGCCCAAATCTCGCCCAGTACCGTAGAATTTCGGCATATTGCGGACCCCCTCCCCTCGCTTAGTGCGCCTGCGCTCTTGGTTCAAAGGTCAAGTCAGGTACGGACATCCTTTGTCTACACGACGCTATATTTATCTTATGGATGTTTCTTCTAGTTCTGAAATCATAAGAAACAGTCGTAACGCTTTTACTACTAAACTACTCAGTGATATTTGTGACTACCGTAAACCCTTCGTAGCTATACCAACGCTTATGACTTTCCCCGAGTAAGCGCCATTAGAGACGACCGTAAAAGGAGATATTACGTTCTTCTAAATTTACTCACCATAAGGTTAATTCCGTCACAGCGATGAATATTCCCTTTCGGTTCCTTTCACCGTGCCCGCTCCTCAAATGAAATCAGAGTTGCCACTTTTCGCAACGAAATACTGAGACAAAATACCACTTCCTCACCCTCGAAAATACTTCATGGAAAAAAGCCCCTCTGATATTGCTTTTCCCCTCAACTCCAAAAACGCGCACTTTTTTAACCTTTATATTCATTTCGAACAAACGCGGGTTCCACTCTCTCAGAAACAGAAAATTTCTACTTTTCAGTATCGTCTGCGGATATTGCATTTTTCCCGCGCTTTTCCTTCCCCCCGCTGTGTTCTTACGGTTGTCACGCTTTCCTGAAAACGAGAACTCGGATTTTTTCCCACCATTTTGAATTTCGTTCTTTTTCGTTTGTTATTTTTTAAAGGAGAGATTTCCTTTCTTCCATACAGTTCTGCAAACTTCGTTCTAAACTCATCACATGGCGTCGGCTTTCTTTTTCACTGCAACCGTAGTTCTTTGTTTACGGATTTTTGTTGCATCTTTCTGTGACATAATGGAGTCCCTTTCTTGGAACTGTTTCGCTACCTTTTGTGCCTAAATGAACGCAGTTCTTTTGCGTTTTCAATAGTTAATGAGCTTAAAAGTATCTTTTTCACAGACCTTTTCTTGAAATGTCAGCTGGGTCTAGGTTCTAAATTCGAATAATAGTTTTTTCTGTATCGAGGCTTAAAATTTTATACGAGGACTTTTGTCTCCTTTTAGAACTCCCGTTATACAACGTAAAATGGCTATTTAGTTTTCATTTTTTGTGAACTAGAAAATTTCTGAAAAGGATTTGTAATCGTTTTTCCATTATATGGTTGTGAATTTAAAAAATTACCTTTTGTTTCGTTTGGAAATTAAAATTAAATTTACGGGAAGTTATGCGACTATAAAAGCTGTTTTATTTTCATTATTTTATTCACTGACAAATTTCTGTATGGTATTTGTACCTCTTTCTTTATAATGTACTTTGAAGGTACACTTTTTACCATTCATTTTGTTTGGAAATTAATATTAAATTTATGTAAAACTATCTAACTCCAATAAGTTTTTATTTTTATTTTTTGTGGACATTGGTATACTTTGAAGGTATACTTTTTAACCGACCATTTTGATTAGAAGCTTACGTTTAATTTGTGATGAAAATATGAATCTATAAATCCGAGCCATTAAACTTTTATATTTTGTAGACTGGCATAGTTATATATATATATGTGTGTGTGGAAGGTATTTTCAGCAGTTAATCTATGATATACTTTTAAATTAAGCTTTTCTACCGCTCATATCGTTTGGAAACTCACGTTTACGTGATGAAATTAAAGAACTATCTAAATGGAAGCCGTTAAATTTTAATATTTTTTGTCGACTGACAAATTTATGGAAGGTATTTTCTCTAGTTCATGATAAACTCTGCAGTTACTCTTTTCTACTTTTCATTTCTTTGGAAACTTGCATTATATTTATGTGAAGAAATTATAGAACTTTAAATGCGAGCCATTAAATTTTCATATTTTTGGTTGACTGACAAATTTCAGGAGAGTATTTGGGCCTATTTCTCCATAATGAACTAAGAAGGGATGCTTTTTACGATTAATTTTGTTTGAAAATTAGCATTAAATTTATGTAAAGTAATATACACTGTCGGGAGGCTGTAGCCGGTTGGAAGATCAACGGATTAGCAACCGGAGGGTTGCGAGTTTGAAACTCGGTCACATTGCACTTGGTGAACGTTAAATCTGTCGTTAATCTAGAGTTTACAAAACTCTAAGCCTTTTAGGTGAGTTGGGAAGTGGTGGGTCCTGAAATCTGTCGTGGCCTCAAATGTACTCACAGTGGCGTCCTGTGGAAGTTTAGAGAGTGGGATGCCAGCTCAGGTGTGTCCTCGTCATCTGAACGTAGTACAAAATTACGTGGTGTTAGTTGTCCTCGAATCTTTCCATTCGGGTTTGATCCCGGACCGTCGCCAATATCCCGTTGTGTTGCTCCAGTGCAACGTTAATTAAAAATACCTACCAAAAATACCATCTGCAGCACTGTTAATTTAAGGTTGATTTAAGTATGGGTATTCAGCTTTTTTAGCTTGATATTTATCTAAAAATGTGGGAAAAGAAAATTAAAATATTATATTCACTTAGAATACTTCTAAATTTATGTAATAGCCCGTTGTGTTGCTCCAGTGTGACGTTAATTAAAATACCTACCTACCATAAATTATGTACCATTTTACAAAAAGTAGTGAATTTATTTAGTGCGATATTTGCACAGGCATACAAATACTAGAAAGAGTCATTAAACTATAAGAGACTGAAGCTCTTAAGTACAGTCACTAAATGAATGTAAATATTCAAATTACGCAAATGTTTATGGATATATATGTATCCAAATTTTTGGATATAGTGCGGGCACATAAGTACAAACACCAAACGATGAAACACTGATTTTGCATTAAAACGACCCAAAACGGTTAAATAACTTGAAATAGGGAGATAATATTAAATGTACACACCAATGCACAATTTTTGTTTACATAAATTTCAATTAATCATTTGAAATTGATTTTTATCATTAGTTTATTTAATCGCATGAAATATGCTCACATGATTAGAATTTCGTGTAAATATTTTTTGGATAAATTTTTATGACTGAATTATTATTGTTTAATCATTTCAAATAACAATTCAAGAAACTACATTTTTATTAATTTTTAAAAATAATTTTGATACCAGATTTTTTTTTGGAAACGGACATTTGAAAAAGGAATAAATTGAAAATGAGTTTGCTAATGCTATCACCAATAATTAAAAAGTCAAAAAAATTCCTATTTGCTTTTGTTTCGGTACAAATCGCGAAAAGTTTTACTATTGGTAAAATTTTAGTACCGATGAATATACTGTTTTACTAATTTTTTTGAAAGTAACGATTTTTTTTTGGGTTGTAAATATCTTCATCATGCAAAGGCGGTTGAATTATGTCGACTTTATTTAATATCGGGACAATTTTGATAGAGGTCAATAATTTACCACACTTGTATCGTTACAATCCAATCGTCTCTACATTTGAGAATGAGAATAAGATAATTATGATATGAGCTCAAAAATATGGAATATTCTTAGTATCTTCATATAGTAAATTAGAATTGGAGTAATGCCTATTAAAGTTAACATTTCTAATTACTTGCATTTGCAATTACACATACGATGTATTTCATCGTCGCGTTAATATTTCAAATATGATGGTTTCTATTCTGGACTTATTATTTCATGTGTACTAAAAAAATACAAATTTCATTTGTCTAAGCAAATAATCATGAAACATTTTTCAAAAAAATGAGTTCATCATTAAACACAATACACAAAAAAGAGAGAGAAATTGGATTACTTATTGCATTGAATATGAGAGGAAAATGAATTTAAGAATCATTTTCATCAAATAATTGTGAAATGGTAGTCTATGATGAAAATAATGACAAATATGAAAACTGATAATATATTAGATAAATTGGGTTATGCATAGTCATTGCAAGTAAGAATTTTCATATGAATTCAAATTTAAATTAGTGAATAGTTTAAATATTTTAAATATTCAGAAATATATTTAAAATTAATATTCGAATTCCAAAGTTATAATTTCATCTAAACTTAACTGGAATCCTTTCAGAATGCTTATTTAAAATAATAAATTATTTGTGTCGGTTTCCTACTATTAAGTTAATTAGAAAGAAAATAATTTTCATTATCTCTAAAGGGTAATTAACTTATTAAAATAACTGTAAGTTAACTAAAATTAATTATCGTGTTTATTAAAAGTGACAGGTGACTACTAAAAATTTAAAGCAATGCTTCAAACATTTTCGTTAACTACGTATTTAATATACTTGTTTGATATCAAAAATAATTTTTCGCTAAATCTTATTTATTGCATTAAAGTAAGCATTTAAGCAAGATGTGTGTGTGTGTGATAAAAAGCGAAAACACATTTATGCATTCTTACGTGCTTTCATTTGCTTTATCTTTACACACACATACTTTATTACATTTAAATCCTTTCCAAATTGTTTCGTAAAAAGTCACAAGTCTGTCAGAAATTCCCTTGAATAAAAACACACCGAACACTCGACATAAAATTTCAATTAATTCAAAATGAAACCCAGAAAACTTCCGATTTGAGCGACGAAAAATAATGGCCGCCTGAAAGAACTTTTGTCACAGGCCATATCCGTTCCGAGCCCAATAACGGGTCCTTTTAATTCCAGAACCTGGCTGTCAAAGCAAGATGCCACCACAACGATACAAATCCAGCGGAACCTGCAAATTTAAAATCTTCCAGTCACGGTCAGCTGCATCCGTGCAAAAATAGTGCCTCGCCGTAATTGAGCCTCATATATTAGGCCACCGTTTCTTCCTCTTTTAGTCGTAGCGAAGTGGCAACGCAGTGGGAAGTTTTCGAGTTCCCGTTATTAAAAGACAAAGACGTTAATGCAGTCATATTTTACGCATTCTTGCGTTTACTGGGTAATTAATATCCAGAGGCTTATGGAATTGTATGGCGGATAATCCGTTTCCAATCCACTTGTATTGTTTAGTGGGATTATGTAAGATGAAATGACTTTGGTTAATGGATGATTTGTAATTTGAGAAACTTTCACGTGTTGCCTTTAAATACGGTGTAATCCAGATAATCCAATAGAGGGTCCCATAATTATGTCAGCTGTGATAGAAATTAATTTTGTTTTGTCTGAATATATAACCTGGTCTTAAAATGTAGTTATAATTGGTGTGTCTTTATTTGGAGGCAGGTTGGTAGTTAATTAACGTAGCTCTGGAAAAACACAACAGGTTATTGGTGAAGTCCAAAATCAATCCCGAAGGGTAGGTAGGTATTTTAATCAACGTCAAACTGAATCAACACAACAGGCTACTGGCGATGGTCCGGGATCAAACCCGAACGGAAAAATTTGAGGACAACACCTCGTAATTTTGTACCACGGTCAGATGACGATTTATTTGGAATAGACGTATATGTGTGAAGTAAACCTGAAGTGTAGGTAGAAGATATTTAAATTGGCTACTGCATTTTGTGAATAGTTCCCTAATTTAACTAAAGATTGTTATTAAATTAAAAATTGCTTAATATTGCATATAAAGCAGAAATCTGTTAGAAGTAGCAAAAAAAAAATAATCGAATTTTGAGTTCTGGCTCTATGAAATTCGCACAGCTTATTCTGTCTGGAATTTCGAGGTTAACACATCTATTTTCAGCTCGCTTCGTTGTTTCCTTAGAATCATAGAAATGAAATTTAATAGAGAAGATTATGCAAAAAGAGGTCACTTTTAACTAAACTCAAATCAACACAAAACGTCGAGAGCTGTTACTAGCCGAGCAATCGGAAGAGGAAAGAACGTACATGAAGGAGGACAAAGCTAAAAAAACCTGTTCGACGAAGCAACTAAACTTTAGAGGAAACAAATGCGCGACTTGGTTCGTCTGAAGCAGCAAAAACTCTCGCAAAGCCGAGTAATTAAGTAATTTAAATAAACAAATATTTTTCTCATTTCATTACTTTAAAATAGTCATTTCTAAGACGTCTTGATTATCACCCAACACAGTAACTATAGTAAGGTTTATCGCGATCCTTGCATTATGCTAATTTACCCACTTCAGTTAAGGTAAGTAATACATGTATGGTAGAAAACAACTCAAAGCCAAAGTGAAATGAGCTCACCATCTGAATGGGGAAGCTATGTTGACGCTTCACACCATTAATTGAGCCTAATATATAAATCCACCGTTCTTTCCACTTTTAGTAGTAACGGAGTGGAAACACTGGGGAGTTTTCGGATCTTCGTTACTCAGACAAAAACGTTAATGCAGCCATATTTTATGGATAAATTGATTCATATCTTCTATTATTTAGTGAAGATTATGGAAGATTGAATGCTTTAGTTACTAATTCATTTGTAATCTGAGAAGTTTTTAAATGATTGCGTTTAACTATATTCTGAGATCGTTCAGAAGTTTTTCTTTAGAAAAATGGATTCCTCTAAGCAAATCACACTCCATGATCAACTAAATGCATCCCCTTTCACTAAAGTAAGGTTACATTTTTCAAACCACAGTCACAGCATATATAATTCATTCAGCGGATTAAGAAGAAATAAAGTTATTTGAAGTGATGGTTGACACAGTTTTCCCATGCAAATTTAAACCAATAATTCACTTAAATTTTCAGCCGGATAGACGCATCTTAAAGTTGATGAATCTGAGGTCTGCTTGCAGGTGGTCATTAAGAAAATTTATTACTCTTTAACCCTCCTGGTGGTTCTCTCTATGAGGTATCTCTTGATTAGAAGAAAACGGACTAGATCTTGATCTGGTCATCATCGAAAGTTCGTCATATCTTGATGACGAGTGCTCTCCTCATTAGCAAAATTGGTTAGATCTTGATAGAACAGACATCTCTTCGAAACCACTTGGAGGGTCAAAACTGAGATTGAATGATCCACAAAATGCAGCCCTTGTTCACTAAAACAAGGTTATATTATCTTCTAACCAACTCACTAAAATAATTGATACAGTTCATTAGAATGAAACAAAGTTCTTTGAGTGATGGTTGACACCGTTCCATGCTAAATCTAAACCAGTAAACTATTTACATTTTCAACTAGATAAGGTTTGATGAGTTCGAGATTTGTTCGAGATTCGTTCGGAAGTGGTCACTTAGAAATTTATTCGCCGAACAAACCACACCAGAGTATCAATGATCCCGCAAAATGCATTACGGTTTATTAGAACGAGGTTAGATTACTTTTCAAACTACCCAGTACAATCACTATACAAATACAATCTCCCTAATTCGTAAGATAAAATAAAATTATTTTTAGTGATGTTTGACGTATAGTGCTAAATCTAAACCAATAATCCACTTAAATTCAAACCGGATAAATTTTGATTGAGGACGAGATCGTTCAGAAGCGATCATTTAGAAAATTGATTCGCCTAAAAAAACCCAGAGTATCAATGATCCGCAAAATGCAACCCCGTTCGCTAGAACAAGGCTACATTATCTTTCAAACCACAATCACTGTCATTACTGACTCAGTTTCCCGTTGCGCTTCCCTAATTACAAACAATTTGGTCACAATGTTTCCCCCGATTCATTTTCTACCTTGCCTTCCCCCTTAGAAACAATTTCCATTCCCCCGGCGTTTTATTTTTGTGATCGCCCGGCCGGCCGCTAGATGGCGCCTTCGGTAAAGCCAAGAAGGCGTAATTAAATCAATTTACGGTTTGCTTTTTTTCGATTGCGCTATTGGGCGGAATTCGCGTGGGGAGGGGAGTTCTTTGGTTTGCTGAAGTGCGCGGAATTTATGTGAGGCAATCGAAAGGTACTTCTTGTTTTGTGTGTTTGTGCCGAACGCTTCTAATTGCGTTGTCTTTGTTTATAGTGAAGGAGGGGTGGAAGCTGAGAGGATTTGTTTTTGTCAGCATTATAGGATAATTCTTGGGGATATATTTAGGGTGGAATGGCTGCGAGGCTTAGCGGCTGCGACATATTAGTGGGTTTGCTGGCACATATACATACGAGTGTATGATTAACCCTCTTGGTGGTTTAACTTTGTGTCGAAATCTGCCCAATAGTGTCCAGACTATGATGCAAAATCCTGTTAAAAATTGTCACCGGTTCTGGGCGAGGGACAGTTTGTTTTTCCTACTTGGTTCTTCATTCTCCTTGTAGTAAATAAGGTAGATCTTTCACTACGAGATATCTCATCCTTTACAAAATTGACCAGATCTTGGAGAATATGTCTCATAGATACACTTGAAGGGTTAATACTAGGGGTGTTCAAGTGAAAAGGTACGAAATGACACTGTGGGTATAATTGAAGTCTTTATTCAAAAGTTATCACCAGAGGACTGAGCACAACTATCCTACTGTTTCACGAGCCGAAGGATTCCCTGTTCCCAGAATTCCTGTGGCTGCGACAAGAGCCAGTCCTCCACTGTGTCCTTCAGTTCGTCGTCCGAGTTGAAGCACTTCCCTTTGAGATGTTTTTTAGCGGACAAAACAGATGGAAGTTGTAGGGCGATATGTCCGGGCTGCAGGGCGGATGCTCAAGCTGCTCCCTCTTGAACTTGGCCAGTACACTTTGTGTGACCCTGGAGACGTGTGGACGCGCGTCATCGTGGAGCAGAATCACTCCCTCCGTGAGCAGCCCAGGCCGTTTGCTCTTGATGGACTTGCGTAGGCTACGGAGTGTCTCACCTACCGGTTTAACACCTTCCGCAATCAGAAATCTGATAACACCTCGCTGCTCCTCAATCGTCGAATTTTGCAATGTGATCGCCATGATGTCCTCACACGCACTGCCGCGTCAATTGGACGGAACACACAACTGCATGCTTCTCTTCTGCGTCATGTGCGGGCGCCCGCGCATGCGCACAACCACGCCGGTACTCGTGCATTCGCTTCCTTAGATGTTTCACTACGTTATCCCAAAGCGGCCATATTCAAATTTCAACCGGTTTGGGTTTTACGACGTTTCGTACCTTTTCATTTGAACACTCCTCGTATATGTCTATGTACTAGTTGTGTAAATGCATATATGAGTAAGTATACACGTGTGCAGGGCCATCCCAATAGGATGTGCTGGACGTGCTCTTTCTTACACTCAGGAAAAAAATAACTGGGTTGGTTGGATCTTGTGACACAAGGGCCATGTTTGGCCGAAAGGATAAGACCAAGGATAAGACAAACAACTTTAAGCATATACCCACACATTAGGAACATTTTACTGACACAGAAGAGAGAAGCATACCCAGGGAAGAAAGAATTGGGATGGCCATTTTGAAAGAAAAACATTTAACATCTTGAGGATGCCCGTTTTATAAATAAAATGTTAACTATAAAACGAATTATATAAATATTTATTTCGATAAACAATACCTATATATGTATGCTACCTTAAATTTCATTCAAATTATCAACAAATTGTTTTGAAAGGTTGGTATGGTTTCTGCTTCGAATGTATTTGTTTATATTGAAGGAGGAATGGAAGCCGAGAGGATTTGTTTTTGCCAGCTTTATAGGATAATTCTGGGGGATATATTTAGGGTGGAATGGCTACTAGTCTTAAGGGATGTGACATATTAATGGGTTTGCTGGCATGTATACATACGTGTGCAGGACTAATATTTCACGTCGAAAACTGTCCCAGAGAGGAATGAAGTTTCCTGTTTCCATCGAAACTGGAAACTTCATTCCCCTCTGGTACAAAACCTTTTTCAAACTGTCACCAGTTATAACACATACGTTCGGTAACGTATTTAATTCCCCATACACAATTATTTCATGCAATACTGAAGTCCTTGTCAATTTGGCAGTATCTCTAAGTTTGGTCTTCAGGATTAACAGTTAGAATACTGCGTATGAAAATATCTAATGCTTTGAAAAGAGTATGATTATCCTTCAACTAACAGGTTTGATTATCCTTCAACTAACAGGTTAACATAGATGTATTCCATTCTGCATTAGTAAAACTTTACTTGTGTGTACGGCATGTACTGTCATGATAGTTACGAAGGCAGTATCTCAAAGTTTAGTGTTATTGAATGCTCTTGGTGGTTTATCTTCGTGTAGAAAACTTCCATATGGTGTGCAGCCTCTGGTGCCAAAACCTGTTCCAAATTGTCACTAGTTTTGGGGCAAGGTACAATTTGTTTGTCCTACTTTGATCTTCATTACCTTTGAGGGAAAATTTCCCACGACGAGACGTCTTGCCCTTAGAAAATTAACCAGATCGTGGGCGAGATATCTCATCGAAACACTTGGAGGGTCAATGTAGTAGATGTGGTAAATGTATGCGTGTATATATGAGTAAGTATGCACGTCTGTTTAACCCTCTGCATACGTAGGGGCAGAATAACGTTTCCTTCTTTGGTTACGGCAGCTGGCCCAACGGCTTTGCAGGCAACTTACTGAAACCGGCCGAAACGGCCTTTATAATGCTTTCCCCAGGAGGAGAGAGAGGATATGTCTCCATTATCACTTAATGCGACGGTTTCTATTGTCGGGTAGTGGGAATGCCTAGAAGGAACAGATTCTTCCCTGGTAAACTGAAAGGGCGGCGGTGACTTTTTAAGTGTATCTCTTCATTTACTCAACCTCTCACAGACAAGATGCTTGAGGATAAACAATTTGCGAGACTCCCCGTCGATAACTCTGACATCTTTGTCAACGGGGAGATAAAGCTATTCACGCGCGGGTCTCTTTGTAGCATAGAAAATAGGGGATGGAAATCGTAATGGGTTTCGGCGATTCTTTAGGAGTTTGAGGTCTGAAAGAATCCGAGTCTTTCGAAACGAAGGAACTCGAAACTTTCGGCCGGTTGGACCCGTCCCCGTATCCAGAGGGTTAAGATGTCTGTTCCTATGTGGTGTGGTGGACGTGCGCTTACTATAGAAACTTCGGAAAAAATTGCGTTGGTTTGATGACATGGCACAAGGGCCATATTAGGCCAAAGTGCGCCAAGCCCAAGATAAACAACATTAAGTAAAGCATATACCCACACATGAGGAAAGTTTTGCTGACGAAGAAGAGAGAAATATACCCCGGTGGAAAAAAGGGACGGCTATTTTAAAATAAAAACATTCAACTTGATGAGGTTAGCTTTTCATAAATAAAATGTAAACTATCAAACGAATTACATAACTATTTACTCCCCCCTTCGATAGACTATAATTTCATTTAAATTATCAGCAAATTGTTTTTAAGAGTTGTTTTGTTTTTTGCTTCTGACTGCATTGTCTTTGTTCACACATAGCGAAGGGTTAGTAACATTGACCAGATGTTGATGGAAGGCATATCTCGTCATTAGAAAACTGTCCTTATATAAATGAGTGTATATAAATCCTGTCGCAAAGGTAAGATTAACTGGAGATATTCTTTTTTTAGCTCGATGCAAGGGGTTGTTGACAAAGATATTAAATTAGTTGAATCAAAATAAATATATAAAGCGACATGTGTTGAAAATATCGTAACAATTGTTGTAAACCAATTTAGTTACAAATTCCAATGTGGAATATTACTATACCCACCTCGAATACATGAAAAATAAAAGTGGTATTACCCGAATTCTGCAATAAGTCAGGCAGATCTTAGTATCTGCTATACGATAGTCCTAAAGTGCTGTTATCGAGTTTCAGTTTGTTTCATCCACTGAAGGAGATAATTGGGAAGCTATTAGCTGAAGGGGAAAGCAAAAGTTTAAGTACATCAACACCATGCAATGGATTATTTTTATCGAAACAGAAATCGTTGGGATGTGTTAGAAGGCGGCAAATTGACTCTTCTTATCATGCGTTTTGGAATTATTTAAATCCTAATTGTCACGGAATATGGTCAGATGGTTACTATCAGAATACAAGAACGACATGAAAAAATGAGTCACTGTCAAAGCCGACTTTATTTTCTATGTTCAGACACACAAGTTTAAATATTTGAGTTGAGCGAGGTTTCCAGCTATTTAAGCATCTCTATCCACTGTTTATTTATCTCTTTAATCACATAATCTCTTACGTTTCCAGAAAATAAGAAATCGTGTTCTCTTTTAAACCTCTGGTTGGTTTCGACGGGATATCACGTCCTCAACGATCTGACCAATTTTGCTAATGGCAAGATGTCTCGTCATCCAGATATTACCCTTTTCAGTATGATGACGAGCTCAAGATATGGACAGCTTTTTCTAATGACTAGATATGCTTTATATCAACATCTGATCAATGTTACTAATGACGAGATGTCTCGTCAATCAAGATCTGGTCAATTTTGCTAATAATAGCTCATCGAGACAACCACCAGGAAGGTTAACCAAGAGGATTAGAGGATAAAGTAGGCATATGCAGGAAATGCTAATGGGAAACATTGCTATGAAATAACGTGAAGTCTATTTTGATGGACCAGATGGTTGAAAGTACACACATGTCCAAGAATTAAGGATAATACTGAATTCGTATCACGCACAATCACATGATCTCAATCCAGTAAAGCTTGATTAGGATGCTCTCTGACGTCGAATTGCAGCTTACACAACTCCACGAAAGATCAAACAAGAGAAAACAAAGACGCCTTCTATATCTCGTCGAAACTATTTGGAGGGTTAAATTGATGTCGGATATAGTTTGACGATACAATGGCAATGCTGGTTATTCTTAGAGTAATACTAGAGTTGGAATGCGACATCCTAACCAAATGACTTCACGATAACCCCGTCATACTTCTCTCACTTCGCCTACTAGAAAATGGGAGTGAGCGAAAAGCCAGAATAATTTATGTGGGATAAGAGGACTTTCTAGCATGGGTCAGAGCCTTTATTATGAAACTGGGGTTATGAAGCTGAGGCATATTGCCACCACAAGTTGAAAAGTGAAGGACAACTTATAGAAGCAATGACAAATGCGAAATGGAACCACTTACGTCATTGTGAATGGGGAATGGAATTGGTAATGGGGCAAGCAGCCACAGTGATTGAATATGGGACGAGTAGACTTGCTGGCATTGTACATGAAGCTGTATTTTATAGGGCGGTGGAGCAACCGGCAAAGGACAGAAGTGAGTGGAACCCAAACTAGATTTAAGTCGACACTTTTTCAATATAACAATAATTTCACTGCATCTTTTAATAACGCAGAGTACACCCCTGCCACACATATGAACTTATGATGAACGTGCTTGTTGAGGAATTGCTTCCACTCTTCATCAAGAGTGGAAGCAGTTACCTCCTGGGAGCCGGTAGCATCATCCTTAGTACAGCAGTGTCTAACGACACCCCATAATAAAAACCAGACTACAAGCCGAGAGTACCACTCTCCTAAAAACTTTGCAATATATTTACTCTTGACCCTTCACAGCAATACAATGTACTCAGACACTAAATTCATTCTGTGTAGCAGCTGAACTCTTTTCTAAAAGTGCATTTACGTGAACTGCCAATATGCAGTGTGCAATAAATTATTTATTCAACTATGCACCATAATTGTAATAACATTGTATTGAATTTTAATTAAAAAGCTAAACTGATAAATTGAGATATTAACCCTCCAAGTGATTTCGACGAGAGACAACAAGAGTTTGATGAACGAGATATCTCGGCCATCAAGTTCAGGCCAGGTTTGCTAATGGCGAGACACGTTTTCGAGACAACCACCAGGAGGGTTAATCCTCTTGGTGGTTGCCTCGTCAAGCTATCTCGCCATTAGCAAAACTGACCAGATCTTGATAGACGAAATATCTCGTTCATCAAGTTCTGATCGTCTCGTCTTCTGACCATATTTAGAACTAGTCCTTATCAGAAACTCGCAATATCTAGATGGCGAGATATCTCGTCACCAGCAAAATTTGTCAGATCTTAATGGGCGAGATATCTTGTCGAAGCCACTCGGAGGGATAATCAACAGTACAAGTCACACATCCAGATAGCCTCTATACCTTTAAAAGCATCACGACACAAAACACTTGCATAATCAACAATCTTTATTTTTCAAAACATTTTTCCACACCAGATATGTATATATATAAAGAGCCATCAGAGTCATATTTATATAAAAACATTCTAAAAATCTTGGAAGTTGATTTTCTTTATTATACCGATATGCGTTTCCACTTTGGAAAGTTAGGAAGAGACCTATAGTTCAACATCGGTCCTCCTCTTTAGTTTTCTATATATGTATGTATATCTTTACAGATTCTTTCTACACAGATGCAGTCTGCACAACAGGGCAAACACCACATCATTTTGACAATAAACTGGTCCTTTGATGACTATACACCGGGAATGGTGACCACACTGGAAGGATGCGCAATGATCTTGTCTGCTGTTTTGAGCTTCAATTAGTCCAACAGTTGGTGGATGAAGTTCGGTTGTCTGATCATCTTGTTGTAGGTCTTCAGTTGAACAGCCTGATGGTTTGAATGTTTGGATGTCCCACAGTATGTCTGAGCAGGTGGAAGATATTCAACCAGCGTTTGATCTTTCTTTAGTTTGAACACTAGCTTTTGCAGCTGGTATACACATTTATGGATTGATCCACTTATATTTATTAAAGCAGCGGTTTCCAACATTGAGACCAAACTCACCTGGACGTTCAAGGATAAGATGATAAGGATAACAAGGGATAAGTAGGGTACTTATTTTAGACAGTTGAACACTTTTTTGAAACTTCAAAAGTTTGAGTGAGGTAGGAAGCATGAAAGTAAACCGTATTCATATACTGATGTTTATTCGCAAGGTAGATAGTTGAATTAACGTCGCGCTGCAGCAAAACAACGGGATAGAATAGAAGAAAATTGACCAGATTTGATCCCGGCGTCATGAAAAAATTGGCAATATCCTTGATGACGAGGTATCTCGTCATTAACAAAATTAGTCAGATCTTGATGGAAGAGATATCTCGTCAAAACCAATCGGAAAGTTAATGCATTTATGGTGATCGTAATTTCGAACACCTCTGAAACGGTAAGTGTACAAATACTATTAAACTTTAAAATTAAGGTTAATAAAATGATCACATACTTAATCTGTACATTGTGTATCTTTGTGTACCCTATAGCTTACTCAGTGTACCGGATAGTGCTCGTGGGCATACATACGGTTTAGTTTGATGCAACTTACCATCCCTTAAGGGAACTATTGAAACATCCTGTATGTATTAAATGGAAATCCCGAATCAGAATTTCGTGTTATTAGCCTTGTAAAGGTATCCCTATTTTGGTAGCAAGATTGATTCATTGGCCATCAAAAGTTATCGACTTTCTCAGAAACATCCGGCAGTTAGACGAAAGTTAAAAACCACTGCTTTTCAAAATGGATATGAAGTGGCTGTTGACATAAATTTTATATCCTGATAGCGATGCTATAAAAAGTACTGGATGCGGAGTCCTTTTTTCAAGTTCAACTTAAAAGTAATTTGATTCGATCTAAATCGTAAGCAACGAAAACTGAATTTGAAGAAAGCAAGAAAGATGTCACAATTTTGTTCATTAATCTAGTAGCTTCAATTTTTCTACTAAATCCATTTAATAAAAGTATTATAATACTGTAATCAATAGTGAACAAATATTTATGTTCATAATAGAAGAAAGAAAGCCTTTTTGAATTCATTAATGAGATATTGATTTTATACATATAATTGAACATCAAAGTTTTTGGGAGTAATAAATAAAAGTAATATAGTATAAATAATAATATTTTGGGAGTAATAACTATAAATAAATCATATTGCCATAAATGTATCTAGATTAATGTATTTATCTTTGTTCATTTATATTAACCATATTAATAAGGCTTAAATTAAATAATTTAAAATCTTAATAATTTTATATATTCGTCTAGAATTTTATTAAATATATTGACACCTATACAGTAAATACGTTTAAGGAAATAACTTGAAATTATTACAAAATTAAATATTTATATGAAGGTTAAACAATTTCCAAATATTCTTAGTTTAATGCAGATGAATGAATTTTAGAAGATTGCAATGTAGTGAACCTTTTTCAAATAACTATAAATTCATCATATTTATCATTCCTAACGCACATTGTCAGACTTAAACAGTACAATATGGATTTTTTGTCAAAATAATTCATTTGTTTTACACACTCAGTACTTTACTTACACTCGCTATACGATATGATTGTCAACTAAACACCTGTGTCAATAACAACATACATATTATAAAATAAAAACTATACGAATACATTCTCTAACAAATGTCTCAAAAATAAGACATACATTTCTATCAGTGAAGTGCTGTTTAAATGTGCCTCAATCAGCTTGCAATTTACAGGTGGGGATATAAACATGATTTGACATGAACCTTGACCATTTCAACTACTCAGTCTTCTTAATCAGACAGTGCAATTCTACATAATGCTGTCATGTATTGAGTAATGATATGTTTTTATGGAAGAAATTATGTAGAACATAACTACATAGTTTAATAAGTTAATGACAGCCCAAATCTGATTCAATCAAGTCCAGTCTGTAATACCGTGATATGAATCGCAATTCTTCTTCGAATATAATCTTTCAGTAACTTATGCAATAATAAGGAAATTCTTGTTCATTTTATAACAAGTATTCACCACATATGTGCATTAATTTAATGTACATGAGGAGTAACTTTTTATACATCTTAAATGCTGTTCCTGTTTCAATTCATTAGTTAGAACGAAACTTTTTAGAGTTTTACTATTACTTATTTAATCCTCAAGCCTGGTTAGTCTTCCCTGCAACTTGCAGTCTTGCAGGGAAGACTGCAAGTTGCAGTATGGATATTTGAGTGAGAACGCCTCAGAGCGTTAATGTAAAAATTCAAAACTTTCCTGATCAACAAAAATGGCCATAGTTGAAATGCTATCTGTGTATTTATTTTACAAGTTTCATGGCTTGAGAATTTAATCTTAATCATACATATGTTTTTTTAATTGAAACTATTTTTATAAAACATTTTATTAGTTCTAAATGAAACGTTTTTAATAAAAGAATACACATTTTTCTAAACGTTCGTTTTTGTTATTAACTATTGGTGGAAGCTTTTGAATTCAAGTAGGTTAATGGATTTTTCAAAATATTTCTCTCAAAGACACATGTCCAAAAATGAAGGATAATACTGAATTCGCATCAAGCAAAGTCACCTGATCTCAATCCAATACAAACATGCTTGGTATGCTCTCGGATGTTGCATTGCAGTCTACACACCACAACCAATGACTGTACAAGAGCAAAGGCGTACTCTAGTTCACAAATGAGACTCCTTACCACAGAAATTCCAAGACTAGCACGTCTTGCACATTGTAAGACCTGTATTACGGTCATACGACAGTAAGTTACTTTTGGCAGAGTAAACTAAATGCTTTTATCGCAATAACTAAAATTTACAAGGCGTTCATCTAAGCATTTTGTTATTCTTTTAGTTTCCAGTAGCTCCACGAAGCATGTTCTTATTTTATTCCACACAGCTTGTGGAATATGTATTTGTGGAATTTGAGGTACTTTGGTGCAAGAACGTACAGGATTGAAATCAGATTGCATTATCCTTAATATTTGGACATGTGTGTATGCAAAAGCATGAATAAATCTTAAAATTCAGTTCGTGTACATGGTTGATTGACACACATGTATGAGTTACGGAATCAATTTTAAATAACACATTGCCATATTTTATACATTGCATTCACAATTCCTTGCACATTAGTAGTTCTAAGCATTCAACATAGTTTTGAGATGAAGCTGCAGTTCCTTTGCTTTCGTATGAACGGGCACTGTCTTTTAGAGTACTAGAATTTCCCTCGAATACTTCTCCATTTTAACACGAGTATATTTATATGAAACCGAATAATTGCGATGATTGATTCTAACACCACATTGAACGATGACGTCAATAGATTGTTGACATGATACATGTATTTTCAGGACCGATGCCATTCTGCGAATCGGAAATTCTCGTGAAATCAGACGGTTGCGTATCCTTCCATTGACAAGAAGTCCTGACGTAGCTGCACCAGAAGTGTCACGTGACGTGAGTGTCCATTGAGATTGTAGTGAGCGCGTCACGTGGTCATCTGTACACAGGAAGTCCCATTTTTTTATAGTTCTTTTCTCTTTCTAAGGGCTTTGACTTTATATTGGCAGGTACCACACAAGGATAACAGTGACGTAAATTAACTGCAAAATGAAAGACAACAAAGCAGTTAGAAACAGTGAAAACACAGGTTTGAAATACACTGTCACAGAAATCATGATTAAAGGACATTTTTATGTTTAATTTGGTACTAAATAGGCTAATGCTTTTTTTAGTTTTTAAGACTTCTCTTAACCCTCCGAGTGTCACGATATATCCCGGTAGCGTAGTGTTGCTTTTAACCCATAACACCTTAATGACTAAATAACCACATCTTTCAAAAGAATTCGCAAAGTATTCTTTCAATTTTTTTGAAATATTTGATTGGTCCTTTCCAAGGAATAGAATCTTTCTTTGGACCGATTCTGTTGACCATTCCCTTAGAATACAATCTTTGGAACGACTCTATTGGTTCTTTCCTTGAAATAGAATAATTTGGAACGATTCTACTGTCCCATTTCGTAGAATCAAATTCTTCGGTACGAATATATTGGTCCATTCTGTAGAATAGAATCCTTTTGAAAATATTAAATTAGCCCATTCTATAGAATAGAATAATTTAAAAAGATTTACTGGTCCTTTCCTTAGAATAGGAACTTTTAGAAACATTCTACTACTTTACTTTGAAGCGAATCCATTGAATCTGTTGGTCCTCTCCTTAAAATAGAATACATTAGTAAGATTCTGTATGTCATTTTCTTAGAATAGAATCTTTGGGAAGATTCTATTGCTCCTTTTCTTATGATAGAATCTTTTGGAAATATTTATTGATAAAGAAGATAAATATTGGTTAGAAGTCAAACACTGAAGACTGCAGGTTAGAAGATGATGGGGTTATGCGTTTGAATCTCTCGAAGGGTTACTATTAGTTAGTAAACAACAGTAGAGAGAGTACCATAAAATTTACAAATGGAGATGCCAAGACAGCTGCACTATGAATTATGCTTAAAGAACAAGGGATGGTTCGATTTTCCCCCCGCAGCTGAATTTCTAGTCAGCCAAGGAAAACTTTCACACCATGATAGAATAGGCCAGCAATGTTCCTGTACATGTTTCGACAAGTTTTCTGTTCAGAAACGGAGTACGCAACGGTAACAAAATATACGACATGCAAGCGCATGTCGTATATTTTGTTGGATACTTCTCCTGTCTTGGAGTGTGTGAACATGGTTTGTGTAAGGTCAGATATTGGTTCAACATAAGACTAGTGACACTAAAATGGCCGAAATACGCACGCGTATTGATATATTTTCTATTCAGAAACCAAGTGCCCATGCACATGTCATGTTTTGTCGCATGCTGTCCCAGTGTATGACTGGGCTAACAGTTGGAGTGTGAGAACAGGGTTTGTGTAAGACAAGCCACATATTTATGTTGGACTTCAGAATTTGTGTTCTTGTTATTCAGAAATAATTGGTGGACTTCAGAACTTGTGTTCTTGTTATTCAGAACTAATCGGTGGACTTCAGAATTTGTATTTTTGTTATTCAGAAATAATTGGTGGACTTCAGATATTCACATTCTTATTATTCAGAACTAATTTGTGGATTTCAGAATCTGTGTTTTTGTTATTAATAGTAATAGTTCGTATCAAGAATTCCAATTCCAGTTGAAGAAACTTGAGTTCTTTTTTCAATATTTTGGAGTTATTTGGTTTTTGCGATATACAAACAAAAAATTTATTCAATATCAGTCCAGTAACACTGAAATGGCTGAAATGCACATGCGTACTGTCATAATTTTCTGTTCATAATTTTCTGTTTCTGCATGCGCATGTCGTACGTTTTGTCGCATACTCGTCCAATATATGACAGTGCTAACGGTTGGAAACGAAGTGCGTTTTCCATATCCATAAGGAAAGTCACATATATCGGTTCAACATCCAGTGACACTGAAATGGGCGAAATACGCCATTTCAGCCTTCAACTGACATACTTTCTGCACAGAAACGGAGTGCGCATGCGCATGTCGTACGTTTTGTCGCTTCAGTGTGTGTTAGGGCGTTGAGTTCAACTTACCTGATAAACCAACGGCGAGTGCTGCGGACACAGAGGAAGGGAAGCGGGATCTAGGGTGGGGAGGGGGGAGACCCCCGAGTCGGCTGTGACGTCATTCGAACGAAAGGGACTCGTGTTGGCTGGACTAATAAGGCACTGGGCAGTGGACAGCTCTCATTGCCGCCAGTTGTTGTAATTGGCTGCAAGGAAATAATTTTCATTCATTAGTTATTATTGTACACTGGCGTGAAAAATTTGTTTTGTCTAATAAACTCCGTGGTGTTGGATCTTTCGCTTCGGATTTCATCTCGGACTATTGCCGATAGCGCGTTCTGTTGCTCCAGTGCGACGTTATTTAAAATACCTACCTACCATACCTACATATAAGCGATCGTTGCTATGCTCCAACATACGAATAATACCCGATTTCTGTACCACATATGAAATACATATGTAGACTATTACTTATTAAAAAGCTATTTCTTTATTAATTAAAAAAATTTGGTTGGCTCTGTCGGAGCACGGGCGCAAGATTTTACATGAAAACGTCTCATTAGCACATAGTATTTATTTGGGTGTAGAAAATGAAAAAAAGATGAATTCAGTAGTCAATTCAGTGTTTATCTAAAGCTGACGAGTTGCTCTTCCGTGTGGACTACTTGCAATGTATTTCTGGTTGGCTTTTCGACGAATATATGCCGATATCGTAAATTTTTTTAAACAAAGTCCCAAATTTTACAACCAATGCTATATTCGATTTCACTTCGAATGTCTTTAACCACTTAACGCATCTACCCGTGTTTGACACGGGCGAAAGTTACCGGCAAATTTGCACATGTCCGTGTCTCACACGGGCGCTCTTCCGTTCTAGTAAAAAGAGATAGGCTAGATTAAACTTATACCAAAAATGGCATAAACTTATTTATCATAGATGATTTACCACTTATTTATAGATGGATATTAAACTTATTTACCGTAGATGGCACCACTATGCACCATTTTTCGTGTGTGATCCAAGTGGTGCATTTTGATGATTAGCTATAAGTTTTTTAGGAATTCTTTGTTATAAAGCAGTTGTTAGGTGTCTAAAAGGTAATATATCCATTTTTATTACGTTAAATATCATAAAAGTAAACAGTTAACCATAAATTAATTTTTACTAAGTGTTTTCGTAACTTGTTTAGAAAAAGTTATCTGATAATGAGCGACTGTGACGATTTTGAATATGCCAATTTATCAGAAAGTTTCAGCGATGAAAGTGATGATCTCTTGAGTGATGGAAGTGAATCTGAAGTTAATATTTTATTATTATTAATATTTTGAAATTCAAAATAAACATGTAATCAAATCGTTTACACTTTGTTTGTATAATAATTTTTTTATAACTTTTACCCCACCCCCCGCAACTGAAATCGCAAAAAATAACTTACACTATACCTATATATATATTCATTTTCTGTCAAAAAAAACTCGATCATTTTTTACCAGTTTTTCCGAAAAAAACTCGTGCTTTAAGTGGTTAAACCAGAGGTCGTAACGTTAGCTTTCGTTTCAGACCAATGTAGACGTCGTAGCGCTTCGCACTCTTCAGTTATACTAATTCGAAACTTGCGGGGCGCAACGGAAAGTTCCTAAAACTCCGCCCCTTCTCAGAAGTCAAGGTCACTACCAAGTCTTTGCTCCCTCAGCTATCGAATGACACTAAATTGTTTTGATAATATAGAAATTATTAGACCGTACTCTATGCCCATTTTTTCGCAACGGTCAATTTTCCACACTTTACCTCTTAGTTCTGGTCTGATTTTAAAGACGTATTCACACGTCACAGTTAATTATTTATTACTCATTCTATATTTGTTTGGAAAAGCCCCTTTACGATACAAAAGTTTAAAAAGTAATTTCTTTGTCACAACTCGTTTCATTGTGATTGAGTAAACGTTCAAACATTTATTTCAGATGAATTATAGATTAGTTCGTTCCAAATGTCACGTGATTATTTAAACTATAAAAGTGCTGCAGCAATAGTTAAAACAGTTACGCGATTGAATTAGGATGTAACAACCTATGTATCAAGTGATATCGATTTAATGATTAGCGCTATATGATGTGGTTTAAATTTTAATAGGTTGCACTAGAAAATCTTTTTAAGTTTTTGTTGAAACTCAACAGATTACTTAACAAAATATATGCTGGTAGTTGTATAATCGGATCAGAATGTATTAGTCCCAAAGTATTAGAAATAACAGGACTAACTTTATAGCTTCTTGTATGTATCTATATATATAAAGAAGAGTTGGCGTCTGTCTGTATGTTCTCTATATAAATCTATACCGTTTGACCAATCCACACCAAATTTGGCATACTTGTTCTTTAGAACTATGCAAATAACGTAGCCTCCGTTCTATTTGTTTTGGTTGTGCAGAGTTGGCTAAAAGCAATTCTAAATCCCCATAGGAATAACATTGAGTATCCTTACTATCACAGTTTAACCAATTCACATCAAATTTGGTACAATCATTCTTTAGAATCCTGCGGGAATCATAGGGTAGATATTAACCCCCGTTCCCTTTGGAATAACATTGAGTAATATTATGATGAATTCAAATAATTCAACCCGAACAACGCCGGGTAATTCAGCAAGTTGACTTATAATTTAAGTTATACTTTTTAAACTTTTAAAATTAAAAGCTTATCATATGATAAAATATTATACTTTGCCCAGAAAGTTGATGAAAATGTTTTTGAACTGCATCATAATGGAATTTTATCTTTTTCTAAAAGCGTATAAAAATACCTTTTGATGTGCAGTGCTATTTTATTTCTTAGTTAAAGATAAGTTTTAAATGCATTAAAGCTGCATTTTGTGAAGAAAAGGGCAATTCATTTATAAAACTATTATTTTACATAAAACTGAAACACATTAGCAGTATTTAATCACTATTATTGAAACTTCTACACTATGCAAAGTAGTTAAAGATATCCACACGAAAGTTTCACCTCTAAGTACTCACGTGTAATGAAATATTTATTAATATGAAAATAATTGACAATTCGGGGACAGAAAGATTAATAAAATATAAAGATATTAATTGATAAAACACAGGAACAATTAAAATAGTTAAACTTTTATATTTTTTATCTGTATTAATAGTTAATTGCTTTTATACTTTTCTTTATAAAACCCAGACACATTCATTTTTGCATAAGTTTAATGGGAAAGTAATCTTTTTGATTTTGTTAGAACTGGTTTTTAATACTTTTAATCAATGTTCTATATTTAACACCAGGCCTCAAATATGAAAATATGTATTTGTAGTTAATTAATTGTTCTTTAAAATTCTATTTAGAGCTCTTCAGCTTAAAAATGTCAAAAAAATTACTAATAGTCTAATTAAATGGCTACAAAATATCATTAATAGCGACTGAAAATTTCCATTAATAATGCAAAATATTATTCAATTCAGAATTCATGCATTATCTTATAAAGGCGTTTCACTTTATTCTTCATTGCCTCATTGCGATATTAGATAAAAATATATCGAATGGGTTATATGAAATAAATTACTTTATGTTCAGATTTTAAATATATTAGTTAATCACGTCTGTTTGACTGTTTCTTCCTTTATCTAACTGCCATTATAAACTTAATATAGCGTATTTGAAGTATTCTGATTCAAATAAGGTGCTTTGTGTTGGTCATTATTCACCTATTTGTCTGTTTTATGGGGGCATGTTATTCACATTACTTCTTTCACAGGTTCTACTTTTTGATAATTTCTAACAAGCACCCCTCGTTTCTTTATAAACCACTTTTTCTATGAGAGGGGGCTGCGTTAGCCCAGTTGGAAGAGTAAAGGATTAGAAACAGGAGGGTTACGAGTTCGAAACTCGGTACAACCAAAGATCGTCATGTACATGGTGGCTGGTGCACTTTAAATCTACCGTAGCCTCAAATGTCCTCACGTTGGCGGAGACAAGAGAGTTCACAAGAGAGTTCGGAGAGTGGGGTGCCAGCTCAGATGGTGACTGAACGTCATCTAACCGTGGTTCAAAATTACGAGGTGTTATCCTCAGATCTTTCCCTTCGAAATTGATCCTGTACCGTCGCCAATAACCCGATGTATTGCTCCACTGCGACGTTAACTACCTACCTACGTTTCCATGAGAGAAGTTCAGTGCAATTAAACAAACGAGACGGAATGCGACGATTTTGCTTCCTGTTATACGAATACTGTCGCATGAGATGTATCGGGGTTATTATGAAATGTACACTATATGGACAAAAGTATTTGGACACTGCAGAAAATCAGGTTGTTTTTCCTGGTTAGGACTCGGCCCATTGTTTATGTACCTGCTACCATGAACGCTGATGTGTACCTCGACGTTCTGGATAATTCGGCCTTGGCTACACTATGGCAGTACTACGGCGATGATTGTTGTTTCTTCCAACAGGATCGAGCTCCATGTCATACTGCAAAACTGGACTGGTTTCCTGAAAATCAGGTGAATTTGCTTGACTGACCTGCTCAGAGCCCCGATTTCAATCCGATCGAGCACTTGTGGAACGAACTGGAGCGAAGGGTACGACACCGCCACGCACGCCCATCTTCACAACAATCTCTTCTCACAGCCTTACAAGAGGCATGGCGAGCTATTCCTGCCCAGACTTATAGAGAACTTGTGGAAAGTATGCCTCGACGTGTTGCAGCTGTAATACAAGCAAAAGGAGGGCCTACCCGTTACTAAAAATAGAATAATGAAGCACTTTTTCTGTAAAACGTGCAATGTCAAAAACTTCTGTCCATATAGTGTAGTTTATTGGTGTTATGGCGACGTCTGGCGTTTAATTTAATTGGTGTATCATTTCTTGATTCGAAATTCAATCTTTGATGCTTTATTTGCGAAGTGCTGTACTCTAAAAACAGGCAAAGTAACGTCAAGTCCGGAATACGTACATGAAGCATGTTCCACCTTAAAACAGCCACCTATATTTAGCTTGATAGAAAATAATTTTCATACATGCTGCTTTTGACGTGAATATGTCTTTAAAATTAGACACTTACTAGGTGAGCAGTGCGGTAAGTTGAGCGTTACGAAAAACTGGGCATCGATTTCGATCTGATAATTCCTTTTACTTCAACACCAACCAAACCAAAGTTGTGTCATTCGTTAGCTGGTAGGTAGGTATTTTAATTAAAGTTCCACTGGAGCAACACGCGGGTAATTGGCGACGATCCGGGATCAAACCCTACGGGAAAGATCCTAGGACAATACCACGTAATTTGAACCACGTTCAGATGACGAGGTCACATCTGAGCTGGCACTCCACTCTCCAAATTTCCACACTACGCCAAAGTGAGGCCACGATAGATTTAAAGTGCACCAGCCCCTTTGTACACGACGGTCTTTGGTTGGATTTGAAGTCGCAACCCTCCTGTTGCTAATCCGTTACTCTTCCAACAGGGGTGCAGCTGTCCCATTCGATAACTGAGACCAACTAAGACTTGTAGTGACCTCGAGTTTGTGCTCCGTAATAAAAGGGGGGAGGGAAAGGCGGCGTTTTGGGGAATTTCAGCTGCACGGTGCATAAACTTCAAATCACTATAACTCGGGACTGGGAAATCTCTCAACTCTCCTGGTGGTTGAATCTACGAGGTATCGCGCCATCAACAAACCTGACCATATCTTGATGGACAATGCATCCGAATTTAGAGGAAAGTTCTGATCTTGTGCGACGATCTCGCCACATCATAAAACAATCGGCAATATCTCTATGACGAGGCGGTTCGTCATTAGGAAATTTGGTCTGATCTTGATGGACGAGATATCTCGTTGAAACCGCCTGGAGAGTTAATATAAAACCTGGACGGCGAGTTGGCAGAAGCTTTTTACAGGACGCTGCGTATTTTCGTAGCAATGAAAACTTAGAACTCATTTCATCTAAAAATGCGATTGAGCTGTACCACTGTTACAGCCATGAACGATATGTTGTTGAAAAGACTTGGTAGGTAGTTAACTAACGTCGTGTTGGAGCAACAAACCGGGCTATTGGGTCCGGGATCAGACCATAATGGAAAGTTCCGAGTAAAACCTGGGCTGACATCCCACTCTCCAAACTTCCACACCACGGAAACGTGAGGATATTTGAGGCTACGGTAGATTTAACGTACCCCTTGCACACTACGGTGTTTGGTTTCTAATCCGTTAATCTTCCAACCGGGCTACAGCAGCCCCATTGAGAAGACTTCATAGACTAGTTTAAAGATATTCGTATTGCAAAACGTGAATATCCATCTTTGTACCTTGCAGATATTTGTATATTTACATTTATTTTAGCAATGCGTTTCTAACAAGTGAATGGGTTGTACTTTCATTTTACGTTCTGTCGAGTTATAAAAATGCAAGTATCTTTAATTTTGGGATGAGATAATTTATCCATTTTTTGTACTTGGAAATATATTTAGCAAAACTGAAGACTCACCTTGGTAAAAAAGAGAATTCTGCATTGTCGGACAGCTTTGACCCTGAAACGGAAAGAGATTGCATTAAAAATCAAGATGTATAATATTACTGTAAATATATGTAATATTTATTGTATATAAAATACAATATGGATTAATGTAAAGATTTTCATAAGCAATTGATGCAATAACACTTTTCAAAATAGGAATTGAGATTTCACCAATTCAGGGGCTCCTGTTGCCCGGTTGGAAGAGAAACGAATTAGCAATCGGAGGGTTGCGAGTTCGAATCCAACCAAAGACCGTCGTGTATGCTGGTGCACGTTAAGTCTGTTGGGCTCAAATCTCCTCATGTTGGCGTGATTGTCCGGGAATTGATCCCAGACAATCGCCAATAGCCCATTGTGTTGCTTCAATGCGCCGTTAATTAGTTACCATTACCACCCAATTTAAGAATTAATCACAGGTATTTTATTCGATTTTATTATTACACTCCAGAGAAATTAAATTTAGTTAAAAAATTAGTGGTAGGTAGGTAGTTGAGTTTACGTCGCATTGGACGAACACACCGGGCTCTTGGCAACGGTTCGGAATTAATCCTGAAGGGAAATATCATAATTTTGAATCAAGGTCAGATGACGAGGACAACACATGAGCTGGCACCCCAATCTCGAAACTTCCACACATTGCCAATGTGAGCATATTTGTGGCTACAAAAGATTTAATGTTCACCATCCCCCACGTAGAAGGCGGTATTTGGTTGGATCTAGTTTCGAACGCCACCCTCCGGTAGCTAATTGACTCTACCAGAATCGAAGCTGTTCCACAATCGAAAGTACCCTTTCGTGCTATTACGTAATGATTCCCAAGAACAATATCATCTAGTGATTTTCTTGGGATTTAACCTTTGCAGAGATCGATATTTACCCCAACGCTTCAATTCTTGTTTACTTTCTCCAGCCATTTCTCATGACGCTATTTGGGATGCCATTTCTTACGACGTCATTTCTTGTGACAACATTCCTCATAGCATTTCTTATGATGAGTCTCATGATAGTCAATTCTCATGACTAAAGCCGGCGTGGTTACCGATCAGTTAGAGACTACCCTCGGCTCAACAGGTTTCAGGAAACGAGTACCAGTCTCGGCATGAATGTTCGTTGTGGTGCGGACTATATTTTAAGATGTTGGCAATAGTCTAACGGTAACAAATGGACGGTTGAACATTCAAAGGATTCTCCTTTCACGGAATACTGCTGGAAGGTAGTTCATACTTCTTTGATCCCAAGATGGCATTATAATTGTAGAATTTTATGCTGGATGCGATAAAAGATACGATCTAAGAATTTACCGCCAGAATTCCATAGCATTCCTTTTCTTGAGATGTGATAGGAACTTCGTCCAAAACATTAAAAAGAATTCTGAGTTTTTGCGTGTGTTGGGCTGTGTAGACCACAGGAGGATACAAAATACTTCAAGTAAGGAACTTAGTTTACTATCTTCGTTTTAACGATATCTGGAATTTTTTATGAAAAGCGACATGTTGGAAATACTTTCCAGTAACACCACAAGTTATGAAAACACGTCTTTTGTATTACTTTTAGCAAAAAAGTCCCTTAAGAAAAATTTACTTTATCCTTTTCATGCCGAGCATTCAATTTATATATTTATAATTGATACTGTATTCCAAAATTTCTCTTAGAATAAATATGATATGGGACTTATGTAAGAACGCATTCACTTTCACAGATCACTCTGTACAAAACATCTAATAAAAAAGTCTTAATCCTATCAAAAAACTTTCAAACATCACGTATCAGAACTAAGTCTGTCACATAAGACTAAGAGGATAAAGGAAATCCCTTCTATGTTTTATTTTGATGTAATACAAATGAAAGGTTTAGATATAATTGATTTTGTTGAAATCAAGACATTTGTGTGTGCCAACCTTTTGATAATTCCTTTATACGCAATTGTTAATGTAAGATGTTTTATTGGTTCTTCCAATAAAACCATTGCTTGTAAAGGAACACTCAAAGTACAGGGATCAGCGAAGGTTATTCCTTTTCCGGAGTATACTTGACAAAGAAAGGGACACTGGAACTTTTACAACATGGCGTAATGTGAGCTTTATAATTTAATTTGGAATTTTGAAGGTAGTTTTCTAGATTATATTTCTTTTAATATGGCCAACCATATGGAGGACCAACATTATGGAGGCTTTTGTGACAAAGTATAATATTTTCTTAGCATAATTAGGCAGAACCAAACTTTGCACGTTGTCTGTAACTGTTTACTTAGAAATTTGGGAGTTGTTAACATAGAGGAGAGTTTATTGCTTGTTAATGTACTCGAACTTAGGTTTTACTCACTATCAGTTTTGGTCTTGAGCTTTTTCTTCTTCGTAAAGCCGACTTATTTTAACTTACCATATCTTGTTTTTAGTCCTGTGTTTTTACGTACGCATGTCCGAAAATTACGTTAGGTAGGTAGTTGAATTAACGTCGCACTGAAGAAGCACAACGGGCTGTTGACGACGGTCCGGAACAATCCCGAAGGGATATATTCGAGGACACCTCACAATTCTGAACCACGGTCAGATGACCAGTTCAAAACTTGAGTTGACCCTCTACTCTATCTGTACGTAATTCGTCGGTATTGAGAATTTCGGTAGTTTGGAATCCCTAATGGCCATAAAAATTTCAAAGATATGTGATTAAGTAAATGAATCAAAACTTTGTTAAATTTATGCAATTTTGCTGTATGTGTAGTATGAAGTATAGGATTTTATGTTTTCCACACCATCCTAACGTGAGGACATTTGAGGCCACGACAGATCTAGCATCAACCAGCACCTCAGTACACGACAATCTTTGTTTGGATCAAGTTTTGTACCAGCCACCCTCCAGTTGCAAATCCGCTACCCTTCCAACCAATACTGAATACGTATCAAGCAGCTTCACCTGATCTCAATCCAATAGAGCATGTTTTGAATGTTCTTGGACGTTAAATCGCAACCTACACTACACCACAAAGGACCGAACAAGAAGGAAGACTTGCTCTAGCGAGCGAATGCAATCTTTGCCACATAAACTCTTTGACATCTTTATGGAAAGCGTGTATATACGTTGTGAGGACTCTGTCAGAGGTCAGTTCATTTCCTTTATGGTTGCTTTTAGCAGAGAAAAAAATTGCTTTTTTCGCAAGAAACAAACTACAAGGTGTTGTCATCGGATCTTTCCCTTCGGGATCGATCACGGACCGTCGCCAATTGCGCATTGGTTCTAGAGAGACTTAAACTAAACTTCCAAATAACAAGGCATATGGGTGCGCCTATTTTTTCCACACAGCTTATGGAATATTCTTTAGTCATTTGAGGTACTTTGTAGCAAGCACTTGGCAAGGAATTCATCTTGGTTAGCAGTATACGTGACAAGAAAAGTTTTACCGACACAGTAGAGAGAAATCCACCGAAGTAAGCTGAAAGAATCGAACTTGAGCTGACTACAACTCGTAGATTGCTAACACCATAGACGTGAAATATAAGTAGGTAGGTACTTGAATTAACGACATACTGGAGCAGCACAATGGGGTATTGGGGATGATCAATCCCGAAAGGAAATATACGAAGACTTAATTTTGAAGCAAGATCAAATGACGGAAATTATGTAGACTGAGCATTGCTATTAAGAGGAGCTTCGAAAAGTGTCGGTTAGTAGTCACGTGATGTCTCTGCAAAAAATTAACTTGGTTGGCTGATTTGGCATCTTATCTAGTTTGACGGTATAACATTTTATGACAGGTAGGTGTGGGAATGAATGCGTATTTCATACAATGGCAACAAAAGTGGTGAAATTACCAGTTTACTGCTATCTTACACGGACCAATTACGTAGGTAGGTACTTCATTAACATCGCACTGGAGCAACACAGCTCCAGTGTGAGCTGTTGGCGATGGTCCGGTATCAATCCTGAAGGGAAAGACCTGAAGACAACACCACACAATTTTGAACCACTGTCATATGACGAAAACACGGACCAGTCATATGATGAATCAATGGATGGTAATCTTCATTCGTCCCGTGGACCAATCAAATGACGAATGTTGGTTACCACCCGGCAGATAAAAGTAGTCCAAGGGTCACGTGACTACCTATTTTGGTCACATGAAAAGGTTACAATTGCTCTACCTTTATATTTCTTCTATGGCTAGCACAGTGGACTCATCCGCTGAGTCATGACACAAGTATTGGTGAAAACAACATGCACTTTACAGTACGTATGTAGTCCGGATACTATCAACCAAGCACTATCATGAAAACTCTTCCTTTTCATCTTAATACCCTCTACATTTCAAACTTAAGAGTGGTGCTCGATAATTTCTACTTTGTTCTGAGATGGAGGTCTTACCGATATTTTTTCTAGCATTAAATCTCCTGGTGGTTGCCGATTAAACCTTCTGGGGAACGAGAGATCTCGTCATTAGCAAAACTAACCAGACCTTGACGAACGAGATATCTCGTTATCAGAAGAAAACCGACCAGATCTTAATGAACGAGATATCTCGTCGAAACCACTTGGAGGGTTAGACCTTTTCTCAAGCAGGGCCGGGAATTACTGGCCCAGTTTTTGTAATGTGCGTTTTCTTCGCCTCCTGTAGCGTTATTAACTTTTTTGATGCGTCGAGTGACCTGGGTTATGTATGTAGTTTTACTAGAATCTAGGAATATATGTCCATTTAACCCTCCAAGTGCTTTCGACGATACATTTCAAGATCTGACCAATTTTGCTAATGACAAGATATATCGTCATCAAGACGTTGCCGACTCTTTTATGACGAGATCAAGATCTGATCAGTTTTCTCCTAGTGATAGCCCTCACCGGAATAAGATATAGATGACTATGTGGAAATTCCTTCAGTCCTGCAAACTGACGCCATATCAGGTGTTAAAGGTAGATTGGACTCAATCGAAATATCCCTCAAGTGATTGGCAAATAAAGATTTTGCTGGAATTGTCATAGTGCCGGTGAAGTCTTAAATCCTCGATAGTGCTGCGTTGCACTTGAGCATACACAAAGTCCCTGCTCAGCCAACCATGGAGGGTTTTCGCTGGTTTCCCTTCCACGTCATGCAAATGCAGGTTGGTTTTAAAATACCTTCTAGTGAAGGCAAGCCCCAGGAGATGACCGTTTATAGGTGGCATATCTCATGAATCTGTTTTAAGCCAGCACGCATAATTATGCATGTTAGTCAGACTAAACAATAGGCGCATATTTGCATGTCCTCCCTGTACCTATGATACCACCTAGTGGTTGAACACGTTGCGCGAACACTAAGCCGATATTGTACTCCGACTGCCCTGGTTGGGTGGAAAAGAGGGTCAAGGCTCATTCTATCCTCCGATCTAAATATGACGTGAAACGCAATATTACTCTTCAGCCCATGTTGTTGAGTGCCACCGACTGTCTTTAGGACCTATTGACGTGAGAGTTTCGTCCTTGCTCTGAGAGACCACCTGTCGTATTTTCTGGTGCCTCTCCCACTACTCCGTAATGGCAATAGTCGGTGCGGAGGGGGCTGCCCCCCAACTAAGAAGAAGTATTGAAGCTTGGAGCGCTAGTTCAGGTCGTCATCTGACTGTGATTCAAAACTTCGAGGTGTTCTCATATTTCTAGATCTTTTCTTTCATATATTCATCATATTGCCGATTTTTTTTGAAGGCTAGATACAAATCTTGGCGTTTTTCTCCTAATATAGAGATATCTTGTCCATCAAGATCTGCTAACAGTTTCGTTATTGACTATATACCTCCAAGACAACCACCAGGAGGTTTAAGGTTTAACTTCGAAAACCTCGAATGCCTTTACCCATGTTCTATTTTGTTGTATCCATTTCAATGCGCCTCCTTATCCAAATTTTGAGACTTTTCTCTCAAATGCTAATTCATTTTTGCAACCCGAGGCATTATCTCCCCGCATGCCGAACAAACATAATGAATAACCGCATCGGAGAAAGAAGCGAACCAAACAAGTCCGGACAATAACCCTAAGACGAACCTCCCACACAATATCGCATTGAAATCACATCCTTCATAAACAACTCCAAAAACAAACCCATTTCTGACATCAATAGAGAGAAGACTACGTTTCAAGGCGATAGGCGAAACCAAAAACATGTTTACCTCATTGAAAAGAGATTCTAGGAAGTATCCAATGAATGTGGAAGAATAAAATCAAAAAACCCAATCAGTTCAAGGCTTTCACTTTTCCCAAAGAAAACGAAGGCTGCACTATTCCATTTTCCGGAGCTACAGATCGTATCATTCGTGTGTGTATGTATGCGTTGCAACACAATTATCTTTATGCGGAGGAAATTCAAAAGCGGCTACATTTTCATTTTCGGAAAACATCTGCCTCAGCTATGAATTCAGAGACGACAGACAGCGCCCTCTGGTGGTGGAGGAGATGCTATTTGAGAGTTATATCTCATTATCATATTTCCAGGTTACGGCTGTGTCAACAGGTTATGTATAATGGCCTTCCAACGGCGTGTCATGTTTTATGCATGTTTCTGCGACGTGGTCTTCTCTGTCGAAGTTTCGTTCCGTTCTTATTCTGGGACGGGGCCGGTTCGAAAATGGAATCATTTTCAGAGATGGTTCGGATAGGATAATGATCGTCTCGGAGGATTCCATTGCACATTTTCTGTTGATCAAAAGGAATCCAATTGCGGTTTGCTTTCGCGGAGTGATAATGATGCTGGTCTATTTCTGACACACTTAAAATACGACATATTTCTTGATATCAGACAAGAATTATTTGGTTTCAAGACTAAAGCCAGAACCATTTTTAGTAATAAAATCATCAAAATAAAATCATTTAGTAATAAACCAAATAGAATTTGCTCTCTTGGAGTGATAATGATGGTTTATTTATAATCAATTTCTGCTTTCATCTTGAAAATAAAGCTTACGTGTCTAAGTCTTTCGACACATTTAAAATACGACATAAATCTTGAGATCAGATAAGAATTACCTGATCGTTATATCAAAACTAGACATAAGGGATGGTAATGAGGCCCTTGGTTATAAACCATAAGGGTTGGTAATAAAATCTTATCTGATGGGTGAATAAATTAGTTTGATGTTCAATTGCCATTTTATGTCTCACGAAGGCAAATTAGATAGTTACATCTGCTGGGACGAAATGATAATGATCGTCTCGGTAGATTCCATTACACACTTCCTGTTTATCAAAGGAATTCAATTGCGGATTGCTTTCTTGGTAGGTAGGTATTTTAATTAACGTCACACTGGAGCAACACAACGGGCTATTGGTGACGGTCCAGGATCAATCCCAAAGGGAAAGATCGAGGACAGCACCACGTAATTTTGAACCACGGTCAGATGACGAGGCAACACCTGAGCTGGCACCCCACTCTCCAAACTTCCACATTTAGCCAATGTGAGATTGCTTTCTTGGAGTGATAATGATGATAATTAAAAACCAATTTTGACTTACATCTGGAAAATAAAGTATGCGTGTCCAATTTTTTTTATTTTTTGAAGCATTTAAATTACGACATGTTTCTTGATATCAGACAAGAATTATCTGGTGTCAAGACTAGAAGCCAGAACAATGTGGTTTAGTAATAAAATCAAGTGAATCAAGTAGACGTTAATTGTCGCTCTATTGACATTGTTTGTCTCACAAGGGCAAACTAAACAGCTATGTCTGTTGGAACGAAATGATAATGATTATACACTGCTGGACACCCAAATTGCAACACCAAGAAAGACAAGAGATATCACAACAAAATTTATTTTGTAGATAACATGTTGACCAAGTAACAAATGATTAAATTTATAGACTTCTGTGAAGTGTGGTTCCTGCCAAAATCAGTAGCCAGAGTAGCCGCCATTGTTGGAGATCACCGCTGCCACACGCCTCGGCATTGATTCAAAGAGACTTTGGATGTGTTCTTGGGGTACAGCAGACCAAGCAGCTTCCACACGTTGCCAAAGTTGATCTGGTGTGGCAGCTGGGGATGTATTCTGGGTCAATCGTTGAGCAACCATGGACCACATGTTTTCTATCGGCGAAAGATCCGGAGAGCGAGCTGGCCAGGGAAGCAATTCAATCTGGCGATTGACGAAGAACCCTTGGACAATGCGTGCCACGTGTGGTCGCGCATTATCCTGTTGAAATATGGCTGTGGGCAAGCCCTGAAGGTAAGGAAGGACAACTGGCTCCAACACCTCGGAGATGTAGCGCTGGCTGTTTAAAGTACCGGCAATGCGAACTAGAGGAGTGCGAGAGTGATATCCAATACCGCCCCATACCATAATACCCGGTGCAGGACCAGTGTGGCGGTGCATAACGCAGCTGTTCAGCATCCTCTCTCCACGGTATCTCCAGACTCGAATCCGACCATCGTGGTGTTGCAGACAGAAGCGTGACTCGTCAGTAAAGACAATTTCATTCCATTCTGCCGTCCACATCCTTCTTTCATCGCACCATTGGCGGCGGAAACGTCTGTGGTTCTGCGTCAAGGGTAGACGAAGCAATGGACGTCTTGCGGACAGACCACTCTGCTGTAAACGGCGTCGAATGGTACGCGTAGACACTGGATGATGCGGTACAGACTGAATGTGCTGTGCTATGGTTCGTGATGTGGCTGAGCGATCCGTCACTGCCATACGCACAATATGCCTGTCATCACGTGAAGTGGTGCACTGAGGTGAATGCGATCGAACACGTCGGTCTGTTGTACCCTCCTGCATCCAACGATCACATATCCGCATTACAGTTGTTTGGTTTCGTCCAACACGACTACCGATTTCCCTGAAAGATAATCCACAATCTCGGTAGGCCACTATCCTTCCTCTGTCGAACTCGGATACTTGATCAAAAGATGATCGCTGTTTTCTACGAGGCATAATTGATCGTTTTTTTGAAAAAACCACAAGAAAAACACAATTGCCGTACTTGAAATCGTCGAAATCTCCAAGCCTTAAATAGCGCTTTGAGTGGCGCCACAGGCGCGCGTGATGTGCGTCTGCGCTGAAATTCTAATCATTTGCATATCTCACCTTCGCTAATGCATGTTGTAAATTTCATATTATTTGCATGCTTCCTTCAGGGTGTTGCATTTACGGTGGCCAGCAGTGTAGATTCCATTGCACATTTTCTGTGGAACAAAAGGAATCAAATTGCGGTTTGCTTTCTTGGAGTAATAATGATGGTAGTCCATTTGAAATCAATTTCGGCTTTCATCTTGAAAATATAGAAACCTACGTGTCCAAGTCTTTTGACACATTTAACCGTCTAAAAACGGGGATCGGTCCAACCGGCCGGAAGTTTCGAGTCCCCTCGTTACGAAAGGCTCGGATTCTTTCATACCTCAAACTCCTGAAGAATCGCCGAATCCCATTACGATTTCCATCCCCTCTTTTATGTGCTACAAAGAGACCCGCGCGTGAATAGCCTTATCTCCAGGTTGAAAACGATATCAGGGTTATCGACGGGGAGCCTCGCAACTTGTTTATGCTCGAGCATCTAGTCTGTGAGAGGTTGAGTAAATGAAAAGAGATACACTTAAAAAGTCACCGCCGCCCTTTCAGTTTACCCGGGAAGAATCTGTCCCTTCTAGACATACCCACGACCCGAAAATAGAAACCGGCACATTAGGTGATATTGGACGCAAATTCCCTCTCCTCCTGGGGGAAAGCATTGTAAAGCCGTTTCGGCCGGTTTCAGTAAGTTGCCTGTAAAGCCGCTGAGCAGGCTGCTGTAACCAAAGAAGGAAACGATATTCTGCCCCGACGTATGCAGAGGGTTAAAACACAAGTTTCGTGATAACAAATAAAAATTACCTGATCCATATATCAAGACTAAATGTAAGGGTTGTTTATACTGCCTTTGGTTACAAAGCATACGGATCTCACCTATCAAGATCTGATCAATTTTGCTAATGACGCGTTACCTTATCCATCAAGATTTGACTATTGATCATGACGAGTTGTTTCGTCATCAAGATATTAGCAATTTTTCGATGATGACGAAATCAAGACGTTTTCTTCTAATGACGACATATCTCGTCCGGTCAGTCTGGTCAGTCCGGAATATCTTGTCCGGTCAGATCTGGTCAGTTTTGCTAATGACGAGACGATTAACGGGACGACCACCAGAAGGGTTAAAAGAAGAAACAGTACTATAGGCGGAATCGAATTGCTGTTTGCTATCTTGGAATGATAATGATATCGATCTATTTGAAATAAATAAGTTTACACTTATTAAGTTGTGTATCTTGGAAAAGGTTTCTATGTCCTTGACTCATTTAAAGACGAAATGTGTTTTTTAACGTTATGCCGACTAACCGCACAGGGGTACTTGAAGACTTCCTTTCACATTTTTCTGTAATATTGAGTTGTAATAAAATTTAGAAAATATTTATTGGTTTATTTTTGTTTATTCTATCCGTTTGTGGTGAGATACGGATTTTCACATCCCCACTGCCTGGTTCAGAAACTTTGGATCATAACATCTAATGAGCAAATAGTGATATGGCGAGGCTATTTCTAGACCTAAGTGAGAAACAAACCATACTTCTTATTCTAGTTTAAGCGCATGACTCAGTTAACTTAAAACTCCAAGTGGTTTCGACGGAATATCTCGTCCTTCAATATCCGACTAATTTTTCTAATGATGTGTTATGTCATCCATGAAGATTTGGACAATTTTGTTAATGACTGGATACATCGTCATCCTGATATTTCCAATGTTTTATGATGGCGAGATCAAGATATGGTCAGTTTTCTTCTAATGACGAGATATCTCGTCCATCGAGATCTAGATAGTTTTGCTAATGACGAGATACCTCGTCAAGACAACCACCAGGAGGGTTAATCAAGCACAGACTGTTTCTCCCATTCTATTTTTGCCAATTAATTACTTTTCTAATTTTGTATTTCAAACTATATGAAATAAGTTGCATTTTTAAATTCAAAGTCAACTTATTATATTGTCCTCATTGATCTTTTAAATTTATTTAACAATTAAAATTGTTTTCTCTCTCTCCTTAAATTATTTTACGCTTCCTATCAAATCATTCCTAATTTATTCTTCTGAAATTAAAAAAAATTGTAATTTAAAATACCAGGTGATAGTTATCAAAGCTAACCTATTCGTTTTGTAGCGCAAACCAATGGGCAGATTGACGACAAAATTATTTGTATACAGAGTATTCATAGGATGCAGAAAAAACACTGCAATAAAATTAGTTCCAATAAAACACCTGAACATCAAAATAGTCGAAACTAAATATAGTAAATAACGAAAACCAAAACCAAAAGGTTTTTGAATTTCTATTGCCGAATCCTTTTCAGTCTCCCCTGAGTAGTCTATACATGTGTTGGTTTTTATGGCGAAAGCCATATTTCGCCATGCTGACCACACAAGAAAGATAACATCAAGTAATGGACATGCGCACACACAAGGAAAGGTTTAATGCCACAGAATACAGAAATGCGCCCAGGGATGTAGGTAGTTATTAGATTAACGTCGCACTTGAGCAACACAACGGGCTGTTGGAGACGGTCCGAGATCAACCCCTGAAGAGAAAGATCCAAGAACAACACCACGCAATTTTGATTCACGGTCAGATGACGAGGTCACACCTGAGCTGGCACTCCACTCTCCAAACTTCCACACCACGCCAACGTGAGGACATTTGAAGCCACGACAGATTTAAAATGCACCAGCCCCCTTTGCACACGACGGTCTATGGTTGGATTGGAATTCGCAACCCTCCGGTGCTGAACAGTTACTCTTCCAACCGGGCTACCGCAGCCCACTCCCAGTGAGGAATAGAACATGACAGAAATCGAAACTACACAACCTACAACTCGTAGATTACTAGCGCCATGGGCATATCGACACGTTGGCCTCGTACATGCGTTGGTGTATATTACTGGTAAAAGCTACATGTTATTTTGTATGGTCAACTTTAATTACGATTATTTAATACATAATAGTATTTTATGTTTCCAGCTAGATGAAACAAGAAATACGTTGCATCTTTTTCAAGAACGTTATAAATTGCTTTCTAGACGATCAAAAATTGCATAGCAGACAGAGATTCATACCCACTTTTCCGCTATCAAAAATCACCCCAGTTACAATATTTCTCCGAAGAAATTTCAAAGAAAGTCATGACTATAGTCGAGGGAAAGTTCAGCCGCAATCCAGGTGCAAGCCATTAAATCTCAGCCACAGTCAAAATATGCATTTTTATTGAGATAACCCCTACTCTTAAAGTATTTCGCGTGCGAGGTTTAAGGAGCCTTAAAATTCTTTCCTGGAATTTTAAGAGTTAGTGAGAACGTGTTTAAATGGATACTAACAGCACCATTAGTGCGTTAGGCCTCTTTTTTTATTGGATTTTTAGTTCGTTTCAGAAGTTTTTCTCGGCGTTATCCTGGAGGTAGTTTATAGTCCAGCGAGTTTCAGGAGAACCATTCGGGAACTGTTAATAAATCCCGTTTTCCGCGTGACTCGATAAAATATTGCGGTTACTGGTGATTGCTAAAAGGCGCAGCTGGATCGTCACTTGAAATTAAATTCAATTTGGGTAATGATCCTTCTTTGGACGCATGACTGGTTTCTCATGAACTTTAGCCAAAATCTATGCTGTGATAGTTCTTTCAATTATTATCTTATCTTTACTGGACTACAATCAACCCTAAAGACCGTTCCACACGAGCATAATCCTCGTCAATCTGGTGGCTTAGTGGTTTTGCACACTGCTCTTTCAACCTGTGAGCTGTAGGTGGTGCAGACTATTCCTATTTGGTTGGTTAGTTATTGGGGTTTTATGGCGCAAGGGCCATATTTGGCCATCCAGACTCTTGGCTGGATGGCCAAAGAGGCATACAACATCAAGTAATAGACACACACAGAATGAAAGTTTTACTGACGAAGAGAGAAATATAACCAGGAAGACATCATCTGATATGATTCCTCTTGGGATGTATTTCTCTTTTCTGTGTAAACCTGTCAGTTGTAGGGGGCTTAGATTCGATTCCTCCATGAGTGAATTTCCCTCTTTTGTGTCAATAAAAATATCTGCGTGTGCTTGTCCATTACTTGATGTTGTCTGCCTCGTGTTTGGCGCACCTTGCCCAAACCTTTGCGCCATAAAACAATCCAACCAACTCTCTTCTGTGACAGTAAATCATTCCTTGTGTGTATTTCCATTTATTAGGCGAGGTGGTCGTGGTTTAGTGGGTACGCTCACTGCGATAGGTACGTGTAAGTTGTAGGTGGAAAAGGTTCAATTTATCCCTGAATGTATTTCTTTCTGTGAGAATTAGGACGATGGGTTCTACCAAGATATTAAGGCCATGGAGAAGAGGACTGGTATGTTACCGTGATGGTGGATAGCTGTGGGTTGATGCAAAAGTTTGTTCGTGTTTGGGGCCGAAGTGTTATCTACTTCACACGTCTAAAGTTTTGATGTTGTTTGAAAGAAGGAATTTCAGCGAGTACTTGGGGAAAAATTGTGTAATTGGGTTGTGTTTTTAAAATTTTGTCGAGCATTAAAAATGGCAGAAAATAAGGAGCATTTCCGACATATTATGCTTTTTTATTTCCGAAAAGGCACGAATGCTTCGTAGACGCAAAAGATGTGTTGTGTATAGTGAAGGTGCCATAAGTGATTCAGAAACTTTCGTCACCTCGATCAATTCTCTGCCAGGAACCTTAGAACTTCTATGAGCGTGGGATTATGCAGATACTGGAGAGATTTAGAAAGGTCATCGAACCGAACGGCACATACTATATCGATTAAATGTAATTTTTAGTAAATAAAATTTTTTCTTCAATTTTTGTCAAAAAAACGGGACGAACTTTTGCATCAACCCAATAGTATACAAACGTCGTGCCACTAAATGTTCTGTTCTGGATATAAAAACTAAATAGTGAGAAAAATAACACATTTTATGAAAGATAATAATCAATTTATACTGTACCTTTAAGGCATCAAAAGCGCAACAGTGATTTTGACAAAAGAATATAGAAATGGATAATTTGCATAATATTACATTTTTTTGCCAAATATATTGAACAAGTAACTTGAAAATGGTTTGGGGCAAAAATGTGACGGGATACAAATACTTGAAAAACATTTTTTACTATATTTATGTGTGTAAGCAAAAATAATTTAACATTTTTTCAAACTTTTCTGAAGCTAGTTTTGCAGACCTGTGTAATCATTAATTCATCATTTGCTTTTATATCCTATTGTAATACGGTAATTATTTATTCCTTCAATAGCGGCAATTATTAATTAATTACCGGTTTCAAACCCTATTTAAAATACTGCAATTATTTATTCATTCTCACGTCACGGAAATCATTAAATCAATACTGGCTTTCAAACCCTAGTTAAAATGCGATACCAATCGATCGGTAATTATTTTTTCATTCCCATTCCTAGTGGAAATTATTGATTAATCGCCTGTTTTCCCCCCACACACTCTATTTAAAATGCAGTGATTATTTATAAATTTCCATTCCCAAAATATACCGATTTTCAAATATTTATAATGCAGTAATCATTTATTCACTGTCAAATTTGGGTAACGGTTTTCAAACCCTAGTTACCCAGTGATATGTGAAATCTTATCACACGGTAATTATTAATTAATCCTCACTCCTAGCGGAAATTATTAAATAAATTCAGGTTTTAAAACCCTATTTAAAACGGGTTGCCGATTATCGATTATTATTTATTCATTTATTTATTCGTCACCAGAAATTATTAAATATTAAATCAATAAAGGTTTTCATACAGTAGTTAAAATGCGATATCCTATTAATCGGTAATTATTTATTCATTCCCATTGATAATTATTTATTCATTCCCAATTGCCGTTGATAATTGTTAATTCATTACCTGTTTTTATATCCTATTTAAAATGCGGTATTTATTCTCTAACATTCCTACCGGAAATTTTGAAATCAATACCTGTTTTCCAACCCTAGTTAAAATGCAATACTCTATTAATCGATAATTATTTATCATAATAATTTATTCATTCCCATTTCCATAGGTAATTATTACTATATCAACCATTTTTATGCCTTTTTTAAATTACAGTAATTATTTATTCATTCTCATTCCCACCGGACATTTTTAAATGAATAACGGTTTTTGAAAACCTAGTTAAAAGTGCGATACTCTATTAATCGATAATTATTTATTCACTTTCATTCTCACCGAAAATTACTAAATTAATATCAGTTTTCAAACCACAGTTCAAATGCGTTACAATACTAATCGATAATTATTTATTCATTCAAAATTATCACCTTAAATTATTAAATCAATACTGGTTTCCAAACCCGAGATAAAATGCGAAACCATATTAATCAGTAATTATTTATTTATTCATTCCCATTGATAATTTCTAATTCATCACCTGTTTTTATTTACCTTATTTAAAATGCTATAATGCTTATTTATTCATTCCCATTGTCACCTTAAATTATCAAATCAATACTGGTTTTCAAACCCGAGATAAAATGCGATACCCTATTAATCAGTAATTATTTATTCATTCCCATTGATAATTTTTAATTCATCACCTGTTTATATTCACCTTATTTAAAATGCTATAATGTTTATTTATTCATTCCCATTGGCACCTTAAATTATTAAATCAATACCGCTTTTCAAACCCGAGATAAAATGTGATACCCATTAATCCGTAATTATTTATTCATTCCCATTGATAATTTTTAATTCCTCACCTGTTTTTATTTACCTTATTTAAAATGCTATAATGCTTATTTATTCATTCCCATTGGCACCTTAAATTATTAAATCAATACTGATTTTCAAATCCGAGATAAAATGCGATACCATATTAATCAGTAATTATTTATTCATTCCCATTGATAATTTTTAATTCATCACCTGTTTATATTCACCTTATTTAAAATGCTATAATGTTTATTTATTCATTCCCATTGGCACCTTAAATTATTAAATCAATACTGATTTTCAAACCCGAGATAAAATGTGATACCCATTAATCCGTAATTATTTATTCATTCCCATTGATAATTTTTAATTCCTCACCTGTTTTTATTTACCTTATTTAAAATGCTATAATGCTTATTTATTCATTCCCATTGGCACCTTAAATTATTAAATCAATACTGATTTTCAAATCCGAGATAAAATGCGATACCATATTAATCAGTAATTATTTATTCATTCCCATTGATAATTTTTAATTCATCACCTGTTTATATTCACCTTATTTAAAATGCTATAATGTTTATTTATTCATTCCCATTGGCACCTTAAATTATTAAATCAATACCGCTTTTCAAACCCGAGATAAAATGTGATACCCATTAATCCGCAATTATTTATTCATTCCCATTGATAATTTTTAATTCCTCACCTGTTTTTATTTACCTTATTTAAAATGCTCTACTTATTTATTCATCCCCATTCTCACCGGAAATTATTAAATCAATACCGCTTTTCAAACCCTAGTTAAAATGCGGTACCTCAGAGAGCAAAATTATCGACAGTTGTACCCCTTCTAAGCCATCCATTTATATTTAAAGCACGCGTTCAGTGTAAAAGACGATAGCGAAGTAAAACACCAACAAAAAAGCCCATACAAAGTCCAACAAATTCCAAGCTAAGTCCAAAAGCGTGCTTAATACAATTTCTCCTATTCCCCTCATCGATCCTCCCATAAATGCTCGCTCGTCCCAGACGAAGCAAAAAGGCAGGATAAAAGATGTCTCCCACATTAGCATCTGATTTCATTTTCCTGTCATCAGACGATCGCCCCTAAATCGAATTGCCATTTATTTGCCTGATTTGAGTCCCACTCTCCCTGACACACGCTTCATCACGGTGAGAGACACCTTTTATTGGCTCCAGAACCGTGTCTTCGAACGTTCTCTTTTTCTGTTCCGCTCCTTTTTTCCTCCCCCTTCTCTTTGCTTTTATCATTTTAAATGATTGACGGTCCCTGTCGTCTGCTGTTCGTTCGAGAACCTATGATCCGGGAGCGTTCCTTTTTTTTATCGTCGAGAATGGAAGGGGGCGACGAACCGAAATGGAACGCCGTGGAATGCAAATTGGGCGGGCAAATATTCCACCCTTTCCATGCGAAGTTTGGAATGCGTTCTGTGACTACTTGTTACTCGAATTGCTTTCTCGGACGGGGCAGTTTGGAATGAACTCGGCTTTTTCTGGACCCCTGGAGAACGAAAGATACGCAGGGGGATATTTATTATGTTCTATTTAAACAAACTGGTGATTTATTAGAAAGGACTTGTTAAAAAATCAAGCGTAATATTATATGGATTTTTCTTTCCAAAAAAACGACTAATAGAACACATATATCTTTCATAAATATGAAATATATAGTTTGATGCTCGATTCATTTAATCGGAGATATATTTCATTAGTAAAATAAAATATTTATTTTCTTCAAATACGCAGGGTGATTTGGAACACATGGCACAAACTTCAAGGGGCGTTAGAGCACACTGAAAGAATAATTTTTTATAGGAATAGGCTCAAGTGATGCTTTTAGGCGCAAACACGAGAATTGCACCAGGAAATAGAACAAAATGTTTATTACATCATTGATGTTTTACTATAAGTACTGAAGGTGCCACCACCAACATTAATGCAAGCTTGGCAGCGTGGCAATCTTGAGGAAACTCACCTTTCAATTGCCAGGTTCCAGCCAAGGAACAATGCTCAAGTGGGCCAAACCAAACAGTGCACTGTAACGGTGAAAAAGTCCTCCAATGCATGCATCGACGCTGCCAAGATTGCGCCTTTGAGCATTTATTGTAAATAAGTAGTGATATAAATAATCATTTTGTTTCATTTCCCATGCGTTCAATTCACGACGAGTTATCTCGTCATTAGCAAAACTGATCAGATCTTGATTGACGAGATATCTCGTCATTAAAAGAAACCTGAGCGGATCTTTATATCTTCATTATAAAAAAATCGACAATACCTTGTGTTGCATATTTCCTTCCAGTGTTTATATTACTGAGTGTTGTAAATCACTATTGTTAATATTAATGACTTTCAATGTTTCTATTAATGATTGTAAATCACTAATGTTTATATCACTCTTTCATATTTTGGGATTCTGTGTTTACATTAGTTTCCTTATACCAGTTCAATTTGTCTGATGCTATCCTTTTTATAATATGCAGTGAATCAGTTTCCTCTACGCTGCTCATTTCGTTCTGTAGGCTTGTATGTTGCGATGTCACTATAATTACTAAATGTCTTGTTGGACTTAGAGTTACATTTCACTATCACAAGCCATTACGAGATATCTCGTCGTCATCAAAGTTTTTCAGATTTTGATGGACGAAATATCTCGTCAAAATCACTTGAAGGGTTAAATGTGAAAAATCTAGTTGTAGTAAACTAGTAGCCAGATATGCACCATAAATCCCAACTCAATCAATCAACACTGTCAAAAATCAACTCGAAAAATGTCAGTTTTACGATTGGAATGCGGCTTTCCGGAGATATTTTCTTGGTTTATTCCTCTCTTCAGTAAATTTTGTATTGTGCCTATATATGCATTACTTGGCGTTTTCTGTGAAGTGTTTGGTGCAGCGAGGCCATATATATGCCATAAATCTCAACTCAACCAAAATAAACCAACCCTATCAAAAATCAACCCATTAAAAGTGTAAGATTTTCGATTGGATGGGGCATTCCGGATATATTCATTTCGGTTTTCCTATGACGTCTCTCTTCCAGCCATTTAAAATTTCAGCTCTAAAATCACCAAACTATCCTTTTGTCATCCCTAGGTTTTCAGTAACTGAGGATCAATCTAGACAATCTGCAGATGAGTAATAAATCTGCAGATGAATCCCAATGTGTGTGTTAAACAATCAATTATAGGTACGTATGTGGGTATCCCAGCAATGTAACGACCAATCGAAAAACGGGTCATGGTAGCCCGGTTGGAAGAGTAACAGATTAATCCGAGGGTTGTGAGTTCGAATCGAACCAAAGACCGTCGTGTACAAAGGAGTTGGTCCACGTCAAATCTGTCGTGGCCTCAAATGGCCTCATGTTGGCGTGGTGTGGAAATCTGGAGAGTGGGGTGCCAGCTCAGGTGTGAACTCGTCATCTGACTGTGGTTCAAAATTACGTGGTGCTGTCTTCGGATCTTTCCCTTCTGGTTTGATCCCGACCCTCGCCAACAGCCCGTTGTGTTTCTCCCAGTGTGACGTTAATTAAAATACCTACCTACCAATCGGGCAACACTTTTTCGGGTGGCTTTCGACAAGATTGGTAATTGCCTCCCTAGAGCAACACAACGGGCTATTGACGACGGTCCGGGATCAATCCCGAGGACAACACCACGTAATTTTGAATCACGGTCAGATGACGAGGCAACACCTGAGCTGGCACCCCACTCTCCAAACTCCCACACCACGCCAACGTTTTCGACAAGAAATAGCGTTGTATGATTCTTGGACGGTCGATTTTGACCACCTTGTATGTTTCTATTAAGGCTTAGCGTAAACATCCATTTTCATAATGCATAAGAAATTAATCAACCAGACGAATGTCCTCCGAATGCATTCATCAAAGTAAGAGGATTATCCCCACAGGAATTTATCAATGTAATGCGATTTCTGGTAATCTTTTGACCATCCATCGTAATAAAAGTAACCCACAAAACAAATCGAGGATAGCAAAGACGAAAAGACTGCAGCTAAGCATAGAACAATTATGGGCAGCATACACTGCTTTCTGAGCATGCAATATTGAAATGATCAATTCAAATGAAAAGGTGAGTATTTGCTACAATAATTTTAAGCAAATTTCAGGGATTTGTGTTTAATTAGTCAATTTTATTATTACAGTATAAATTCCTGTTATATTTTAATTGAGGTAATCAAGGATTTCCTAGTGTTTGACAGCGAGGTTAGTCAATGCAAGTACAAATCTCGTTGTGGATAAAGATGTAATCAAAGTTTGATTGATTCATACGCAAGGGTATTTGCTGCAATAATTTTATGCACGTGTCAGGGTAGGTAGGTATTTTAATTAACGTCGCACTGGAGCAACATAACGAGCTATTGATGACTCCGGGATCAAACCCGAAGGGAAAGATCCGAACGCATATCAGGGAGATTTCTGTTGAATTAGTTAATTTTACTATCAGTGTAAACTTGTTATATTTTTATTGCGGTAACCAAATCATTTTCTAGTGCTTCACAGCGTATACAAGGATTCTAGTCAATACTAGCACAAATAATACAGTGTATAAAAACGTAAACAAAGTCAAAGTTATTGATTCACAAGCAAGGTTTAGTGTGTGCTGCAGTAATTTTATACACACGTCAGGGACTTCTGTTGAATTAGCTAATTTTATTATTACAGTATAAATGGAGTGATATAATAGGAGTGAGAAGTTCATTTTTGAAGTATTTGTGAGAATACTTGCAATTAATGCATCAATATATTATCGATTTCAATTTAATACAAGATAGACACATTTATATACATTGAAATAAATTTCTGCCAAACGAATTTGCAACTGGATGTATTCAAACAATTTCAATGGAAAAAAGTAATTGCTTCAACAATTTTTCACGCGAAACGCTGTTCACAGCTAATTTATTTCGCTTCCCGTAATTATTCCCGAGCAAAAGTATGAGCGCTAGCTTTCAATTAGCCTTCCAATTAATCGATTCGACGGATTCCGATAAATCGATACTCTGAGACATTACGTTAATGGCCCACTTTAATTTAAATCGTTATCGAAATTTTTAAGACTATAAGTAGGGTAATTGGAGCGTGGACGAAACTTTACTTTTTCCTGTTTGGGAGTAATTGCACAATTAAAGTATCGCGATACAAAATATCGTAAAGGGTATTGAGAAATACGGAGTACCGTGAGCGAATTGTTTGCTCCAAATATTAATAACTAATGAATGTTTGTGAAATGAATGAAGGGGTGAATAATGAATAAAGGAAATGAGAAATGAAATGTCACTAATGTAATAAATAAAATGCTTTCATTTTGAAGTTTCATTTTACAGAATAATGTAATCGACAATACTAACAGACTGTTCGTTTCACTGTCGCCATCCTTAAAGGATCGTTAAGCAATCGTCATTGACCCCTTCGCTTGCTCGTAATAAGTTGCATTAAAGTATTTGAAAAATATTAAAATTTTGAATTTAAGGAATGTAATTTTATGTGCAATCAACAATGCTAATGGTTTGTTGGTTTCCTTTTACCCAACCAATAGCCCGTTGTGTTGCTCCAGTGTGCCGTTAATTATAACACCTACCTACCTATCCTCTCGCCAATCTTAAGAGATTGTTAAACAATCGTCATTGGTTCGCTGCCTGCTCGCAATGGGCCAATCATTAAAAACATTTGAAAAACATTAAAATTACGAACTTAAGGAATGTAATTTAATAAGTTTAATCGACAATGCTAACGGGCTATTCGTTTTCTTCTCGTCAATCCCAAAAGATTGTTGGGCCGCGGTAGCCCGGTTGGAAGAGTAACGATTTAGCAACCGGAGGGTTGCGAGTTCAAATCCAATCAACGACCGTCGTGTACAAAGGGGACTGGTGCGCGTTAAATCTGTTGTGGCCTCAAATGTCCTCATGTTGGCGTGGTATGGAAGTTTGAAGAGTGGGATGACAGCTCAGGTGTGAACGTCATCTGACCGTGGTTTAAATTGTGTGGTGTTACCCTCGGATTACCCCTTCGAGTTTGATCCCGGACTGTCGCTAATAGCCCGTTTTGTTGCTCCAGTGCGACGTTAATTAAAAGTTCTACCTACATACCCAAAATGTTAAGCAATCGTCATTGGCCCGCCTCGTTTACACGCAATGAGCTATAGCATCAAAACACTTAAAAAATTAAAATCAAAGATTTAAAAAATGCAATTTATTAAGTTAAATCAACAATACTAACGGGATGTTCCTTTCCCTCTTTAAGATTGTTAAGTTTAAGAGCATCAAAATATTTATTGTTTAGCAATCATTGGTACACTTTGTTTGCTCACAATGAATCATCGAATTTGGACCGTTTTAGCATTAATTAAACCTTGTGAAGCAGGTGAGAAAAGTAATCGTTAGCCTATGATTTATAGTTTTCACAATTATTCCCTTATTTTGATGATCGCGTTTAATTTAAACTTTGTGACAGATAAGAAAACTAAAACCAGGACTTAACCAATCGTCTTACAAAACAAGACAGTTCCAAGCTTTCAATCATTACCTTTTTAGGTTCAGTCAAGGACACAAATATTTAGATTGATAAACGATACCTCTCGGAACAGAAAGAATTGTATCATTACTCTGCCCAAATGTTTCCGATACAAGATTCGCGAGATACAACAGTATAAAGTGCTCCCACTCTAATATTGCTTGCCTATATCATTTATAAAAGAATTTCACAATATCTTCCATCCTTTTGATGATCCATTTTAATTAAATTTTGTGAGCTTATGATAAAACTAAAACTAGGACTTCACCAATCGTCTTGCAAAAAACGAAACAGCTTTCAAACATCCTCTTTAGAGGTCCATTCAAAAACATATTTAGATTGATAAACGATACCCCTCGGAACAGAAATGATTGTATAGTGTTACTCTCCCTTTATGTTTCCGATACCAGATATACCAGCTCAGTAAGCTTACTCTAATTCCTCGCCTATGATTTATACAAACATATTTCACAATTCCTCCCATCCTTTTGATGATCCGTTTTAACTAAACCTTGTGACACACAAGAGAAAACTAAAACCAGGACTTCACCGATCCTCTTGCAAAAAAAACGAAACAGTTAGAAGCTTTCAAACATCCTTTTTAGGGGTTCATTCAAGAACATACATATTTAGATTGATAAACGATAACCCATACCCCTTTGAACAGAAAGGATTATATCGTATTACTCTCCCTTGGTGTTCCCGATACCAGATATACAAGCTCAGTAAGCTTACTCTAATCCCTCGCATATGATTTATACAAACAGATTTCACAATTTCTCCCATCCTTTTGATGATCCGTTTTAAGTAAACCTTGTGACACATTAGAGAAAATTAAAACCAAGACTTCACCGATCCTCTTGCAAAAAAAACGAAACAGAAGCTTTCAAATATCCTTTTTAGGGGTCCATTCAAGAACATACATATTTAGATTGATAAACGATACCCCATACACTTTGAACAGAAAGGATTGTATCGTATTACTCTTCCTTGATGTTCCCGATACCAGATATACAAGCTCAGTAAGCTTACTCTAATCCCTCGCGTATGAATTATACAAACAGATTTCACAATTCCTCCCATCCTTTTGATGATCCGTTTTAACTAAACCTTGTGACACACAAGAGAAAACTAAAACCAGGACTTCACCGATCCTCTTGCAAAAAACGAAACAGTTAGAAGCTTTCAAACATCCTTTTTAGGGGTCCATTCAAGAACATACATATTTAGATTGATAAACGATACCCCTCGGAACAGAAAGGATTGTATCGTATTACTCTCCCTTGATATTCCCGATACGCGACCTCAGTAAGTTCTCACTCTAATCGCTCGCCTATGATTTATACAAACAGATTTCACAATTCCTCCCATCCTTTTGATGATCCGTTTACCAGCCATCAAGACCGGAGAATTTACGGTTTCTTCGTCAGCAACCCCAGGGGAGGAAGACACACCTCAACCCTGCTCTACACTTTCTTCTTCCATCCGCGGCATTTATGCAACATTTCTCAGACCCAGTACACACCTGATCAGACCACCCCCTTCTATTTAAAAGGGGGGGGTTCGTCCGCATCGTTTGGTGTTGCCAAGCAGCTTGCAAGCATTTTATGATAAATTGCCACAGGGTTGCCAGAAACTGAATTACCCAGAAAGAGGAATTTACATCCTCCCCCTCCTCTCAGGCGATCCAAAAGGGGGGAGGATGTTGGGATGTTTTAAATAATGGAAGGGACGGCGTGCTGTTTCCAAGTATCGAATATCGCCGGGAAGAAAGTGCTTAGCAGTATAAAACGCTCTTTGTGCAAATGGGATCCCACACATCCTCACCGCATCAAGGAGGTAGAAGGGAGTTTACAACCTTTTTCTTCGTCCTTTTTTACACGTTTTTAACGCGTTTTATTTCCTTAAAAGGACAGGGGACTCGGCACACAGATCATTGTTTTTTTTACTGGATGAGGAATAGGCGGAGGTCGTATTTCTCTGTTAATGGTTTTAAATCTTCATTTGTTTAAGAAATTAGAGAGTGCCTGTGCATCGGGTGGGGTAATTGCCGTGAAAACGACGACGCGGGGTTTTGGTTTTTTCTTTATATGGAGGGAAGACGAAGGTGTTTTTTTTGAAGTGACGCGTAAATTAAAATATAATGGAAGCGGTAATGGGGATGGTCAGGTTTGTTTATGCTTTTAGTAGGGAGTTTCAGTTTGGTAGAGGGGTCTGTCTTATAAAAACAACCGAATTAATATTGATTTGCATTTCGAAGATGCGTTGTGTTTATACTGAGTTGTTATCTATTCAGCAAAATTACTCATTTAGGTAACGATTTTATCGGGCGCATGATATATTAAGTATATAAATGATTGAAAATTGCTTTCCTTTTAATGTTATTACTCATTTAAATATCGATTTTATCGGGTCCATACTATGTGTAGGGTAGTACAACCTGCTCAGTCGTCTAGGGTCAAGGTTTTGCTTTTTAATAAGATAACGAGAACTGGAACGCTCATTAACACAACAAAACATTTGTTAATAACGTAACAAATCCAGCTGGCGATACCAATCAACTATCAACAACAATAATATCGACTATCAAGAGAAAACATCAATAAAATCCCAACATAACCACTGAACCTCTCTTTTTAACATTTCAAAAAACAATTCTCGCACGGTTTCGAAACCCGTGCGAAGCGTAAAAACACTAGCCAGATTCAGACAGCAAAGCGTGTTGCCAGATTCTAACATACTCAAGAATTAAAGTCCTACATATAAGTATATAGATGATTGAAAATTGTTTTTTTCCTTCAATGTTATTATTAACTTCGCGTCGAAAACTGAGCCTCTGGTGTTGTTATAAACTGTCACCTGTTCCAAACTGTCACCATTACTGGGACGAGGGATAATTTTATTTTCCTACTTGGATCTTTATAACCCTTGGAGTAATAGGACAATTTTGTCTTGGCGAGATATCTCGTACATTTTAAAATTAACCAACATTTGGAGGGTTAACTCTCTGAGCGTCACGAGATTTCCGAATTGAGCAGTGTTGCTTTTACTCCACTACACATATAATGACTAAATAACACCATCGATTGGTTGAAAGAATCCCGGGTGTCAATCTTTTGCGCAAGTATTCTATTGGTTTCTATTGATCAAGAAAGAAAAACTTGGTAAAAAATCGCGCAGAGAAGCCTATAGGTTGCAGAACGAACATATCCGTGTGAAATCTACAGTAAGCTTGGCATTCTGAAGTGGATTTTGAAATTACACAATCTTTAAGTATATAAATGAAAATAGGTATTACAAATTCGATATAAACGGTTTCTAATACTTGGAATCTTAATGTCGTTAGGTAGACACATTAATATCTGTTGTAACGCAGACCGTGTAGAAAATGTAATAGAAATCTGCATCACTAAAATTTTTCGCATTATAAGTATTAAACGAATGGTTTGAACTGCAATTCCCTTTGTTTTCTTACACACAAGAGGGGAACAATCTGCAACCTCTTTGTAGAAGCTGACATACTCAGCTTTATTTCCTTGTTTATTTAGTAATGGTAAAACCCTTTACGATTAACAGAATTCTCATACGATATAAACTTTTATAATAATACAGAGGCTGTTGACATTTTTTGAAAGATTTTGATGAGCTGTAAAAAATTGTATGCACGAAAGAATTTTATTTTCACGGCAGTTAAATAGTTAAAGTATAACTTATCGTCTGTTAACTCAGAGTTTGGTTTACTTTCAAAATGGCGCTTTTAAATAAGCAATGGATGGAAGGCTATGTTTCCTCTCTTTCCGAAGAGAATTATGCTTATTCAATTATTCAAAAACGCTGTAAAAGTCATGGTTTTTCGATATCTAAAGGTACGATAAGTAATATTATTAATGAGAAAGGAAAAAAACGTAAAAGTGGAAAAATACTTCCAAAAAAAGTATACAAAAAGAAAGAAATTATTCTAAGAATATTTGCAAGGTAAGATCTTTAATTTTAAAAGGGAATCCGCTGAGTCAAAGGACTATAGCAAAGTGAGCGTGAGAACTTTCTCTAAGAGATTTATGATTGTTGCCGGTTTTGTATATAATGGAAAATTAAAAGTAAAAAGAGGGGAAAATGTAAAAATCAACTCCCACATATTATCAAGACCCTATTTTGTCCCCAATATTCAAAAAAGAAATACCATATCTTTACCCACAGTGCCAACAATCAGTAGAACTGCATCAGAGTAAAGCAAGCAGCCACACATCTAAATAGACTATTAAATTCTTGGAAAAAGAGGAAGAAACTGGTATCAAGTCAGTCCCTTTACTGATATTCCTGCTAAATCTCCAGATGTTTCACCCATGGACTTTTGTACTTCTGGACTTTTAAAAAGGGCATTATCGAAACGTCGACCGAAAACCATTCAAGGACTGGAAAACTGTGGAACAAGAATGGAACAAAATACCACTGTCGATACTACAAAAGTCATTATTATCATGGAAATTAAGGCGTAGAAAGATAGTTAACTATAAGGGCTATCAAATGGAACATTTAAAACACAAAAATTTCATGTAAAAAATTGAGCTTCAGTCCATTAAAATCGTTCACAAAATGTCCGAACAGCCTCTCTACTAACCCTTAAAGTAAGATAGTATTCAATTCAACAATGATCAATGTGCAGTAATCAATGCTAAAAGGGTTTTCACTACAACGCAGCAAATCAAACGAACATTTCTGACAAAACTGTTGACTCAGGGTGGTGATTATGATAGTTCGTTATGCGTGTAAAGAGTGTATGTCCAAAACAAAAGAAGTATAAAAGTCAAATAGGCGTTATGCTACGAAGTTTCTAGAGGCTGAAAATTGGCATTTATTTGTAATAATTGGAATTTGGAGCCGTCGTGTTTTCAATGCCACCAGAAACGCCTCTGGAGGTAAAATATTTATATAGTGATGCCTTTTGATTAAAAGTAAACATTTAGGAAATGTGGTAAAAATGAAATTAAGTAAAACGGTTGCATTGGTTAATGGTTTCAACTGAGTTGGCTGGGTTGGATGGCCCAAGGGTTAATGTGGCCATGTTGCACCAGGTTTAAACTGAGAAGACAGATGAGTGTGCTATATTACATAAAATTCAATGGATGTCTATCAGAAGGTTTTAGCGTAAACATAAACAAACTACAGCAGATGAAAACTATTTCTGTTAAAAACTAATTTGATTTGAAATCCTTTTGGGGATGATTACCGTTAAATTTAATTACTGAAATTGAATTTGAGTACCATGCCACGCATCGTCATGGTAGGTAGGTCGTTGAATTAACATCGCACTGGAGCAACAAAGCGGGCTATCAGCAATGGAGTGAGATCACTCTCGAAAGGAAAGATCCAATGATAACATCTTGTATTTTTGAACCATGGTCAGATGACGAGGCAAACTCCTGACTTGGCACACCACTCCCCAAATTTCCATATCACACCAACATGAGGATGTTTGAAACCACGGCAGATTTAATGGTCACTAGCTCCCACGTACATGGCGATCTTTGGTTGGATTTAGTCACGAACTAGCAAGCCTTCGGTTACTAATTCGCGACTCTATCAACTGGGCTACCACGACCTCAGATTGCATTATTGATAAGCAAGGTTTGATAAATATATCAAAGCTGGAGGAATTGTTGCATACGCTTGCCGAATATACATGGCGAAATCATTGCATCTAAGCCTGACGTCTAATGCATTCTACCGTATTAAGACACGATCAACATTGCTAATATTTTGCTACATGTAATGTAATTTAACAGGGGTAGTTATAAGATTATAGATTCTAAAAATTGTCTTGATTTTAATATAATAACCACCCTGCGGATCCGATGCTTGCTGGGCTTTTTGCTATTTTACTCTGCAGGGCGTTGTGGTCGTAATTTCAGATAAGCCCCATGAGACGTGTACCAAAGGTTCTCAATGGTTCTTCTAAGATCGATAGATCCAACCAAAGTAGACTTCTTCCTCAGCCTCCAAGATGCGGACTATAGTAAGGACCACCTCAAGCCAATAGAATCCGGGTTAACCCTCCAGGTGGTTGTCTCGTAGAGGTATCTTGTCATAAGCAAAACTCACCAGATCTTGACGACCAACCACTGATTGGTCTCCTTGACACAGTAATAGACTTTGGCAATTACACCATTTTCGCCATCACTACAGAAATGCTTATTCACACATCAAGAGTATAATAAGATGTTATATCACTAATTGAGGAGATAAAATGCTAAATAAGCCAACCAAGTCAATTTTTCAGAGCAGTCACGTGACTACTAGTCGATATGTCGGTCTCACGTTTGGAGCTCCCCTCAATAGCAGTGCTCAGTCTACTTATATTTCACATCTATTGTATATCCGAAATCTGAAGAGATACGAGGTGAATAGGGCCATGTCCACTAAAATATTAAACAAACACCTGTCAGGAATAGACGGTGCTTTGTGTACTTTAAGAAAAATAAAGACGCCCTTCCTTTCACTGAGATATCTCACCTGAATCGCCATCGATCTAGGGATCTTCTTCAGATCAGAGTAAATTACTCGTATTCCTCTTTAGATGTGAGGGTGGAAAACACAGCAGAATTTGATGACTCGTGTGTTCCGAAACAGCTAATCTAGTCAAGAGGCCAGTCATCACGTTCCCTGGAGCAAAGCTATATACTCGAACCTAAGAGATATGGATGTCGAGTTGGCTATCTAGGATAAGCCTTTGAATGTCTCGACTCATTCTGAGCGATGGAGTGATTCCACGTCGAAGTTTGAGAGACTAGTCATGGACTGATGATCTCGATTTCATACATTCGTCGGGATCCACACATCCCGACTCACCAAAAAAGCTTAGACCACAGATAATCTCGATTACAAGCATCTAAACTTTGATTCTAAAACTGGTCGTATCTCAATTCTAAGATTCCATTGACCTCGAAGTCTAAAACTGTTTAGAAAGCATTCATAGAATGCTGATCGTCATAAGGTGGAGAAATGTGAGCATGAACTTCAGAAGGCTGTAACACGATTGATATAAGGTTTGGTACAATAGGACATGGGGAACATCAAACTCAAGAGATGTGGATTTCGAGCGGGCTGTCTTGGATAAGTCTGCGAATGCCTCGACTCATTCTGTTGTTGAGGAGGAGATGCCGAAGAAATTCTACGTCAAAGGATTGAGGGACTGTCTTGAATAGATGATCTCAATTGTAGACATACATGACTTACATATCCCGCCTCACCAAAAAGGCTGGCTTAAACCACAGATTATCTCGATTTCAAGATCCTAAGTCTCGATTCTAAGACAGGTTTTATATGAATTTTGAGAGTATAAAGCTTGAATCAAACTGATCTTATATGAATCTTACGGTTCCATTGGTCTTGAAGTCTGAAACTGATTAGAAGCCATGCATACATTGCTGATTGTCATTAGGTGGAAAAATGTTTGGCCAAGACATATTTAAAGTGCATCAGCCACCCACGTACACGACGGTATTTGGCTGGACCGAGTTTCGATTTCGCAAACCTAATGTTGCTAATCCGCTACTCTTCATAATTACAGTCATAAGGTGGTGAAAATGAATGCATGAACTTCAGAAGGCTAAAACAAGAATTGATATAGTATTTGGGTTTGTCTGTACACAGTCAATATGTGCTACACATAGACTAATTAAAACAGGAACTGCAACAGGACCGAGAACTTATGCTCTTACGAAGTGTGATGCAAACCCATTTTAAAACTTCAAAACCTCCACTGCACTCAACCATGTCCCATGCTCCCGTATTCTCGCAACTTAATAGAATACAAATCCGATTGACACCACTTTAATTATCGGCTACAGCGTCTCAACCCCTCCAAGTCACTTATTCAAGATCCCATTAAATCTGCCCACTCTACTCAATGGGGAGGTTCCATTCAATCCGGGGTAGTAATGGTCGAGATGGCCCATTGTGAGGGACGAGAACAGGCATTCATCAAACCTCAAGATGCAGACAACAAATGAGAGAGCGATCGTCTGACAGCTCCGCCAAAGTGGCTAACAATGTCGACTGTGATCAATGAGTTGTAGAAGGGTGTCCCTGTTGTGGGAAGTGATTGGCTCTGGCTGGCGAGGTTTCGGCATTTTTTGATTGGGTAACCCGATATTTGGATGAATGGTATAGTCAGCACCGTGGTGGGGCATCTGACTATGCAGGAATTTGATCTAGGATTTGAAACTAGGAAAGATAGGCATTTTAATTAAAGTCGCACTGAAGCAACACAATGACTTTGTTGAAACTAGGAAAAGACCAGACGTTTTGATTTGTTTTAACCCTTCAAGTGGTTACGACGAGATATCAAGTCCAAGATAGGATCGATTTTTCTAATGATGATATGTCTCGTCGAGACAAAACTGCTCTATTACTCTAAGGGAGAATGAATACCCCGGAAGGAGACAAATTGTCCCTTGACCAGAGCTGGTGACAGCTTTTTGCATGAGAGGCTGACCACTACAGGGCTGTGTTCAATGCGAAGATAATCCTACAGGAGGGTTAAATTGAGGATCAAAAATAGGTAAACATGGTTAGAAATTCGCCAGAAAAAGAAAAATGGTTTCCTAAAAACTTATTAAAATATAAAAAATGAATACTTATCTACAATTTGAATACTTTTATATGAATTTTACAATTTTTCTGACCCGTTGTGTTGCTCCAGTGCGAGGTTAATTAAAAATACCTATCTAATAATGCATCTGAATTTAAAATTTAAAAGTTTTCAAGAGCATCGCGCTTGCCTAAGTAATCAATGAGCTCAACCGTTAGTAAGTTAGGTAGCTAGTTGAATGAACTTCGCACTGATGCAACTCAACGGGCTATTGGCGACGGTCGGGATCAATCCCGAATTGAAATATCCGGGAATAACCTCGTAATTTCGAACCATGGTCAGTTGACAAGGTCAACACCTGAGCTGACACCCGAATCTCCAAACTTCCACACGACGCCAACGTGAGGACATTTGAGGCCACGATAGATTTAACGTGCATCAGCCGCCCACGTACACAACAGTCTTTGGTTTGATCGAGTTTTGAATTCACATCGCTATGGTTGCTATTTCGCTACTCTGCAAGCTGAACTACTCAAGAAGTGAAATATAAGTGAATTGAACATTGGTATTGAGAGGAGTTTCAAAAAGCGTTACCAAAATGTCAACTAGTTGTACTATGACTGCTCTGTGAGAAATGGACTTGGTTGGCAGATTTGGTATCCTATCACTTCGTTTGACGATATAACATCTTATGGCAGGGTAGTTGTGTAAATGCGCATTTTTATATAGAGGCGACAAAGATGGTCAAATCGCCAAAATCTACTACTATTTCGCTGGGACTAATGAGATGATGAGTAGATGGATGGAAGTCTTCTTCCATTCCGTGAACCAATCATATGATGAATGTTTTATTTCACTAGGTAGACAAAAGCAGTCTAAGGGTCACGTGACTACTAGTTTTTGTAACATGATCATGGGCACATAAAAGGTTACCATTGGTCAATGTACTCTTATATTTCCACTAAGGGGCTACCGCGTTGGTAAATAATACATTACCCACAGCCGTTGGTAAATAATACGTTAATGATAAATTATAATGAGCAAGTTCAATTGAAAAGACGTTCATGTTATCTTTCGTGAACATTAATGAGACTAAAAGTTTCTCCCTTTTGTGTCATCATACAAATTTTAAATAACAGATGTGTATGTCTTTCAAATTCATTTAAAAAATCATATGGGTTACTGCTCCTAATGTACCGATACATAAAAAGAATAGCTTTTAAAACTGAATTTCTCAACGGAATTTAAGCTCTTTGTCTCTCACAACTATTTTATTGCTTATAGTAAAGTGTTATATCGAGTATCAATTCTTATGATTTAGGATAGAATAAAACAACATCATAGTCTGAAAGGTATAAATATCATAAAATAGAGTTATGTGAAGGCATTGTTTCATTCGATTTGCAATGTTTCACTGTGAAAATAGATTCAATTTTATATATTACTATTTTGGTACGTTTCCGAACTAGCATATGGGTAAGTGCCATTTTTTTAATTCTTAAGTGAATTCGTATGGTTTTCTATTGCTCCTGGCATCTACTAATATTAATACTAAGTTTAAGTTCTGAATTTCTAGTGGAATCTTGTAAGTCTATATCATTTCTACTATTTTATAGCGAGTATAAAATAGTTTCTATAAGTATCGATTTTTATGATTAACGTTCGAATAAAACAACGATATATAAGACGAAGAATAAAGATGATAAATTACAATTTATGGAAACACTTTTTTTCGATTCTTAATGCTTCATTGTGAAAATCGATTCAACTTAATACATTCGACTAGTTTTGAACGTTTCTAAACTAATACATGTAGAAATGCTAAGTTTAAATTCAAACTTGAAATCTGTACTGTTCCTACTGTTTTATTACCCATAGTAAAATAGTCTATATCGTGTATCGATTCTCATGATTTAGGTACGAATAAAACAAGTATAAAGATCGTAAATTACGAGTTATGAACACAATTTTTCATTCGATTCTCAATGCTTCACCGTGAAAATCGATTCAACACTACACATTTGACTTGTTCTTGTACGTTTTCTAACTGTATTAAGATAGCAATGATAGAGCCCCGCGACGTATAAGTCGGATCTGGAACTCATTTGTTACCATTCAAACAGCCCGGACTGATGTTAGAATATCCGCAAATAAACCCATTCGCATTCACGCGACGAGTCTGCCCCAACTAATTTACCCTCCGAACAGCATACCCTGTAGATATCCCCGTCCATAACGTCCTTTTAAAAGAGGTATTGAATAGAAATGGCCGTTTAAAACAGGCCATAAATTGTATTGATCAGCGCCATCTAGGGACATATCATTCCAACACAATATCAACCCCCTCCCCCTTATTCCAATGCCGAATATTTTAGAGATTTAGTACGACCTTTTTACCTCAAATTCGTAAATTTATGAGTCCCTGCGGATGCATCCAAGTGTAGAGTTGGTGGTGTTCCTAACGCAGGATATAGCCACCACTGCGAAAGAAAAGTTTTCTACCCATAAAGACCGCGCTGTTTTTAGGAAGGTGGAAAATAAAGGATCCTGTCTTCGAGGCTGAAGTTTCGCAGCGCCGTGTACTAAAACGCGGCGAATTCTCTTTTTAGTGCAGCCAGTTCGGCTTTTTAATGCCTCTTAAAAGGCCTTAAATTGCAGTTTCTGCTACCTGCCCGCTTTTAAGTGCTCCGCTGATGGGGTTTATTTCCAGCTGAAACAAGCCGGAAAGCAGTTGATAAAAGGCAGCTGCTTGCGTCTAGGTTCCGTCGGTGAAACCTATACTAGGTTTTTTTTGTTAAGCATAAGCGGCTTATGTAATTAATGTATTATTTTGGAGGCATTTCAAGACCATTTGGGGATTTTCAATTTTGCATAGACTTATGATTTGCATTCCTTTTTTATCTGTAGAAAACTTGGTTGTATTAAAAATAACGAGTGACTGTTAACAAGAAAATGCTCAATCATTTTCAGACTGACAAAGAATATTTATTTGAAAAATGCATCTGTTTTCAAAACTCTGAACTATATAGGTGTCATTAGTGTCCTATTTAAGACTACTCTTCTTATTGCTTTTTTCCACCCTTGTTGTTATCTTGTGTTTTGTGCAGCTAGGCCAAATCTTCCACTATAAAGCTCCGAACCGACCAACCTATTAAGACTATGCCATAAGTAATATTGCAGATTCAACATGACTACCATCTTAGAACATGTTATTGACTGCCATTTTGAGCAGTAGAAACATATTTACAAGTGTAAAAATTGTGAAATATTTTATAGATATCGAATTAACAAGGGAACTTGATAAAATACAGCTGCTTACGTTTGGTTTGGAATAGGTGAAACCTGTTCTCACTTTTTCGTTAAGCATAACCTGCTTATGTAATGAATGTATTATCTTGAAGGCTTTTATGGAATTCCGAGACCATCTGGGTAGGTAGATAGATATTTTAATTAACGTCACACTGGAGCAACACATTGGGCTATTGGCGACGGTCCGACATCAAATCCGAAGGGAAAGATCCAAAGACAACACCACGTAATTTTGAACCACGGTCAGATGACGATGTCACACCTGAGTTGGTACCCCATCTCCAAATTTCCACACCACTCCACATTTGAGGCCACGACAGATTTAAAGTGCACCAGTCCCCTTTGTACACGACGGTCTTTGGATGGATTCGAACTTGCAATCCTCCGGTCGTTAATCCGTTACTCTCGCAACCGGGCTACCGATGGACGAGAGACCATTTGGGAATCTTCAATTTTACATGAACTTTATTATTTTTATGTGTTGAAAACCTTGTTTGTATTAAAAAATAAAGAGTGACTGTTGCTATCAAGAAAATGCTCATTCATTTTCAAAGAATGACTCGCAAGGAATGTTTATCTAAAAAATGAGTCGGTTTTTAGAACTAAATTATATCGGTATCATCTTAGTCTTCTATTAAGACATGCCATAAGTAATGTTGAGCATGACTATATGACTGAGAATATATGTTATTGTTTGCAGTTTGAGCAGAGATAGAAGCATATTTATAAGTATAAAAATTGTGAAATTAGTCATATTTACTGAATGATTCAGCCTAAAAAATGTTGATAAAAAGCAGCTGCTTGTTTTAGTTACCGTTGGTGAAATATATACTCGTTTATGTTAAACATAAGCGGCTTACGTAATTAGTGTATTAATTTGGAGGCATATCTATCGGTATTTATTATTTTTATCTGTTGAAAATGTTAATAATATTACATGATAACGAGTGACTCTCTGTTAGTTGTAATGAAGAAAATGCTCAATAATTTTTGAAAAAAGACTTGAAAGAGTTGTTTATTCAAGAAATGTGTCAGTTTTTTTAACTCTGAATTCCCACCTGTTTCATCTTAATCTCCTATTAAGCCTATGTGACATGTATTTTTAGATTGTTGACTTAAGCAAATGTTCTTTATTATATTTTGTTCCCGTCGGTGAAATCTATACTCGTTTTATGTTAAGCATAAGTGAAATACGTAATTAATGTATTATTTTAGAGGTATTTGCGAAATATCTTTTGGATTTTTTCAATTTTACATGAACTTGTCGTCGACGAGATATCTTGTTCATCAAGATCTGACCATTTTAGCTACTGGTGAGATATATCATTCATCCAGATCTGGTCAGTTTTTCTTTGACAAGATATTTCATCCATCAAGGTCTGGTAAGTTTTTCAAATGACGAGATATCTCATCCATCAAGATATCACGTCATTAATATGGGACGATATTAATATCTATATCTCTATCTCTCTCTATCTATATATATGTATACATATACATATATATGTATACATACATATATATACATTATATATGATATAATATTTATATCTCGATTTCAATATGAGACAAATTATTGGTTTGTTAAAGGGAATATAAAAATATTGTGACGGCGGATAAAATAAAGTATTGTGACGACGGATCACCATCAGAGACGTCTACAGTAATCCTCTTTCTCAATTACCACTAACCCTCCAAATGGTTTCGACTAGGTACCTCGTTCATCGCGAGATATCTCGTCGTCAAGATCTGGTCAGTTTTTCTAATGACGAGATATTTGATCCATCAAGATCTGGTCAGTATTTTGTAATGAAAAGCTAAGTCTTCCATCAAGATCTGGTCAGTTCTTCCAATGACGAGATATCTCGTTGGTCAAGATCTGACCAGTATTTTTCTGTTGAAGAGATATCTCATCCATCAAGATATCAAGTTATTAATATGGGACGATATTAATCTATGTCTATATCTCTCTCTGTCTATATATATGCATACATATATATATATATATATGCATACATATATATATATATGCATACATATATATATATATATATATATATACATACATACATACATACATAATATGATATAACATTTATATCTCGATTTCAATATGAGAAAAATTATTGGTTTGTTAAAAGGAATATAAAAATATTGTGACGACGGATAAAATAAAGTATTGTGACGACGGATTGCCATCAGAGACGTCTACAGTAATCCTCTTTCTCAATTACCATTAACCCTCAAAATGGTTTCGACTAGGTACCTCGTTCATCGCGAGATATCTCGTCGTCAAGATTTGGTCAGTTTTTCTAATGACGAGATATTTGATCCATCAATATCTGGTCAGTTTTTTGTAATGAAAGCCTAACTCTTCCATCAAGATCTGGTCAGTTCTTCCAATGACGAGATATCTCGTCCGTCAAGATTTGACCAGTATTTTTCTGTTGAAGAGATATCTCGTCCATCAAGATCAAGAGCTGGTCAATTTTTCTAATGACGAGGTACCTCGTCGAGACAACCAAGGGGGGTTAAAATTTCTACAGAAAGTTCTGAAAAATCACGTTTTATAAACTGTTGGAAGCAGATTCGGGAAACGTATTTGTGGACCACTCCCTGTAACATGCCATTGTAAACCGCACGTAAATAATGGTGTCAATGCAAAATAAAAAAATAGTGTGACGGTAAAGATTGCTATAAGAGACGTCTACCGTAATCTACTTCCTCAAATTACCATTAACTCTCCAAATGGTTTCGACTAGGTACCTCGTTCATCGCGAGATATCTCGTCGTCAAGATCTGGTCAGTTTTTCTAATGACGAGATATTTGATCCATCAAGATCTGGTCAGTTTTTCTAATGACGAGATATTTGATCCATCAAGATCTGGTCAGTTTTTTGTAATATCGAGCTAACTCTTCCATCAAGATCTGGTCAATTTTTTCTACCAACGAGATATCTCTTGCATCAATATCTGGCCAGTTCTTCCAAAGACGAGACATCTCGTCCGCCAAGATCTGGCCAGTATTTTTCTGTTGAAGAGATATCTCGTCCATCAAGAGCTGGTCAATTTTGCTAATGACGAGGTACCTCGTCGAGACAACCGAGGAGGGTTAAAATTTGTACAGAAAGTTTTGAAAAATCACGTGTTATAAACTGTTGGAAGGCAGATTCGGGAAACGTATTTGTGGACCACTCCCTGTAACATGCCATTGTAAACCACACGTAAATAATGGTGTCGATGCAAAATAAAAAAATAGCGTCACGGCAAAGTTTGCCATTAGAGATGTCTTTCTTAATCCTGTTTTTCCCGTTCCCGGGATCTCGGATTTGAGTCGTAGGATGCAAATAAACAAATGGCCGCCCGATCGGAAAAGTAATTTCGTTCCTCCGCAATCAAGAGGGAAGAGGAGCGAGATAATAGGATGGAGGAGGAAAAAGGGAATCTCACCGAGGATCGATTGAACTCGATGTTGGTCCTGACCACTCTGTGATGGACAAGCTGTGCGGGTCTGTAGTTGTTGCCCAGTGGTGCCTTGGGGTTGCTTTGGTCGCCCTGCATCAGTTTTCGGAGAGCGTACAGCTGAAAGTGATGAGAACATACACTTAAAATAAATTGATCATTATTGCAGAGTTTTAATCATTCATAATGCATCACCTTTTAATCAATCGACCTAAAAATATATAGACGGAGCATGGGCGTTCAGATTCATATTATTTTTCCCGGTCGCTTTGTCTGGTGATTTTCGGGTGAAGATCACGTGATATTGGAATATTAATGCAGGTATAATTCGCCCCTCCCAATTTCGCATAGCCACAGGATAAGTCCTGTAACATACCTGATACGAAAATACACTTAAAATAACTTTATCATTAATGCAGGGTTATTACTCATTTATAATAAATGCATCACCTTTTTCCCATGGAACTGTCTTTTAATGAAATAGACGGAACATCTGCGCGCAGCTTCATGTTATTTCTTCCGATCGCTCGATTTGGAGATCTCTGGGTGATGGTCACTTGATATTGGAAGAAAGGCACAAATCCTAATGCAGGACCAATTGACTGACGGTATGCTGTCACAGTGATTGACCCCTCCCAATTTCCCATAGTCACAGTGACGCAAGTCCTGTAACATATCTGATAAGACATTACACTTAAAATAGCTTTATCATTACTGCAGGGCTTTTATGCATTTATAATACATCTCCTTTTAACCGTGGCACTTCATCTTTCAATGAAATAGACGGAGCATGTTCACGCAGTTTCTCGTTATTTTTCCCGATCGCTCTGTTTGGAGATCTCCGGGTGAAGGTTACGTGGTATTGAAAGAAAGCACGAATCCTAATGCAGTATAATTGACTAGCGGGATGCAGCCACATTGAATGACCTCTCCCATATCCCAAATAGTCACAGAGACGCAAGTCCTTCCCCTTCATTGACCTTCTGAAGAAATAGATATAGCTTCATGCTATTTCTCCCGATCTTTCGGTTTGGAGATCTTGTATTGGAAGAAAGCACGAATCCTAATGTAGGATGATTGACTAACGGGATGCTGCCTCAGAGATTGACCCCTCCTGATTTTCCATATAGTCACACTGACGCAAGTCCTTCCGACCTTCTTATAAATAGACGATATTGTATATTTGAATTCGCAGCTTCATGCTATTTCTTCCGGTGACTCGGATTAAATACCTGTCACGTGGTTGTGGGAAATAGCATACATCCTTAATATGAGACAAATTATTGGTTGGCTAAAGGGATTATCCAGCGTGATTATAAACACTAGTCTGCGTTTTTCGATGTTCAATCGGCTCAAGTCGATTCGCAAGCCCACCATGACTTACCCTTCTAAGTTTTTACGACAGCTACTTCGCCCAAATGCTCTGTATTTCATTAAAAGATCGATGATTCACTTTGTATTGGTTCACCTGCCATAATGGCACAAGTCCTACTTTCTATTCGTCACGCAATGGTGACAACACTTGTTTGGGCTTTGACTGTCAATCGACCCAAGTCGAAACCTACACTTTTTTGAGATGTTACGATTCCGACCACATACTCTGTCTATTTGATTAAAAGGTCGATGTTAAACTTTACATTGTTTCACGTGCCGTTATGACGCAAGTCCCATTTCCTATTCGTCACGCCATGGTCTATATTTCATTATAAGATCGATGCTTCACTTTGCATTGGTTCACCTGCCATAATGGCACAAGTCCTACTTTCTATTCGTCACGCAATGGTGACAACACTTGTTTGCGCTTTGACTGTCAATCGACCCAAGTCGAAACCTACACTTTTTTGAGATGTTACGATTCCAACCACATACTCTGTCTATTTGATTAAAAGGTCGATGTTAAACTTTACATTGTTTCACGTGCCGTTATGACGCAAGTCCCATTTCCTATTCGTCACGCCATGGTCTGTATTTCATTAAAAGATCGATGCTTCACTTTGCATTGGTTCACCTGCTATAATGGCACAAGTCCTACTTTCTATTCGTCATGCAATGGTGACACTTGTTTGCGCTTTGACTGTCAATCGACCCAAGTCGAAACCTACACTTTTTTGAGATGTTACGATTCCAACCACATACTCTGTCTATTTGATTAAAAGGTCGATGTTAAACTTTACATTGTTTCACGTGCCGTTATGACGCAAGTCCCATTTCCTATTCGTCACGCCATGGTGACAACGCTCACTTGCTCTTTGCTTGTCAATCGACACAAGTCGATTCGTAGGTCTATGTGACCTGCACTTCTGAGATCTTACGACTCCGTTCACATGCTACCTCTATTTCAGTACAAGCTCAATGTTTTAGCTCTAAGCATCACGAGATTTTCGAGTATAGTGTTGAAGTGTTGCTTCCTTCTCCACAACACACGTAATAATTAAACATACATACCTATTGGCAGAAAGAATGTTCAAAACTAGAAGACTACAGGTTGCAGAACGGATGTATGAGTACAACCCCTCATATTATTAAATCATATTTAGCAATTAATGTTTTAATTGGCAACTAATATTGAGATACCCTCTCTTAGTCATTTTAAGAGATGATATTTTAGACTTCATAATTGATCTTTTCATGGGTGACACATTTGTTTTTGAACATTCCATCTCATATCTCACACCCCTTTTTCTCTTTATACTTCATCTTTTAGTCGATTTAAATCAACGCTTTTATCTCTATATATTTTAACTCAACTGTATATTTTTCATGTTGATGATTACGTTTTATTATTCTAGATGTTTTATTATGTCTGATTATAGTTTTATATTGTTCACAAGTTTCCAAACGTTCGTATCTTTCATCAACTTTAATTGCTTGCTTGATTATTTGATGTTTTTGTCTGGTTTTAATTCATTTTATTTTATATTGGTGCAGCTTGTATATTAGATCTTGCACTATAAAACACGAAAGTAAAACATGAATGCTTACTTTTAAGTATTTATATCACTTATTAACCTTAAAATGACATACATAATGAAATAAATAATTTTTCTGAAAGGTAGTGTTTTCACAATTGAAGAGGCTATTCTATAGAATTCAATTCAATACATTCTATAGAATTATCCGATTCTATAGATTCCTATTCTATAAATTTATCCGATTTCATAGATTCCTATTCTATAGAATTATCCGATTTCATAGAATCCTATTCTATATAGAATTATCCTATTGATTAGAATCCTATTCTTAAAATTATCGCATTCAATAGCATCAAATTCTACAGCATTATTCCATTCAACAAATTTAAATTCAATGTTATTATCCTATTCAATAGATTTTGATCCTGTAGAATTATCCTATTCAGCAGAAACCGATTCTATACAATTGTCATATTTAATAGCATCCAATTCTACAGAATTATAATAATTCTATTCAATAGAATATTTATCCTACAGAATTATTTTATTCACTAAATTTGGATTCTATAGAATTCTCCAATTCAATAGAATTCAATTCGGTAGAATTATCCTATTCATCATAAAAAAAGTTTGTATAGTACACAATTCAATAAAATTCAATTGCATAGAACAAAACCAATGAAATCAAATTCAATTCTATAGAACTACCAAAACTAGCAGTTCCTGTACCTGTTGTTTGGTGATATAGATTGGCTTGTTCATGACAATCCACGTGACTGTCTCGTAACATCCTGGCATAGTCGTCGAACCGTCGTACGTCATGTAGGAGTCAGTACCCGGCAACATTTCGCGTATAGATAGAGATTTCAGCTCTGCCTGTTGTCCTGAAACAAAAGTACACAATTGTTTACATACGCATTTCAAACTCAAAGTTCAATATTTCAATGTAGTATATATAGTTTACGTAAAAGTTGTTCAAGGAAAACACTCATATCTGAATTAGATGAGGGTTTAGCCCAGTTGGTAGAGTAGTGAATCAGGACTCGCATGGTTGGGAGTTAAGAACTCGATACAATCCAAAGACCGTCGTTACGTGGGGGCTGGTACCCGTTAAGTCTGTCCTGGCCTCAAATGTGCTCACGTTTGAGTGGTATGGTAGTTTGGGGAGTGAGGTGCCACCTCAGATGGATTGATTTCACCTTCGGGATTGATTTCACCGGACCGTCGCCAATAGCCCGTTGCTCCAGTGCGACGTTAATAAAAATACCTACCTTCCTAGACCGTCGCCAATATTCCGTTGTTTCTCCTACGCAATGTTGATTCAGCTAGCTGTATACCTACAATTAGATGGGCAAAGGATGCTTTTCTCTCCTTATTACGAAATGTTTATCTTTGAACATTTCCATTTGCGGATGTGTTGAACGAAATCAGTATTAAAGATCTAATTGCAGACGTGGATGTAAGAACGAGACAGCTCCAGTTTTCAAAATTTTTCAGGACGGACAAAAATATTAAAAAAAATACTTAACGTTTTTTTAAAGCTTATCAAATTCGGATAAAACATTAATAATACCTTCCTCTATCACAGAACGGTTTTACTTTTTCAACCTTTTGCCTGGGTTTTTTTATTGAAAAAAAAATAGAGCTGTCTGGTTTTTTCCACCTAACACAGGAATTCTATAGGCAAGTTTGCCAATAAAATTCTGGTTGATACTCAAAAGCTCTTTATTAACACACTAAAACTGTATGGTTACAAGAAGTAACTTGTAATAAGTTTATAGAAAAAAATCTAGAGAAAGATTTTAAAATAATCATGAAATTTTGTCCATTTTTTAAAAAGTACTTGACCAAAATCACTTAAAAACAACAGTATTATTACACCGTTCATTGACTCATTTAAAAGATGCTCAAAAATAATCATCATTAACGTTTGCTTCATCTTCTGCATCCAAAGTAACTTTTTCAGTTAGTGTATTGTAAAACCATGTGCAATCCGGAGGTACGTACTTTTTTGCAAGTTCACGAACGTCTTTCAGCTTAGTTGCCTTAAATCCTAAAGTCTGTTGATACAAGTTTTTGCTGCTTCGGGTAATGATAACACTTCATTATTTTTTCTAGAATAAAAGAGTTTTAGCAGTGATGCTGATGAAGATCTACAAACTAATTCACTAGTGTTGTATTCAAGATGTCTGTATTTTGATATTCCAAACTTAACACTCATGGCAACTTGGCGTTTTCTCTTTTTTGAAGGCCTGATACTTTGGCCTGACTGACCAGGGGCTTGATCGACCTTAGCGTACACTTTACAAGTGAGTATGAAAGGTTTAATAAATGTGAAGAGTAATCCAAAAACATGTCTTGCTTTACTTCAACTACAACAGACTTTTTGAGGTACTTTTAATCATTTCCTGATAATCCTTGGGTACATACAACCATTCCCTCTTTCTTCTTTCCACTCTTATCTCCACTTATTTCATTTTATATAAAATGATTAACCATACTTATAACCTCATTTTGACCTTTAATACCCGTGGTTTCATCATACATGTAGCAGAATGATTTTGTTTTGCAGAACATGTTCTAAAGTTATATACCCAAAGTTGTCTTTTATAAAAGACATCACCACTTGGTATAGCAGGTAGTGCCATGTTTTGTTGAAAATCAAATAATAAAACTTCCATTTCATCGTTTTCTTTAGCTTCTTTTAATTTTAACCTCAAATCCTTATAAACCCTTCACTTTTCATTAAATGTACATCCTTTTTATTCTTTATTTCTGTCAAAAGTGTAGGGTCTTTCCCTATTTTCAGTTGATTTTCCAGCAAATCACATTGCTGGTATGTATCCGATCTTGGTATACTAAAAAATAGTTTGTATTTTGTCGTAAAATGACGACGATAAAAGTCATATGATACTGTTGGATCGCATTTTTCACCTTTTCACAGTTGTGCATACACGTCAGGCTCATATGTTTGTAAATACAACCTATGATATTTTTACATTTAAATCAGGTGTAGGTAGCGAACATTATCATTTTGAGCCCTACTGTAATGTGATTTTTCACTCGGGAAACTCTTTATACACTGCTGGCCACCGTAAATGCAACACCCTGAAGGAAGCATGCAAATAATATGAAATTTACAACATGCATTAGCGGAGGTGAGATATGCAAATGATTAGAATTTCAGCGCAGACGCACATCACGCGCGCCTGTGGCGCCACTTCAAAGCGCTATTTAAGGCTTGGAGATTTCGACGATTTCAAGTACGGCAATTGTGTTTTTCTTGTGGTTTTTTCAAAAAAAAAAACGATCAATTATGCCTCGTAGAAAACAGCGATCATCTTTTGATCAAGTATCCGAGTTCGACAGAGGAAGGATAGTGGCCTACCGAGATTGTGGATTATCTTTCAGGGAAATCGGTAGTCGTGTTGGACGAAACCAAACAACTGTAATGCGGATATGTGATCGTTGGATGCAGGAGGGTACGACGGACCGACGTGTTCGATCGCATCCACCTCAGTGCACCACTTCACGTGATGACAGGCATATTATGCGTATGGCAGTGACGGATCGCTCAGCCACATCACGAACCATAGCACAGCACATTCAGTCTGTACCGCATCATTCAGTGTCTGCGCGTACCATTCGACGCCGTTTACAGCAGAGTGGTCTGTCCGCAAGACGTCCATTGCTTCGTCTACCCTTGACGCAGAACCACAGACGTTTCCACCGCCAATGGTGCGATGAAAGAAGGATGTGGACGGCAGAATGGAATGAAATTGTCTTTACTGACGAGTCACGCTTCTGTCTGCAACACCACGATGGTCGGATTCGAGTCTGGAGACACCGTGGAGAGAGGATGCTGAACAGCTGCGTTATGCACCGCCACACTGGTCCTGCACCGGGTATTATGGTATGGGGCGGTATTGGATATCACTCTCGCACTCCTCTAGTACGCATTGCCGGTACTTTAAACAGCCAGCGCTACATCTCCGAGGTGTTGGAGCCAGTTGTCCTTCCTTACCTTCAGGGCTTGCCCACAGCCATATTTCAACAGGATAATGCGCGACCACACGGGGCACGCATTGTCCAAGGGTTCTTCGTCAATCGCCAGATTGAATTGCTTCCCTGGCCAGCTCGCTCTCCGGATCTTTCGCCGATAGCAAACATGTGGTCCATGGTTGCTCAACGATTGACCCAGAATACATCCCCAGCTGCAACACCAGATCAACTTTGGCAACGTGTGGAAGCTGCTTGGTCTGCTGTACCCCAAGAACACATCCAAAGTCTCTTTGAATCAATGCCGAGGCGTGTGGCAGCGGTGATCTCCAACAATGGCGGCTACTCTGGCTACTGATTTTGGCAGGAACCACACTTAACAGAAGTCTATAAATTTAATCATTTGATACTTGGTCAACATGTTATCTACAAAATAAATATTGTTGTGATATCTCTTGTCTTTCTTGGTGTTGCAATTTGGGTGGCCAGCAGTGTATGTTCATCAATGGTGTCAATAACATGGTAAGGGATTTTTGTCGGCCTATTGTCATGTTTTCCTCGATTATCTTTTGGAAAAGGATTTTTTTCCGGCAAACATTTCACTATTCGTTCGACTCTAGACTTTTCCGATTTCTTGAAATGAACAAAAGGCTTTTTTGCAAACAGTTGTTTCAAAATCACCCAACTTAACTTTATAATGGAATGCGTGAGCACGGTTTTGGCCTTCACCTGTTTTTGGTCTACGCCTCTGAATATTTGAAATGCTTATTAAGCCAATTAAAGGCATGTCCTGCATATTCTTGTCAGCAGCTTTAGCTACAATATCATCTTGAACACTCTGAAGAACCTTGACAAAACAGCCAAACTTACATTGACAGTTTTCCCCCGCAGGTATGGTTTTACCTGATTTACTGACATGTTCAACGCCACTAGCCCTTTTCTTTTTTAAAACGTTTCCTTTCCATGTAGATTCATATCTTACACGTTTTTCCCGGACTGTTTATTTGATACAGTATCATTCAAAGCTTGTACCTCAGGTTGATTAGAAATTGATGCTGTAGCCCTGGGAGTCGATGTGGTACGCCTATGAACAATGTTCAGAAATCTGTGTCGTTGATTGGGGTCATGGGGAGCCCCTGATACATAATCCGGGTCACTGTCCGTGTCGTCACTATTAATATTAAACATACTGTATACTGACGTACATTCAACAGGTATAAAAACACTCCACTAGAAATAAAAACAATTTTCCAGTCAGCAAAACATAACCTCTCACGCCAATAAAACAAGTACTGACGCCAACGACTGGCTGATGCAAAGCTGGAAACGCTGCCACCAAGCGAACAAACGTTGAACTATTCGGTGCAAAAACAAGACAGCTCCTGGAGCTGTACGTTTCTTGCACCGTATGAGACACCAGTACAGCTCCTTTTCCTTTATATCTCTATAGCTATGCTTGGAGCTGTATGGTTCTTGCACCAATCGATTGAGGATTTTTGTTTAATACGAATAAGTGGGAAAAGTGAAAATGAGAAAAAAGTGGAGCCGTCTGGTTCTTGCATCCACGCCTTAAATTGGAGAGTGTACACCTTTAACGAGTGAATTAACTTCTATTTACCACGAGATTATCTTCTGACACCGTCTGTATGGTGGTGGTCCTATAAGAGCAGGGCTCGTTTATTGTGAGCAGAAGCAAGTTAAAAACTTAATCCAACCAAAGACCGTCGTGTGCATGGTGCACGTTAAATCGACAGTGACTTCAAATGTCCTGATGTTTCCGTGATGTGGAAATTTGGAGAGTGGTAATCACCTCGGTATCTGACCATAATTCAATATGACGAGGTGTTGTCCTCGGGTCTTTCTCTTCGGTATTGATCCCGGTGCGTCGCCGATATCCCGTTGTGTTGCTTCGGTGCGAAGTAAAGTCAGCAACTACCTACCTCTACTACAGTATGGCTCCCGCAGAATGGAAGTCGGCCTTGGATTAGTCGATTTCTGAATAGGTGTGAAAATGTGTTAGGGGAAGGTTGCCATACACAAAAGCATGGATGGTGATCACCATGGCTGTTTTCTCCTTGGCAGTTCCTTATCAATGCTATCGATTTCGTTGCCGAAAGTAATTTATAACCCAGAACACATCCACGCTTGAGACGCCAATTGTGGAAGCGATTTCTTTGCGATACCACCTGTCCCCTAATTTAACCAATAGTCTCGTTCAAAACCACGTGACTGCCGTCTCCCTCGAGTCGTACAATGATTGGACCTCTTATAAGCAGAGAAAAACACAACAAAAGAAAAGGTATCAAAGGGAAAACAAAGATTAGAAAATTAAAAATGACGACTAAATTATAAACCAGAACACAATAAGAAAAATCTATTCGGAGACTGATCTAATCTACTGACCGATAAAATTATGCCCAAGACTATATCTTGTCTACTGGCCGGTTAAACTTGTCCGGATCTTGTCTGCGGGACGGGTAAACCTATTTTAAGTGCCTTATATGGTCTGGTCTACGGGCCGATTTAACCAGTCCGGAAGGCTGTATTTTGCCTGAGGTCCAATTAAATCTTCCCGGAGGAGCCATATGTTGTCTGTGGGACGGGTATACTTGTTCGAGGACCATATCTGGTCTACGGGCCGATTAAACCAGTCCAGAGAGCCGTATCTTCTCTGAGGGGCGGGTCAATCTGTACGGAGGACCATATATGGTCAACTGGCCGGTTAAACCAGTCCAGAGAGCCGTATCTTCTCTGTGGGAAGGGTAAACCTGTTCGGTGGATTGTATCTGGTCTATGGGCCGGTTAAACCTGTCCAAACGGAGCCATATCTTGTCTGTTGGACGGGTCAATCTGTACGGAGAACCTTATCTGGTCTACGGGCCGGTTAAACCAGTCCAGAGAGCCGTATATTCTCTGTGGGACAGATCAATCTGTACGAGGACCTTATCTGGTCTACGGGCCTGTTAAACCTGTTCATTGAACCGTATCTGGTCTACGGGCCTGTTAAACCTGTCCGCAGGGCCGTATCTAGTCTCCGATTCTCTTCTGAGGTGAACCTATTCGCTACAGAGCATTTATAATTATATTCATCATAAGTTCCTTTATTTTACACGTCCGGACTTCTATATCATACGCACGGTTTTTATTTTACGCCTCATGATAGCTATTTCGCAAACAGCTAAAAAGTAAAATACTAGCAAAATTCAAACTTTTTCGATAATTGAACGTATAACATCAAATTTCTTTTGCGATACACACAATGTTCCTACACAGCAAGAGATAAAACATTAATCCCAACCCTGTTTAAAAATTGAAACCATTTTCCTTACACCGAACACCCCCTCAAATCTCTTCCCATCTTTGTAATAGATAAGACATTATTTTATCTTTGCCAGAAAACCTCTGGCTTGACACAAACGTCTTCATACCATTTTGACCTGCATCAACGCGACGTCTACACAAGGCTTGACCCTGTCACCACATGTCGCTAAGCTACTTTTTTTTTAAATCTCCTGTCACGCTCCTTAGAGAGGCTCCAATGAATCGGGACTTAACGTCGGCTTTTTCCGATTTTAATTGACATGTTGATGAGTTAATTCCTTCGAAATGTCGGTGAATCCTGGATGACACTTTTAAACGATCTTCTTAGGAAACAATAATGGGGTGGTCGAGAAAAAAATTGGAATTGATGTATCCGCCTGAGTTTATCGAGTTTTAGGACTTTATTTTGCTCATTGAAGTGGGTATTTCTTGTAATACATGAAGACACTAGCAAGACCATAAACGTGAAATATAAGTAGACTGAGAGTTCCTATTGAGAGGTAGGTAGGTATTTAATTAATGTCACACAGGAGCAGCAGTATGGTCTGGATCAACCGTCTGAGGTCTGGATCAACTCTGGTGACCGTCTGGGATCAACCCACGTAGGGAAAGATTCGAGGACAACACCACGTAATTTTGAACCACGGTCAGATGACGAGGTAACACCTAAGCTGGCACTCTCCAAACTTCCCCACCACGCCAGCGTGAGGACATTTGAGGCCACGACAGATTTAACGTTCACCAGCCCCCTTTGTACACGGCGGTCTTTGGTTCGGTTCGAATTCGCAACCCTCCGGTTGCTAATCCGTTACTCTTCCAACCGGGCTACCACGGCCCCCTATTGAGAGGAACTTCAAAAATTGTGACAGACATATCGACTAGTAATCATGTGATTGCTCTGAAAAATTGACTTGGTTGGCAGATTTGGCAACTTATCGCCTCGTTTGGCGATTTAACATCTTATGACAGGGTAGGTGAAGTGAAAGAGCATTTCTTTAGAGTGGCGACAAAAATGGTGAAATCGCAGGAGTCTACTATTACGTTGTGCGGACCAATAAGATGATGAACCAATAGATGGGTGTCTTCTCCCGTCCCATGAACCAATCAGATGATGAATGTTCGTTTAATCCGGCACACGAAACTACTAAGAGTCACGTTACTACTAGTTTTGGGCACATGATCCTAGGCAAATAGAAGTCACCATTGATCACTTTACTACACGAGCAAAACCCGATCATAGAATCTGCGCTCAACTTTTAAAATTACCCATATCTATTGACGGTAAAGTCGTTACTCAAATTTCATTTCTTATTTCAATCCATTTAATTATAATGTAGAAAAGGTCCATAATCACATAAATGGATTTCATACTTCTAAGTAGAACTTAATCAAAAACTTTTCAACATAATTTCTTTTACTTTTACTGATGTTATTTCTTATTTTCAATAAAATGCATTGCAAAAATCCCATATCAGTCATGTTACCACAGTTGGATTCTAAACGTCTACTTCAGCTTCATCCCATTCTTTTGTTCAAAGGCAATTTGATATTTTTACCCCTAAACCTTTCAGTGGGTTGACTCAGACTTTCAATACTATAAACCAGCTCCTAGAACAAATAGAGCTTATTGAAACCTCTAACAGGTGGATGGGTGGAGATTTTGTGGAGTAAGCATCTCGGGGGAAAATTAACACAATTTATTTACACGTTACGAGAAAACATTTTGTAACAGGACAACAGCGCCTGCAAGGAATCGGCAGAATTCCCTTCTTTTCACAAGAAGGAAAAATGTTATCAGTTCGATGACGCAATTGGGCAACGTGCCAAAAAGGGATTGAGAGTTTATGGCGTAGTTGTCTGTCAACACGCCAATAAGCGAACTGAAAGTTCGCTTTCAACACGCTAATAGTTCGATTTGTTACAAACTATTGAAATTAGCTAATTAATCCCCATATCGTACATTTTTATATTGTTAGTATCGTTGTTGCCTAAGCAAATAATGCAGTAAGCAAATAATGTCGATTTATCTGCCATTGGTTAGCGGAATATAAATATATGGATGCTCAAACTTTTATATTAGACAATCCAGGCATAGCATCTGCACGTGATATTCTTTATTTCTTATTTTTATTGATGGCAGAGTTCTCTTACGCTCATTTCATACCTTAAATTTGTTTCTACATAAAGAAATGCTTCAATATACATTTCTCCAAGTGAAATCAAATTGATAAAAATATTAAACAGCATTTTGTTGTTCATTTTTATTTCCAGTAAATGACAGAAATTAACCCTCCTGGTGCTTGCCTTGACAAAATATCTCGTCATTATCAAAACCATTAACAGATCTTGATGGACGAGATATCTCGTCATTAGATGGAAGCTGATCAGATCTTGATCCCGACATCATAAAAAAATCGGCAATATCTTGATAATGATTTTAGGACGATATATCTCATCATTACCACAATTGGTCAGATCTTGATGGACGAGATATCTCATCATTACCAAAATTGGTCAGATGTGGATGGATGGGATATCTTGTAGAAACCACATGGAGAGAGAAATATCTGTCATGTTAGCTCAATTAGATTCTGAACGTCCACTTGAATTGCAGTTATTACTTGATCTCCATAATGTCCATCTTTATTGGGGGGGGAATTTCAATTAACGTCACACTGGAGCAACACAATGGGCTATTGGTGACGGTCCGGGATCACTCCCAAAGGGAAAGATCCGAGGACAACACCACGTAATTTTGAACCACGGTCAGATGACGAGGCAACACCTGAGCTGGCACCCCACTCTCCAAACTTCCACACCACGCCAACGTGAGGACATTTGAGGCCACGACAGATTTAACGTGCACCAGCCCCCTTTGTACACGACGGTGTTTGGCTGGATTCGAACTCGCAACCCTTCGGTTGCAAGTCCGTTACTCTTCCAACTGGGCCACCGCGGCCCCCATCTTTATTGGAACTCATTCACTTGTTTAAAGACTATTCGGGTAGACTCAAGCATAAGGCATCATCACCAATTGACAATAATAACCATCGACAATCGGTAGTGATCACTATCGTTAATTGGAAACCTTTTTAGACTACAGTAACCCCCATCGTTGGTTTGCTACATGCACTTCCACTTGTGTGCAAGTGGAAGATATTCAACATCGCGGCCTAACCAAACGGCTGTTTGGCGACGAAAATTTTATTTGCAAGTTTGGCGAGGGACCTTTATAAGTTTAACCGATTATTCACTGCTTTTCATTGGTCATGAAATTCAGAAATTCCAAGTTCACTGAATTTTTTGTACCTTCTATCCTTTATTTAGTTTATAGTTTCCCGCTTTTTAACAGACTGATGAATAATTTTACAAGAATGGTGATCTTTCTAAATTTTTAATCACGTTGACGTAGTGTGGAAGTTTACAGAGTGGGGTTCTAGTCCAGGTGCTGATCTCGTTATCACCGTGATTCAAAATGGAGAGTTGTTGTCCTCGGATCTTTCCATTCAGAATTGATCCCGCACCGTCTCCAATAGCCCCTTGTGATACTCCAATTCGACGTTAATTCAACTACCTACCCACCTACCAAATTTTTAATAATATCGTGTCGTCATCTGACCGTGGTTCAAAATTACATAGTGATCCTCTCTTCCTCTGATCTTTCCCTTTGAGGTTTGATCCCGGACCGTCGTCATAACCTCTTTGTGTTGCTGCAGTGTGACTTTAATTAAGTACCTACCTAATAATATTGCTTCGTTCCATAAACGCAGACCACATTAGAACGAAGCTGCGAAACCGACACTAAATATCGTATTGGCCGATTTTATTTACTCACAGCATCCGTTGCAATTTTGTAATATGTAAATTGCCATTACACAAATAAACCAATATCTGTGCTATGTACGGTGGTGAAATATAGATGCTGAGAGGTGTTTTCAATGTAAACAAACCAGATGGAAAGCGAAGATTCTATTTCCTCTACCAAAATGCTCTAGACTGATACATATCGAGATTACCTTAAAATGTAGCGCTCGCCGTTTTTGCTATCTTTGGAGTTTAATCTAATCGGCGTTGACAAATCAACTGCCAATTACCAATCAACAACGTCTGTAAAAATTCCAAAGGATAAATTTTGAATTGATACACGATAGTTGATTGGTCAGCGCTTTTAAGATTAAACTCGAAACGTCGCCAATACTGCGATGAACAAAATTTTAAACCTCCAAGTGTTTCTACGAGATATCCGGTCCAAGATCTGGTCGATTTTGCTAAGGATGAGGTATCTCATAGAGACAAAACTGCCCAAATACAGAGGCTGTTCGGACATTTTTTGACCGATTTTAATGGACTGAAGCTCAATTTTTTACATGAAATTTTTGTGTTTTAAATGTTCCATATAGCCCTTATTGTTAACTATCTTCCTACACCTTCATTTTCATAATAATGACTTTTGTAGTATCGACAGTGGTATTTTGTCCCATTCTTGCACCACAGTTTTCCAGTCCTTGAATGGTTTTCGGTCGACGTTTCGATAATGCCCTTTTTAAAAGCTCAAAAACACAAAAGTCCATGGGTGAAACATCTGGAGATTTAGCAGGAATATCGGTAAAGGGTATTGACTTGATACCAGTTTCTTGTTCCATTTTTTCCAAGAATTTAAGAGTCGATTTAGATGTGTGGCTGCTTGCTGTACCCTGATGCAGTTCTACTGATTGTTGGCACTGTGAGTAAAGATATGGTATTTCTTTTTTGAATATTGGGGATAAATATGGTCTTGTTAATATGTGGGAGTTGATTTTTACATTTCCCCCTCTTTTTACTTTTAATTTTCCATTATATGCAAAACCGGCAACAATCATAAATCTCTTAGAGAAAGTTCTCACTTTCACTTTGCTATAGTCCTTTGACTTGGCGGATTCTCTTTTAAAATTAAAGATCTTACCTTACAAATATTCTCAGAATTTTTTTCTTTTTTTGGAAGTATTTTTCCACTTTTACGTTTTTTTCCTTTCTCATTAGTAATATTACTTATCGTACCTTTAGATATTGAAAAACCATGACTTTTGCACCGTTTTTGAATAATTGAATAAGCATAATACTCTTCGGAAAGAGAGGAAACATAGCCTTCCATCCACTGCTTATTTAAAAGCGCCATTTTGAAAGTAAACAAAACTCTGAGTTAGCAGACGATCAGTTATACTTTAACTATTTAACTGCTGTGAAAATAACATTCTTTTGTAGCATACATTTTTTCACAGCTCACCAAAATCCTTAAAAAAATGTCCGAACAGCCTATGTACCCCATGTAGGAATGAAGATCCTAGTAGGAAAAACAAATTGTCCCTTGCCCAGAATTGATAACAGTTTCGAACAGGATTATACATCAGAGGCTTGCTTGTGCGTGATAGTTTTCTACACGAAGCAAAGCCACCAGGCCGGGTTAAGGTAACTCCAATAGATTTCATGAGAGATACGTGTAGCGGAAACAATATCACTCTCCATCTAAAAATCCCTCTCATACTATGAGAGGAATTTAAGTGTAAACCAAATATTTTACTTCTACCCAAATGCTCTAAGATATAAATAGGGGTTATCTTGCAAAGTAGTTTTTCGCCGTTTTGGCAATGTTTGGAGTTTTAAAATCTAATTGGCGTTTGCCAATCATTTATATATTAATTCGGAATTCATTCGTTGAGACAAACCAAGTGGTATCACGTTCGGAAAATGTATCAGTAAGTAGGTAGTTAGTTAAATAACGTCAGACTGGAGCAACACAACTGACTGAAGTAGGTACGGGATCAACCCCGAAGGAAAAGATCAAGGACAACACCTCGTAATTGTGAACCACGACCAAATGACGAGAACGACACCTGAGCTTTCACCCCGCTCACCAAACTTTCACACCACGCCAACGTTTTGAGATCCCGACAGATTTAATGTGTACCACACAGTATACGGGACGATCTTTGGTTGGATCGAGTCTCGAACACACTGAAGCAACACAACGGACTATTGGCGAAGATCCGGGATCGACCTCGAAAACCTCTGGTTGCTAATCCATGACTCTTCCGATTTGGCTACAACAATCCGAAAACGTACAGGAAATTCGTTCGCTAGAAACACTATCGCCACCTCATTTAGCGTGACAGAAAAAAAAACTATCAAAAAGTTTGAAAATAGGAGGCTTTACGGTCAGTAGTATGCGTATATCACGAGTTTGAATTATGCTTGAAAGTTTTATGACACTAAATTAATGAGACTTTTATTTACTGACTGATCAAATACCACCGACTGTTCCATCTCGGCACACCGTCCAAAAAAACGTCTCTGTCTGGCTCCACCACGTCCAAAAAGACATCCTGGAACATTAAGACCTCAGTGCCCGCATATTTAAGGAGGTACCTATTAAGATTTTAGTTAATTACTCTTGCCGAAGTTTGCCTTTGGCAGGGGCAACCACCGTCGTAATAGATGGTTCCCGACCGCAATTATAAATCATTTTTCGGCTCATTATTCAAGCCCCCCTTTAACTCGAATTCTTCAATTTTGACCTTCTTACCCCAAACTTTCGCCGCCCACGCCCAAAGTTAATGGTCGCTGTCCTTTCCTTGCCCGTAAAACTTTGCAAATTTATGCGGCCAAGCGTTGGACCCTGACGCCGTGGCCTTCTTGTGTGTGTTGCGGTGTCTTCTTTTTGGTGGGTTCCGTTGGACAATTAGGTGAAGTTTTCTTCCATAAAGTGGGCTTTCGGTCGAAAATATATGGAGTTGTCATCTCCGGGTGGTGTTTGGGAGATGATTTAATCAGTTGAGGAAGTTGTCTTGAATTCGGAAGTTTCGCTTTTAGTTTTAAGAAACTTTCTTGAGATGGATAGCGGTTCTTAGAATATGCTTGAATATTCTCACTGAAAATATTTTGTTATTTTCTACGTTTTTAAAGAGGACCTTCCATATGAACCTCTGGATCTATGAACTCATGTATTTCAATGGCACACAATATTCCGTCATGCAACCTACAGATTACTCTAGATAGATTCCAGTTTTGCTTTTAATTTTAAGAAACTTTTTTGAGATGGATAGCGGTTCTTAGAATATGCTTGAATATTCTCACTGAAAATATTTTGTTATTTTCTACGTTTTTAAAGAGGACCTTCCATATGAACCTCTGGATCTATGAACTCATGTATTTCCATGGCACACAATATTCCGTCATGCAACCTACAGATTACTCTAGATAGATTCCAGTTTTGCTTTTAATTTTAAGAAACTTTTTTGAGATGGATAGCGGTTCTTAGAATATGCTTGAATATTCTCACTGAAAATATTTTGTTATTTTCTACGTTTTTAAAGAGGACCTTCCATATGAACCTCTGGATCTATGAACTCATGTATTTCCATGGCACACAATATTCCGTCATGCAACCTACAGATTACTCTAGATAGATTCCAGTTTTGCTTTTAATTTTAAGAAACTTTTTTGAGATGGATAGCGGTTCTTAGAATATGCTTGAATATTCTCACTGAAAATATTTTGTTATTTTCTACGTTTTTAAAGAGGACCTTCCATATGAACCTCTGGATCTATGAACTCATGTATTTCCATGGCACACAATATTCCGTCATGCAACCTACAGATTACTCTAGATAGATTCCAGTTTTGCTTTCAATTTTAAGAAACTTTTTTGAGATGGATAGCGGTTCTTAGAATATGCTTGAATATTCTCACTGAAAATACTTTGTTATTTTATGCGATTTTGAAGAAAAGGATCTTCCATACGGACACATATATTGCCATGGCACACAATATCCCGCCATCCAACCTACAGATTACTTTGCATAGATTCCAGATAGTTTTAATTACCCTAGGTGTAATTATCTTTTGTGTCAGTAAAACTTTCTTTGGTGTACGTTCATTTATTTCTGTGTTGTGCTTGGCGCAGCTAGGGCAAATTTATCCATCGTTTACGCGTGTGATAACGTACAATCAGGACTCTTCCACCATGGATAACTAACTGGATTGAGGAAAGCTTCCAGTAGTTGCTGTCCGGATTTGAAAATTCCTTGTTACAGTTCGAATTTTTAATTTTCTGCTTCAAAGCTCTGTCCGACGACAGTATTTCAGTGTTGCTCCTTCAACATCAATGTCAAGTCTACTTATGTATCATGTCTATCATGAATCGCCCTTCTGCCCAAGTCATTGAAATTTTATGAGTTCGTGACTCTCCATATGGTTTCGACGATATATCTCGTCCATCAAGATCAGATCAATTTTGCTAATGACGACTAATCTCGTCATCAAGTATGCCGATTCAATTCCGAATGACGAAGATATTACCGTTTTTAATGGCGACGAGATCAAGATCAGGTAAGTCTCTTCTATGGATGATATAAATCTTCCATTAAGATCTGGTTAGTTTTGCTAAATATGATATACCTCATAGAGACAACCACCAGGAGGTTGTGACGAGTTATCGAGATTTTACTGTACTTAAATTCACTTACTGAGATACGTCAACCGAAGAGAGATACTCAAAAACCATCCATTCGACATAAGTCCCTAGACGTGGTGCTGAACTCTGAAGACTGGAGTGCCAGCTCCGATGTTGAACTCGTCATCTCACCGTGATTCAAAATTGCTAAGCGGTGTCCTTGGATTGTCTCTTAGGGATTTATCCCGGACCGTCGCCAATAGCCCAATTGTGTTGCTCCAGTGCGACGTTGATTAACTACCTACAGACCTAGATCCCAAATCCAAACTGACGCCCCATATTTAAAAAATTCATTTCAATTTACGAACGCGTCCCGGAACCATCTACCTGGCCACTACACCTTCACCTCCCCTCGAAAAGAGCAAGGCCCCATTACACGCAAAGGCACACCTGTCATTTTTCCGAATCCAATTATCCCCCTTTTGCTAAGCCACCCCCCACCAGTCCCAAATTCGAGTCCCCTTTTTGCCTAATAGAAAATAATTGCTAGGTCAGGGCTACTGGCTTCCCCTTCTTGCAAGAAAAGAAAAAAAGCACTTCTCCAAGCACGCGAGTTTCTTTGAAAAAAAAGGGGAATTCGCGTGGGAGAAAGGGAGAATTTTTCTTTCCTTTTACCTTTTAAAAGGAAAAGAAAAAGAAAACGTAATCTTTCCCTTTCGTTTTATGACTCGGGGATCTTAAATGCGTTTTCCTGGTAGGATTGTGTGTGTTGGATAAAGGCTTCTTCCATGATAAGTCTGGAGGAAATTAAAGAAAAACGCTCCCAGTGAATTAAAATTTCTCCGGAGATTTTGTGATATTGAGTCTGAATCCGGAAGCTTGTGTTGTCTTTTTAATGCAGATGGAATGGAATGCATCGAGTCTTTGTGACGTTATGGTTTTGTTTGTAGATCTACAATTCTTTTTGCTACGCCAAAGATGATTAGACCAACTATATTTATGAGCCGGATTCATTTTTGCGACCTATTGAAAAGCTATTAACCTTCCTGATGGTTTATCTACGCGCGGAAAGCTGCCCTGTAGTGGTCAAGCTCTGGTGCAAAAACCTGTCCCAAACTGTCACCAGTTCTGGGCAAGGAACAATTTGTTTTCTCTACTTGGATCTTCATTCCCTTGGAGTAATAGGGCAGTTTTGTCTCGACGTAGTGTTTCGTGCTTATGGAAATCAACCAGATCTAGATGGACGAGATATCTGGATCGCAGCAAAATTTACCAGATTTAGGTGGGCGAGATATCTAGTCCTTAGCAAAATTAACCAGATCTAGATGGACGAGGTATCTCGTCTTTAGCAAAATTGACCAGATCAAGATGGATGAGATATCTCTTCCTTTACAAAATTGTCCAGACGGTGGATGAGGTATCTCGTCGAAATAGAATTGACCAGACTGGACAAAATATCTCGGTGACATATTTGGAGTGTTAAGAATTACTTTTAAACTGACTGTTGATAAGCAAATTTGTAATATATATTTTTCCATGTTTAACCTCTCTGAAGGTCTATCACGCGTATATACATTTATAAACTTGTAGTTTTCTCTGCCCGATTCCTAACCCGTTTTGGCCTTCAAGAAAATAATGTTTCCTAGGATTCATTTGATATATAGTTTCTTATTTAGTCATTAAATGTGTGTGATGTAGAAGAAATACTATACTGCTCGGAAAAGTTACATCGCTCGGAAGTTTAAATTCCAAGTGTTTCGACGAGATATCTCGTCATCAAGAATTTTTGATGTTGGCTAAATAACGATCTGGTGAGTTCTCTTTCAATGACGAGATATCTCGTCAATAAATAACTGGCCAGTTTTGCTAATGGCGAGATACCTCGTCGAGACAACTTTCTGGAGGTTTAAGCACGGAGATTAACCGAGTATTCTTGGTATCCGTGAAATTTTATACCGCTTATTTAAAGCTTTAAATGAAGCTTAGAGCACGAGTGGGCGCTTTGTCTTTGACTATTCCGATTTGGTGAGGGGGCTGTGGTAGACCGCGGTTGGAAGAGTAACGGATTAACAACTAGAGGATTGCAAGTTCGAATCCAACCAAAGGGGGTTGGTGCACGTTGTGTCCTCAAATGTCCTCAAGTTGGCATGGTGTGGAAGTTTGGAGAGTGGGCTGCCATCTCGAGTGTTACCTCGTCATCTGACCGTGGTTCAAAATTACGTGGTGTTTAAAATTACGTGAGTCGAATCTTTCCCTTGGGGATTAATCCCGGATCGTCGTCAATAGTCCGTTGTGTTGCTCGAGTGTGACGTTAATTAAAATACCTAAATGTTATCTGATTTTGTGAGCAAAATCCTTCCAGTCACAAGATGAGATCCTTGTGATATTTGATACATGGATCTTTCAGTAGCAGTAGTCAATCACATATAGAATATTAATTTTTTCTCTACTTCGTATAGGCGGTTTTGTGTTCCTACGTACGCATTATCCGTGGGCGGTTCACATTATCTCGAATAATCAAGGCTCTACGGTATTTGGTAAAAGAGTTTGGTACTTGATGAAGCAATATTACACTACTTGGAAATCTTGTGCCGTTCAGAGGGTTAATCCTACAAGTGGTTTTGACGAGATAACTCATTCATCAAGATCTGATCAATTTTGCTAAAGACAAGATATCTCATCCATTAATATCTAGCTAGTTTTGATAATGACGAGCCACATCATCAAGACAACCCCTTAGAGGGAGTTTAATCGAGTAATGAGTTATCTTAGTGGAATTTGGCACCGATTTTGTTAAGATTTAAATGATTCTTCGAGCACGAAGGCGCTCACTTTGTCCTCGATTGATCTGGTTTAGAGAACAGAATGCTGCCTATCACAACGTAAGATTCTTGTAATCCTTGACCATCGCGTTTGTTGGGGCTGGTGCATGTTAAATCTTTGCTGCCTCAAATTCGCGTAGCGTTCTCGCGTTGGCGTGATGAGGAAGTTTGGAGAGGGGGGTGCCAGCTCAGGTGTTTATCTCATCCTTTGATCCTGGTAAAAAAACCGAGGTGTTGTCATCGGCTCTTTCACTTTGGGATTGATCCCGGATCATCACCAATAGCCCAAAATGTTGCTCCAGTGCGATGTTAATTCAACTACCTTGCAATCTTTGCTATATGAATCTTTGAGTGGCAGTAGTATGCAGAACAGAAATGCTTTCAGCATTTCGTATAGGCGGTTTTTGTGTTCATACGTCCGTATTATAATTGGTTTCCTCGATCCACATTACCTCGAATAATCAAGGCTCTACTATCTTTGGTCCTTGGTGTCCTCGATCCACATTACCTCGAATAATCAAGGCTCTACTATCTTTGGTCCTTGGTTTCCTCGATCCACATTACCTCGAATAATCAAGGCTCTATCTTTGGTCCTTGGTTTCCTCGATCCACATTACCTCGAATAATCAAGGCTCTACTATCTTTGGTCCTTGGTGTCCTCGATCCACATTACCTCGAATAATCAAGGCTCTATCTTTGGTCCTTGGTTTCCTCGATCCACATTACCTCGAATAATCAAGGCTCTACTATCTTTGGTCCTTGGTGTCCTCGATCCACATTACCTCGAATAATCAAGGCTCTACTATCTTTGGTCCTTGGTTTCCTCGATCCACATTACCTCGAATAATCAAGGCTCTATCTTTGGTCCTTGGTTTCCTCGATCCACATCACCTCGAATAATCAAGGCTCTACTATCTTTGGTCCTTGGTGTCCTCGATCCACATTACCTCGAATAATCAAGGCTCTACTATCTTTGGTCCTTGGTTTCCTCGATCCACATTACCTCGAATAATCAAGGCTCTATCTTTGGTCCTTGGTTTCCTCGATCCACATTACCTCGAATAATCAAGGCTCTACTATCTTTGGTCCTTGGTTTCCTCGATCCACATTACCTCGAATAATCAAGGCTCTACTATCTTTGGTCCTTGGTGTCCTCGATCCACATTACCTCGAATAATCAAGGCTCTACTATCTTTGGTCCTTGGTTTCCTCGATCCACATTACCTCGAATAATCAATGCTCTATCTTTGGTCCTTGGTTTCCTCGATCCACATTACCTCGAATAATCAAGGCTCTACTATCTTTGGTCCTTGGTTTCCTCGATCCACATTACCTCGAATAATCAAGGCTCTACTATCTTTGGTCCTTGGTGTCCTCGATCCACATTACCTCGAATAATCAATGCTCTATCTTTGGTCCTTGGTTTCCTCGATCCACATTACCTCGAATAATCAAGGCTCTACGATCTTTGGTAAGCTTATTCGTTATTTGTAAAGAAAGTAATACTACACTACTCGGAAATCTCGTGACAATCAGAGGGTTAAATTAAATAAAATTGAAGTACGACCGCTGGTTTAAAGAGAACCGCTTTCCAACAAAAATATTAATCATCTCATACATTCATTACTAGACTTTTATCGCTGAGACTTATGAGAGAAACTATATTTTATTCCCCCCACATAATAGAGCTTGGAAAATAATTTAAAATTCACGCACGTACTTTTGCACGTCGAGTTCTATAGTTATTATAAAAGAGAAATTTATATGACTGACATTCACGAAATTACGCCAACCGGGGCGGCACTCCTATTTCCGGACTACATTTTATCTTCGTTTCTTGAGAGGAAACTGAAAGAAAATTACTTTTTCTTAGAGCTTTTTTATTTTTAGACCTTCCGAGTATGACAGGGTTTCCCGTAGAGCTCAATCCAGAGGGCGGTATTTCTTTGGTAATTTGGGGCGTATCTTGACCCTCTAAGTAGCTTCGACAATGTATCTCGTAGTCATCAAGATATTGCGATTTTTCAATGACGAGATCAAGATCTGGACAGTTTTGTTAATGTCCAGATACCTCGTTGAGACAATCATAGGGAAAGTTAAATGTATGTCATTCAAACCTCCAAGTGGTTTTAACGGGATTTCTTATCTATCCAGATCTGACCAATCCTGCTAATGAAAAGATATCTTGTCATTAATATACTGTCGATTTTTTTATGATGACGAGATCAAGATCTGGTCAGTTTTTCTAATACGAGATATCTCATCCATCAAGATCTGGTCAGCTTTTGCTAATACGAGATACCTCATCCATCAAGACCTGGTCAGTTTTTGCTAATACGAGATATGTCATCCATCAAGACCTGGTCAGTTTTTGCTAATACGAGATACCTCATCCATCAAGATCTGGTCAGCTTTTGCTAATACGAGATACTTCATCCATCAAGACCTGGTCAGTTTTTGCTAATACGAGATATGTCATCCATCAAGACCTGGTCAGTTTTTGCTAATACGAGATACCTCAACCATCAAGATCTGGTCAATTTTGTTAAAGACATGTCTCGCCGAGACAACTCCCTGGAGGTTTAAATTTAAAAATGACACCAAACATCGTCGAAACAACTATAATTTAGAGCTAGTTCTTAACAGGAAGTAGTTTTTCTTTATCGATAGGTATGTAGTCGAATTTACATTGCGCTAGAACTACACAACGGGTTATTGGAGACTGTCCGGTATCAATCCTGAAAAGTTTCTTTATCGGTTGTTTTTTTATATATACTATGAATAGCTCTCTAATAAAATTTGTATGTACTAAAGTAATGCTCTAACTTAATGCATAATAAGCTCCGTAACTGAATAATTAAATCTTATAATCCAATACAGAAAATCTCTGTCTTGAATCAGAAACGTCTCTCGACCTATCCTGAAATTTGTACAGCTTCATCTGTCTGGAATTTCTGGCCAACGTACCAATTTTCAACTCGCTACGGTGTTTCCTTAAAAGCGTAGTTGTAAAATTTAAAATAGAGCATTACGTAAGTAGAGACCATTGAACACAAAACTTCCAGTCGAGCAAACAAAAGAGGAAAGATTACAGGCACTTGAAGCTGATAAAACTAAACGCAACGAATCTGCTGATCAAACAAAAGAGGAACTTGGTTTGTCTAAAGCGAAAAATCTATCAGAAGATGATTAAAGGATTAGCAACCGGAGGGTTGTGAGTTCGAAACTAGGTCCAACCAAAGACCATCGTGTACGGTGGAGCTTGTGCACGTTAAATCTTTCGTGGCCTCAAATATCCTCACGTTGGCGAGGTGTGGAAGTTTGGAGAGTGAGATGCCAGCTCAGATGTTGACCTCGTCATTTTGAACCAGAGTCAGATGACGATTCAATCCTTCGGTATTGATCCCGGATGGTCACTAATTGTCCGTTAAGTAGCTCAAGTGCGACCTTAATTAAATACCTAACAACCGTAGTGATTTTTTCAAATATTTCTCAAGTGTTTTATTTAAGTAGTTGAATCGCTGTCGGGCGCTGTGTGTAGTGGAAACACGTTAATTTAAGTAGCCGCAAGAAAAACACCCTGCGAGGTCAATTCAGGGGAACGAGTGGCCTATCGACATCATTAAATTTTATTCGAAAATTAAATTCTATCCTTGCCGATTAATTTAAGGCAGGAAGACATTTTGTAACATTGAACTGTTGTTCACAATTGACAGAACCCACATTTTCTTTAGACTCCTCGAAAAAAATATCTTTAATGACTCCACTCCAGATTGCGCATCAAAGAATTAATCTACACGGGTGACGAGGTTGTTCATAAATTGACATTGTATCTTCTGATCCCCGATAATAGCTGGTCCGTTTATTTACTTATCCACTGATGTCGAAATTAAGTGCGAAGAAATTGAACACATCAAAAGATCTAACGAACCTGGATTTCCTGAACTACCAGTTGTGGTTATTTGACCTGTATTATATTCCATAAATTATCATTAATTTAGTAAACAATATATACAAAGAATTAAGAAAAGAATAAGACGGTGCCTTCAGTTCGAAAGACCCCATTCAATCAAAATTTATGAAAAATCGCTTCAAATTAGGAATCCACACTTTAAATACATGAAAACAAAGAACTATTTTACATAGAAATAGAATTTAAATTCCAATTCCTTTCTATATGTATAATCTGATTGCAGAGTAATCAGTGGTGGTTATGTGATCTATGTTATTATATTCCATAAATTATCATTAATTGAGTAAACAATGAGCACAAAAATTACTTATGTTCTATTTAATGGGTTTTCCAAAACAAGAGATGGTGCCCTTAGATAAAAACACTCGGCATTACTTCAATCAAAATTTATGAAATATCGTTCAAACTATTAATTCACACTTTAGATACATGAAAATAAAGAACCATTTTAAATAAGAATAATTTAAATTCCTTACGATGCGCATAAACTGACTGCACTGTCCAGAGAGCTGGTTATTTAACCTATGTCATGTTCCATAAATTGTCATTAGTTGAGGAAACAATATGTTCAAAGAAGAAATAAAAAAAAGGTTTATTTGAAAGTTTTTCGAAAACAAGATGGTGTCTTTAGTTAAACACATTCAATCAAAATTTATGAAACATCGCTTCAAATTTAAATACATGAAACCGAAGAACTATTTCACATAGGCGTATAATTTAAATTTCTTTCGATAAGTATAATCTGATTGCAGAATAACCAGTGTTGGTTATTTCACCTATGTTGTATTCCATAAATTATAATTGCGTAGACAATAAGCACAAAAAATTACTTATGTTCTATTTAATGGTTTTTCCAAAACAATAGATGGGGCCCTTAAGTAAAAACACGCACCATTACTTCAATCAAAGTTTGTGAAAAATCGTTCAAACTATTAATTCACACTTTAGATACATAAAAGTAAAGAACAATTTTAAATAAGAATATAATTTAAATTCCTTACGATGCGCATAAACTGATTGCCGTCTCCAGAGAGCTGGTTATTTAACCTGTCATGTTCCATAAATTGTCATTAATAAAGGAAAATATGTACAAAAAATTGATAAAAATGCTTAATTTAAATGTTTCTCCAAAAAAGATGGACTCCCTTAGATAAAAAGCACCTTGTAATTTCAATCAAAACTTATGAAACATCTCTTCAAAGTATTAATTCACACTTTAAGTACATAAAAATAAAGAACCATATTTATATAAGATTATAATTTAAATTCCTTTCACGATGCACATAATCTGACTTATGAAATTTAATTTATGAATAAAAAGAAAACGGAAGGATATGAGCCCTGTTAAAAATATTAAAATCTCTACATTATTATCTAAAAACAGAATACGATAATGAGGATAATAATGAGAAAAGTGATTAATCATATAATTGATATTATTTTTTCTCCATGATGATCCGACCTTACTCAGGACATAATTAACCTTAATTGTTTGATAAAGATCAGCCAGAATAATCATTCTTCATTAATACCCTTATCGCATTCTTATCAATTTCCTTTAGATTTACGTAAACACATCCCAGATCCATATAAATAAATGTGATATGTTTAATGAAATTATCGTGTGATATTCATTAAGAGATATTGAGGTTTCAAGATGAAGAGATTTGCAGAAAATTTTGAAACAAATGTGAGGTATAGTAGAAGAATTTACGTCGCACTGGAGCAACACAACGGGCTATTGTCGACGGTCTGGGATCAGTCCCGAAGGAAAATATCCGAGGAGAACACCTCGTCATTTTGAATCGCGGTCAGATGACAAGGTCAAGGAGGCTGGCACCCCATTCTCTAAATTTCTCCACACACCACACCAATAAATCCAATAAGGTACGTAAGGCTGCTGTAGCCCAGATAATATCTCATCTACTACAACTTGAGTACCATTAATATAGTCTCGTTAGTGTTCTGTGATGATACACTTTTTAACCCTCCAAGTGGTTTTGACGAGATATCTCGTCCATCAAGATCTGACTAATTTTGCTAAGGACGAGATATCTCGTCATCAAGGTATTGCCGAATTTTCGATGATGATGAGACAAAATTTACCAGATCTGGGACGAGATACAGCGTTGAAACCCTTGGAGGTAAGCTATGTTTTAAGTGTTTTACTCTAGGAGGGTGAAATACGAATATATAAGTTCATAAACTTGTATTCCCTGTTTGACTTATAACCTTTTTTAACCTTCAACAATAGAATGTTTCCTAGGGTATTTGGGTATTTTGTAGCAACACAATGGTTATTTGGTGACGGTCCGGATCAAACCCAAAGGGAAAGATCGAGGACAACACCACGTAATTTTGAATCACGGTCAGATGACGGGGCAACACCAGAGCTGGCACCCCACTCTCCAAATTTCCACACCGCGCCAACGTGAGAACGTTTGAGACCACGACAGGTTTAACGTGCACCAGATCCTTTGCACGCGACGGTGCTTGGTTTGACTCGAACTCGCAACCCTCCGGTTGCTAGTTCGGGCCACGTCGGCCCTCCTAGGATTCATTCAATAAATGTGACTATTTAGTCATTAAATGTGTGATGTAGGAAAAGCAATACTACAATTCTCTGATATCTCATGATGTTCAGAGGTTTAATCCTCTAAGTCATTTCGATAATATATCTCGTCCATCAAGATCTGATACAGTTTGCTAATGACGAGATATCTCGTCTTCAAGTTTTGTGATGATGACGAGATCAGGATCGGGTCAGCTTTCTTATTATGAAGAGATTTCTCGTCATCAAGATTTTTTGATGATGACGGGATTAAGTTCTGGTCATCTTTCTTATAATGACGAGATAGCTCGTCATCAAGATGTGGTCAGTTTGACAAATGACGAGATACCTCATCGATTCAAACAACCAGGAATGTTAAACAATGCTTCACCTATCACTTACTTATTGTGGAGAATTTAGCTACCACTACAGAAATTAACTTACGATACAATAGTACTATATATATCAGTGTAACCCAACTCTACTATGGAGTACTTTTTGGTGGACACAAAAGTTGCACTGTTTCATCGAAGCTCACAAATTGGTAACAGATAGACGTGATTTGAACACGCAAACTTTATAAACTTCGATGGATGGTCCACAATGAGTAGTTGAATTACCAATACGATGTTAATCACTTTCAACAACCGCCTGAGGCTCTGTGATAGCAGAAACTGCTCATATTCCTAATACGGTTTCACTCCATTCATTGCTGCTCAGCCTTCTCTTCACAAGGCGACAACCTCGGCTGTAAAGGCTACACAGGAGTTTGAGCACTCATGCGAAAGTAAACCCGTGATTTTAATACAGCTCTTTCGATCCCACGCACATGGCAATCACTGAACTAATGGTGTCATCTATCGAATTCGGCTACCGCTAAATTCTGGAGGGGGATTATTGTGGCGAACTTAGCTACCACTACAAAAATTAACTTACGATATAGTAGTATATATAGCAGTGTAACCCAACTCCACCATGGAGTACTTTTTGGTTGACAAAAAGTTGCACTGTTTCACACGAGCTTTACATCAGATACTTTAATATCAGATCTTGTCTACCACTTGAGTATGTTTATTAGGAGAGAAAACTTACTGAAATACTTTTCAAAGTGTTTGTCTGAAGAAACGCGTAGAAAAGACTTATCCAAGATTTATCATATACCCCTTTTTATATAACTATTCGTTTCAAATCAGTACACAAACTAAGCCTTATATGCCAAATTATCACTGCATCAATCTGGATGAAAGAGTTATAGTTTTCTGATCCTTCTCTGTTTAAGAAAATGTGTTTTCGTAAACTTTATAAGTAACGCCACTTATTTCCCTTCGATTTCGCCTAAGTCCGACTTTGTCTTAAATAGTCTGAGTCTAGACATAGGATTAACACGAACAAAAGCTTTAATATTTCAATTACAGTCTAAGTTGAACTTTATAGGTACATTTATGTGGACCCATTATGGAAATATTTAATATTTGCAACAGAAAATTGCCATGGTGGTGCGTAATTTTTTAAAAACTCTGCTCCATAAATTAATGGATGACTCGGATTAATGAAACATATACTCCAATCACTTTCGAAATATTTTAATCATGGGGGCTTAGATTCATGAATCAAAACAAATTTAATTAACGCTCTAGCAATTGAAATCGAAACTAGGAGCACAGGGATCACAATTAAATCTAACTTTCTACTGTGGATATTTGGAACTGAGCTATAATTGAAAATAAGAAAATTCAGAACTGTCTAGACCACATAATTAAAAAAATAGAAAGTTTCAGGTAGGTAGGTAAATAACGTCACGACGGGCTATAAGCGACTGTCCGGTATCAATCCCGAAGGAAATCGTCCAAGGTAGGTAGGCAAGTATTTAATTAACGTCGCACTGGAGCAACACAACGCGCTATTGGAAAAGATTCGAGGACAACACATCGTAATTTTGAACCCCGGTCAAATGATGAAGTCAATACCAGAGATGGCTCTCTAAACTTCCACAATGCACCCAAAGAAATTTTCAGGAAAAACCAGAATTCTATTTGCTAGTGGGCTGCTCTATATAGGAAATATAAAAGTAGAGTGAGCAGTGGCAACTTTTTATATGATCCTTAGACTACTTTCGTTAGCTGGGCGAAACAGCGCATTCATCACCCGATTGGTCCACAGGACGGGAAAAGACCCCTTCTATTGATTCATCATCTGATTCGTCAGCGAGACAAAGAAATAAACTTTGGCGATTTGACGAATTTTGCCGCCACTCTATAGAAAGGAGCATTCAAACGCCTTACCTGTCATAAGATGCTTGAGATTTCCCTGTCATTAGACAAGCGAGTCAATAAGATGCCAAATCGGCCAGCCATATCAACTTTTCACAGAGAAATCACGTGAGTACTAGTCGACATGTTGGTCACACTTTTAGAAGCTCTTCTCAATAGCAATGCTCAGAGTATTTATATTTCACGTATATGCGTTGAGGTCCCAGCTCAGATTATTCAGCTATATCCACTTTTCACAGAGAAGTCACGTGACTACTAGTCAAAATGTTGGTCACACTTTTAGAAGCTCCACTCTATATAGCAATGCTCAGTCTATTTCGGTTTCACGTATATGCGGTGAGGTCCCAGCTTTACCTCGTCATCTGACCGGTCCAAAATTAAGAGGTATTATCGTCAGACCCTTTCTTCGGGATTGATCCTAAACCATCGCCAAAAGGCCGTTGTGTTGCTCCAGTGCACGTACCGACTTACTGTTGGTAAGCATACCGCTGGTCGAAAGCCACTGATATAAGAAAACACAAAAGAGCAATTTGTAGCGAATCCCTCCCTCATTCACAATGATTACACAAAGGAAAATTTCACTTTGAAATCGGGCTTCCGCAATTTTTGTTTCTTATTTAATCTCTTCATTTTTGATTAAATACCGGGGAAACAAGGAAAAATTAACTTCGCGAACAGGCCCCAAAACGACATCTGTACAAATAAACCTTTTAGGAAACTCTCCTCCGGTTAAGCAGCGATATGCATACATTTCGCCGCAAAAATGATCCCTAACAGTTGCAGGCACAGTTAAATAATTGTCGGAGCTTTCGTCTTTTAAAAAGGAATTTTCCGCTTTTGATGTTGCTGAAGTGGCGATTAATTCGTTTCTTAAAAATTAGCGTTCTGCGATTTTTTTTTTGCCCTCTCGTGAGTGGTTGCTTCCGAAATTGGAAGGATTCTCGGTTTCGTTTCGAGCGGAGTTGAGTTGTATGCGGAGGTATTAGGGACAAAAAACACAATTACATTGCCTTTGGTTTTGAACGCATACATAATCGAAATCGCGAATATACCTTTGTCAGCTCTAACGCAGGTCGGATGGATTTTGTTTGAGACATTAGAGTAGACGCAATTTAATATTTCGGTTTTAAGTTATTATTAGAAGAAAGAATAGTTTATTATATCGGTTTTCAGTAAAGCTATATTAAGTGATAAAATCTGGATTTCTTTAAAAATCTGTCTAGGACTTTTATTTTTGAATTTACATTTGTGTGAAAAGTTATTTTTTACTCCATTCTTTAAAAACTTATTTACATATCTCGCGAGTGTGATTAACCAGCTAGAGTCTTATTTTCTCCAACTCGAAAAATCATTTCATTCGAAATAGCCATGGAACGTTATGCTCATATTATGCAAATGAGTTTTTATTATGCAAAAAAGTTTTTAGAATCACCAAGCAAATTTCGGGTACAATTAGTTTGATAAATGAAAAGAATTTGATTTTTTCCCTTCCGCAGCAAAAAGTAAAAATCTTTTTAGTATGTCTGGAAGACTAGCAGACTAAAGGATTTTTCACAATAAACTCTTGCCAAAAATAAGTACTAGATTGTTCTAGACGAAAAGGAATTTTCTGCGCATAATATATATTTCTAGGGACGTAGTTTAATTTATTTCCCACCGCAACACACGAGCTATTAGCTACGGTCCGGTATCAATCCCGAAGAGATATATTTCTAGACTCCAGACATGCCGGAAGTGACATTGATAAATGTAGATAATTAATGTACTAGTACGTTTTTACAATTGCATAAGAGACAGTCACCTTGCCCTTCTGACCATAATCCCATTGGTATATGTGGGATGATTTGCTCGCTCTTCTTACTGTGCAGTCTGGTACCGCGAATGAGCAATCAAATCAAGTGGTTCTGTGCGAGTTTATTCAAATTAGGTGATAGGTTGAAACGCAGACGAAGCTTCCACAGTTGACTTTTCAGCTCGGATTCTGGTTCCAGTTTGCAATTGGTTGAGAAAGCGATTGTGAACTCACGCAAACTCCATGGAATTATTTTTTACTATGCACGTGCAACTGCTACGAGTGTACTTGTATGCTGCTGTGTCTTGATATATTTATTAACCTTCCTGGTTGTTGTCTCGATGGGATATCTCGTCATTTGCAAAACTGACCAGATCTTGATGGACAAGACAGCATTATTTGAAAAAAACTGCCCAGATCTTGATTTCGTCATCACAAAAAAAATCGGGTATATCTTGATAACATCTCTTCATTAGCAAATTTGATTGGATCTTGATGGATGTTTTCGAAGCCAATTGGAGGGATAAGCATGCGCAAATCATATTAGTGAACGTATTTTTCATACTTAACGTGCAAACTGTAATCATGATTTGGAATATGATGAAAATTAATTTGAAATCTGGAAGAATTGGAGGAGTGTAAAAAATAATTAATTGTTTTCTTCTTAGATTGTATTGTTCTTATTTCATTAATAAATGGACTTAATTTTTTATAAGTGTTTGTCTCTGTGTTTAACAGAAAAGCTAAACTATTTAACCCTACTGGTAGTTGTCTTGACTCTACAAGGAGTTAATGATGAGGTATCCCGTCATTAGCAAAATTGGTTAGATCTTGATGCATGAGGTATCTCGTCATTAGAAGAAAACTGACACAAATATCATAAAAAAATCGATAGAAAACCCTTCTCAGGCGCTGGCGAACTTTTTGACTTCTTAACCCTCTCGCTGCGTAATTTTTTATGAAAATAGGTTCAAAAATTGCGTATTTTTTTATTACATGTTTCAAATCTACATATATTTTAGAGTTAAAATACACAAAAAATTTTTGTAAAAGAGTTTTTTTTCAATATAGAATTAGATCATAAAAAGGTTGTCGGAATATTGAAATTGAAGAATAATCATATAAAAGCAAAATTTTGAAAATTTATTTTGTTTAAATTATGATTTATTTTATGAAATACAAAGGTAAAACGTATATACTAATGAAAATATGCAAAATACTTACAAAACATTTATTAGAAATGAAGAATTATTAGAAATCACTATTCGCAGAGGAATCCGAGAAATTCTCATCAGTTTCGCTATAACTATCTTCAATATACTTGAAATCAGAGTCAGAACTGCTATCAGTGTCGGAAATATTGTCAGAAATGTAGGTTCTATCACTCGCGAAACGCTTCCTGCCAGACATCTTTGAGCTTTGAAAAGAGCGCGCAAAATGCTGCAAAAAATGCTTGTATATTTCGCAGAAATGTGGACATCTAAAGTCATCTGTTAACCCAGATTTGAATAAACAAATAAACATCACAGAAAAGCCAAAATGAAACCATAAATGGGGAAAGAGCGGGTTCCACAGTTAAATAGACGGCATAAATGCATCCCCGCGGAAATCGCGGGATGCGCAAATTTTGGAACTTCTACGTTGCCGCGGAAATCGCGGGATGCGCAGCGAGAGGGTTAAACCTTATCTTTTTTGTTAAAAATGTAGACTTTTCCCTCGAGAATTATATAATACAATTGTTCTTGGACCATGATCTAAAGATTGTTCACTATATTGAATTTGTGATATGTGAATGGAAATCAAGCGAAAACGTTATGGGAAAAATTGTACTAAAATGTAGAAACTGCATTCAAATGAGATAAGGAAAACTAGGTATAGAATGAAAAAGAATAGGCAGAACTCCCCTCTAGCCAACAGCCATAACTGGAGCTCAATGCTTTTCAATTATTATACAGCTCCACCAGTCACATTAGTTTAACCAATGAATATTTTAAAATATTCGAACTATTTTATATATATATGGTTACTTGAGTCTCAAATACTCGACCTCCTATGCTTCGCTACTTAAAACAATTTTTATCTTTCCACAGTCGTTTCGATTCCTTTCCAAGAATTCAAAAACAAAGTTTGTTTAAAACTCCGTTGCGCGAGTGCTTCTTACCTCTTCGGCGAAGAAGGCGTTCTCTGAAAAAAACGCTGAAAAAACCCGCGCACTTTTAAAATAAAACGCCGTGCCACTGAGATTATTCGCAAACTGCTGCTGAATGCCAGAGCAATTAATGCATAAAAGGGTCGAGTTTTAAATAAAACTCACGCTAATTACAAGCCTGGGTAGGAACCCAGCCTTAACAAGGCCATTGAGAAGAAACGCGCAGCGGGGGAAAATAAGCACGGTCATCGAAAAGTTAACATTTCAGTTAATTAACGGTTAATTATCCGGTTTGATTTTTTGCGTTTCTCGGAGCGATGGTTCTCTCAGCATGAGGTCTGGCGGTTGATTCTTTTTGTTTTGTGTTTGTGAGGGAATTCGCGCTGTCTGGGTCTAGAGGAGTTGCAGAAAGCGTCGGTATATAAAGGAGAAAAGTGCCCATCGTCCGGCAACTGTGCGCTTTCGAACTTGTTTGAGAACGGAGATTGGTTGTTACCTGTGGGAAAATAATTTAAAATTTATACTTTAAATCCCATGGTGATTTCCAGAATGAGGTATCTCACCAATCTGATAAAACTGACCTATCAAAACTGATCTGATCTTGATGGACGAGATATCTCGTCGTTTGAAGGAAACTGACCAGGAGCCTAATTGACAGTCATGGATTAACTCGTTCCGACCAAAGACCGACGTTTACGTGGAGGCTGGTTAAATCTGTCGTGGTTTCAAATATCCTTACATTGGTGTGGTGTGGAAATTTGGAGTAGGGTGCAGATGAGGTGTTGACCTCTTGATTTCACCGTTGTTCAAAATTACGAGGTGAAGTCATTGGAGTTTTTCCCTTTGAGAATTATTCCCGGTCCGTCGCTAATATCCAACTGTGTTCCTCCAGTGTGACGTAAATTAAACACCCACTACCTACGTCCACACTACTCACTTCATCAAATACTACTTCTTTTCGGTTTATTTACTTTACTGAGCTCCCTTTCCTTACGGCTCCTTGTAAAACACATAACACAAAAGCCCACAAAATCCTTAGCCCTGCCGGACAGTAAAACTACACTTGACCATAACCAGTCACACAAACTCTAAACACAAATAACTATCTTTGAAAAGATCATTCACTGAAAACTTGAACTATCGTAGAGAAATTTATTTGATAAGTAATTAATTTGGATTTATCAACATCTCGAGGGACGCTTAGGGTCAAGTCCCAATATAAATCACATGTTGTTATTACATTCTAGCAGCCTGCTAACTTACACCAGACGTTATGAAAGAGGTTACACAAACACTAGCCACCACGCACTTAGCAGGACAGAAAAATCCTCCCATAAACTGGCTCTGATCAGTTGGCTATTGAATATCACGTGATATAAATTTTCGATTCCTTAAATTAATAATAGGTTAAAATGTAAGCGATGTTTTGCCTGAATAGGAGTCTGTAGGGTGGATTCCTGCTCCGAATTTATCGTTGGGTACGGGACGAGTTATTGGGAGAAAATTCATTCATGGCGATCGCCATTCTCGTTTTTGAATATGGCAGCCCTTTCTAACGCCACACTGTCATTCTGAAAGTGTACTACCCCTAGGCCATCTGCCATATCAGAGCCGCACCATAACTCTTGTAGACCAAGTAATAGGAGGTAAATGAATAATCCTTATAAAAAATGGAAGGGCACACTGTTTTACCATTCTTTATCCCTTCTAGTGGTTGTCTCGACGGGGATTTCGACATCATTAGCAAAACTGACCAGATCTTGATGGACGAAATATCTCGTCATTAGAAGGAAACTGACCAGATCTTTATGGACGACATATCTCGTCATTAGAAGGAAACTGACCAGATCTTTATGGACGACATATCTCGTCATTAGAAGGAAACTGACCAGATCTTGATCTCATCACCATGAAAATAATCGACAGCGTCTTGATGACGATTTATCTCGTCTTGAGGAAAATTGGTCAGATCTTGATGGACGAGATATCTCGTCGAAACCACTTGGAAGGTTATGTTTAACTGGCAGTGTTCCAGCTGTCATTGCATAAATCTCCGACTGCTCCATGTTTTTACACCATCAGGGGCACATCCTATTTAGATGTGTACGGGCATCACAACCCCGGGTACCTGAGTGTTCTATCCTCCCTTTTATTTTTACCATTGCCTACCCTTCGGCTTTTTGATTTTTCCCCTCTCTCATTGTCTTGTCTGTCTTGTGTTTGGCGCAGCTTGGCCCAATACGTCCCATGCGCCATAAAACCCGAAAACAACCAACAAGTTTTTGCACCACAAGAAGCTTCTAGGATTACACAAATCGAACTCGAGACCAAGGGTTCACCTTGCACTTTTTAGTCGACCCCCTATCGACTATTTCATCGCGTGCACCGGAACCATCGGAAGAAATCGCTCCTCAAGGAAACCAGGGTCAAAATCGGAGTCTCCTCTCATACCAAAAAGCTCCTCCACACTAATCACTTCATCAAGTCCCGCTCCTTTTCGGCTTATTTACTTTAATGAGCACCCTTTTCTATGAGGTCCGACCCCTCGCAAAATAAATAAAACCACCCACTCCGACTTATGGATTCGGGAGCGTTTTAATGAGCTCAAAATAAAGAGAAAATTCACTCTTTTATAGTTAATAATTTGTGCTTTTTTGCCTCGGATTAATGCAGATTTCAGGTCTCGAATGGCAACACTGCTTTCTTCGGGGTACATTGTTAGGGTAATGGATTCATTATGGGTTTCGGGTAAGAGACTTTTACGAAAATGAGCTATTTCTCGGATTCCTTTTTGGGGGTCTTTCGAAGTGAATTATATATGTACTCGATTTTGTGAAATGGAGAACGCGTTTTAAGGGGAGATGAAAAGGTGTGGAAAGTGATCTTTTTTTTGGATTTGCGTTTCGCTTGATTTGTTGCATGTGGCACTTAGTGTTTTCATTAAGTATTTGGATAAATGAGTTGGGATGTTTAAAGGTGTTTTTTAGTTTGAAGCAATGTTGAATGTGCTTTGGAATTCTTTCAAGGGGGCCTTGAAATGCTCTTATTTCAGTGAAAACCGATAGCCGTTTCAAAATTTTGTAAAAAATATGTTTTTAGATGGACTGTTGAAATTTAGACTTTAATAATGTATGAATATTATATATTTAAGAAGAAAATCCATTCAAAGCTTCATTCATTTAAACTCTAATGTTTACGAACCAAAAACAATTTGCCTCATCGTTATTTTTATAATTTTTCGATCCACAAGCTACATAAAAAACAATTGCTCTACATCAATGATTTTCAACTGGATTGCAGCAATATTGACACTGGTATGCCTTATGAAAGGTGAAACGGTTTAAATTGTGTAAAATTTGGATAAAGATTTCATTTTGAACTTCTGACAAGTGTATTGACAAGAAATTTCATGTAATATTCAATTTTTAATACCCATGTAAATAATTTTGTATATTATTTTTATTACAAAGTATAAAAATAGAGTTTGAAAAAAAATTTCAAAGAGGCTTTCGAGCAAAAGTGTTAGATATATACTGTTATTTTTTGTAAGTCAAAATTATATACTTTTTTTGTCACATCGGCAAAAATATATAATACACTTTTGATTATACGCAGAAATTTAGTAACTAGTTTATATGTGCAATAAGAAGAAAAGGTTTGGGAAATCGATGCTCTTGAGTAATGAAACTTTTCACAATTAGCACCAATAACCTATGACATGCAATGAAAATCACCCGTTCACAATTATTTGAGTTGTGAATTTGGAATATTACCTCATTGTTGTACGTATCAGCATATAACTGGAAAAGCACATAATATTTAGAGCTGATTATGAGCCTGACATTTTATAGAAAACGAAGTCTACAATAGATGTACAAAATTTTACTATTGTTGAGTAATTAGTTTTTCAGATGTCTTGTGAATTGCAAAACTCTAGAAATAACATTTCAGTAAAATTGTATACTATATCGATGACATTAGGCGTGATACGACCAGTTGTAAAGTTAGAAATGTTAAAATGTTGCCTCATTGTTGTACACATCAGCATGTAACGGAAAACGAACAGGACGCTTTGACCTGATCTTAAGAATACCTTATTATAGGTAACGAGTTCTACAATAAATGTATTACGCTTCATTATTGTTGAGTAATTAGTTTTAGAGATGTCTTGTGAATACCAAAACTCTAAAACTAACAAAATGTCATCGATATGGCAAAATTATTTGCTATATCTATGACATTATGCCTGATGGGACCTTGAAAAGAGTTGAGACTGACCCAAATGGGATACAAGTTTTCCTGAAACTCAGTATTCCTCCAAACGTCATTATGTACTCTTTGGAGACATTCCAAAACTGAGGAAGGGGTACAGACATGGTCCCCCACATGCCATAACTAAATTAATAATACATTTTATTTAGTATTATATTATATTTATTATTTATAATAAATTTTATCATTACATTACATTTATTATTTATAATAATATATTTTATTATATTACAATTTATTATTAATTTATTTATAATTATTTTTGAGGATATCTCCACTTCAGTTCTGTTCTCCTCATGCATCCGAAAAATGCTTATTTGTATCATAACTGTTCGAAGTGTAGGAAAATATTTATTCTGGAAAAAGATCTGCGATCAATTTCCTACCTCTTGCGGTTTGCCGCTGTAGCCCGATTGTAAGAGTAACAGACTGGCAAATGGAGGGTTGAGAGTTCGAATCCAAACAAAGACCGTCGTGTGCAAAGGAGGCTGCTGGTGCACATTAAACCTGTCGTGACCTCAAATGTCACCACTATTTCGGTGTGGAAGTTTGGAGAGTGGGGGCCAGCTCAGACGTGATCTCGTCATCTGACCGTGATTCAAAATTACGTGGTGCTGTCCGATGATCTTTGCATTCAGGGTTGATCCCGGACCGTCGCCAATAGCCGGTGTTTTGCTCAAGTGCGACGTTAAATAAATACGTACAGACCTACCTCCGGCGAGATCTTTGATCCAAACAATGAAAGTTTAAACACCAGTAAATGGCAACAGCTGAATATAAAGGACACTAGCGTTTTCAAAAAAGCATTTTCCGGATAATTTGCAACTGAGGAACTGAACTGAAGCGAAGGAATTATAAAAACGAGATCTGTTTTATTCCGGAAGTGACGTTTATTTATATGTTTTTCGAATGTTGAATGGTGAGTTCGTCTATATAATTGTTCCGAACGAATCATTTAGTGCTGAAAAAATGGAATGGAATTGTGTGTTTTATGGCGCAATTACACAGAAAAGCTTCGACAATTAATATAGAAGGAAATCAAGAAACATCTTCAAAATGGCAAGAAATCAAATGTCGTTTTTCCAGAATTAATTTTTTGCCTTCGTTTAATTTTTTTCTTGTCATCTGACAACGGTTCATAATTACGAGGTATTATCCTCGGATCTTTCTCTTCGGGATTGATTCCGGACCTTAGACTAACATTTCAAATACCTACCTTTAATTTATTCATGCTTACGTTAAAAAAACATCTCATAATCCCAGATTAATTTCCAAAATTAACATCATCTACACATAGTGATGATATTATTTTTGGCGGAAATAAATGCACCTAAAAATTTTACTCTACATTTTTTACGTTCTCCCATTTTTTGGAGTAAAGGAAACACCACCACTATGAAATAAAGTCATCCATATCTGCAAATCCACACATATTTCCCAGAAATAAATTAATTTAACTTTTTCGATCCCGCGTTTCGAAGTTTTTAAATAATACATCGACCGGCAATATCGAACCACATAGTTAGAAACACGCACTAAGTAACATTTTCTTCAAGCTACCTCAACAAAAACAAGTCCCAAACTCCGGAATCCGTAATTTTTTCATCCGCTTTGAATAGTTATGATACAAATAAGCATTTTTCGGATAATTCGCATCTGAGGAACTGAACTGAAGCGAAGAAATCCCCCAAAATTAGGACGCTGGAGGAAGGCCCTCCGATCAATTCCCTACCTCCTGCAAGAGCTTTGATCCAAACGTTAAAAGTTTACACACCTGTAAATGGCAACAGCTTTTCTCTTGCAGAATTCGATCGTCTTTTTGCGTCGACCGTTTCTTCACCGACCGTCTTTTGTTTCTTTGTTTACTCTTGTCTAAGCTTTGATTTTCGCAGGGCTTTTTGGACGGCACTCACCCGTGCTAAACCGATTATCGATCATCATCTTTTTTTTCAAGTCTTCGCAAGATAATCACTTTCTGTTTCTTTCTTTCCTGTTTTTTTGTTCCTGCCTTCGCAGTGCTGTTGCCTCCTTTTCCTTTCCATACTCTCCTGCCTTTTTTCCCCGTCTCATCTTTCTCTCTGATAGTTTTTGATACTTTCGCAGAAGAGCCATCCCTTTTGATAGCTCTCTCTCTCTCTCTCAAGATCCTCGAAACATCTGCATGAGCTATAAATTGATAAAAAAATATTTAACTTTTCTTTCCAGATTTAAAGAGATCCGAGAGTAAACGGCTTATTTCGCCGATTCTTGGAAAAGAACAGTCTCTGTGTGGTCTCTGTTTGTGGAAGACAGCTTGAGACGATGCATTCATGTCAACTCCAGAGTTATCCTTGAGGTTTTATCGGTCTAATCGCTTATGATTCGTAAAATTAAAAACTTATTCCTTTTTACAGGTGTATTTAAATAAATTTTGCAACCAAAATTGAAAAATCTTTCGAATAAACTATCTTCATATAGATAAGAGGATGACTATATATATAATTACATGTGGCAATTTTCCTGACTTCGCTGTTCTGGTCTCCTTTCCATTTGTCCACTCTTACTTTTTCTGCCGTCTCGTCATTCTCTCTGATGGTTTTTGATACTTTTGCAGAAGAGCCATCCTTTTTGATAGCTCTCTCTCAAGATCCATGGAACTTCTGCCTGAGCTATAAATTGATGAAAACATTTAGCTTTTCTTTGCAGATTTACAGACATATGAGTGTAAACGCCTTTTTTTTCGCCGATTCGTGAAAGCCTCTGTGTGGTCTTTCTGTTTGTGGAAGATCGCTTGAGTAGAGGCATTTATATCACCTCCCGAGTTACCATCGGGGTTTTATTGATATAATCGCTTATGATTCTCTAAATTAACCCTCCTGGTGGTTGTCTCGTCATTAGCACACCTGACTAGATCTTTATGGACGAGATATCTCATCAATTGGAAAGAAACAATTTTATCTCCGTTAAATGTTGAAGACATCTTGATCTCTACACATAAAAAAATGTGCAATATCTTGTGGATGAGATGTCTCACGATTAGCAATAATATCATATCTTTATGGACGAGATATCTCGTCGAAACCACTTGGAGGGTTAAAAAACTTTTTACGGTTTGCTTTAAGTAAACTTCACAACCAAAAACAATAATGTAAAAACATTTTTGCATTGAATAACGCCGGAGAGAGCCATGCCGAAAGAAAATCAAGCGAGCGTTCTAGAATACAAGGAGAATAAGAGTACTGACTCGAACCGAAACTTGTTTCCACCCCCTTCCGAGGGGGTTCAAAAGAGAAGGTGACGGTACGGGGTCAGTCTTGCACGAACGTTGGAGGTAGTCGGATGGTGTGATTTGTCCACCCTCCCCAAATCAAATTTGATATGCAGGGTGACCTTAAAAATAACTTCTACTCTTTGGAGGAATCTGTAGCTAAATCAAATAAACGAAATGGAGCCAAATTTGGTATTTAGACTTTTGAAAACATGGGGAGATGTATTTCGCGAAAACATTTTTAGTACGAAAAGTCGTCGGTAGAGGGAAATTTTGGTGCTGTTGGAGTCGGAAACAGTCAAGTAGTTGCATTAAACGCAGATGACATTTGATATCGAGACTTTTGAAGACATGAGGGATTCATTTCACGAAAAAAAAACCCATTTCAGTACGAAAAGTCGCCGATAGGAGATATTTGTCGACGCCGGTCTTTGGTTGGATTCGAATTTGCAACCCTACGGTTGCTAATCCGTTACTCTTCCAACCGCGACCCTCTAACCTTAAGAATGAATAAATTATTTATAAAAAAATAAAAGTCCGAGTATATAATTATCCACAACAATCCTTATGGTCTAGCACATGCTAGACCAAGAGGAATAAAAAACAACGCAATATCAAACACACTATATACATCAAAATAAATTAAAATACCATTATTTTCGTGTGTTTCTCAATATTTATTAAGTATTTATATCATTTCGCTCTAATGTCGACAGTTCAATATCATAAAACCATCTTACCTTTAAACGTGATTTGCTGAAGCTGGCTTGTTAGTAGTCGTAGCTCCATATTCGAAGGTTCGCCAATCTATATTACGAAAGAAAATTTTGAAGTATTGGTAATTTAAACGTGAGTAGAGTAAGATGAAGACATATTTTTTAAAGTACTCAATTTAGAAATAATACGTTTGAAAGTGGCACTGCACATTTGATGTTTCTTACCTGAATCATCAGAGACATTCCAACAAGACCTTGTGACATTTGAGAGGCTTCACTCATATTTCCATAGAGATCTGAATTGTAACCATATATCTGTACCTGTGGAATAAAAAATATTTATAACTTTACAATAACGCAACACTAAAGAGTTCTAGACATCAAAACCAAAACAGATCATCAGACAAAAATCTGAAACGAGTAGAAAAATGTTTTATAACTTTTTAGAAGTATTGGGTAAATGGTTTGGAAACTTATAAGAGCATCACTGGTGGGGCATTATATAAAAATGATCCAAAAATGCTAACTTATTTTATTTCCATTGGTTTGGAAACTTATAAGAGCATCACTGGTGGGGCATTATATAAAAATGATCCAAAATTCTAACTTCTTTTATTTCCATTTTTAGTGTCATCAGTTTAATCCCGGTTCTTTGAGACAAGCCCTGGTGGTTGAGCTTCGTTTCTTAATATTTAAAAGCGCTAGTTATTACCTTAGAAGAGATTAAAGATGAATTGAAATCTATAGTTTGTTCTGAAATTGTAAAACGACGTCCACTTAGAATTTAGAGTCTACTACATCTATAGATTTAGTATCTGATAATAGTAACAGAAGCTCAATCAATTAATCAATCAAATGATCAATCAATCGATAGGCGTCTTCTCCCGTTCTGTGGACCAATCATATGATGAATGTTAGGTTCCACCCAGTTGACAAAAGAAGTCTAATTGTCACGTCACTACAAGCTTTGGTCACTACAAGCTTTGGTCACTACAAGCTTTGGTCACCTGATCCTGGGCATATAAAAGTCTACCATTGGTCACTACTTTTATATTTCCTCTATGCAAAAATACCTGCTGATATTGCTCCCTCGCAACACTTTTATTAATCCATCAAGTGGTTTCCATGAGATATTTCGTCCATCCAGATTTTACCAATTTTATTAATGACGAGATATATCGTCATCCAGATATTGTCAATCTTTTGATGATAACTCGACCAAGACGTGGTCAGTTTTTTAGAGATATCTTGTCCATCAAGATCAGCTAATGGTTTTCCTAATGACTAGATACCTCATCAAGAAAACCACCAGGAGGGTTTATTGGAGAATTACCGTTTATCAGAGAATATGCATGTTTGTTTATGTAAAGCGCCTAAATAATCCTAAATGAAAAACAGAAGCAAAAAATATTTTCATTATCGAATCATGGTAGATAAAACAAAAAAATGTTCTGGAATAAATATAAATACCCTTAAATTTAAAGAAAACCGACCAATATACGACTGATTCCAACTTCAAAACGCTTTACCACGAAATTCCCGAAATTCCGCAATCCGATTTCACCATAGAACGCAAAAACCAGTTTGCCTACATAAGAAGTTCACAATAAATACATCGGCTCCGCTAACAAAAAAGCAAGAACGAACTGGACGAATAATCGGATCAGAACGAAAATACTCCATCCACCAAACAACACTCCCTTCAAACCACCCCCGTAACAGACCCCTAAGCTCCCGCTGACAAGCAAACCTAATACGCCGGAATGTTCTTAAGGATCATGCATCGCATTCGCCATCCCCCACAACAAGCGAATCACTAACGACAGGAGGTTTTCCAGCCCGGTGGCGCACGTCTTTCCCCCTGGACTACACACCTCGCTTTCTCTCTACTTAGAAGGGAAAAAAAGAGGAGAAATGTATAAAAATTTTCCCCAGGATTACATACTTTATTGCCCGGAGGCGAGCTGAAGAATAAGCCCAAATGTTTCCTCCCGAATTTGAAAGTCAGATTGGGGGACTCGGAACTAGCACATTATGAAAAGAGTATCTGGAGCTGTATGTCTTGTTTTTCCCATTTGTTTGTTTCCCCTTTGCTAAGTCCGAATGTGGGGGAGGGTTTTTGTGTTTTTGCATCCAGCGGAATATTCCATCCACAAGCGCAAATGATGATTCCATGCTAAAATGCCCGATTCGGGCACACGCTGCTGTTTTCGGAAACCCCATTCTGGGTTGTTGTGGACTGTGGGGTTGTAAAAGTAGCGAAATGAACAACTTCCTTTCCCTAAACGCGGGCATAATTTCCCCCATTTCCCCCATTGATTCGCGGCCAGGACGGAGTAATATCCATCTGCAACCAGGTCCTCATCAAGGAACTACCAAAGGCGATTGCTGTGGCTGAGTGCAGTTTAATCCTCCTTTCGTCGAGTTTTAAAGTTGGGATCGTTAAAACACATTTTGCGTGTGAATGTTCGCGAATTTAAGTCGCTGCGGGGACATTTGGAGTGCGCTGTTAGTGGAATCAGATGCATTAGAGACATGGAAATCAGAAGAGTCGTTTAAACCTCCTGGTGGCTACTGTCTCGACGAGGTATCTCGTCATTAGCAAACAAATCTGACCAGATCTTGATCTCCATCGTCAAAAAATCGGTAATATCTTGATGACGAGATATCTCGTCTTTAGCAAAATTGGTCAGATCTTAGTGAACGAGATATCTCTTCATTAGAAGAAAACTGACCAGATCTTGATCTCGCCATCACAAAAAATCGTGGATATCTTGATGACGAGGTATCTCGTCTTAAGTGAAATTGGTCAGATTTTAAGGAATGAGATAGCTCGTCATTAGAAGAAACCTCACTAGATCTTGATCTTGTCACTGTCAAAAAAAATCGGCGATGATTTGCTGACGAGATATCTTGTGAGTAGAAAAAGTACCGGACCTGATGTTGGTCTCGTCGTCGTCAAAAAATCAGCAACATCTTCATGAAGAGATATCTCGTCATCAAAAAAATATCAGATTTTGATGGACTTCATATCTCATCAAAACCCTTGGAGGGTTAGGGGAAGCTTGGTTAATTGAATTGATGGAAAACTTCTAGCAGCGGCTGTCCGGATTAAGTCTATGGGAGCTGTGTGAAACTGTATAGTAATTAAAATGGTTTCTTGGGCACTGTATGCCAACCGTCGTTGAAAGCGAACTACTAAATGCAAAATGCACTGAATTATGTTTTGAAAATTCTATTTTGTTAACGTGTTTGGGCTTTTGAAAATATGTACATTTTGAACATCTTCATAAAAAGTCCTTTGCGTTTGCAATATTTGATTTTATGAAAGGAAAAGTCTTTTTTGTTTCATTTAAAAAACTAATTTATAAAGTTATTTTATTCGAAAAAATAAAAAATATTTTCAAAATTTTGAGATTGCAAAAAAATTGTACAACGAATTTATCTGATAAAAATGTTTTCGAATTCAATTTTTCTGAGTGGCAGCAATAAATACGATCGTCGAATTGTGCTCTTGTGGCATGAAGAATCCATCAAGATATTTCGTCCAACAATATCTGGTTAGCTCTGATAATGACGAGATATATCGTCCACCGTGTGGTCCGAGATGTCGTACCACCACGAGAAGGGTTATTCGTGGATGAGTCCTGATTATATACTATCACACGTGTGAATTTATGTATTTTGTCAGATTTTGTTTCTAAGAACATGAATTAATTTTTCGGTGGTATTTTTATTGTTTCTCATAATCTATTTTGTCCAAATTTGTATATTAGTAAAATAAAAAAAATTTGGTGTAAGATCTTTAAAATACATTTTGCATGTGAATGCTTGCAAATTTGCATTGTTTATAAAGTTAAAGATAGCTGAGGAAGCATTGGGAGTGTGTTGCTAGCGGAATAAGAATCATTAGAAACACTGAGTTCATATGCTACATACATTTCTCCTTCAAAGCTGTCAGAAAATTAATGTCATTGAAAATGCGGACCTGAACTTCTTTTCGGAGACCCTATACATAATAACCTGAAGGTCCAACCTACATACCTACAACCAACCATAACCAATAACTCCATTCAGATACTTCAACTAAAAGTTTGTCCTGGGTACACACACACACACACACAGTACGTGTCCTGAATACTTACAGCAAAGAAAACCTTAAAGAAGTTGGCCTATTCATATCAAGCTTTCGAGTAGCCTTAAATCTTTTGTCCAGTTCAAACCTGCCCATTTTGAAGGAAGTCCTCTTGGAATTTTGAGAGCTGGACAATGGGCACTGCATTGGTGGAGGTTTATTTATGCATTTTCTTTCGTGAAAAGACCGAGGTCATTTTATCACATAAGAATTGAAATATGTCAAGAAAAAATTCTAGTCGGATTTTTTTACTTCATTCACTTGAGGCTTGCATAATAAAATTCAATCACGCTCATGCATAGAGTTAGAAGACGCTTTTTTATTGCAAAGTTAAGGCGAAAATGTTTGACACAAAACGAAAAAGGTCAACTATTCTTAACTGAATAAATATTCTAATTTGGTGAGACGGACGAAAAGTGTTCTATTCTTTAAGAGGGATTCCTTCGTTTTCTGGACTTTTTTGCAGAATGTTTACATATTCAATTTTACTACAGACTGTGGGAATAAAGAGGTAAGTGAGAAATTAGTGTACCGGAACTAATTAAAAGCAAAAAGACATCGAGTATGTAAAGGGTATATTAAATTTTCAAGAATTTGCCTTAAAATTAGTTTTAACATAATAATGTGACCATTACTCTAATTTTTGAGAAGGAATATAATTATTTATATTATTGTTTGAATTGCTTCATACTTTTTCCAGATATTTTAGGGACTTCTAAATATGCAAATAATATTTTGAAATACTAATTAAAATAGAATTCCAAATTACAAATGGGTGTATGATGTCCATGACCGATTTATGTCCGAAATATATTTCAATTTACAGTTTTATGTTAGATATTTTAAGAGGATGAAATATGCAAACAATATTTTGATACACAAATTAAAATAAGAATTCCCATTTTTCAAATATGTGTATGATTTCCAAGTTCAATTAAATGTCCCAAATATACAGGATGTTTCGAAAATATCTGGACAAATTGTAGAGGCCCAAAATAAACATTTTAATAGATTGAAAACATATTTTTTAAAATTTAAAAACAAACTAAATAAACAATCGTCCGTATATGTTTGCACCCCCAAACATCACAAGCATAAGGCGCGTTCCGAATTCGTATAGGTATGCATGCCGTTGAAAATCCGAGCTGGGAATGACGCTTTACGCCACAAAAACGATGCCTTAAAATTAGTTTTAACATAATAATGTGACCATTACTCTAATTTTTGAGAAGGAATATAATTATTTATATTATTGTTTGAATTGCTTCATACTTTTTCCAGATATTTTAGGGACTTCTAAATATGTAAATAATATGCCGATCGACTGGACTAAACAGCGCTCTCAACTCCTTAACACGGCATTTCGGGACACACATTATTTTAAAAAATGTTTATTTGGGGCCTCTTTACCGTCCTTTACAGTTTGACCAGATACTTTCGAAACACCCTTTATATCGATGGACATTTTAAAATGTATTCAATAGGTATATCAACAAAGAAATTTCTTTAATCCCCCAAGTATCTTTCTGTTAATTGTTAAACTTCTCTATCAGCTAGCTCCCCTTGGTCTTTTGTATCTACGAACAGCGAAAATGTTTCATCGACGAATCACCTTAGAAAAGGGGTGAGGTAGGGATCATACATAACGCACGCAAGTTTTACTGATAAAGTAAAGATAAATACAAATCGGCATACAGAAATCGAAACTGCACCGTCTACAACTCGTAGGTTGCTAACGCTGGACACAAACCCACTGAGCCACGACAGCCAGCGATTTCAAAAATATAGTGATCTATGTATTGATTTTTATACAAACCTAAGATATCTTTTATGCATTCAGTAATTCCTTACGTATAAAATTAAATATGATAACCAAGCATAAGTTATCTAGTGAAACCTTTTGTAAAACGTTTTAGGTTAGGTTAGGTATTTTAATTAACGTCACACTGGGAAACAACGGGCTATTGGCGACGGTCCGGGATTATCCCACAGGGAAAAGATCCGAGGACAACACCACGTAATTTTGAACACGGTCAGATGACGAGGCAACACCTGAGCTGGCACCCCACTTTCCAAACTTCGACACCATGCCAACGTGAGGACATTTGAGGTCATGACAGATTTTAACGTGCACCATCCCCCTTTGAACACGACGGTCTTTGGTTGGGTTCGAACTTGCAACCTTTCGGTTGCTAATCCGGTACTCTTCCTAACGGGTTACCGGGGCCGTAAAATGTATTAGAGCCCAGATTTTTATTCCCGGTTGGAAGAGTAGCGTATTAGCAACCGTAGGTTTGCGAGGTTCGATACTTGATCCAACCAAAGACTGTCGTGTACGTTTGGTCTGTTACATTTGTTTGTAGTACGTTTGGGCTGTTACTCACGTTGGCATTGTATGGAAGTTTGAAGAGTAGGGTGATAGCACAGGCGTGATCTCGACCGTGCTTCAAGATTACGACGTGTTGTTTTCGGGTATTTCCCTTCGGGATTGATCCCTGACCTGAGCAGTCCTGACCCTGAGCCAATAACCTGTTCTGTTGCTCCAGTGCGACGTTAAATCAAATACCGACCAGATCTTTATTCTGTACAAAAATTACATTTGCAAGTTTGGTGATTTGTTTACTTTACCTATTCTGAATGTGACGTCAGCCTTGTTTTCGAATACGATTTCAGCACATCACCAATAAAAACAAATTCCGAATTGATATATGATTGGTCAACAGTAATTACACAAAACGCCAAACAAAATCAAAACGGCAATAAAAAACATTTTTAGGTAACCTGCGATAGGTGTGATGAAAGATGTTCGGATATCGAAAGCAAAATCTTCCCTTTCCGTCTGGCTTGTTTCACATTAAAATTCCCTCATACAATGAGATTTTCAGCGTATGAAAACAAACCAGACTGAATGCGAATACTTTACCTCAACTACCTAAATGCTCTACTATGATACAAAACGGGGAAGGTAACATATTGGAAGATAATTCCAATGTAGTTCTTCCCCGTTTTTGCAACATTTGGAGTTTTAAAATCTAATTGGCCTTTACCAACTATTTATTATTGAGCAATTCGTAATTCGTTCTTTGGAATTTTTATAGGCCGAGGGCTGAAATTATATCCGAAAAATAAGCCAAGTGACTTCACGTTCGGAATACGTACAGGAAAGATATTCCGCCGCTGAAACACTACCGCCACCTTCATTGAACTTGACAGAAAATGCCCATCCTAAACTGTCCTTGTTTGAAAAGGGAAAGGAGAAAAAAGGAAGTTGCCTCGCTAAAATGCATCCATTTTTTTAATTTCTGGATAAACAAAACTGCCCAATTTCGTTACCCTCCCGCATTCTCAAAAAATGCGAATCTTTCACACCCCATTGGCGAATCACTTAAAGTAAAATCACGCGCAATTCACCAGCCCTAAAACACCCCATAATCCCACCGAAATTCAGTTTACTCCCAGCCAGATTCAATAATCACTAAATGAGCTGTTTAACTGCATTCGGAACTAAGCCCAGTAACTAATCACTCTTTACTTGCTGATGTACGCGGTTCGGTTATCTCTCCCCCTGCTGATCTGCAGAACCGTAACCGCATCCCCATTTTTAACATTCCAGTCCTTTCCCCTTCTAATGTGTAATCCAATAACCGGAAAATTCATTTCGGTTAAGCCTCCCATCTCAGCTCTTTTACCGCGTTATTATTTATCACGTCCGTTTTTTTTATTTTTCCTTTTCCTTCCACGTGCGCACAGGCGCCATCTATCGGACAGCCCGTTAATCCGGGCGGTATAAAATTGTCGCAGATAAATCACGAATAAATATAGACGCCGGCTAGGCCGGGACACACGTATACCGAAGCGCCCCCTGGTGATTGAGTCTTGCGGTGAAAAGAACACGGGTAGATTTCCCGAGGGGATGGCCTGGAGCTATCCGGTAGGATCGTGTGTCGGGAATATTATGGATGCTCGATCCGGAATCGATTGATGGTTGCAGGTAGCCGTATTGTAGACCCTTCAAGCGTTTTCTGATTTGGAATTCCTAGTCAGTATATCGATATACTTAGTGTATGTAATCTGAATTGAAATTGGTGTGGAGGAGAATATCATGTTCTCTAAGGGTGTAGTCTTAAGTGTAGTGATTGACTTGGTGACACATATCATTCACAGTTCATCACAACTTTATTTGTTTGATCTGAATTTAATCATCACCGTCTAAGATTTTGTTAATGTGCAATTTTAAACGAAAAAACATCATGTTTGGGGATATTCTTGTGCAAATGTTTCTGCATTCACAAATTCCTATTTGTTTTCTAAATAATATTCAGTATGCTATATGTCACTTTCATGTAGTTGATATACATAAAGATGTTTATTACAACCATAATTTGTGCTGAATACGCCAGTTAACGAAACGCTTTGTTTACATCACCAACTGTCCCCTAATTTAATAATAGACTCGTTCAAAACCATGACTACTGCAAACTCCTAGGAGCCGGATTGTAGTAGATACATAATAACGTAATAACCACATCTATTGGTTGAAAGAGTCATGTGTAAGATTCTATGTCAAGATGGTCAAAACTGGTTAGAAATCATTCAGAGAAGACTGCAGGTTGAAATACAATATATGCGTGTGAACCTTAGAGGCTTGATATTAGCGACACCTTGAATTTACATTCTCGTACATGTCAAGTAACATGCCAAGTTTACATCCTCGTAACATGTCAAGTAAATTGAATGATGTACCAAAACACTAGCACTCTCTTCACTTAGATTTTCAAAAACCTTCCTTCTCATGAATGATAATTTTTAATTGACACTTTTTCAAAAAGATGCCCTCCTGTTTTAACCCTCCTGATGTCTGTTTCGACGAGGTATCTTGACATTAGCAAAACTGACCAGATCTGCATAGACGAGATACCTCGTCATTAGAAAAAAATGACCAGATCTTGATCTCACCATCATAAACAAATAAGCAATATCGTGATGACGAGATATCTAATCTGTAGCAAAATTGATCGGATCTTGATGCACAAGATGGGATGTCTCTTCGAAACCACTTGGGGGATTAAACACCCCTAGTTGCTTCCTTAACAAGATGTATAACGATTATAGGAAAGAGTGTATAGTGAGAAGAATGGTTGGTTGGGTTTTATGGCGCAATGGCCACATTTAGCTACGCTGAGCCAAACACTGGACAGACAACAAGTGATGAACACACACAAGGAAAATTTTACTTACACAGAACAAAGAAATTCACTGAGGGAGGAATCGTACCTGCGCTGTCTACAACATGCAGATAAATAGAGCATAGACGTGAAATGTAAGTACACTAAGCATTGCTATTGAGAGTGTGACCAATCTGTCGACTAGTAGTCACGTGACTGTTCTGTGAAAAGAGATTGTTTGGCTGATTTAGCATCTTATTCTTCCTCATTTGGCGATATAACATCTTATGACAAGACAGATGTGTGAATACGTATTTCTGTAGAGTGCGACAAAAGTGGTGAAATCCCCAAAATCTACTATTATACCGTGTGTATCAATCCGATGATGAATGTTCGTTTCCAGTAGGAAGACGAAGGAAGTCGAAGAGTCAGTTTACTACTAGTTTTGGTTCAATGTTAGGACGTGTTTTCCTCGGATCTTTCTCTTCGCGATTGATCCTAAACCATCGCTAATAGCTCATTGAGTTGCTCCAGTGCGACGTTAACCCTCCAATTGGTTTCGACGAGATATCTTGTCAATATAGATCTCACCAATTATGTTAATGAAGAGATTTCTTGTCATTAGAATATTGACGATTTTTGCCATGAAGACGAGATCAAGATCTGGTCAGTTTCTCCCTATGGACGAAAAATCTCGTCGGCTTAGTTTTACTAATGACGAAATACTTTGCCGAGACAGTCATCATGAGTGTTAATACAATTACCGTTATGGTCATTACAGTAATATATGTACAGATGTATAGCGAGAAATGACGAAAAGACAAAATAAAATCTGGTCTTCCAAATTTCTTTTATCCTTCAGCATTTTAACCCCCAAAAATCGCTCATTTCGCTTCCTTTGTATTTGTGAATGCAGTGCCCGTCTCCTTCGTATTGTTCTTGCATGCCTAATTCTCTTACATACCACCGATGAAAACGCGATACATCAAACACCCCACACATAAAAAATACCCAAGACCATCAGAGACCCTGAAAAATTTATACCACCTTTTACAACGCCAATCCACACTAATGGTAACAGAAATATCTCACGGACCACCTCAGCTGCAAAGCAACTCAACTCCCATCTCGTTTTTACGACGCCATCCTCCCTCTCCCGGATCTGACCGGAAGCGTCCTCCGGGTTTTCCCGATAACCGGAATTAGAGCCGATGTATTCTTAAAGAAGTGCTCATCCGGAATTGACCATTCGTCCGGCCTGCTTTATTAGCGGATCTTCGTCCATAATGGAACGGGATGCGGCCATTAATGTGGAAAGGGGTTTCCCGGATTCAGGAGCGATTCCAGGATAGTCCGGATCTCTCCCGCCCTCAGAGGGACGCGTTTGGGTTGGAGTGAAGTGAAGAGGTGGAGCGGCTGCTAATGTAATATAGATTTGCACAATCTGGGGTTTTGGTTGTGATGGGACTTATGGGTTTTTGCTTGTAACTATTGTTTTATGTCATTTTTCGCAATTGAAGCCTGGTGGAAAAGTCGATCGCGGTCCACCAGTGAGCCTCGAGAACGTTTTGAGATGCAAGAATAGAATGCGACAATTAATGGAAAATGAAAGAAAGTTTGCTCACTACATAAATTGTAGTAAAGTAGTATATACAGTTGCAAAAGTCGCGTTACCATAGACATAAAACTCTCCTAACTTGAGATAGACTTGAACCCTCCTAGTGGCTGTTTTTACGAGAAATCTCCTCACCATTATCAAAATTGACGACGAATTGATGGGCGAGATATCTTGTCATTTGGAAAACTAACCTGATCTTGTTTTCGTGATCATAAAAAAGGCAATATCGAGATGACGAGATATCTCACCATTATCAAAATTGTTCCTATCTTGATAGACGAAATATCTCGTCGAAACCACTTGGAAGGAAAGGTATCTTCGTAAGATCATTCGTAATCATCTTCGAAACATCATTCTTTATGTCATTCGTAATCATCTTCTTTATATCATTCGTAATCATCTCCGTAATATAATTTTTATATCATTCCTAATCATAACATCATTCTGTATATCATTCCTAATCATAACACATTCTATATATCATTCCTAATCATAACACATTCTATATATCATTCGTAATCCTTTTCGTCATATCGCTGGTAATCATCTTCGAAACATAATTCGTATTCTCCTTCGTAACATCATTCTTTATATCATTTGTAATCATCTTCTTTATATCATTCGTAATCATCTTCGTAATATCATTTTTTATATCATTCCTAATCATAACATCATTCTGTATATCATTTTTTATATCATTCCTAATCATAACATCATTCTGTATATCATTTTTTATATCATTCCTAATCATAACATCATTCTGTATATCATTTTTATATCATTCTGTATATCATTTTTATATCATTCTGTATATCATTTTTTATACCATTCCTAATCATAACATCATTCTGTATATCATTTTTTATATCATTTCTAATCATAACATCATTCTGTATATCATTCGTAATCATCTTCGAAATATCATTTTTTATATCATTACTAATCATAACATCATTCTGTATATCATTCCTAATCATAACATCATTCTGTATATCATTCCTAATCATAACACATTCTATATATCATTCGTAATCATTTTCGTCACATAGTAATCATCTTCGTAACATCATTCGTAGCCATCTTCGTAACAACATTCACTACATCATTCGTAATCATCTTAGATACATCATTCGTAATAATCGTCGCAATCACCTTCGTAACATCAATCTAAGTATCACTCGTAAGAAATTGTCCTTTTCCGCGATATCTTAAAAAACAGCATTATGTCTATGTAAGAAGCCTATATACACTGTAACCATTGTTAACCATGTGAAGGATTCAAGCGCATACATCCGTCCTGTAACGGTCCTTCCTGCATTTCTTCTACTTAGTTTTGACCTTCTTGACCAATAGAATCTTTCCTAGTATTCTTCCAGCTAATAGAAGGGTTAATTAGTCATTTATTGTGTTGTGGGATAAAAGTAATACAATACTACTCAAAAATCTCTGGAAGCACAGAAAGTTAAAGCAAGTTGCAAACTACAATTTTGGAAAATGTCGATTTTGGGATTTTAAGAAATTTAAGTACTACTTTATTGTCTTTCAAATATGATACTTCAGTTTGATCTCTACACTTATTAGTCTTAAAAATATAAGAAATAATCTCAATTTATAAAACTCTAAATATGAAGTCCAAACTGGTTTTTTTGGGGCCGTTTTGACTCAGTGGGTATGTCCACTGCGCTAGCAGCCTTCGAGTTGTAGGCGGCGAAGGTTCGATTCCTGGCAGGGGCAATCCTTCCTGGGTGTATTACTCTCTTCTGTGTCAGTAAGACTTCTTGTGTGTATATGCCTATTACTTGATGTCTTGTGTCTGGAGCAGTATGGCCAAATATGGCCTTGCGCCATAAAACACCAGCAAACCCAAACTGGGTTTTCTAAAAATGAACATTTTCACCTTTCCAAGAAACAACTTGAGCCCTCCAAGTTATTTCAACGAAATATCTCGTACAGGATTTGACCAATTTCGATACTGACGAAATATCTTGTCCATCAAGATCTGGTCATTTTTGCTAAGGTCGATACAAAACTGCCTTATTACTACAAGGGAAATGAAGATCAGAGTAGAAAAAACAAATTTATCCTTGTCCAGCCCTGGTGACAGTTTTGAACAGGTTTTTTGCATCATAGGCTGGCCTTACAGAGTAGATTTCGACACGAAGATGGACCAGCAGGAGGTTATTCAGGTGGTTTTTAAAGACGTTTCGGGGTGCGGCAATTAATCGAAAATAAATTGGAAATAGTTTTATTCCTATATAAATTGCAGTAAAAAGGTAAGAATCGTTATAAGTGTGAAAAGTTTAGTTAAATAGACATATTATTTTCTCAATACGAAAACACCTGCAAGTATTTTCGTAATTTATGTCATTCGTATGAAACTTCTCTTGAAACTTAAGAAAATAACATTATGCATATGTAATTAGCCTTTTACAACGTAACTATGGTTCACATCTATATTATATCCATATTCCACATTTGTACATGCTGCTGCTTTATCCACAGGTTCTCTGGCGTTTCCTTCCCTCTCAAAGTGGTTTCGATGACATATCTCGTCAAGATCTGGTAAAGTTTGCAAATAACACGACATCAAGACATCAAGATTTCACATATTTTAATGATGACGAGATCAAGATCTAGTCAGTTTTCTTATTATGACTGGACCACTGTAGCCTAGTTGGAAGAATAGCGAGCTTAGGAACCGGATATTTTCGAGTTAGAAACTTGATCCAACTAAAGACCATACTATACGTGGAGGCTGGTACACGTTAAGTCTATCTTTGACCCAAATGTCCTCCTGTTGGTGTGGTGTGGAAGTTTTGCGAGTAGATTGCCGAGACTCGGGTTTTGACCTCGTCATTTGACCGTGTTTGATAATTACGAGGTGTTGTGCTTGATCTTTCCCTTCGGGATTGATCCCGGACCATCACCAACAACAAATTATGATGCTCCAGTGCGACGTTAATTCAACTACCTACCTCAACCCGACGTCAAAGAAAATTTCAAAGAATGAATTCTAAATTGATCTGATTGTTGATTGGGCAATTTCAATTAAATTAAACATCAAACGTCACCGAAACGGCTATATACTATATTTTAATGTAACCACTCTTTGTAATAGTATGCAAGAGCATTTGGGTAAGAGGAAGTAAAATTTCCTTCTCTTGTCTGGTTTGTAGTTTACTTTGTTGTTTACCCTTTCGTAGCTACGTATTAGGCTCATCCTGATACATCAAAGAACAGTATCATGTTTCTAATTACAGAAATTGCATTAATTCCCATTAACTCCTCAAGACGTAAAACATGCCATTTAACCACTTAAACTCCTCTACTTACATAAATTAAAAAGGAAACACTTTTTATCTGATGTAAATTGATGTAAAAATAGCACGCAGAGACTGATCACTAATCAAATAAAAGCTTTTCCACTCCCAATTAAGCATCAAAATCGGGCATTATTCTCACTCCATCCCAAGACCAATCTAACCTTATTTTCCTTCAATTTCCTTAATTTCGAATAATCGAATTTGTTCCGTGCGATTCATTCGGTAATTGAATCCGAGAGTAAGTCCTGCTCATAGCTGCCGATGTTTACACTCCATGCGGCTCAAAAGGATCCGTTTTAAACATCGTGATTAGTAGCTAATTCGGAGCGTTATTTGACTGCAGTAAAACAACTCCACTCCGCTCGATTGGATTTAGAGAAAAGGATCAACTCGATTCGTTGAAGGACACGGATGAATGCGTGGTCGTATGATGTTGGAAGTGCGCTGTTATAGTTCTGGGTTGAGGTTGAGATCGTGAAGTAAGTTTGCAAACAATAAAATCAACTAAGCATCGTGAAATATGATATGCATTGAGCGTTTGATGTTTAATATTTTTACTTATAATTAGCAGAATTATCCGGCATTACTCGGGTTGAATTGAATAATTAACTTACGCGTTCTCTAATATATAAATTGTGTATCTTATTCATCACATGTAACAACTAATACACTTTAATAAAGATACACAATTTCACAAATGTAAATAAATGTCATATTTAACATTTTACATTGTTGTAGAATTTAAATTTTAATTAGTAAGAAAAATAAGTCTCTAAAGCGTGCCAATGTTAACCAGAATGCATAGAATAGTTGAGAGTATGCATATAAATGCCTTGTATGTCATTTAAAAACAAAAGCGTTTCCCAAAATTATCGTACAATGACTAAAAAATGTTTTTAAAACTAAACCATTACTTACCTTAATTACAGTTATTGAAGTAAAAACATCCAATTGAAAATATAGAAATATATCTTAAAACAGATTTTAATAAAGCTTTGAACGAAAGGAATAAATGTATCTGCTTTTTCACTACAAAATAGATTCTTGGAATATAACGGTCAGAAATTTAACATTCCGATGGTGGCATCGTATCTGTGAGATTCAAGACCGAAAATCGATCACATAATCACAAATACATATCATATTGTTTCGGAAAAGGTGATAGAATAAATCAGATGTATTAATATAAAACTTTTATTTGAGAAAATATCAACTTAAACAAAAACAATTCTTCATGAACAAAAACAATTTTTCATGAACAAAAACGTGAAAAATTACTTATTGTAAAATATGTAATTATATGTATTATTGTAGAACACTAGAATGTATCACTTAATTGCACTTGATATCACCAATTTCCTTATGATTATACGAGCGTGGATCTCTCAGATCCAGCTCTACCATTGGAGGGTTAAAAAAGCAAGCGATTAAAAAATATACCAAGATTGTCATATTAGCTACCAGTTCTATTTTAAAAGGTTTTGTTCTGAATATTTCATACGTTTTATACTCTTTATCGTCTGTCCGAAATATTCAGAATTTTTTTTATATATTTCGTAAAGAAAATATGAGGATCAAAATAAAGTATTAGAAATTAGATTAAAATAGTTTCTGGAAAATAATTGATTTTTCAGCATCACTGATAAAACAATCCAAGTAATTGCAATGCTTAATATACTTTCTATCTACTCTAAAACTACCAAATTATGGTTGATTTAAGTATAGTTACTCCGATGTTTTAACATGAAACTTGCCTAAATATGAAAGTAAAGAAATTTTAAATGATTATATTTACTAAACTAAAATATGGTGTATAAAATATAGAACATTGCATGAAAATATGTCGAAAAACAATTATGTGATACTTGTGCAAACACATAAACTCAAAATCGAACATAGAACAGGAAGACGGACAGACAGATTTACACAACCAAGTTCAATCACTAAATGAATGTAAGTATTCCCAGTGTGCAAAGTTTCATAAAAATATATTCAACCGTTTGGACGTGGTACCTGCACATACATACAGACACCACACGCGCAAAGAATGAATTTTGAATCAGAAGGGCCCAAAACGAATAGCAAACTTGAAATGGGTCGAAAATATTCAATGTACAAACGAACTCTCCATTCTTATTTATATAGATTCATACATTTTTTCTGCAGTTCACAGGGCCGTGGTAGCCCGGCTTGAAGAGTAGAGGATTAGCAACCAGAGGATTGTGAAATTGAAACTCGATTCAATCACAGACCGTCGTATGTGGGGGATGATATACGTTAAATGAATCGTGGCCGAAATGTCATGTTGGCGTGGTGTGGAAATTTCGAGAGTGGGGTGCTAGCTTCAATGGTGACCTCGTCATCTGATCATGTTTCAAATTACTGGGTGTTGTCCTCGGATATTTCCCTCCGAGATCGATTCCGGACAGTCACCAATAGCCCGTTGTGTTGCATCAGTGCGACGTTAATTCAACTACCCACCCACCTCGGCCAAAAGCTTTGGCTGGTTTGTTGCTTGGATGGTTCGGGGTTTTATGGCACTAGGGTCTTATTGGATCAAACTGCGCAAAACACAAGACAGACAATGCCAATTGTGGAAAGAAAGTATAAAGAGAAAGTTGAAAGATCGATTGGGAATCCAGGGATCTCAATCCCCATGTTTACCACAGGCAGTAAACCCCATAGGAGAAGGATAAATCTTTAGGGTACCTCGGGTTGCGAAGCCCGTACACTCCTATAAAAGATGTGCCCCCAAGGGGAGAAAATTTGGAAAATTTCAAATTTAATTTGTAAAAATAATCAATTACACTAATCCGTCTTCATAAGCAAAGTCTATTTGGTAATTGGGTACACACTGGAGCAACATAACAGGATATTGGCTCCGGTCCGGAATCAATCCTGAAGGGAAATATCCGATGACAACACCTCATTTGAAACCAATGTCAGATGACGAGGTCAACATCTGAGCTGATACCCCACTCTCCAAACTTACACCCCACCGACGTGAGGACATTTGAAGCCACGACAGAATTATTGTGGTTCAGCCTCCACGCACCACGGTCCAACCACCATAACTCGCTTGAACCTTTGGATCGAGTTTCGAACTGGGTGCGAATCCGCTTCTCCAACCGCGCTTCAGTGGCCCTCAAAGTCTGTTCGGAAGAATTCATTTTGAAGTTTGTATGGGAGAGGGACTTTTATTATAAACACACAAGCAAACCAGACAGGAAAGTGGAGATTTTGCTTCTTTTACCCAATTTTACTCTAGCATGATACCGTATCGGGGTTACTTTAAATGTAATTTTGTGCCGTTTTGGTGAGACATTTGGCGTTCAATCTAATTGGCGTTAAACAATCAATTATTACATATAATTTCGACATTCATTATTTGGAATTTTTACTGGAGACGTGCTGAAAAACAATTTAACGTCACTTAACGCACCGAATAATTGGAGTGACCAATTAACCATCACATCGTCGGATTACAAGTGAAACATCTAAGTGAAATTTTCCATATGAGTATTGTAGCTTTTCTGGACGAGATGTGACTGTTGATCTAGACTGGTGAACTCGACTAAGTTATTTTTTCCTTGCATAAGGGTTACATTTTCTCTTGAGAAACTCACTTAGTGAATATAAGTAGGGTAGGTAGGCCTTTCAATTTACGTCGCATTTGAGTAACGTAACGGGATATAGATTAAAGCAATGGAGTAAAATTTGTGTATGATTCTTGTGTATTTTTTGTACGTATAAAGTATGTTTTTTCTTAATGTGTCTCATCGTCATCTGAGCGTGATTCAAAATTACGTGGTGGTGTTCTCGGATATTTACCTTTTTGATCCCGGATCATCGCCTAATAGCCCGTAGTGTTGCTGCAGTGCGACGTTAGTTAAAATATCTACCTACCTACTGTGCTTCACTTGTTAGCCACCGCTATATCAATTCGGTTACGCTTGGTAAGGTAGTTGAATTTACGTCGCACTGGCAACAACATAACGGGCGAACGCCAATTAGGTTAAACGTCAAATGTCACCATAGCTGCGATAAACAACATTTTTAGGTAGCCCCGATATGCATCATGTGAGAGCATTTGGGTAACAAAGCAAAATCTTGTTCCTCTCATATCAGAGGGAGTTTCAGTTCAAACAAACAAACCCTAGTGGAAAGTAGAGATTTTACTTCCTGTTATTCAAATGTTCTCACGAGATATGTATTAGTCACCTTAAATGGTAGCCTACTGCCATTTTTTTCCTACTGCCTTTGTTTTGAATTTAATCTATCTGGTGTTGACCAATCAACTGTCTAAGAATTCGGAAGGTAGGTATTTTAATTAATGTCACACTGCAGCAACAGAACGGGCTATTGGTGACGATCCGGGATCAAGGGAAAGACCCGAGGACAACACCTCGTAATTTTGACCCACTATAAGAATTCGAATTAATTCTTTGGAATATCTAGTGGCTGAGTGTTCAATTCGTATTCGAAAAATAAGTGACGTCACTTCCGAAATACATGCCACCACACAAAAAGAAAAACTAGCTTGACAGAAAAGGCCGGAAAGAAGTTAGAAGGAAAGAAGTTTCGAAACACCCTAAAAATGTCATTATATTAAATCCTGCTAATATTTCAATGTTTGTCACATATTCTCCCACAAAAGTACACTTGAAATCGCTCCTATATTCCACCCAATCTGCTATTTGATCTAACGTCTTTAAGTTTAAATTAATGCTGTCACGTGATACATGATGTGACAAATGGCTTATGGCGTGATGTCAGTACACGGAAAAGTCGTCCTTGAATTATTTGTCACTTTAATAACGTTAGCCTAGTCGCATACCACCATCTTTAAGATTCATGGAACAAAAAACCCCACTTTTTGCACAGAAGAAACGATATAAAAATTGTCCTTTTTCTAAACAATTTATGTTTAGATGAGGAGAAATTCAACTTAGATTTAGTCACGCTACCGGGTAATTTATATACCCAAGTATATTCATTTATATATTCTTTCTCAGAAAGCATTCGGATTGTAAAAGGATTTTATGCTATCCATCACGCTATACTGTTATCATGTAGAAATGTCATTACATATGTTGAGAACACCAACATCTCAGATGGAGCTTTCGGTTTAAATACATCAGATTCACGTCCAATTGTATGAATAATTTATAACTGACAATAAGCTTAATTCAAGTGTAAACTTGAAAGACTATGTTTTATTATGTTAATAGCATTATATTTACGCACCGAGTCATTTATTCAGGACAATTCCAAGTTAGTAAACTCAAAAACAAATTGTAGCTTTATAGATTAGCAGAATTAATAGTAATCTCAAAGCCTCTGTTTAAAGTTTAAAACTCTATTACCTTTAGTCGATAGCTTTAAATACGATATCACTCAAACCCTGACACACTTAGTTCTCCATGTGGTTTCGACTAGATATCTCATCATCAAGGTATTGCCGATTTTTCGACGATGACGAGAACGAAATCTGATCAATTTTTTTTCTGATAACGAGATATCTCGTCTTTCAAGATCTGGTCAGTTTTGCTAATGACGAGATATCTCGTCCAGGAAACAACAAGGAGGTTTCAATGAAGGTATGATTCAAAAGTTAAAGATCTTGTATTTACAAAGTCTGTTTATTTAATCACAAAACGTGTTACGGAAATTATGAAACCTGATTTGAAATTTCCAGAACCTGAAGAAAACTCAAAAGCCTCTTTAAAGTCTCAAAGCCAGTTTCGTTTAGTTTGATTACTTAAAATTCATACCTCAAACTCTGATTCTTAACCCTGTTTGTGGTTTAGCTTCGCTTCGAAAAGTGCCTTATATTGTCCAGCCACTGGTACAAAAACCTGTTTCAAACTATCACCAGTTCTGGATAAGGGATAATTTGTTTTTCCTTCATGGATCTTCAATCCCCTTGGAGTACTAGGGCAGTTTTGTCTCAACAAGACACCTCGTCCTTAGCAAAATTGGCCAGATCTTGAACTAGATATCGCGTCTAAACACTTGAAGGGTTAAATCACAAAGCTTGATATGAAAGTTTGAGACCCTGTCTTTCTAAACCAGTTTCGATGGTTGCAAAGGTTGCCGTGGAAACTTCAAAACATGTTGCAAAACTTACAAGCCAGTTAGAGATAGTAAAATCTGGTACAAAAGTTAATAGCCGTGATACTGAAATTACTAGCCCTGTTTTGAAATTTACAGACTCGGTTTAAAAAATTAAAAGCATCTTTTGAAAGCAGAAAATCCTGTTAAATTTTTTACCACCTTTCCTATTATTATTGGAACACTGATATTAAAATCCCAACAAGGGCTATATGTGGCCAGACAACACCAAACAGACAATGTCAAGTAATGGACATACACAAGCAATGAAAAATTTACTGACACAGAGAAATAAACGCAAGGAGGAATCGTTCCTGCCAGGAATAGAACGTGCTGTGACTACAACTCTCGGGTTGTTAACGGTAGGTATAAGTTGAATTAAAGTTGTACTGGAGCAACACAACGGTATATTGGCGACGGCCCGGGATCGATACCAAAGAGGAAGGTTTGGGGTCAATCCATCGTGCTTTTGAACTTGTGTCATATGACTAGGTTAAGACTTGAGCTGGCACCCTACTCTCCAAACTTCTGTACCACGCCAACCTGAGTACATTTGAGGTCACGACATATTTATCGTGCGCCAACCATCATGTACACAAGGGTCTTGGATTGGATCGAATTTCGAGCTGTGGCTAATCCCATACTCTATCATTTGGGCTACCGTGGACCAGGTCGTTAACTCAATGGATTTGTTGGTTTGGGGTTTTATGGCCCATGGGCCATATCTAACCATGCTGCTCCAGACACGGCAGAAAATGTCATACAAACACAGGGAAAAGTTTATGGACACGGAAGAGAGAAATACATCCAGGGATTAATCGAACCTGAACCGCCTACAACTCGCAGGTAGCTAGATTAGTAGGCGGACCCACTAAACCACAACCTCCCTCTAACCCAGTGGGTAAACTCAGAGCCCCCCACGACGACAGCCTCTTTCGAAAGTTTAAAACCTTGCTACATTTATTTTGATCACTTTAAATCCATATCCACTTGATTCTACACTAGAAAGACAGGGTAATTTTTCTGAATACTTTCACAGCCCATGCTTCAACAGAGACACTTTTTCCCCCACTATAGATCCTTCCCGGATTAAGTCACGTAACGCACCTCATCCCCTTATCTAAAAAAATCGTTTGCCCCACTTCACCCTTTCCATCGAAGAAGCAAACGATATCCGATACACCACGGCTTGGAAAATCTGCTCATCGGATCATTCCCTTACCGGCACGCGATAAAATCCCCCCCCCCCCCAGGGGTGGAGTGGCGCAGACGATCAATGGTCATCTGTCTCCGCTCTCAGAGTGGGGAGGGTGATTCCAAGGGGTGGAGGAGAACGTTCTTCTTTCAACCTAGCGTAAAGAGTTAATTGGTCTTTAAAAGAGCTAAGACCACCCTCTTGGGGGAGTGTTCTAGGGGTGGAGGATCGTCTGAGGGGGGAAGTGTGTTATTTACCTGGTCTGTGATTTCTTTACTTTGTACTTCCGGCAGAGAGATTTCTTTGGGAAGTAAATTTACGTCTTCAGGTACTGCTCTTAATCTTCTCTTCTACCTGCGAGATCCTTCCTTTCGAGAAAAGGAATGTTACCTTGAGTGGATGAGGGAGTTTCTCGAGAATGTGTAAAAAGATATTTAAGGGTGGTATAGAACGACGGTGCTTCATTCATGTCAGAAGATTAAAGTGCCCGAATGTATTCGTGAGTTATCTTGAGTGTCGTAAGTTAGCGTCGGGTTTTAACTGTGAGTTATAATAAGATAGTTATAAGAGGGATTTAATTCATGTAATGGGAAGTTTGGCCATTTTTTGCCTCTTGTTACCAAGATTTGGAGGCTTGAAGTGATGTAAATGGTTATAACTACGGAAAGTTACTCTAATAATTGTGCACGCGTTTCCCAAATCTATTTTGAGGACGCTATTTATAATGTGAAAAACGTTTTCATGTACAGGGTGGTCCATACTTCACATTGGGGTCTGGATAGCCTATTTGGGAGGGTCGCGGATTGAGAACCGGAGGATTGTGAGTTCAAAACTCGATTCAGCCAAAGACCGTCATGTACGTGGGGCAGGTGCACAATAGATCTGTCATGGCCTCAAATTTCCTCACTGCCGTGGTGTGGAAGTTTGGAGAGTTGGGTGTCAGCTCAGTTGTTGACCTTGTCATCTGTGGTTGGATCGAGTTTTGAACTCGTAGCCATCCAGATTCAGCGACTCTACCAAAAGATTTGACTGAAATGCTCCAGTTTCATACAACTGCTGATACAAGAGTTGAAATGTTTGATGATTTAGCACTTGCTTATTGGGGAAGCATTCATTGTAAAATCCTATAGCAGCTCCTCGGTTTCATTGGAAGCCTCAAACTCACGCCGGATTTCTCAGACTTTGTATAATGCTCTATCACATTTAAAATCAGCGTTGTTAATGATAAAATTTAAAAACCACGTTTTGCAAACTTTGCAAAAATTGCTGACATACATTCCTTTGACAAGAAATGTTTATTTTGGTAAATTCTACTTCTCAAGGTAGGTTAACTAACGTCACACTGGAGTAACACAATTTGAGAAAAAATCAGAGTAAGTTAATTATTGATTTCTAATTTAATTTTAAAAAATTCTGATTAAGCTACTCATTAATTATCTAATTTAGATATAATCAGCTAATTAGCATGTTTTTAACAGTGATATCTCAGATTCTAATATGTTCAGAAAGACAATTCCTGTTGGAAATTATTACTAATACTAATCTTCATGTTTTGATCCTCAATCAAGTTGCTAGAGGGAATAGGTTACTTTTTACAATTGTTTTTACGAAGGAAGTCTAAAAAAAAATCAAGATTTTTTCAGGAATTTTAACATTTAAAAATCAATTAAAAATTAATTTCTTAACTAACGACTCTGAGATGCAAAACGTCCACTGTTATATATAGATTATAATGATACAAAAATGATTATAATAGACCAATCATTGTTGAGTTGTCGCTGTTTGAACAAAGCATCGTATTGCAAAAACGCAGTTCTTCAGAAAGTGAGTTTAAAGTTTTGGAAACATATTTGTAATGGTGAAGTATCTAACGAAAAGCCTTGTAACTTGAAAAGTATTCCTAATATTTACAAGATCTTGGTATTGTTCGAATGCTAAGAAATTGGGTAAATATTTTGAAGCAATAAAATCAATATTCGCGTCAATTTTCGTGATTTCTTGTGTATACATACTACTTAGGAATTTCAAAAAAAGGCTGGTACATATATAACATAAGGGACTGGAAATGGAATAGGAATTGCTGCTCAAACATTGTAGAGTGAACGGTTTCCCAAATAAGCGTGTTTCACTTAACCTTTTCGATACGAAGCCCAAATTTCGTTACCCACGTCTAAGAACGGAACTCTTTTGACTTCCTTCCCCCTACAGAACTTGTGGGAGAGAGTCCTGAATGACTTTTACGACTGACCACCTAGCGCGCTTTCCTTTCATAGTATTTGGCATGCTAGATATATCACCGGCGCGACTTTCTGTATTTCCCAGCTTTCACAGAATGATCGAGAGGGTAAGGCTTCGAACAGGACCGTCCCTCTTTAGGGCCAGTCGCTGACACCCCGCAAATGGAGATCGATATCAGCAGTCACTTAAAAGGGGGGTAAAATCGCATCTGTACCGAGCCGCTCTAGGAAGAAAAAAATCTCACGGTGGGACTGTCGTACTGCCCGTAGTCTAAAGGTTCCTCACATAGAATGTTGCTCTTCTCGGCCTATCCGAATCATGCCGGCTGACATGAAATGTTCTAGTTTCACACAGCTGGTGGTACAAGCGGGGAATGTTTCATTTTTTTGAACTCGCTTATAGGGGAAGCGTTCACGTTATATTCTTTGAGTTCATTTTCCATTGAAAGGCCCAAACGCAAGACGCATATCGGTATCGACCTTCTAATGAAGTCGAGGTGAGATTTGAGAGCAGTTTCATGCTACTTCTTCCCGGTCGCCTGATTTGAAGATATCTCACGTGGTTGCTGGAAAAAACGTCAATCCTATAATGGAGCAGGTTTGATTAGTTAACCCTCCTGGTGATTGTCTCGTCGAGGTATCTCGTGATTAGCAAAACTGATCACATCGTTATCTCGTTATCATGAAAAAAATCGGCAATATCTTGATGACGAGATATCTCGTCATTAGCAAAGTTAATAAGATCTTGATGGACGAGATATCTTACTAATAATGAAAATTTGTCAGATTATGATGGACGAGATATCTTGCTGAAGCCACTTGGAGGGTTAAAGTGATCATTCAGTGTGATTAAATACACTGACCTGTGTTTTGATAGCCAATCCGCGCAAGTCGATTCTTAAGCTAACGTGACTTACTTTTCTACGACGGCAACTCCACCCACAAACTGTCTATTTCATTGGAAGATCGATGCATAACGGCGTTCTCGAAATATGTGTGATGCTTTATCACGTGCGAAATGCGAGTTGAGAGAATGACGTAGTTTTAAAAATAACAGCGTCCTCTAGCTGATACGGAAGTTGGGTACTTACATTTGTTAGACAAAAAATTTTTTTGGTGAATAGTACCACTCTTTAAAGTTTGGTCACGTTATTTCAAATCCTCCCGTATATAAAATATTCAGAAAAATTATAAATGCATAAAATTAATTCAAGGCACAACATGCACCATGACTCCATCAAAACAATTCCATAACCACCCAGACACCAGCACAATCATCTTCCCAATTATACAGCGTCTCCGCCGATATTTCCTGGCGGAATTAGGAAAATATTAAAACACAAAGAAAGCGCACTTCTTTAAGTCCTGTAAGTGCATTTTAAAAGGAAATCCCTTTCCACAGCCCCTCAATCCATTTAGGAAATAAACCGCTATGCATGCAAATGAAGCTAGCATCCAGTGCGGAGGCCCAAACGATTCAGATTCATCCCTCCCCCAGTAGCGGAAATCCCCAAAGAAACAAAACTTGCTGCCACCCGCCAGACTTGATTAGAAACTGATTTGGGGAAAATTATTTCTGGGAAACATTTATTTCTCCGAAATCCGCCGGCTCTCCTCTGTGGAGGCTAATGCGTCATTTTAATCGTAATCGGAATGATTGGAATTCAGGCTCGGAACAATGTGGGATACACGGTTTTGATGATGAATAAAAGAAGGGCGATATCAGTTCGCATAGCTGGGACATGATTCGTGAAACTGAGTGGATATTAGTCTCCATTTGGGACCATGAAAGGGGCTTTAAATTCAGTTTCTTATGTGAAATATAAGAAGGATTATATAAGTTCATACTTGCAGAAAATATTCAAAAAGTTGAGGGGATAATATCATGATTTGAAATTACAGAATTTAATGTCATGTTCTTAAAACCAAATTCGTAAAGCTAAGGAAATAAGAGACATCATTTAGAACTTATTAGATGGTCCTAAATGCAGACTCTAATATGAAATAAAAGAAAGGTAACATTCATTTGTATGTCTGATATATTCGTGAAGAATTTTGGTGGCATTCTCTTAGACCACGTAAGATATTCGGAATGTAGTTTCTTATGTAAGGTATAGATTCAACTCAACATTTCAACAAGAACTCAACAATTAATTGATCTTCTATAATTATTTTTGTATCATTATCTATATATAAAGCAAAGTTGGCGTCTGTCTTTCTATTTATCTGTCCACTATACAAATCTACACGTTTGACCAATCCACACGAAATTTGGTACACATACTTTAGAACCATGAGGGGAACGTAGGCTACATATTGACCCCCGTTCTATTTGTCCTAGGTGAGCAGAGGAGGCTGAATTCGAAATTCTCATAGGAATAACATTGAGTATAAAACAATTTGGGTGCGCAACTCAGTTTATTTACCAGTATTGATGGAAAAACAACTTTTCCGATAAAATTGTTTTACCAGTATTTCTGAAAAAAAAACATTTTTTTCCAAAAAAAATTTAATTATAATATTTATGTTTGAACTGATTTTTTATTAATTCCCGTAATATAAATAATTTATGAACATTTGATTGATGAAAAAAGTATATTTAAGATATTTAATTTTACGTAATTTACATTTTGCAATGTAACACGAAAAGCTCATTGATTTGAAAAGCGTAATTTTGCTATTCGGTATCTGGAAACGCCAAAATTAATGTTTTATTTTTATAAATTTGATTTAGAATTCCGTGTTTGTGTATTTAAATTAAGACAACGAAATGGTGTGGTCGTATCTGAGCATTTTTAAATTTTATAAATATGCGTTCTTTTTGTAAATAAATCATTATTGTCTTTATCAAATCAATACTTTTCAAACCGTCTTTTTTTCGAATTTCTGTACTTCGGAATATACTCAGGAAGTCAGAATTCGACACGCTTATATCGCTAATTTTTCAGAATTCTGCATTTTTTCAATGATCGGAATTTCTTTTCCGTTTGTATTTATGTGTTCCAGTATTTTACATATTGCAGATATATTATTTTAGAGGAAAAAGTAAAAACGGTGTTCAAAAATTATTTTCCGTACACTTAAATGATGTTTGCATTTTTCCATGAAAGATAAGTGATTAGTCTAATCACTGTTCAATCAACATTTAAAAAATTCAATCCGAGCAACGCTGGGACTCGGTATCTGGCAATGCTAGAAACAATGTTTTATTTTGAATTCCATTTGGATTTCTGAGTTGATGCATTGTTATGACAAGGAAATGAATCCACATTTGTACCTGGAAATGTATCCATATGTTAGCGTTTCTAGGTATTATGCATCTGATTTAAGACAACGAAATGCGTCCGTATTTGAGCATTTCTAGGCATTACGAATATGTGCTTTGTTAGTAAATTAATCATTGTTTCTATGAGGTAAATTCGAAGTTCAAATGGAATACGCTTGCTAATATTTCGGATTTCAGAATTCGACTTTTTTAATGTAATAAATTTCATTTCTGTTTGTTAAGCTGCTGCTGCTACATATATATATTCCATAATTTTTTTTATCTTTCGTAGAAAATAATTGAGGATTGAAATTTTAACCAATTATTTATTTGATGTACAATATTGTAAAAACGTAAGTTCGTTTCTTGATTACGTGTGTGTATTTTGACCAACTTCCCTCAAAAGACCTTGGTTTAAGGTGCTATCTCCGAAGAACAAAGACGCAACTGCAAATTTGTGGGGAATTCGAAAGACATACCTGTATACGTGGCATAATTTAAAAGCAACATAATAATGCTATTAATAACTTTAATTTCATTACTATCTTTGTTTTGCACATGTAACGGTATTTCTTTGTTTTCTTTTTCTAAATATATTGATGAATTCCACATGCATCATTGTACTTCCGTAATAGCGAATGGTTTTAGAATTCAGTTTTAAAAACAGAAAAAAGTATACAAAATAAAACTTTTTGAAATAAGATTCAACTAATCGTGCGTTGTAATTATTCAGTTTTTAAATTTTGACATAGGCTTCCTTTATAGTACGATTAAAATCTGAAAAATTTGCATTTGTCTTCATGTTCCAAATTAAATCATTGGATTATGTTGAAAGATGTACTGAACTGTCAAGTAATAATACAGATATAATTCATAACAGGTACTCGATTTTCAGGAACTGAATATTCAATTTAAAAAGTGCCATAAGGATTCGGTTTAAAACTACATGTCAGTTGGAGTAAAGAAAATTTTAAATGAAACTTAACCGGTTTCGGAAGATTATGAATGTTAAAAAATATCCGAACGAAGATTTTTAAAAATAAAAAAATATCTAAATAACAGAAGGTCAATTTTGCTTACATTGTGAGATTGGGAGCTAATCTTCTGCAACACAGTTACTTCTAAAATCTGTTGAAAACAGTGATTTTCTTCCAAAAACAGTTGTCATGTGTGACCTACCGTTTTCTGAAAAACTATAATGGATTACCTTTTCTTTATCTATTGGAGGGATTTGCATTATAGACAAACTGACAAAGGCTTCAACATTGAATATATCTGGATGTAAGTTCATGAAATTTCATATTCAGACTAATTTGACGCTGTAGAATCTGATTAAAGCATCAATACATGGTGTTGTCATTGGAAATTTTGTTGTTTATGCAAAATTTAATATGAAGACGGCCCTTAGTCAATGTTTTTGAGTTTGAGTTTGCAGAGGACTTTATTCCCTTTTGAATGATAATTTGAATTTGCTCTACTATGAATGGAGCTCGAAATAAAGGGGGAAATTTTTTCCGGTACTGTACCTGAATAGTTCCGACGAAGGTTCGATTCCTGGCAAGTGCATTGTGTATAATACACTCCCTGAGTGTATTTTTCTCTTCTGTGTCAGAAAAACTTTCATTGTGTGTGTATGTCTATTACTTGATATTGTATGTCTTGTGTATGGCGCAGCATGGCCAAATATGGCCCTTGCGCCGAAACCCCCCAAACAACCTATCTGAATAGTTCTGCATGGTCGTCTGTAAAACGCGTTTCTCCGTAGACTGTAATAATGCAGTTAAGCTTATTTTTCTTCGAATCTCAGCATTTTAATTTCATTAGAATTAAAACTGCCTGCATCTTGCTTAACATTCAACACAATCCAAATGAATTTATCTTTCCTTTGACATTTCAACTATCCCTGAATTACATTAATAAAGTTACATGTGTGTAAGACTGCTTAGAATGGAGAGAGAGACAATTGGCGACCGCCAATAATAAAAACGTTCGCCAACTTCCGAAAGGAAGTGACAATAAGTACAGATTACCGAGGAGGTCTTAGGAGCGAGGTAGATCGCTCGGTGTAAGAAAAACACAGGCGTGTCACCTGTGTGTGATTTGTAAATCCCCATAGAGGATATATTATTAATTTCAATTTTCTTAAATGTCTTATATTCGTGTTGTGTTCTGTTAAATAAACGTGTTTGTGATTTTAACTGAAGTGGTTATTGAAGAGCCAAATCATAGTGGTAAAACAGCATCACCTGCTGGGACTAACCTAGTGAAGTACACCAATTAGACTAGTGAACTAACTCTCTAAAGAGAATTAAAACTACATTAGTGTGTGAGTGAGAAACTGTAGTATGTGCCACTCATTACTTTATATAATCGAGAGTTGATTACTTTCAGTTCATAACACAATCAACCGTACAGAACAGTCCTTTGGTTGGTGATAAGATTATCTATAATAGCAGTTTTTCATTTAAGACTGTTAATGCAGTAAGGTGTATTATTCTCTGTATCTATGCATCTCAATTTCTTTGCTTTTAAACTACTTTCTCTTTCCTTTTAGTGCGACGTTAATTCAAATATCTACCAACCTACCTTCCTTTAATATTCCACACAACACATATGAATATACTTTTCAGTTAACATTTGAATTATGCATGAATTATATAAATAATATTACTTATGCCGTACATTATTATAGATAATCGACTTGGCTACTTGTAATCCATAACATTACCAAGGATACCAGAACAGTTCTTTGTGTGGGTTATCTGTAAAATTAGTTTCCCCTTTGATATTGTCTAAATTCAACTTAGAAAATTAACATATTAAAAATAAATCTATGTTATGCTGTAAGTAATGACTTTCACAACGGACTAATGCGTAATCAACATGCAAATTAATCTTTAGAGGAATGCTGTGAAAGATAAAAAGAGATAAGAGGAAACTGTTTTAGTAAGAATTTCAGAAATGACCGGAATTTTGATGTTTCAGTATATTCAATCTGGCTCATCGGCAATTTGAAAATGTTTTTAAAACGTTATCTGCTAATATCAAGGACAGAATGCCGTAAAAAATCAACAAGATTATTTTCTAGTATCTTTCCGTACTGCTGGGTATATTGTCAGTATCTTGAAATCGTATATGTGTAATCAATAAGTTTCTTTCTATACTTGTTAAATTATATGCATTAAATTGATGCTTTTAATCTAATAAATGTGTGAGTAATTTCTCGAAAGCTTTGATACTATGATGCATTGGCGCTAGAGCGAATCCATAAATATATCTCAGCAATTTTCAAGGCAAGTGGCATGTAGACGGTCCTAGTATAATCACGAATGAAGTAGATGATTAAATGCATTCGATTTTCGTGTAATGACTTTGCACTAATATGAAGTTAACTACTTTGCTGACATTGTAACTTATTATTCAATTTATTTTAAGTGTTCGTACAAGACATTCATTTTGTGGATTGAACATAGATAATTGCGTTTATCATATTATATATAAATATAATTAATAATTCTATTGAGATTATTGTATATTATTTTTCTATTAATGCGTTTTAAAACTTTTCAAATTCCTTAAGAAAGCTTGTTTGGTATACAAAATATGTGTAATTGCGGCTCAGATTCGATTCCTCATTGACTTATGTGCCAGTGAAACTTTCCTTGAGTGTGTACATCCATAACTTGACTCCATCTGTCTTGTGTTTGGCAAAGCTTGGCCTGGATATGGACGCACCATAAAATCCTAAAACAACCAATCAATGTTTAATTGACTTTAATAAGTAATATTAAGTGTTTTTTGAGAGTTACGAAACATTTAATTGTTTAAAAAAATTTAAATTCTCAAGTGGTATGCCAAAAGAATTGTGTTATAATATTTAAAACTAATACGGAATCTTATCACCAAAGTAATTAAAGAACTATACCAAATGTATTGAATATTTTATTTCAAATTTAATATTTCTGAAAGCTTTTGATTTAAATAACGTTAAGTGTTTAAGTTTCAGGACATTTCATGTGTGTTTTACGTTCTATATAAAATGTTCACTATGGTTATGTAACAAAGAATTATGTAATATTTAAAAATTAATCGGAAATTATTACATCAAAGTAATTAAAAAGTTTAAGAATATTAAGGGTTTATTGAATTAAGAATATTAATATATACTGAATATTATACTTAAAATTTTAACCTTTTTATATACTCATATAATTAAATAAACTTTAGCATTTAGAGATTCTTAAAGCATTTTAATATTGCTCCTTTCGTAAAGATATTCTGCTCTGCTGTTTTGTCAAACACACTCCTATGAACACAAGCGACAGATGTACTCAAAAAATAGAAATTATTTTCTCCGAATGCATTGCAAATCAAAAAACTAACACCGTTTTTCAAAACCGGTTAAAAAAGATGGCAGAAATTTCCAGGAATTTCGTGCATTACAGTTAAAACAATCAAATAATGCGGCAAAGAAAATTACAAGTTTAAATGTAATTAAAAAGATTAAAGCATTCATAAACATTTGCACAGTGCAAGAAAATGGCGTGGCGTTTCCAGAGACAACGAAATAGAAGGAACAAATTTGGTTAAAACAGTAATTACTTTGAGACAAAACTTTAATTAAAAATTAATTTTCTTCTCTAGCTGTTCTGTGCTTTTTTAAGGGCTGTTGTAAAATGTAGAAAACAATTTCAAACCGTCCGTTTGAGTTAATTTTCGGGGAACGAAAGTAACCTTAATTCTTTTTAACAGGTTCCGGCATTTCACTTGAGCATTAACTTATCTGTTAAATTAATTTAGGTAACCTCTTTGAAAGATTGGTAATCATAAATATTTTCTATTCCCAAGACTGCAGAATAAATGGCAGTTATATTTGTTTATACATTTTTGCAATTTGAGTTTATATTTTTTGCCATTCCAAGTGCTAATTGTGCATGCCGTACAGAACTTTTCAATTCTATATTTATAGTTTATTTAATTTTGCATTTTACTTCCCCGTCAGCTTAAATATATTCAAATTTGTTGTTTTAAGACTGGATATTTCAGGAAATGATTTCCACTTATCAAAATATGCTTAGAGTAGAATACTTTCACTGAAAAAATAACTATTATATATATATATATATATATATATATATATATATATATATATATATATATATATATATATATATATATATATATATATATATATATATATATATATATATATATATAAAGAGAGAGAGAAAATTGAGTTCTAACGCAATAAGTATGTAATAAGTACTGATTAAATTTATGTGGAAACAGTAGGGAATTCATAAGAAGTTTTTAAGCTTTGAATATTTTAGTTTTAGAATTGTGCATATAGTTAATGGTGTAAGTATGCTTATTTATGTGTTCCATAATTGTTAAATTTTCATTATCTTGCGTTCGATTTAAGTGAGATAGAAACGGAAAATTATTTTGAAAACCTGTACGAATAACTTTAACATGCCATTAAGGAAAAGCCATAAGAATTATAAAACTTAAATGTTCCAGGCAAAAAGATATTTTATCAGTATTTTTCTGTTTCCAGTTGCAGTTAATCGGCTGTTGTTATTTCTCATCCCACTTTGTCTAGACAGGCTGAACCAAGTTTGTAGGTTCAAGCACATTCTAAAAACCAAGACGAGCAAAGGATAAAAATGTAGATCCACCCTGAGCAACCCCAGAGAAACAAGGGTGTTTGTGTGGGCGTGGCGGATAATTATCGTTCGCGCGAATACCAAAGAATTACGATTTGTTCGCGCGCATGGATATCTTGGCTTGCTGAGAATTAAGAATCGCTTGCAGTTTTTTATTTTTGTTTCTGCTCTTTAGAGATTAGTTGTAACATTTAGAAAGATGTCTATGGAATTTGTGCTCTTTTTATTGTTAGAGTTGTTCGTGTTAAGAATCCTTCCACTCGGCTAAGTCAAATCGGCTGTATGCCGATTTAACTTAATGCCTTAGCTCAAATTTTATACCAACGCATGCAGAAGTCCTCATGAAATCATTATTTTAGAGCCCCGGCCTCTGGAAATGCAAATAGAATTCTGTAAATTAATAAGTTTTAATAGTACAATTCACTTATTCGAACATACTGCATTGCACGAGACAAAAGGTTACCAGACGAGACTGGTTCCATATTGCATTTTTACCAGGTTGGGAAAACCTTAAAACCATGATAAAATGAAATTAATATCAAATGTCCTCTGACCAGTCTAGGGGCTGTCGTGGCTCAGTGGGTATGTCCACTGCGCTAACAACCTTCAAGTTGTAGACTGCGCAGCTTCGATTTCTGTCTGGTGAATTCCTCCTTGGGTGTATTTCTCTCTTCTGTGTCAGTAAAACTTTCATTGTGTGTGTATGTCTATTGATATTGTATGTCTTGTGTCTGGCGCATAATGGCCAAATATGGCCCTTGCGCATAAAACCCCCCAAACCAACCAACCAACCACTGACCAGTCTAGAGATGGCAATCAGTCTACTGACCTGTATCTCCATCAAATTTGAGGTCCCTTTGGAATGTTTTTCTGATATCAGCTCTGATAAGGGAAGAATTCTATACAAATGTGTTCTAAAGTATCCTTTTCGCAGAAATTTCGTAAGTAAAAGAAGTAGTTTATGAATATAATTGATGAGAAGTCATTGTAGTGAATCTAGAGTACTCTCATTCTTCAATCCATGAGTCATTTAATTTCCATTACAAATGACGAAAGGCTGAGAGAGCAGAACATGAGCAAAACTTCAGGCCTTGAGATGACGTCACGCAGAATGTCCCGATTTCTAATGAGAGACATACGGATTTACAGAGTGAGACGAAGACGGCTTTCTACGGAAGATGACAATAATGTCGCCATCCACTTACAATATGTAACTTAATCTCTGAATAATTATCTACACTGAAACTTTTGCTTAAATCATTAAAATTATGTTGATCCATACTGATGTGCTTCCCTGTGCTCTTCTCATTACCATATCATGGTCGTTGCTTAGTTGGTCGAGTTAACGATGACGCCGCCATCTACTCACTATGTGTAACTTATGCTTTAAATAATTATTCACACTAAGATTTTTGTTTAAATCATTAAAATTCTTTTGATCCATATTGATGTGCTTACATGTGTTCACATTGGTCATTGGTTAGTTGGTTGGTCTTTGTAGTGCATATTTTCCAGTGAAAATGGTTAGGTACTTTTAAATCAGATATCGTACACATACAAGATACCGAAGATTAATATAGTCATACTTCTACCATCAAATTTAGGATCAAGATTGCACCTAACTGCTCTGACAAGACACAGAAGCGGGTACACAAAATACATGACTATAGTTAACCCTCAAAGTTGTTTCGACGAGATATCTGGTTCATAAAGTTCTGACTTGCTAATGACGAGATCAAGATCTGGTCAGCTTTCTTCTAATGAAGAGATATTTTTTCCATCAAGATCAGTTTTGCTAATGACGGTATAGCTCGTCAAGACAACCAACCACCAAGAGGGTCAAGGGAATCAAAAAGTTTCCAATGTGTCCTTGCTTCACAACCTCAGCAACTATTTCTCGAATTTTGATTGTATCGGTGTCTCTGGGAGATACCTCCTGGGTTAAGAGGATTTGGACGATGTGCAACTTGAAAAACACGATCTTTTGGATTTGGTCTAGATTTCACTTTGACCAAGGAGATTAGTAACAACGAAAACACCATTAAAGTTAACCCTCCCTGGTGGTTGTCTAGAAAAACTGACCAGATCTCGTCAGTCACTAGAAAAACTTACCAGATCTTGATCTCGTCATGAGTAAAAAAATCAGCAGGATCTTGACGAAATATTTCCTCGTCATCAGCAAAATTAATCAGAAATTTATGAACTAGATATCTCATAGAAACCACTAGGAGGGTTAAATTTGAACTTGTAGAACATTCCAACTTGTCCTTGCTACACAACCTTTCAAATTCGGAATGTATCGGTGTCTCTGTGGGACAGCTACAGGATGAACAGGAGTTGGTCTCTGCAACTTGAAAGACATGGTCTTTTGAACTTGATCTAGGTTACAATTTGGATAAGGGGATTAGTAACAACGATAACTTCATGAAATTTAATCCTCCTGGTGGTTGTCTTGACGATGTATCTCGCGATTAGCAAACCTGGCCAGATCTTGATGAACGAGATATTTCATCATTAGAAAAAAACTGACCAGATCTTGATCATCATTGAAAAATCATCAATATCTTTATGACGAGATATTTCTTCGTCATTAGCAAAATTTGCCAGATTTTAACGGACTAGATATTTTGTAGAAGCCACTTGGATGGTTAAATTTGAAATCGTAATATTGTGTCTGGGGAATCTGACACCACCAGTGTCCAAAGATGGCACCCGGCAACCGACCCTGCTTTTCCATAATCCCGAACTCCCACGAGACGACCCTCTGTCATTATGGATTTGGATTCGCCAAGGGACATTCGCAGGCTTTTGTCCCGCGTAATTCCAACAGCTGCCAACGCGGGGGTTTAAAATCAAACGGAGTCAAAATTCGAAGCGATGCCTCTGAATATCGGAAAAGCCTTCGCACGGGCCCTGATAATTAGAAATCCTAACCCCAGTTCCTTTTAATAGTCCGGCATTCCTAATGGTATTTCACCCCCTTCTCTCCCGTAGACGATTGGATGAGCGTTTCAATTTTTACGCCTTAAAAGGTAGCTCCGGTGCGTTCCCGTTTATTAATGGGATCGAAGTCCGGCCTGTTGCAGTCGCGTATTCCGATTTCCCGATGAATTACTTCTTTGAGGCCAACTCAGGGCGTTGGAAAGCAGGTGATTGGCAATCGCCATTGTTGGAGCTGAGTTGGTGAGCTGTTGGATTTGGTTGGTTGGGTTTTATGGCGCTAGGGACATATTTGACCAAGGTACGCCAAGCACAAGGCAGACAACGGCAAGTAATGGACATGCACGCACAGGGAAGGTTTTACTGACACAGAGGAGAGAAATACATTCATGGTGGAATTGAACCTAGTTGGGTTGGGTTGATTAAGATGGGTTTTCTGGTCCTAGGGTTACATTTGTACTCGAAGTACACGACAAACAATGTGAAATAATTAACATACACAAAGGAATATTTTACTAACACAGGGGCCATGGTAGCCCAGTTGGATGAGCAACGGATTACAAATCGGAGTGTTGCGAATTCGAAACTAGGTCGTCTTTGGTAGACACAGGTCTTGTACACAGGGACTAGATCATGTTAAATCTGTCGTGGCCTCAAATGTCCTCATGTTAGTGTGGTGTGGAAGTGTGGAGAGTGGGATGCCAGCTCAGGTGTTGTCTTGTCATCTGACCGTGGTTCAAAATTACGTCGCGTAGTCCATAGATCCCTTCGGGATTGACACCGAACCTTCGCCAATAGCCCGTTGTGTTGCTCTAGTGTGACTTTAATTAACTACCTGCCAACTGACAACACAGATAGGACAAATACACCCAAGCAGGAATCAAACTTGTGGCTAGTTGGTTTCGGTTTTTCAGGTTGGACGTTGTGATGCAAGGGCCACATTTTGCCAGTCTGTATCAAACAAGACAGACAACTCCAAGCATGAACTCATAAGGAAAGCTTTGCTAACACATAGTCGATTAATTCGTCCAAGGAGGAATCAAACCTAGTGTATTGTTGAATTTGGTTGGTTATGGTGTCTTTTATGGCGCATGGACCACATTTGACCACGGTACGCGAAGCACAAGACAGACAACGTTATGTAATGACATAAACACACAATGAAATTGTTATTGACACAGAGGAGAGAAATGCACCCAAGAAAGAATAGAACCTGGTGAGTTGTTGAATTTAGTTGTTTGGATTGGATTTTAATGTGGAAAGACCGTATTTGATGAAGTTATTCCAAACACAGAACAGACAACGTGAAGTAATGAAAATTCACAAAAAAAGCTTTTACTTAAGAGTGAACCCAGTATAAGTAAAGGAATCGAACCTGCGCCGCCTACAATAAAATATGTTTACAGATAAAAAATACTGAGTCGCCTTTGAACATGTAAATAGGATGGAATTGGTGGAAGTTCAGAATCTAATTATGGTAACATGAATAGGTTTGCACTGCTTGCCATACACTGTACTAAAAATAAGAATTTACATCATTAAGAGGTACAAGAAAGGATGTTATATGTTTCGACTATTTTATTTGTTTTGGAGGTATGAATTATGCATGCCAATGCTTATATTCATTATAACAGATTTAAATAAGCTAATATATATGTAAGTAACGACACTGTCATGAATAGATACATGAAATTAGAAACTTCAGCGAAGATGCTACGCACAGTTCTGCTATTATTTATTTTCTGCAATTATTTATTTCTAAAACGTTTCCGAATTCATTTGTTTCATCAATTAGAGTTTGTGACGAAAAACATGCTTCCTTTACAAAATATTAAGATATTTTGAAATTGAAGTAAAAAGTATTCATTTAGTTTATTTGTACTTAAAAGTGACACATTTTTATTGCATGAACGTAAAGATGCTACAAGCATACATGTGTGTGTCGAGTGTTTTTCAGAAACATTACACATATATTTATAACATACATGTCAAATTAGCAGGGAGTTATTTTTTTATCCTCCTGGTAGCCTCTGCGATGTACCTCGTCATTAAACAAAACTGACCAGATCTTGATGGACGAGATATCTCGTCATTAGCAAAATTTATCAGAACTTGATGGACGAGATATCTCGTTGAAAGCACTCGGAGGGTTAAGCACAATGATTTTCCCGGTTACTTTAATTTACAAGACTAACACAAAATAAAAATTACTCTGAGTGCTATAAAACGAAACCCTTTGAGAAATACCAAAACGCCGAATATGCATATCTATCTGCAAATAAAATAAAAACAGATGAAGAAATACATGGTTTGTATGAATTGTCCTAATTAACCCTCCAAGCGGTTTCGACGAGATGTCTCATCCATAAAGATCTATCCAATTTGGTTAATACCACGTTCATCGAGATCTAACCAATTTCGAAAATGGCGAAATATCTCGTTGAGACAACCACCAGGAGATTTAAGGCCAGGATATTTCAGAGTTGTGTAGTATTGTTTTTAACCTACAGAACACATAATAAATAGCCACATCTTGGTTGACAGAATCCTAGAGAGGATTCTATTGGTCAAGAAGTCTAAAACAAATTGGAAGTCATGCACGGAAAGCTACAGTTTGTATTGTGGAATAAAGTGTGCCCACAGTTTGTCAAGCAGTTAGTAAAAGATGGGGATAAAACATTAAAATATGATTTCCGTTTTTTTTTTGTACAAATTCCAGCAAGTTTTATTTTCAAAGTTTAAAAACCTATTCATAATTAAAGCACATAAAGTAATTATTATAAAAGAGGTAGAATAAAACATATTTTTGTAGAAAATATTCTTTAAAGAATGGAGTGAAAATACACGGAAGCAAAGCAAATTCCTCGTACAATTATCTTAATTTCTAGATCTTTCCATTTAGAAAAATATTCACAGATTATACATTTAAAAGATTAATCAGCTGACTTTTATTTAAAAAATTATACTAGAAATATTTCATATGCTACGTTCTGAAAGATTATGTAAATATTTCTCTTTGGCTCTGAATTTTAAGATATTCTTGGTTCTTTTAAGAAAGTAGTGTTTAATTTTTAAAAGAATATTTACTTTGGAGAATGAATTATTCTATCGGATTTATTATATAAGTCTTCGTTAACACATCTGCTGTTCTCACTTGTTTAGAGCTTTCAATATAAAAAGCTCTTATAGATAAGCTTTATAGTTCTATTCCTTTTCCAAGAAATAAAATATTTTTCAAAAACAGGTCTTCCTAAATCTTCAAGTTCTTGATTAATCAACAAAATACTTGATTTTATAATGATGTTATATTCGCATTACATCATTTTAAAAGTTTCATTACATACTGCAAACAATTGCATTACATATCTAGTGTTATACATCAGCACCATTATATGTACCCATTTGCAATCAAAGTTAATAAATAATGAATTATCTGTTATTTTCCATCAATAAACATTGCCTACTTATCCAAGTTATGTATTGGTTACTATAGTTATATTTAACGAATTGTTATTGGCTGTGATATCTTTACTGTTACGGAAACCGTTTGAGAGATTACTCATAAATTGCTCTTCACTTGTTGTGCTATCGACCTTCTAATAAAATAGACAGACCATATGGGCAGAGTCGTTGTCGTAGGATCTCTGAAGGGAAAACCACGTGGGCTTACGAATCGACAGCCGATTGGACATCGAAGCGCAGACTAGTGTTTTTGATCACAGTGAATAAGCACTTTCACCAATCAATTATTTAGGATTCATGTTTTTCCCCACAACCACATGACACATCTTCAAACCGAGTGACCAGAAGAAATAACATAAAGCTAAGTGCACATTCTCCGTCTATTTCCATCGACTTTCTAATGAAATAGACGGAGCATGTGGCAGCAGATTCATGTTATTTCTTTCAGTTGCTCTGTTGGAAGATCTGTCACGTGGTTGTGGGTAAAAGCATGAATCCTAATTTATAGATTGGTTAAAGTGATTATCCACCGTGATCAAAAACACTAGCCTGCGCTTCCATAGCCAATTGGCTAAGTCGATTCGTATGTCTACGTGATATAACCTTCAGAGATCTTACAACAGCTACTCCGCTCAAATGTTCCGTCTATTTCATTAAAATGCCGATGTCTATTTTATTAGAAAGTCGATGTCTATTTTATTAGAAAGTCGATGTGTTGTGCCGAGTGACGTATTACTGTTAATTTTAATTGCATTTAACCGCAGGTGAGATGAAAGCAAACCTCAGAATCTAGAACACCAAACAGTTTTAACGTCAGCAAAATTAAAAGTATCATTCTAACATTGTTTATAACTTTTAATAACGTGTCTAAAACGCTGAAGTGCAGTCGCGGAAAAATCTACCCCTCTTCATTCAAACAATTTTAAAAGTAGAGCAAATTCAAAGACAGTATTCGACAGCTAATAACGTCTTCTATAAAGTCATATGCATAGTACTTGCATAAGGGGACGTCTTCATATTAAATTGAGCGCCGACTTCATAATTTTCAACTGCATCTCGCTATTTTGAAAATTTTTTTAAACTATATCATAATTTAATTTCAGATATCAAGTTTCATATCATTCATGAATACAGAAAGTTTGGAACTCCTAATGTTAAAATCAGTTTTCCAGACCTTTTATGGATATCTTCCTAAATAATATTCCTATAGCGCTGATATTTTGTAGCATGTTACTCTTAAGGTACCCAAACAAAATATACATAATGTTTTAGTTTTTAAGTAATTTTTAGTTTGCAATATTAATTATTAATATTTATATTATCCAATAATGATAATTATTGAATATTTGAAAAATTATGAATTAAAACCTTGATGTATTTTGACAGAAATTGACTCAGAAAGACTTGTAACATTACATAAAAAAATATCAGCTCTTTTATCCGTATAATTTTTGAGCTACACTTAAATTTTCGGTGATTTAAGTGTGAAGTGATTTAAGTGTGAAGTGATTTAAGTTGTTCGGCATTCAAAATGTGAAAAATATTATGACAATCCTAAGGATTGTGTAAATGTTTGGAAATAAAATTTATATAATTTAACGGACATTGCCCTCTTTCTATCATGTGTGATATAGCTGAACAATGATCAATCTAATGGTAGAGATGGGCAAAACCATGTTTTTACGATAGCAGTGTTAAGGTCTCTTGCTAATTTGCGATAAGTTATTATTAACAGCTTATTTAATATAGTTACTGAATAAGTTTACAAGTCATCATTAACTGTTAAAAACTGAAGTTGACGGTAAAACGAAACAGTAAATATTGATTATCACTCCTTTCAAATTTCTTTTCCACCAAGATCTGGTCAATTTTGATAATGACGAGATAATTTGTCGAGACAACTACAAGGAGGTTAAAGTTCTTTGTAATCTTTAAGTTAAGCAACGAATGAACAGCTTCTGATTTACCACAAATAATATCGATCTACGAATAGTCACTTTTAGTGTGGAGATGATCCCTGAAATGGACAATGGATATTGAATAACTCTGGATATAACAATAGTAAGTTCATGAAATATGATATTTAGACTAATCTGACGATGTAGAATCTGGTTAAGGCATCAATACATAGTATTGTCATTGGAAATGTTGTTTATGCAAAATTTGACATAAAGATGGCTCCTTATTCAATATTTTTGCATTTGAATTTGTAGAGGACGTTATTCCCTATTGAATGATATCTTTGAATTTGCTCTACTATGAATAGTGCTTGAAATAATGGGAGTTGGTTCGTTTTTTCCGCGACTATGCAGGTACGTGCCTTTCAATTCCTTCCAAGCAATCGAATCGAGAAATTGGTTTTTGCTTGGGATGGATTAGCGTAGAACTATCCTAACTTATTGAAGAAATTGACAAACCTCGTCTTTTCTCAACTTCCTACTTCAATAAGTAAGCCTACTAAACAGTGGCTACAATGAAATAGAAAACAAAAGTAGACTAAAAAATCTGATAATGCTAATACAATCCACAATCTGATATGATTGCGCTAAAAAAATTGACATTCTTTTATCTTAATAAAAAATATGAGGAATCTCAGACCGTAATCGTCCTGTGTTCTATAGTATTATATTTTTCATTTCTAGAATTAATGCAATTTATTCCTGTTTTCAAATCAAAATCATCATTGTTTTTTTAACATTCCTGCATATATTTGCTTTTATTTAAACTTGAGTAATTTAAAAATTCCTTATTTTAAAAATTCTAAGGAGATGTGTGATTTAAATTCTTATCAAGGAGTTGTGAATGTATAAAGCATTGATAATCTCTGATTTTATTTTCATTTCCTCGTTAAATCAGGGCTAGAGAAAATCAGGTTCTACTGTAGTTCCAGTAGAAAAACTCCCCTGCCTACAACTTCATCTGACATAAGACAAAAACTTATGTTTAACAAAAAAGTAACATCCACATCATAATGTGGATGATTACCTTCACGCCAGACAAACTCCACACAAATCATCCATCACCAAAACCCCGCATACACCTGGGATTATACAGATAGCAGCCCCCGCTTTTGAAGATAAATTATTTATAAATCACCAAACAAAATACAGTTTTTAGGCAAGGTCCAAATCCAAAAAAATATAAAAAATAAAAAAATCCTCACATAACAATCACCCCCCACTTCCACACCGGCACAAAGACAGTATCTTCCTCGACATTCCGGAACAGAAAAAAGAACGCCACCATCTGTTCGGCCTCTCACAGAAGCGAAATTATAAAACATTGCAGAGAGACGACGCATGTCCGCACAGGAAACATCCGCAAAAAAAAACACTCGAGAAGGAAAAAAACAACTCAACTTTCTAATAATGGCCTGACGCGTGTTTGTCCAACTCGTGAGCCGAAGTCATCAATCTTTGGGGGGAAGTGGCCGTCCATCGTTTGAAGGAAGAGGGGGTCGAAAGATGGGTGGCTGCCACCTGATGTATTATTCATGACCTCATTCGCGATTATGATTTTGTAGCCTGAATCTTAATAACCAGTCGTTAGCGCTTGGAGACCAATTAGATGAGGTGGTCGTTTTCTACCAGAGACGTATTTGTTCCGTTGGGGGTGTTTGTGATGGACAAGTGACACGGAATTTCTGGTGGGATTTCCTGGTCGACCTTGAGTATTGTTACGTGATCGCATGCTCGTTCAGGCGGCTATTGTCAGTCTGCTTGGTTTTTATTTGGGGTGTTTACGAAAACAGGTATTACATATTCATCGTGCTGACACGGACTATATTGGTATTGATAGAGATTGCGTTTTGTTTTTGTCAGTAGAGTAGCGCAGCATTGATATCTGAGGATACCGAGATTGGATTGGAAGGAGAATGGAAATCGTGTGCTTAGCTTTTGACAACCTTATAAGACTTTTCCGCAAAAACAATTCAATACAATAATATACTTTGAAATCAAAATGATTTGTATTGTATTGAATTGTCCTTGTGGAGAAGTAGCTGTCAATGGAGTTGATTTATAAGGTTGTCAAAAGCTAAGCACACGATTTTCTTTTGATTGAATCATTTTGAATCCTAAGTAGCCTAGCGTAACACTAGTATCTAGGGATGACGAGATTGAAAGCAAAATAAAAATCTTGACTACTTTATAAGTCAACTCCACTAACAGCTGCTTCTGCACAAGGACAGTACAATGCAAATCATTATGAGCTCAAAGTAGCTAAGGGTGACATTGATTGGAATTCCCTGGTCAACCTTGAGTGATGTTACGTGATCGCACGCTCGTTCAGACAGCTGTTGTCAGTCTGTTTGGTTTTGATTTGGGGTGTTTACGAAAACAGGTATTAGGAATTCATCGTGCTGACGCGGAACATGTTGTAATTGGTATTGAGACAGTTAACGTTTTGTTTTTGTCAGTAGAGTAGAGCAGCATTGATATCTGGGGATACCGAGATTGGATTGGAAGCAAAATTAAAATCATGTGCTTAGCTTTTGACAACCTTATGAATCATCTCAATTCAGAGTTGTCCCTTTTCCCCAAGGCAATTCAATACAATCTCTATCATTTTCAGCCCAAAGTAGCGTAGCGCAACATTGATATTTGGGGATACAATGATTGAAATGAAAGCAAAATGAAAGTCGTGTGTTTAGCTTTTGACAACCTTATGTCAACTGAATCCACCATTGTTTCTTTTCCGCCGGGACAGTTCAATAAAATACAAGCTCAGCATATCTATCTAGGAATGCCATGATTGGGTTCAAAGTGAAATGGAAATCGTTTGCTTAGTTTTCGACAGACATCTCACAAAACTTTCAAACATATATTAACCCTTCAAGTGGTATCAATGAGATATCTCGTCCATCAAAATCTGACCAATGTTGCTAATCAAGAGATGAATCCTCATCAAAGTATCACAGATTTTTTATGATGACGAGATCAAGATCTGGTCAATTTTCTTCTAATGACGAAATATATCGCCCATGAAGATCTGGCCAGTCTTGCTAATGACGAGATACCTCATCGACACAAACACCAAAAGGGTCAAATCACCAAGTGATTTCAACGAGATATCTCTTCCATCAAGATCTGACGAATTTTGCTAATGACGAGATATCTTGTCCATGAAATCTGATCAATTTTAATCATGACGAGATATTCCATTGAGACAACCACCAGAAGGTTTAAACCATATTTAGTATTGATATAAAAAGTTTTCCTATTTGTTTCGCATAAATTATATATTTGTAACTTGTAACTATTTCGCGATAGTATCTTATTATCGGATGAGGTCGATACATCTACTATAAAATAACATACACTATAAAATAATGCACTATGAATGATAATACCATGCACTATAAATGATAATATCACGCACTATAAATGATAATACCATGCACTATAAATGATAATACCATGAACTATAAATGATAATACCATGCACTATAAAATACAATATTCCTTCCCAATCTTCAAGGCCAACACTTATAAAAATGAAGCCTTCTTACACAAGGTAGCCACCCGACAAGATGAGTTAACATGAAGAGACACGACGTTCCGCACAGTGGCATAATAAAAGGGTGCTGCCCAACCCTTACATTCTTTGGTTACACAAGTAGTCTGAGGCAGAGAGGGAGAAAGGGTACAGAAAGAAGGAAAAAAATGCCCCCAATTCGAACAGGGAAAGTCGTCCAAAAGATTATCCGTTTAAACGGCCGCAAATATGATTAGTGAGGAAGAGTCCTGTTACTTCACGGTGCCGCTAATTTCATTAAGCCCGGGCATTTTTCTTGTTGGGCTTTGCTTAATCGGGAATTTCATTGTCCATGCTGCTACAGCAGGGAATAGGGTAAAAAGGGGTAGAGGACAAAGGGAGGAAGAGTTTTATAAAACAGGGGTGTTCTGTAATGAAAGTGGATGTGACAGCAGGCTGGTCACGTGGCCGCATTACTCGGATTTTAAATTCCTTTATCTATCGGGCCCTTTGTGATGGTTGGATGTTGTTTATTTAGCTAAAGTGTGTGCATTTCTCGCAAAATTTTAACATGTTTGTCGTTTCTGTTTATTTATTTATCCATACTTCCAAACCGTTTATTCCAGTTAAATGACAGTGAAATTAGATCTAAAGTGCAAACTCGCGACAGACTGGAAACCGTACACTTATACAACATAAACTACCTCATATAAACACAATAAACATTACATAGGTAGGTAGTTGAATTAACGTCGACTGAACCAACACAACGGACTTTTGGCGACAGTCGGGGATAAATCACGAAGGGAAAAATCCGAGGATAACAACTCGTTTTTTTGAACCACTGTCAGCTGGTGAGGACAATACCTGAGCTGGCACCCCACTCTCCGAACTTCCATGTGAGGACATCTGAGGCCACGGCAGAATTTGACGTTTGCACCAGCCCCCACGTACTCGACGGTTTTTGGTTGGATAGAATTAAGCAACCCTCAGATCTAATCCGCTACTCTTCCAACCAGGCTATCGCGGCCCAACAAATATTGCATAGATAACACTGCATAGATATTGCTATATAGAGAAAACTGAATAATAAGGTTTGTGCACACATGTGGAGTTAACATTATGGTAAGTTTAAGTTACATCCAAATCTAAATACAGTTACTCCTCGATATGTAGATTCTGGGGGATAAGAAACGCTATGAAGGTAAACTGAGGGTACTCTTCCGACTATATAAGATAGTTTACCTTGGGTCAGTTCATTTTTGAATAGGTATGAAAGGTCGCTAGGGAGGAGGGCTTTCGTATACAAGCGCATAAATGGCGATCAACGTGATTGGTTTTTCCCTCGTAGACTTATTATCACTGTTATCGCTTACTGCACAGAAAGGTAAAGAATCAGAATCCACGATATAAAAGCCAGTTGTTGAAGCGCTTTGTTTATACTTCAACTTATCACCTTATTTAAGGAGGGGAAATAGGTTTAGACGACTCAAAAAAATTGAATTCTTTTTATTTCATAAATTGTTAGTAAAACTATTCAAAAATATGTTCCCAAAGTTTCAAATAAAAATTTCAATTCGTTCTGAAGTTATGAGCGGTTAAGTAAGTATCTCTCGTTAAGTGCCGGAGCGCGTGGCATGTAAAACGGTTCATTTGCACAATAGAGACCTTGAGTAGAAGATATTTACTAAAGGCATTGGCGTCGTTTTGACAAAGCGTGTGTTTTAACATTAGTTTAGCACCGACCTTCGTAACGTGAATTTCAAGTTTGGAGACAAAATGTCAACGTATCTGAAAAAAGAGCATGGTACTTCTAATCGCATTAGTAGACCACGTAAAAGATCCTTCCACGGAAATCAGTATTCTAATAGTGAATCAAGTAAATGTGGCGAAGGTAAAGAAAGTATCAGCGCAAAAAAACTTTCGGATGCCACTAGTGAAAATGTGATTGTTTAATCCTCAACATTGTTATAGAATTATTGAATTTTTTACCATATTCACAGCTTTGTCGGATATTCTTATTTGTCGAAATTGCAAGCAGGATGTTAAATTTGCAGAAACTGAAATACGGGCCTCGGGTTGAAGCTCGTTATCAATTACAAGTGTGGATCGAAACAAATCCAATCAGGTCCTTTCATCAATACTGGATTTGAGATAAATCGTAGGATTGTGTTTGTCATGCGACTCTTGGAGGTTGGCAGAGAAGGATTAAATTTATTTTGCAATTACATTGACATCTGCAGTGGTATATCTGAAGATACTTATAACGCAATGTACAATCATATCCACGCCGCTGTGAAGAAAGTGTATGAACTTTGCTGTAAGAAAGCTATAGAAGAAAAAAGAGAAAATGAAAATTCTGAATTTAAAAGTATCTGGTGATGGAACTTGGAAGAAACGAGGATTCAAATCATTATACGGCGTAACAACTCTTATAGCACATTACTGTGTAAAAGTCATTGATCTCGATGTACGGAGTAGTTACTTTCATGCGTGTGCAATATGGAGGAACAAGTTGAAAACTTTACCAGAGTATCTAGCTTGGCAAGAGGATCATGGCGAAGAAACTTGCACGAAAACGCATGAAGGATCTGCGGGAAGCATGGAAGTGGAATCTGTTAAAATGATGTTTTCAAGATCAGAGGAATTATATGGAGTGAAATACGATAATTATATCGGCGATGGAGATTCCAAAACGTTTTCGGCAGTACTCAAATTAAATCCTTATGGTGACGATCTGATAGTTATATATATCATTATATGGTGCTGGAATCGCTGATTAACCAGTAAGTAGTTCAAATAAATTTATTACTGCCTTGAATTTGTTGTTTTCGATCATTTTTTTTTCAAACGCGTTTTTCTCGAAACGACTTTTTTGAATTTGTGTACAATCTAGCTCAAAAAGTTCTTAACCAATCATTTTGAAAATTGATAGTTAGTTTCTTTATACATTTACGCTCTATATGAACCTAAATTCGAAGTAATATCATTGTTTAAAGTATTTTTTCATTGCAAAAATTTATAAAAAAATGGCAAAAAATTATGCTCTTTTTTAAGCACCTCTAAAAAATGCAATTTTCAATTTTTTTGGGAGAAGTTAGGTTCATATAGAAGAAAGACATGTCCTTAAATAAATTTAAAACCCTATGGATTTCAGTTGAAAACTGGGGCCTCCAGAGTGTACACAAACAGCTACGTCTGATGGTGACGTCCGATGGGTGGCAGCTGATATTTTCAATATTTTCCGAGGAAATACTTCAAAACAATTACTGTACTTACTTAAATATATGTATAAAATGTACTCAAAGTTTCAATAAATTATATGCATTCCTTCCTTGCCAAAAAAATTCATGAAAATCAATAAAAAAACGTAGTTCTAAACCTATTTTCCCCCTTAACCCTCCTGGTGGTTATCTGATGAGGTATCTCATCATTAGAAAAATTGAGCAGCTCTTTATAGACGAGATATTTCGACATTAGAAAAGAAAACTAACGAGTTCTTGACCATCTCATCATAAAAAATTGGCAATATCTTCTTGACAAAATATCTTGGCATTAGCCAAATTGGTGATATCTTGATGAACAAGATATCTTGTCGAAATCGCTTGGAAGGTTAAGGAATGGACTCGTCCAAAACCACGGGTCTCGAACTGCACGGACTATAGCAACGCAGCGAAAGCTGAAAAAATATATTTATAAGAAAAAGAAAGTTAAAATTATGCATCCTACTAACCCTGCCATATAAGGTTATGTAAAAATTCCATAGGCTTTATGTCTTTTTTGTATACGTAGATAACCCGCGACCTGCAAACAAGTCTTAACCTTCTAAAAGATTTCTACGAGATATCTCGTCCATCAAGATCGGACAAACTTTTCTAATGACGAGATATCTCGTCACAGAGATATTGCCGATTTGTCTACGATGACGAGATCAAGATCTGGTCAGTCTTCATCTAATGACGAGATATCTCGTCCATCAAAATCAGTGTTGATAATGAAGAAATGCCGTATCGAGGCAACCACCAGGAAGAAGCTATCACGAGTGGATGGGATGCTTTGATCAAAAAAAAGAAAACAAAAACAAATGTAATATTGATACAGTGTATACATTTTGAGGAATGCTGAAAACTGGTTACAATTTGAAACAGGTTTTTGCATCAAAGGCAAGCCGCTACAGATCAATCCTAAGATAAATCACCAGTAAGGTTAAATAATAACAGACAAATTATAAATCAGCCCTTACACAATCGCAAAATTAAAATGCCTCTTACCTCAGCTGGGAAAGCATGGCTGCCTACTCTGTGCTCAGAGCCTTGACCGTCCGTCCGTCCAAAGTGCAGGTGGATCTCTTGAACTCTGTAACTGTAGGAGAGTGGTCCTCCGCTGATGTTGACTACAGGGGCCTGTGGACTCGTGTCCACCCGGAAGACCACACCATGTCCGGTGTTCTGAATGAGGCCGTTTACCTGAAACAATTAAGAAAAAATTAATTAGATTAGGCAACAAAATCTGAAATTGGACATCTTCCTTTTTTTAAATCTGTAAAACTGTTTTCTCCTTCTGGTAACAATTAATGCAAGAAAACTAACGTCGCTTTAGAAACTCATTGACTGCAATTTTTTGGGATACGAAATGCTTATTTTTCATGAAGAGAAATACATTGGCATTTGTTACAAACTTAAAACATATATAACGCTATCAAAATGCTTATAATTTTTACTTTTTGCCAACAAAACTAATAGCTGTTTCGATACAATTGGATAGTGAAAAGTTTTGTCAATTACGGAGTTTTTTCTTTAAGGTAAAAGTATACACTAGGAATTTGTTTTGATTCTGAATTAATAAGAGCTTAAATTAATTTCAGTGTGAAAAATTCAGACTAATATAATCTTTAATTATCTAATTTAGATAAAATTAGCTAATTAGCATGTTTTTCGATCAGTGATATCTAAATTCTAATTTGTTCAGAAAGACAATTCCTGTTGGAAATTATTCCTAATATTCTTCATATTTTGACCTTCCATCAAGTTGCTAGAGAATAGGTTTTTGACAATTTTTTTCTACAAGGAAGTCTAAAAAACCCGGATTTTCTCAGGAATTTATACATTTAAAAATCAACTAAAAATTCATTTCTTTACTAATAACTTTGACCGAGGGTAAAAAATTCCGCTGTATTATATAGATTACAATGACACAAAAATAATTATAATAGATCATTTCGTTGTTGGGTTATCACAGTTTGAACGAAGCATCCTATTGCAAAAACACAATTCCTCAGAAATTGAGTTTAAAGTTTTGGGAAAATGTTTGTATTGTATATGGTAACAGTACCTAGCAAAAACTTTTGTAACTAGAAAACCATTTCAAATATTTACAAGATTTTGGTATCGTTTGAAAGCTAAGGATTTGGAAAATATTGTGATTTAATAAAAAAAGTATCGATGTTCTGGTTGATTTTCATGATTTCTAGTGCATATATAATTTCTAGTGTATTCTTAAGTCGACTATATCATTATTATCGTCAAGTAGGTAAGAAAGTATAAACATATTTTGTGTAAATTGGATCTTCATACAGTTCCCGTCCGTTTAATAAAATCCCTTCCCATATCTAATAATAGTGAAATAGGAACTAAGGGAAAGTTATAAGTTCAAAATATTTAGTTAAACACAAATCTTGAAGTTTATATCAAATTGATCTCGAAAATATGAAATTTCATATTAAAATATTTTACACAAGAATATTAATCACAAGACTATAGTCGGCATAGAGCAGAAACTCATTCACTGATACATTTAAGAAAATCCTTTTATGACACTAAATGATTATGTTCATGATGGTGAGAAATATATATATATATATATATATATATATATATATATATATATATATATATATATATATATATATATATATATATATATATATATATATATATATATATATATATATATATATATATATATATATATATATAAATTGCCATATTGTTTTCGGTTTGAAAGAAAATATATAACTATTAAAATGTATATAACTAAAAAATAATAGTCTTTTATCATCTGGACTGTACATTTTTTTCTCAATTAATGAGTTTCTGCTCCAAGTGGACGATAACGTTGTTTTCCTATCAAAACTGTTCCTATTTTTGTCTTATGAGATTTAATATCTCATTTGGTTATAAATGTGCTTACTTCACTTGTTCCAAAAGATTATAAATCTACATAAGTACAGAACTCTCAGGTTGCTAGTACAGTGGGCATTCCTTGTGATTCAAGACGACCCCATATCACTGAGGAGAAATGTGTTGTTATGAACATAATCAGTATGTTTTTATTAGAAATTTTAGCTGTATGTTTTCATTTGGTCAAGGAATTAAACAGTAAACACTGAAATTGTGTAGCATGATCGTTATTATTCAGCAACATGTATATCCATATCTATAGATGACGACCGAAGCATTACATTTACTACTCCCTACAAAGAATACTAAGAACTATATGTAATGCATCATAAACTGGACACAAAATACCATTGAATAAGAAAATGATGGATACCATTTAGTGACCATCATGCTTAAAAACTGCCAAAAAGAGAAATTCAGAAAGATCCATCTAAAATATCTTCACTAGATCAACTATATATTTTATGTTATGTTCCGATTTTGCTCGGATATTTAAACTAAAGACCCGTCGGTCTTTGAACGATGATAAAAATGAAAGTTTTCCTCAAAGAATTGCCATTAAATAAAATTCTAGAACTTTGCAGAATACCTTTTTTATTTTCGAATAAAAGTGTAACCCAAACCGTATCTCTTCTGTATGCTCGATAGCAATTTAAGTACTTCCAGTGATACTATTTCTTATATCGTATGGGATATAAAATAGGAAGTTTTTCGAAGACCCAGTAAATCCCCTATACATTTAAAATTGATGGTTGTTATTGTCTGTTACAGTATGGCCTGGCATTTTTGAAACTGTCACTATAAAATTTCTTGTAGCTAGTATAACATGGTAAGGATTGAATGTTCTAACAAAGTGTTCTAAGATTTCATGGGTTACTTAGCCTTTTTTTTAAGTGATAACGTTTTTTTGAGTGAAGGCAATTCTAAAGATAAAAGAACTTTAGTTTTTGAAGCTATTTGTTTACGAAACTAATCCAAATATGTTAGTTGTTATTGTAACAATGCTGCAAAATATGAAGTAAACGTTTGGTAACGAAATTTTGGGTAGCAAAATTTTAAATATGGGAAGAGAAACACTATAACATTTTGAGTGTCACGAGATTTTAGAGTAGTATAATACTTTTTCCCACAACATTTTATGATTAACCTTCCAAGTGGTTTCGACGAGATATCTCGTCCACCAAGATCTGACCAACCTTTCTAATGACGTGATATCTCGTCATCAATGTATTGACGATTTTTTTATGAGATCAAGATCTAATTAATTTTCTTCTAATGACAAGATATCTCATTATCAAGATGTGGTCATTTTGCTAATGATAATATACCTCGTCGAGACAACCAGAAAGAGAGTTAAATAACCTCGTCGATTGGTTGAAAGAATCAAAGGAAGGTTCGATTGGTCTTGTAGGTCAAAACTAGTTAGAAGTCATTGCAGGGAAGATGAGTTACTTAATTGGTCAACGCCAATTAGATTAAACGTCAAAAGTTGTAAAAGCGGAGATAAAGTACATTTTAGGTAACTTCCAATTGTACGATGTATGTTTATTAAATAACGAGACTGTGATTCCACCTAGTAAACAAAGCAGTCAGAACCGGTTATAACTGCATGAGTGGTGACTGAACATGTTTGAACCTGCATGACAAGCAGCAGCACTCTAAGACATTCAGTTGATTGTGTGTCGCCATTTAGTTTGGTTGTGTTTTCTGTAGTGGGCCTAAAAAAATGCTAAGTTTAAAAATTGAACAACGTGTTAATTTGAAATTTTTAGTAGAATTGCACAAAACAATAACAGAATGTTTTCAAATGCTTAGTACAGCTTATGGAAATGACTGCCTGTCTTGTGCGTGTGTGTTTGAGTGGCACAAAAGATTCAGCGTGGGATGTGAGATTGTCAAAGATGATGAACGCCCTGAAGGACCTTGCACATCAAGAACCAAAGAAAATGTAGAAAAAATCAGTCAAATTGTTCAAAAGACCGCCGACTCAGTGTTAAAATGATAGCTGAATCTGTGAACATCGACAAAGACACTGCATGGAAAATTTTCGATGATCTTAACATGAAGAAAGTTTGTGCAAAGAAGGTCCCAAGGGTTTTCACACCAGAGCAAAAAGAACGTAGCAAGGAATGTTGTGTTGACATTCTGCAACAACTTGACGGAAATCCCAATCTGCTTCATAAAATAATCACTTGTGACGAAACCTGGATCTTCCAGTATGATCCTGAAACCAAAAGCCAATCAATGCATTGGAAAACACCGTTATCACCAAGAACGAGAAAAAGTTCGTCAAAGTAAGTCAAAATTCAAAGCCATGCTCATTGTGTTTTTCGATAACAAGGGTGTAATTTTGGAAGAATGGATTCCAGAAGCCACAACAGTTAACCAGCATTATTATCAGGAAGTTTTGATAAAGCTGAGAGAAAAAGTTAGAACGAAATGGGTGCAACTGTGGGAAAATGATTTCATTCTTCACCAGGACAATGCGCCTGATCATACAGCACTTTCTTTAAAGCAGTTTTTGACCGACAAGCACATTACTATACTTGAAAATCCTCCATATTCGCCCGATTTATCATAGTGTGACTTATCTTTTCCCAAAAGTTAAATCAGTGCTTAAAGGGACACGTTTTGGGTCAGTTGATGCTGTAAAGAAGAAAACGGCGGATGTGTTGAAACGGCTGACAGAAATTGATTTCCTCCATGTCTTCCACCAGTGGAAAACAAGACTGTAGCAATGTCTTAGTGCAAATGGGGAGTATATTGAAGGGGACAAGCATTAAATTTTTTATACATATAAATAAAGGTGAGTCATATTTAATCAGTCTCGTTATTTAATAGATATACCTCGTATCATGCGATAGCATTTGGATTACAAGGAGTAAAATATTCGTCTGCTGTCTGTTTTGTTTGTACAGGAAATCCATCTCATAATCCATCTTAAATTAAGACAATATATCTGTGTCAAGAGCCGTTATTACATCGTAACCATGGTTACAATCTATATTGCATTTACTTCACCAGATGTTTATCCCAGGAGCTTATTCATAGATGTTTTCACTATCTTCCGTAACTGCATTCAGACAAAAACAATTACTGCTCATATTTCTATTATGTATTTTTTCTAATTTTCTATGCATTAAATGGTAAAATCGTTGGAAATGTTAGGGTTTTGCATCTAAAGTTCTTATAATTTTCTAGTTTTTTTATTGTAAATTTGCAATTTAAAAATGTTAAAATTTTTTGTCACAAAAATGCACCCGTGTCTATTTAAACCAATAAATTTACATTACTTAATTTGCCGTTTCTGAATTACTCGAGATTGGCGACTATTTGTGTGAACAAAGCAAATTATTATCGGTAAATAATGCAGCTCTGAGTCTTATAAGCATACCAATTGTGGTAGATGGTTAAACTTCATACCAATAGCTGCCATTGAAAAGCGAAAAAAGAAAGAGCAATCGTTTTTTAAAACAGACAGTAAAATCAATGAGAAGTGCTGTAGAATGTATGTCCATTGTCGTAACTAATTTAGAGACATACCTATATAAATAAAAATGGAGTGTTTAGACATTGAACGTTTTCTTCAAGTTATTTATAAGTTTTGGGTCCTTCTAATTCAAAATCGGGGCCATGGTAGCCCGGTTGGAGGAGTAGCGGTTGAGCAACCGGAGGATTGCGAGTTCAAAACCAAACAAAACCGTCGTGCATAAAAGGGGCTGGAGCACGTTAAATTTTTCGGGGCCTCAAAGGTTCTCACCTTGGCGTGGTATGGAAGTTTGGAGAGTGGGCTTCCAGTTCAGGTGTGACCTCGTCATCTGACCTGTGGTTCAAAATTACGTGGCGTTATCCTCGGATCTTTCCCTTCGGGGTTCGATCCCGGACCGTCGCCAATAGCCCGTTATGTTGCTCCAGTGCGATGTTAACTAAGTACCTACCTAATGCAAAACCGGTGGTTTCCTAGTTTGGTGTCTGTGTTTGTCTATATGTGAGTACCCGCACTGCGTCCAAACGGCTTTGTATGTTTTCATGAAACTTTGCATACTGTAAGTACTTACAGCCACTTAGTGATGGAACTCGATTGTGTCAGTCTGTGTGTCTGTCTTCCTGTTTGATATATCTTTTATATGTTGTTTGATATATCGTGTTTGTGCATTTGAATTAAGACAACGAAATGGTGTGGTCATATTTGAGCATTTTTTAATTTTATTAAATGTGTGTTTTTTAAATAAATCATTATTGTCTTTATCTATGTTGTTCAAGCATCTTTTCCCGAATTGCTCTATTTCAGAATACATTCAGAAAGTCGAGATTCGACACGCTTACTTATGTCGTTCGTTTTTTAAAATTCTCCATTTTTTCAATGAGAATTTCGCTTCTGTCTGTTTTTATGTGTCCAGTATTTTACATATTGCAGATATATTATTTAGGAGGAAAAAGTTAAAACGATGTTGAAAAATTATTTTCCGTACACTTAAATGAAGTTTGCATTTTTCTATGAAAGAAAGGCGATTAGTCTAATCACTGTTCAATTAACATTTAACCAAATCAACCCGAGCAACGCCGTATAATTCTGCTAGTATTTTATAAAACATCAGCTCAAGAAATACGTTATTCCAATTTCCTTTACCAACATTTTTACCCAGTTTCACACTAAAACAGCTGCATATCTCAACTTAAATCGACCTTAAATTGACAGTTTTGATTGGGTTTATTGGAGTATTTTTATGGCGCAAGTGCCATATTTGCCCATGCTGAGTCAGGCACAAGACATACGATATCAAGGAATAGACATACACACGAAATGAAAGTTTTACAGATACCTGAAAGGAATCGAAACTGCTCAACCTACAACTCAGAGATGGCAAGCACAGTGGTTATACCTACTGAGCCATGACGGCCCTATCTAGCTTTGGAAAACAAAGGATGTAAATTGAGCATTGCCTTTACTCTCTCAGCTTGGTCAAATATAGACCTTGCTCTCTAAAACCCAAAATCAACCAAACAACATAAAAAAAATGCCTCCTATAAGCTATACATGATTCCAAGGAATCATTTAATAGCAATTTATTTTAAGTCAGATCGCTAGCTATGGTGGTGCCCATACAAAACCCAACTTGAAACACTGTTTTTGGTACTACTCAATAATAAGTTAATTTTTCTTCCTATTGTTAAGTTTCCTATTGATCCATTACAAATTATACCATCACCAAAAAATAATTACGTAGTTGCTTGTCATGTCTTTCATATTGCACTAGAAAAAGCACCCCTGGAATATAAGCAAACAATTATATAGGCATTTTTGTTTAACCCGCAAAGTGGTTTCGACGAGATATCTCTTCCATAAAGATCCGACCAATTTTGCTAATGACGAGATCTCTCGTCATCGAGATATATATCACCGATTTTTCAAGATGACGAGATCCAGATCTGGTCAGTTTTCTTCAAATGACGAGATATATCGTCCTATAAAGATTTGGTCAGTTTTCTTCTAATGACGAGATATCTCGTCCATAAAGATCTGGTAAGTTTTGCTGCTGAGATATCTCGTCCATAAAGATTTTGTCACTTTTGCTGCTGAGATATCTCGTCTTTAAAGATCAGGTCGGTTTTCTTCTAATGACGATATATCTCACCCATAAAGATTTGGTCGGTTTTCTTCTAATGACGATATATCTCTACCATAAAGATCCGGTCAGTTTTCTTCTATTGACGAGATATCTCATCCATGAAGATCTGGTCAGTTTACGTCTAATGACGATATATCTCGCCATAAAGATTTGGTCGGTTTTCTTCTAATGACGATATATCTCTACCATAAAGATCCGGTCAGTTTTCTTCTATTGACGAGATATCTCATCCATGAAGATCTGGTCAGTTTTCGTCTAATGACGATATATCTAGCCATAAAGATCTGGTCAGTTTACGTCTAATGACGATATATCTCACCCATAAAGATCTGGTCAGTTTTCTTCTAATGACGATATATCTCGTCCATAAAGATTTGGTCAGGTTTCTTCTAATGACGAGAATGTCGTCTATACAGATATGATCAGTTTTCTTCTAATGACGAGATATCTCGTCCATAAAGATCTTGTCACTTTTGCTTCTGACGATATATCTCGTCGAAACTACCACCAGATGGGTTAAAATATAAACACATTGAACATAACAGTCCCATCCATCGCCAATGTTAAAATGTGTGAAAGCATTGAATGTTTGCTTACTTTTGGCACTCCGTGCCATAAACAATGGTCATTCACTAGTCGATACATTACTTTCAACTCTCTATAATTAAAAGGGGCAGATCGCTTAAAGCGTGCTTCACACTTTTTATCTGCGGCAAAACTGTAATTCCAGTAATTACGTTAAGTAATTAAATGTTTCCTCTGGGCACTGCAAGCAATTAATCTCCTTTGAAGGCATTTTTGCTGCGATAATGTACTGAACTCCGTAAGGATTGATGTAAAGTAAAATAGGCGTCTATGTATTTTGTTGAGAGCGTGTAGCCCTTTCAGAGATTAACCCTTTTATATATTGTTTAATCTAAGTTAACCATCTTGGTGGTTGTCTCAACGAGGTGTCCGGACTTTAGAAAAAATTGGCCAGAACTTGATGGACGAGATATCTCGTCATTAGAGAAAATCTGACAAGATCTTGATCTCGTTATCATAAAATAATTGGCGATATCTTTATGACGAGATATATCGTCATTCGCATAGTTGGTCAGATCTTGATGAACGAGATATCTCGTCATTAGCAAAATTGGTGAAATCTTGAAGGATTAGATATATCGTAGACCCTTAAGTTGGGAGGACTAAGATATGAATTTTGTGTTGAGAATTAGCAACGTTTGAATTATATTTTTCACTAGACGTGAATTCGATTAATAAAAGATTTAAAACAGTTTAATAGGAATCAACAGAATGTGGTTCGGAAAGGGATTTTGAAAGTAAACCACCAAACCAGACGGAAGACGTAGATTGTTTAGCCAAATTTAACCAAATGCTTTCGAATGATAGATATTGGTGTTATTTTAAAATGTAATTTTTCGCCGTTTTGATGACGTTTGGTTAATAACCCACCAAGTATCTTCGGCGAGATATCTCGTCCATGAAGATCTGACCGATTGTGCTGATGACGAGACATGCCGTCATCAAAATCTTATCGGTCTTTAAATGATGACGAAATCAAAGTCTGGCACGTTTCCTTCTAATGACGAGATATCTCGTCCTTCGAGATCTGGTAAGTTTTACTAATGACGAGATACATCTTCGAGGCAATTACCAGGAGGGTTAAAATGAATGTGTTGGCCACTAAATTATGTCTCGACGCGGTATGTCGTCGTTAACAAACCCAATTAGATCGTAATGGACGATATATATCCTTTTAGAAGGAAACTAACATTCCTTGATATCGTCGTCAAAAAGAATCGACAATATCTTTATGACAGGATATCTCGTCATTGGAAAATTGGTGAGATATTAATGGTCCAGAAACCTCGTTGAAGCAACTTTTATGGTTAAAAAATCATTCACGTATCCTAAAATAATCTAAAACAAAAATATGCATGTTTTGAGGCCTACATAAAACATTACAGTTTTGTGTTATAACTTGAGTAAGATATCATGTAACTAATACTAAAAATGGGTCACTTCGACAATAAAAAGCAAACTGGCTAGCAATTAATATTTAAGAAATTTTACAGAAACTTGGAATACACCGAAATTTAAAGATTGATATAAAAACACGAAATTCTCAAAAACCTTCTCAAACCTGACTTTAAATATTCCAATACTGTCATCAGCCTTCGATTTTTAAATAGATACGTTCTCCAATAATGAACCAGATTTGATGTTGACACAACATGAGATACTTATCCGAAGTTCTTTGTCCCGAACGCTTAGTTAATGCTACTTTTTTTCTGGTGAAATTCAAAGAAAAAAAACCCCTTTTTTTTCGATTTGTTTAAACGTCGCAGTAATCTATGTTTAAAAAATATATCCTATTATCTCCTTGTACAGGGTCGAACAGTCAGATTTCTAAAACATTGTTCAAACAGTGTTTTAATTAGTTTGTTGCGTTTGCAAACCACTTTCAGTTGCACTGATCGTTAGACTTTTTTTGCACCATTTTTTCCTGTTTATGCTACTTTGATGCGCTTCGCCACTTTTTTTACATTGCTTTTTATGCGCGTTAATTATGGTACCGAGTGTTTTTGATTGTTTCTCACAAATAACATGTTTCCTGATTTATATTTAATTGATCACACTCAACTTGTTTGTGTCATAAGACTTTAACGTTATCGTAACTCTGACATTTAGAGCTTTGTAGCTACTAAGCAGTTTCAGCTGTAGATGTGGCTAGGATTTTAAAATTGTCCATAATCTCAATTCTAGAAAATCTACAGAATAGGCAATACTGTTATTTCACACAACTATTATCCCAAATCACATGCTTTTAGATTTTTGTTTTAGCTTTTAAAATATTTTTTTAAATATTGTTTTGCTGATATTATCTATGGCGAGATCAGAGATTTATGCTAGTTCCTTTTGTTGTTTTATATATAGTTTATGTATTTAATTTTTTGACAAACTTTGGACCGCAGTTGCGTTTAGAAGTACACAGCTATAGTCCATCGAATATTGTTTTTAAGGTGTACGTAAACATTATTTTTTTTTAAATTTTGACTTTAAAAATCTATTTTTCTACAGTAGGACATTGATTTATGATTTAAATAACTTCTGTGAAAATATCAGTTTAAGGTATTCACAAATTACCTAATTCAGATGTAATTAACTAATTAGTATGTCTTTTAACAGTGACATCTCAAATTCTAATTTGTTCAGTGAGATAATTCCTGATGGAAATTATTCTTAGCATTGTTCTTCATGTTTTAGTTGCTAGAGGGATTAGGTTTCTTTTACAATTATTTTCACCGAGGAAGCATAAAAAATCAAGATTTTTTTCAGGAATTTTAACATTTAAGTATCAACTAAAAATTCATTTCTTTACTGATCATCTCTTTCCGCTCGTATTTTCAAAGGCATGCATCGTATATGAATTCGGAGCTTGTTGAAAATCCGAGCTGGAAATGACGTCTTATACTACATAAACGATATTATAGACTGATCCAAACAGCGCCCTCTACCACCTAAACGCTGCATTTAAGAACACACATTCTTTAACAAAACGTTTATTTTGGGCCCCTCTACAAACTTTTACAGTTTCATATTTTCGAAACACCCTGTGCTTTATGTTGCTGCCGACTAATATCTAATATTTACCTCGTCTACTATTTTTACTAGTGTTCTTATTTATTACTATTTTGGTTTGTATGCTATTTTAAATGTTTTTATAGGATTCTATTTTGGGTCACGTTGTTTGTTATCGGATCTTTCGCCAGAAAACTCAAACCAACCAAGAGATATTAGGCTAGTGGTGGAGATCTTCGATATGAACGATCTAAGAAATGCTACTAACAAGAAAAACAAATAAAAGGAATTGATTGGACTCACTAAGATGGCAAAAGGACAAAATAACTCGAAGAGAAAAGATAACTGAAGTATTGTCGAAAGGCTATTATGGAATGAACTATAGTCTTATATTTATATCTATAGGAGATGTAACTGTGATGCAGGACAAGTTGCACTATCACAACTAACGGTTTAATGTACTTGAATGATTAAACACCAGATTTATTTTTACTTGTTGTGAGTCGTATCACTAATATAATACAACTGTCAATGAGGGTAGGATATAAAAACTAACCACACTCTCATTATCGGTAAACTACCAATATTAATTCTCAATTCCAGTCTTAGGTTTTCGTTTTTGAATTAACGAGCTGTTTTTCACCTTAATTCAAAAAGGACAGCAATTGGTGTTGGGTAGGTAGGTATTTTAATTAAAGTTTCATTGGAGCAACACAACGGGCTGTTGGCGATGGTCTGGGATCAAAACCGAAAGGGAAGACCGAGTACAACACAACGTAGTTTTGTACCACAGTCAGATGACGATCAATTGCTGTTGGGATAGCGATAAGAAGCGAATTTGTTAACACGTATCTTCAAAATCTTATGGAGCAATTGATTTCCTTCCGAAAATGTGTATGAAATAGGAAAACAATCCCTTATTCAAACAGAAGATACCAGAATAAGTTAAATGAGGGGCCCCTAAGCCTACTGGGTGGAAGACCATGTTTGGATATTGTCAGGCATATAACTGTTGGTATACGGTGACATTTGAAAATACTGTCTTTGCATAAATTAATCCCTGAAATAGAACTTAAGAACAAATTGACCCGGGAGTGTATAATCTTAAAATAAAATATCATTTGCCTTAAAAATAAAATGAACGTATGATCTTGAAAGTAAAACTAAAAAATAGTAAAATATCATACTAAGTAAACTGGTGATAGTTCGGTAACGATAATTCTTATCAATTACAAACTCGTCAAAAACGTGTAATTTGTAACCAGTAAAAACCAGTACTCCATAACCAGTAAAGACCGATAATTCATAACCGGTTAAGACCGTTCCTTAAAACCGGTAATACCTAACCGGTAAAACCTAACCGGTAAAAATCGGTGTTTCATAACCGGCAAACAATGGTGCATCATAACCGGTAAGAAACAATATTTCATAACCGGTTTTTGAACACTTATGTAAGACAATAGCAAAGCAAAATACGTCATTTAAATTGAAAGCTGAATGTCCTCTAAATGGTGCATACGTTAGATAAATTTAAATGATGGTTCAACAACAAATCACCAAGGAATTTACCTAGGAAAGAGTTGAAGATCTGTAAAATGCTCCTTCTGGCCAAATCTAAGATATATCGAAACATTTACACTGCATACAAAAAGCAGGGTATGAACAAATCATGATTTAAAAAATCATAAGAGTTTAAAATTTTAAATCAGATTTTTTTTATTTTAATTGGATTTTTACGATTTTTATTAATCCTTTGTCCTTACAAGTTTGAATGTGTTGGACATTCGATACACAAATTAAAATGTATTTTCTAGATAGTTTTGATTTACGTTAAACATTAATATTTATGAAGATATTAATTTTTTGGAAATATAGCAAGGTAAATTTTTGAAAGATTAAAATGTAATATAGGAATTAGCAAAGTTAATCGCATGATAGGGTAAATAGAAGCGGTTTAGATTAGTGTTATTTGAACCCATAACCTTGCTATGAAATTTTTAGACCTAGATAAATAAGGTTGCAGGATCCCACTGATATCATATTATAAAACTTTGTGTAAAATTTATCAAAAATCAGACATATTTCATAATTTTTTTGCATTATATATTTATCACATATGAATAAAATGCATAGAATTTCTTATATAAAGCAATTAATTAGTTAAAGACTTGATTTTGAAGAAAAATCATGTCACCAATAGAAAATAAAACAAAAGGTCGTGCAACAAAAATTCGTGAAAAATTTTTTTCTTCTCGTTAACATTTAGCTTGCAAAAAGTACGTATTTGTGAACAACTGTTATTTGTAAGTAAATAAAAAACACGAGACAAGACATAAAAATATGTATAAATTGAAATCAAATATGCCTACTTTTCAAATTTTTGAGAACTGATAAGTATTTCAATTATATTCAAGCAGGTATGCATTGATACATAACATGCAATAAAGCTTTTCTCTGTGATCAGCATAAAACATGTGTAATAGCATTCCACAGAACATGCCAAATGAGTGGAATTTTAAGTTTTAATTAAAAAACATCAGAATTATTAAAATAGCCTTCCTCTTCAATACATAACCTATTTTGTTAACACACTAATTATCAGATGGATAAATTAATTTTCATATTCCAAATTTCAATTCCATAAATATAGAATAGTTATGCTGGAAAGAATTCCTAGTGATCAATGTCTAAAATTTCTCAGTAAAGTTTTAAAAATTGCCAATGAATGTGCAAAATTAGATTGCTTTTGTGATACTGCCGAAAATTTTTTCATTGTGAATTGGTGTCTAATTTTTTCATAAACAAACTACTTAACTTATTTGAATAAAATTATATGCATCCTGTTCATGGTTATTTCAAATAAACTTATTACACACAATTCCGTCCTTGTAGAGTCATGATGAATGGTGTTCAATAGGACGGGTATTGAAAAAAAAACACTAAAAAATGATGACTTCATATAAATAAAAATATATGATACATAATGTTCTTGTGAATAAAATATGTTTCACCAGTACTTAGCACACCTATGTCCTGATCACATGTCATATTCAAGATGGCATATAACTCAATTAGAATTTCGAGTCTATACTGTCATGGAAACCGCGACTAACAACATGGGAATATCATCTACTTTCTTTGTTCAATTATGTGGTTTACCATTCAGGCGAAATGTAAAACAATGGAATTAAATATTAATAAAAAGCGATTGAACTGTCATTGACTTTACACTTGAAATAGCTAGTTGATCTGGTCATACAACACACGGGATATTTTTCTCATTCTGGAAACTGCCTTATAATGCATTCTAGCTGATGATGCAGGGGACAGAAGTAAATGAGTCTGTAATTATATATTATGGAAGTAGGAAGAGAGCTTATATAAGTGTTCAATAATGTATATTCTTGTTATTCAAATTTTCAGTCAAGACAACATAGTTGATAAATCGGCACCCATTTTGGATTTCTAAACTTTATTCTGTAAAAATCTATGGTATAAAGTTGTTGAAAGTTATTTGTGAACCAGGAGTAATATTCAACTTTTCTCGAGTCACCCAAGTAATGAAGCATCGTTGTGTATGGGTATGTATTTGAGCAGGATATACTTTTTGTGCTTTTGTAAAGAAAGTTATCTTTAAAGAAACGCCTTAATTCCTTATAAAGTGTCAATATGATATCCAAGAAAATGAAGAAAATACATTTTCTAGTAGAGAGTGGCCATAAAATAACTTTCACTCTAAACAGCTAATCAGAGTTAAATCGAATAAACGGAATGGAACGGAATTTGGTATTGAGACTTTTAAAGTGAGATGTATTCCGCGAAAATAAATAGTACCGAAAGTCGCCTATAGGGGGAAATTTGGTACTGTTGGGGTCAAAAGCAGTCAATCATTTGCATTAAACGCAGATAAAATGGACTATGCTGTTTCGACTAAGTAACAACCACACCTCTAATTTCAAATAGATATGTGACGCTTGCAATTAAAAGAGCTGGCAATAGACACATATAAAGATTCAACTCACAGAAAACAATCTTTTATTAACGAGAATCAGGTTTCTCGTAACCACAGACCAATTTCAATGTGTTGATCTTTCTTTGTGCAATAAATTGCACCCGTTGTGCGGCATGCTCTACAGCTGATCGTACTAAACTTTATGTTCATAGCATTTTATGTTCTCTTTCAAGACATTCCAGTTCGGAACGTCACCAACATACACGAGACTTCAAGAAGCCCGCAGCCAAAAGTCAAATGGAGTGAGCCGGTGAAACCGTCGGAAAAAACTGAATAACTCTCTCATTACTGAAATGGTGGCGTAGAAAGCGTTATACCGAAAGATAAATGTGTGGCCGTGCTCTATCCTGCATGAAAATGATCGAGTCCAAACATTGTCGTTGATGTAATTGGGAATGACTAAATTTTCTAGCAATACTCGATATTCTCCTGTAATGGGACAGTTTACTGGATCTGTAGGAATGATACGCTAAAACAGTATGATCCTAGAATAAAATCGGCTGTGAAGCCACACTACTGTTATTTTTGGAGAATGAAGTGGTATTTGTTGAACCGCTTGAGGTTGTTCAGATGCCCAAATTTTGCAGTTGTGGGTGTTGAGCGACATATCCAGATATCCAGCCTCATCCCCACAATATTCTCTAAAACCAGTCATAGTCGAGCATAATGCATAATCCATTTTATCTGCTTTTAATGCAAATCTTTGACAGTTTCCGACTTCAACAGATCCAAATTTCACCTTATCAGCAACTTTTGGTACTTTTTGCGGAATACTTCTCCCCATGTCTTCAAAAGTCTCAATACCAAATTTGGTTCCATTTCGTTTATTTGGTTTAGCTACCGATGCCTACAAAGAGCGAAAGTTATTTTTTGCCCAGCCTGTATATTCCAATATTCTTAATGTATTCCGATAAATCTCAAAAAGTTTTATTGAATACGTTTCAAGTGATGTATACCTGATTTGATATGACTTTAAATGAGGATTGCCGAAAGCCGCAAAATTATATAATAACGTCTGAATCTTTAGAAATTAATACACTCACATTTATAGTTATGAAGCTATTTACATATTTTTGTTTTCAGCTAAATGTTTTTACTACAATCACACAGAAGAGCAAATTTTTTTGTTAATTTTAAAAGCATTTTTGAAATCGTTTCTACTTCTACATTTTAATGGCGCTCTTATATTTGAATATAATCTTATCGATGCATTTGGAAAGCTGGGCAGCTCGAATCTCCATCTAGCTAAATATTTCATGAAAATCTTCTAAATATCTTGTAAGAATCCCTTGTTAATATTTCAAACGCGTCACATATTAAAAAATGTGCGTTTGTGTAAAAATACATCACCAAATTGATGTTTTTGCACATCAGTTTTCATCAAAACAGTTTCTTAAGAAGGATCTATTCAAAGACATAGTACAGCGCACTAGCATTCTAAGCATACCTTTGAAGAACATTTGCATAATTGTATAGAAACCCACCATCCAAATAACATCATTTCTAACCTCAGTAATTTATTCTACGTGATCTTTTCAAACACTCAGCGAAATGCACAAGACAGAACAACTCTAAGTATTGGTATATTTACCATAAAAAACAATAAGAATTAACATAACTTATTACCTCAAGGGTTTTTCAAGGATCCATGAAAAGATATACCACACTATAGAGCATATCTTTAATGAATATTTAAATGAAAATACCACTTGTTCTTACATCATTTCCAAACTCGGAAATTTTTCAAGGATATTTAGAAACCCGTATCGAAGTTCATGAGACTGGCCAGTCTCATGAACTACATATACTTGTATGATTGCATCAAATTGTAATCTTACATCACGTTACCTCAAAAGTTTTTCAAGTATCCATTAAATGAACTATCACGCTACATGGAGAATATCCTCAACGAATATTTGTATAATTATATGAAAAGCCACTATCATTATTACATAATTTCAAACTCCAATTTTTCAAGAATCCTTTAAAACACAGTGCACAAGAGCGAACACGCATCTAACAAATATTTGCATAATTGCATTAAAATCAAATCTACAGCATCCATTATCTTAACAGTTTTTCAAGAATCTATTAAAAGACATACCACGTTAGACAGATAATAACTTTAACGAACCACATGAAAATATGCATAAATAAGCACTTTACACAAGACGTTTTTCAATGATCATTTCAAACAGTTAGCAAAGTGCACATGACAGAACAGCTCTAAGAATTACTTGTAGAATTACATTAAAATGCTACAAGGGTTAAAAGCACTTATAACATCAATATGTTTTCAAAGATCCATTAACCCTCCTGGGGGTAGTCTTGACGAGGTATATCGACATTAGCAAAACGGATCAGATCTTGATAGACCAGATATCGCGTTCATCAAGGCCTCGTCGTCTCTCGTCAGTAGAAGAAAACAGGCCAGATCTTGATCTCGTCACCAACAAAAAATCGGCAATATCTTGATGATGAGATATCTCATCATTAGCAAAATTGGTCAGATCTTGATGTTCGAGATATCTCGTCAATACCCTTGGTGGGTTAAAGACATACCACAATTGATTGAAGATATCTTTCTCCTCCGCTTTCGCGTGACACTGAAATCTTTTCCACCATTTGTCAAGACTTGTCCAATTTTTCTAATGAGGAGATCAAGATCAGATCAGTTTTCTTTTAATAACGAGATACCTCGTCCATCAAGATCTAATAAATGTTTCTAATGAGACGAGATATATCGTCCATCAAGATCTAGTCACTTTTGCTAAAGACTAGATGGCTCGTCAAGACAACCATCCAGAAGGTTAAGTTTAGAATAACTTCTGGGAGAAAGTGAGCCTTAAACTTCTAATTCCAAGGAAGCAGATTGATATTATTCTGATTTTTTCACAGCAAAAATTTAACGATAGACAAGAAAATGATCTATATAACCGTATGTGCGATGTAACGAGGGTATACTATGTAGCTCTCGATATGGTGTTTCGACGTTTTATCTCGTCCATCAAGATCTGACCTGGTTTGTTAATGACGAGTTACCTCTTCATCTAGACATTGATTTTTTGATAATGATGAGATAAAGATCTGGTCAGTTTTGTTATAATGACAAGAGGCGAGATCTTGATCGACAAGGTATCCTGACCAATTTTGCTGATTACGAGTTAACTCGTCATGCAAACATTGCCGATTTATCGGTACTGCCGACATCAACACCTGGTCAGTTTTCTTCTAATGGCTATTTACCTCATCGAGGCAACCACCAGAATGGTTAATCTATCCAAATCAGGTTAGATTCGTAGTTAATTTACGACGCACTGAACAACACGCGGGATATTGGCGACTGTCCGGGATCAATCTTTGAAGGATAGATCCAAGGACAACGCCTCGTAATTTTGAACCACGGTCAATTGACTAGATGAACACCTGATATGGCACCCATTTCTCCAAACTTCCACATCGTGAGGACATTCGAGGCCATGACAGATTTAAGGTACACTATAGACCCCGTGAGAATGACTGTCTTTGGCTTGACCGAGTTTCGAACTCGCAACCCTCCGGTTGCGTTCATTAAAAGAAAACTGACCTTGATCTGATCATCTTAAAAATCGGCTATATCTTGATGATGAGATATCTGATGATCAAGATATTGCCGATGACGTCATATCTCGTCAAAAGCAAAATTGGTCAGATCTTGATGGATGAGATATCTCGTCAAAACCACATGGATAGTTATCTCTCCAAATCAGAGAATCTAAAGCATCACTGTGGAAGTTAAGGACGATGAAAATTATTATTTCGAATTTCCCAGTAACTGCGTACATATTTCAATTCCAATAAACCGTAACACAAACCCTTTGCCATCTTTTAACAACACGAATTCGCATCAATAAGTCCATGATTCCATTCCGCTTTTCAATATTCTATTCCAAGCATATTTCGAAAATAAATCAGCTCGGAACTATTAAGCTTAAAGCGGCTTTTCCAAGAAACTGCTCGGGCAGATTTTCCAAAGAATAATTACCCGCCAAGTAAAATAGGACGACTCCGGAATTCATATGCCTCTCTACGATCCAGCAGCAAAAATAAGAAATTCGATAACTGGGTATTAAAAAGTCTGACATTCAACAATCTCGAATATTGGCGAATTACCTTCTCTAACGGATGCTATAGATTGCCGAATCCGGCACAGTATCTGGTTTGACCCATTTATCAAAAGAAGTGATTATATTTTAATCTTTTCTCGTTCCTCTTAAGTTCCTTTTAGTTTCTTGCCCCTGCTTAATTCAGTCGATTGTTCCTTCAATACAGTATTCTCTTACTCGCCGAATTGGAATCTTTCTATAACGATGTTCTTTCCGTTCTTTGCTATTATTCCGGGGCATTTGTTCGAATAGGGCACCGAAATGATGAGTTCACTTACTTCGGTTCGATGTAAGAAGTCTGAGGAAAGCGATTATGTTTTCAAATTAGCGCTGAATTTAAGCCAAATCAGTTTAGTTCGTGAAGAGGTTTGACTTTGGAGTTGTAGAAAGTCTTTGAAGTTTAAGTTGTAGCAAGTAATAATCATCTGAAGTTGTAGAAAGCAATATTATGTTGAAGTTATAAGAAACAATACTTAAAAATTTTAAAAAGTAATACTTCTTTGAAGTTTTAGAAAGCAATATTCTTTGAAATATGTAGAATGTAACAATCCTTTAAAGCTGTAGAAAGTAGTACTTTTTTAGATGTAGAAAGTAGTACTTTTTTAGATGTAGAAAATAACAATCCTTTGAGATTGCTCAAAGCAATAATCCATTGAAGTTATAGAATGCAAAGATGTTTTTATATGTAAAAAATAATAATCATTTGAGGTTGTGCAAAGCAATAATACATTGAAATTGTAGAAAGAGCTTGATCTCTAAGGAAAGTAATGATCCGCTGAAGATGCAAAAAGCTATTATCCTTGGAAATTGTGCAAAGCAATAATCTTTCGAAGATGCAAATAGCAATAATCTTTCGAAGTTATAGAAAATAATAACCTTATTTGAAGTTCAATAAAAAAACAATCTTCTAATTAATAATAAAATCTTTGAAGTTCAAGCTTTAGGAAGCAATAATCATCTGAAGTTGTTTAAAGCAATAATATTTTAAGAAATAAAAAGTAATACTCCTTTGAAATTATAGAAAACAATAATCTCTCTTTGAAAATGCAGAAAATAATAATCCTTTGAAGCTATTGAAAGTAATTATCTTTTAGATGTAGAAAGTAATACTCCTTTGAAATTGTAGAAAAGATCATGTCAAACGCTCTTCTTCACTTTGCTCTAAGTAAAGGAGTTACTGTATACCAGAAATACCTAGAAGTAGGTTATGCACAGATGGACGTAGATAGCATGCACATTCTCGGAACAAAATTAGGAAGCAGGAACATTTTGTGCCTTCAGACAGAGTATATAAGAGAATGTAAGAGCAATTAGGGGGGCTAGCATCAACCCCAAACCTTATGCTGTAGAAAGTCTAACTTCCAAATTTTTTTGTTATTCTAACGGCTACTACAAAAGTATCCGGCCTTGATCAAAGGGGATACATGTGTTACAGGCTTGTGAGATGCCTTAAATTTAAAACTGATGGTCATATTTGGTATAAACTAAATTTCTCTGATGACAGGAAAGAACTGCCCCGAAGATCTAAATCAGTCAAGGATGTATACACACAATTGAAACCACTCTACAGCAAACCATTGGCTATCCAGAAGAGAAAGTTGAAGTATCTGCAAGACTTAAAGTCAAGCCTGGAAGAGGATTTCCATCCATTTTACAATGGTCCGCGCCATGGTAACTGTGAACCACCATGTGATCACATCAAGAATTAATAATGAATATTTCAATCTTTAAATTAATTCTGCATTGCACACACACACAATATTGTTACTATGGAACCAAAAGATTTTCAGTTAAAACATGAAATTGTAAGTTAACCTACTTTTTTGTTTAAAAGATGTAGGTTTTAATTAAGTGAACATTTTGTATTGCACTGTTTTGTAATAACTATGGAAGCAACAGATTTTTCAGTTAAAAAAAATGTTTCTTTTTATTTTAAAGATGTACAATTCGTTAAAATAAACTTAATTTAATTTCATTAGAATAAGTTGAAAATAATTAGAATGTGCACTTCTTAAAGTGAACTTTTTGTATTGCACTGTTTTTGTGACTATTGCCAATTTAGAGATACATTATTTTGATGTCAAAATGCTTTTGATTAAAAAAATGTAAAAATGTCTTCCAAATTATTTAATTGTAAATAGTTGTATGTCTATGTGCAAAATGTCGTATGTTGAAAATTAGCTCTAAATTTGATTGCAAAACCTCGTATGTTTCGATAAATCTCTTATAAAATATCTTAGTGCCTAAGTTAGTGTTTTATGCAATAATATACGCTAAACTAAGAACAAAACCTCAAAGTATGTAACAATAGAATTAAATCATAAGGAAAAAGGCTTTTTGCTCTCCTGAAAAATGCAGCTTTTAGACATACGACCTTTTGCACTTTGAGTGACGATATCTTCAATTTACATAACTACAAAGTATTATGCTTTGAACAACTTCAAAGGATTATGCATTGTACAATCTCAAAGGATCGTGGCTTTTTTAAATATATTTTTTGATACTTTAAACGATTTTGCTTTGAGCAATTTTAAATCTCATTATGCTTTGTATAACCTCAAATAACTATTGTTTCCAACACTCTGTAATGGGGTTAGTGTTTCGTACCCTAAAAGGGTATTATTGTTTTCTATAACTTTTAAGATTATTACTTTCCACACCATCAAAGGATTGCTGCTTTTTATAACTTTAAAATATTGTTTTCTACAACTTCGAAATATTATTGTTTTCAACAACTTCAGATGATTATTACGTACTGCACAGCTCCAACTTCAGTTTTTTATTATTATTTAGGGAATTAGTTTGTATTGAGCATCAAATAGGGTTATTATCTTCTAAGAATTATTACTATTTACATCTTCAAAAGATTATTGCTTTTTACAAGAATAATTGCTTTTTACATCTTCAAAAGGATCATTAATTTCTTTAGCTTCAGAAGATATTACTTGCTACAACTTCAATGAACTTGCACAATCTCATAGGAATATTACTTTATACATCTAATAAGATCATTACTCTTTCTACTGTTTAAAGGATTAATACTTTGTACATATTTCAAAAAGAGAATCACTTTAACTTTCAAGGAACTTTACTTTCTACACATAAAAAAAACAGTGCATTCTACAGATTCATGCACCCATCGCTTCAAATAATTATTTCAGTGACATGTGGTTTGTTTTCAACTTCTTTGCTTAAGAATTTCTCAATCATTGAAGCAAACACATAGCTGTCTAAATCTCCGTTGCCCTCATGATGTTTCATCCGATGTAGCTAGATTGTAAACACCAGTAATGAACTTTTAATTTGGTTTTGCAGTATGGCTGAGAATGCTTTTATGTCTGGTCATGTCAGTACTTTTTGGACATCAACAGCGTACACTGACACTTTATTTGATTCTTCAGCACTTTTCTTGTCCTTTTCTTATTATTCTTGACTCGCTCGATTCTTATTTTTTTATGATTTTGGTTAATCTTCAGTTGTGACTTTACCAAGATTGTACTTTATACACGTCTCGCATTGATCTTTCTTAGGAAGAAAAAAATCCAATATTCAAGGCCTTGAATACAGCATGAAGAGTGTTATTGAGGCAGGTTGAACATTTTTCTCTTTACAAATGCGTTCATACTCTCTAAATAGTTGTGACTTGCTTTCCCACATAGGCTCTAAATATTTCTTAGTAGTGTTGGCACGACAATAGTACGACTCCATTTTTGGTAGAGATTCAAACAATTGTTGGACCTGATTCCTTTTTTCTGTGTCTTTACTTGAAGGTTATAGAATATTGGGACTGTTTTCATTCAAGGGCTGTAAATCGCCAATGCTATTTTCATTGTTTTCTTCAACCATAAGGCTATCTAGAGGTCATTTCATGATCCAAGTTCAAACGGATTTTTCACCTAGGTCGAATGTGTTTAGAAACATTCTTTTACATACCCTAACTTTTTCATCACCCATCTTCAGGTAATACTTAAATGAGATATTTTTACGGGAATTATCAACATCAGTTTTTATTGGTTTTGATAAAACTACAGCTCTTTTTGCTTCCCAACTGTCTAAGCCTTTCCAAAAGTTAGTAAAAAGTCTGCCTTTCAATTTCTGCAATTTCTTCACAGTTAAAAAGACATACAGACAGACAGACGGATGGACAGACACCAAACGCTTAAGAGACGGATTTTGCATCGTAAGGATCCAAAACGGATAGAAAACTTGAAATGGATAGAAAATATTCAATATACAAACACTCCATTATTATTTATGTAGATAATAGCGTCTGAAAACGTTTATAAAATGCAAATGTATGTGACTTGCCTTATCTCACTCCAAGCAGAGATTATTGTAGCAACTCTAAAACAGATCTAAAACATCTGCACTAAGAACCAGTCAAACATACGACTATTTCAGCTAAAAAATCAACTACAAAAACATAGAACCTTTTGACATTTGGTTGTACCTTTTATTGGATCAGCTGATGACATAAGAGATTTTGCCACCAGGTAGAAATCACAAGATGCCACATATAGCAATAATAAAAGAAAAAAATTGAATTTTTGACAAACGACCTTTTGCACTTTGAGTTACAATATATTTACAAAAGGAATAATCCATTGAAATATTTAAGAAACAAATTTAATCATTCACCAATGAATTTTTTAAATTTTGTTTTAAACATGATATTCGGTCTTAAAACGTTTTCTAATAAAAGTGTTTCGTTTTCGATATGAAACACCTGAAGGAATATTCAGTATTTTTAAACAGAAGGATTTTCTAAATAAAATAATTTATTAGAGAACACATTTTTTAGAGGAGGAATTTCGAAAATATTGATTTCGCATTGATACTTCTGTACACATATTTTAAAATTTGTTTTGAACGAAACAGGAAAAATCTTTAAACTACAATAAAAAAATAGCTGTTGTTTTGAAAATTGTTTGCATTTAATAAATTATGTTTTGAAACATCATTCTATCAATATTTTTGCCCTTGCGAAAGAAGGAAACTTCGAAAACAAACACTTGTAAGAATTAAAAAATAGGGCTTAATATTTTGAAATGGAATTAAAATGATTTGAAAAACATTTCATAATCGTGTTATAGATATAAATCTGAACCAGACTGAAAAGTACGAATTTAACAACAGGTAAATTAGAATTATTTTTAATCCGCGCAAGCAAAGAATAAATTGAAGAGAAATATTATATACAAAACACATTTCTGGCATATATTCGGTGAAGCTCTACTTGAGTGATTCTAAAATGCAGAAATGAAAGACAGCAAATATGTTAACACGAGTTTTACTAGCCTTCTGCAACTACTAATTAATATACTATTTTTAAGTGAACAATAACTGTTAACAGTGAACGGTGGTTGTTCACTTATATTTACAGTTTGTGCTCAAAGTTACGACCACCAACACTAATAAACACTTGACAGCGTTGACGCTTGGAATGTAGTATATCACCGTTTTACTATCAAATTGATATGTACAATTTTTTGGTCTGTGAGGTTTTAACAATATTTGGTTAAAAATGTACTTATTAAACTTGTTTTAAGAGGTCATAAGTTTAAATCCCTAATAAAGGCCCTTATTGACGAATTTTGAAACCTCGTATCCAAAACTAGTCTACAATTTGACATCGTTATTTTTATCTCTAATGAACAATATTGAAATCAAGGCATGCAAATCTTTTAAAGCAAGACAATTTTTATAAAACCAAGGTCACTATTTTTAATCGATATATGAAGGATTATTCCCAAATCCTTCGTTGAACTTTAACCTTCATTTTTGGTTTACGAGGTTTTACCATTATTTGGTTAAAAATATGCTTATTGAACTTGTTTTAAGAGCTCACAAATCTAAATAATTTATAAACCCTTATCGACGAATTTTGAAACCTTGTATGACATAGCTGGTCTACACTTTGGCATCGAGTTTTTCATTGTCCCTGAAAAATTTGATATCCAGACTTACGAGGTTTTTAATATACATCTAAGATATGTCCAAAACTCCATGTCCTTTAATGGTCACTATTTTTATTCACTGAAGGGTTATTCCTTTATAAATCTTTCCCTAAAAAATATTTATAAAACTATCTAAAGTATTGGGTTGGTACAAAAGTTCGTCCCGTTTTTGGCGCTAGATGGTTTTGCATCGCAAAACCGAAATGTTATCTATTTCACAAGTGTAAAGTTTTGACGTTGTTTGAAAGAAGAAATTTCAGCGAATACTTGGGGGGAAAATTGTGTTATTGGGTTGAGTTTTTTAACTTTTTTAAGCATTAAGAATGGTAGAAAATAAGAAGCATTTTCGACATATTATGCTTTTCTATTTCCGAAAAGGCAAGAATGCTTCGCAAACGCAAAAGAAGATATGTGTTGTGTAGGAGAGGGATAACGTTGACGATTCCACCTGACGTAAGTGGTTCAGAAAGTACCGTTACCTGGATCAGTTCTTTAACCAGAAACCTCAGAACTTCTATGTGCATGATTTTGCAGCTAACGGAGAGATGGAGAAAAGTAATTGAACAGAACGGCATATACTACAATGATTAAATGTAATTTTTAGTAAATAAAATTTTTCTTCAATTTTTGTAAAAAAAAACCGGGACGAACTTTTCCATCAATTTAATAGAATATACAGGGTGAGTCTAAATTGTTTTTACAAAATAAGAGGGGTGATAGTACCCATCCAGACGAGCAATAATTACCATGGAACATAAGGTCGCATTCCGCTCTGAGAGGCAGAAAAGAGTAAAGTCGAAACGCGTCGAGCATGAACAAGTCATCGCCTCTGACGTCGTTTTGTACCTGCCTACGTAGCATATCGCCTAAGCAAGATGGATCGGACGTGGCGGACCTGTGGCTTGGCCTCCTCGCTCACCGGACCTCAACCCACTGGGCTTTTTCTTCTGGGGGCACATGAAATCTTTTGTGTACCAGACGCCTGTGGACTCGGCTGAAGATCTCGTAGCGAGAATCGGTGTTGCCGCAGACAAAATTAACACAACACCAGGAATCTTCGAGAGCCAGTCAATCCTTCGCCGGTGTGAACTGTGCAACGACACGCGTGGCCGCCACTTTGAGCACTTGCTGTGGGTTTTTCTCTGATCAATCAATCAGATTGTGCAACTTTTGGTATCGTTCATTCGCTTTCCCAACACTGTTGTAAGTTCATGTTGAAATTCTTTTGACACTTTTCTGCCTCTCAGAGTGGAATGCGACCCTATGTTCCATGGTAATTATGGCTCGTCTGGATGGGTACTATCACCCCTCTTATTTTGTAAAAACAATTTAGACTCACCCTGTATATATATATTATTTGGGACACGTTATATTCCTTTTGGAGGAATATTTATTAGAGTGATAGTGACTATAATTTACGAAAATATTAAATATGAATAAAATTTCAAGAAATGTAGGAATTTGTTATTTCCTTCAGAGTAGTGAGTAGTGTCCATGTGTGTGTGTGCAAGATATTTCATAATGCATTTCATTATATTGAGTAAGATGATTTAGGAACATTGCATCCACAGCTTCTAACATAATTTTCAAATTAAAAATTCGTTTTGTGAAATAAATGTTATACCCAAATGCAAAATGACCCACTAAATTTGAAACCCTTTCAGTTTTTTTATGAAAGAGGTATTTTCCATACATGTAAAAAATAACTTGTTTAACTTTGGAAAAAATAAATGCACTTGAAGATTTTACTTATTTCATTTACTTCTAGTAGATTCAAAAAGGTACAAGTGTTAAGCAAATATTTACGAAAATAAAATATCCGAAAAGAGTTCATTGCTAAGCAGGTTAGAATTCGTTGACATAGTGAATATATTTGCGGAATCATCCGTTTCTTATTCTTAAGTCTTCCTATTGGTAAACAGTTTGTACACATTTTCATTTTTAGTAAGAGTAAGTGAATACTTAGGCCTGATGTTGGAATTGTGAAATGAATGAAGTATACATAATAAATAAAATTGTGGAATGAATGAGGCATTTTTTAAAATACTTCCCATAGGAAGTTTATTGGGAATGTTCAACAATTAAATCACATTTCTAACGATTAAAATGCAGTTTGATGTTAATATTGAAGGGTAATTTTGTTGATCAAATCTCTGAAATTGTAGTATAATTTGGTATCTTTCGACTGACACTACTTACGCAGTCCTCATTCTATGCAATCCAAAGTTACACTGGCCCAAAACGCGTCCAGCACCGTAAAATTTCGACAAATTAGACCCCTTTCCGCGCTCAGTGTGCCTGAGCACTCGTCCGACGGTCATGTTAGGTACGGATACCATTTTCTACACGATTCTATATTTATCATCTGGATATTTCTTTTAGTTCTGAAATCATAAGACAAAGCAGTTGTAACGCTTTTTTGCAACGTCCGACTTTTCATGCACACTCCCCAGTTCAGTTCCAATCTTAAAGACGTATTCACATCTGAAATATTTATTGTAATTACGTGTTTCTTTCTGATAGAACCACTTGGCGAGTATTTTAGCATATTTTCGATGCTTGGGATATCTCTATGGAAACGAGAAATTCCGAAGGATAAATAAAAATCATTATTCAGTCCCTTTGTTATCCTAACCTGTCCAAACCTTTCGCCTAAAAAGAGCGCATATCTGCAATCTTGAAGGTTGTGACGAAACCATGGCAGCAGTGAGAAATGTCATACAAAACACGTAAAAAGAATAATACCACCAACAGAAATGCGTACTCATCTCCTCTGTAACTAAAGCGCTAGGCCGAATATTTGTCTTCAAGCGTATTTTTCGAAAATGATGTTTTTTTCCTCCAACAGGTTTCGAGGGCCGCAGTATCCCGGTTGGAAGAGTAACGGATCAGCAACTGGGAAGTTGCGATTTCAAATCCAAGCAAAGACCGTCGTAAACAAAGGGGATAGTGCACATTAAATCTATCATGGCCTCAAATGTCCTCACGTTGGCGGGATATGGAAGTTTGGAGAGTGGGTTGCCAGATCAGATGTTGCCTCGTCCACTTACCGTGGTCCAAAATTACGTGGTGTTGTCCTCGAATCTTTCACTTCGGTTCCGAATCTGTCATTGCCAAGAGCCCGTTGTGTTGCTCCAGTGCGACGTTAATTAAAATATCTACCTATCAAGTGTTTTGTCGATGTCTCGTCCATCAAGATCTGATCAAATTTGCTAATTTCGTCATCAATAATGCCGAGTGAATTCCAAATGATGGAGACATTGCTGTTTTTTGATGATGTCGGGATCAATATCAGACAGGTTTTCTTCTAATGACGAGGGTCCATCAATAATGGGGTCAGTTTTCCTAATGACGAGTTACCTCGTCGAAACAACCACCATGAGGGTTAATGGAATAATGGTTTACGAAGTTTTTGACATCGATTACTGCCTTGGATTGTGTGCCTTGGTAAGTGTCGATTGACACTTACCTATGTATTATTGGCATCAGAAATATTGCAGGCATATTTTGCTCTTGTAAAATTAGTCATAGTTAACATGGGCCATTTTTCGACCGAACGCTACAAATATAGACCTACGCTTACACGTTTTTCAAAATTTGTTGGGTAACGCTCGGCTTAAGTATGATAATAACATTTGTTTAACCCTCCTGATGGTTGTCTTTACGAGATATCTCGTCATAAGAAAACTGACCAGATCTTAATGTACGAGATATTTCGTCATTAGAAGAAACCTCACCAGATCTTGATCTGGTCATGAAAAAAATCGACAATATCTCGTCATTAGCAAATTGATCAACTCTTTATGCGCGGGATATCTCGATGAATTCATTTAGAGGGTTAATGACACCACAGAGTAATCGGATTCAATTGGTCCAACATTAGCGAAACTCTAGATAATATATTCTGTAAATATTTCAGCTTCAACAAAAATAACGCTTCATATTACACCTCATTTCTGAAATGCGCAGCCCTGACTGACAATGAAGAAGCCTTCAAGTGCAAAAATGACATCAGAAAAAGCCGTCCGCTTCCAATTATTCAAACTCAATTTGACCTCTTAAAATTCCATTCCGACTTCATTAGATAATCTTTAGTCCCAATCCATCTTCCACTAAAACGCGACCGTGGAAAAGAATCCTCGCACTGCAGGAAGAAAAGCGGAATTATGCATCCACCGCCCACCCTAAGCTGCCTGCCGAAATATAGAACCGTTGGGGTTTAAAAATTCCTCATACCCAAAATATAACACGGTGGAGTCCTTGACTTGCAAATGGCGAGGAAAGGAAAAGAATATTAAATCTACTAGGATATCTAAATCTAAATAAATGTTTATTTAAAAGGCGAACAATGTTTTTTTCTTCCTGCCTCAAGATGATACGATTTTGATAGTTCGATTTTCTTGGACGGAGTTCTGGGACGAAGCATGAAAATTTCATTTTAAGCACCCGGCTTTGGAGACGCGATTGGAAATGATGGAACGTTTACGACAAGTTCCATTAGTTGTGCAGTTCCATCAAGTTTCAGTTATTTTTTTTCTGTATGTACGTTTTTTCGTTGATTCTGTAACGACATGTTAAGATATTTTGCAATCTAAGCGACGAGGGCTGAGGAGTGGGAGAAATGAAAGATTTTTTGGGCTCTTTTTTTGGAGGTGTCTGACCTTCTCTCGTTTGGTAAACTGTTCTTGGAGTTGTTATAGTAACAAAATACTTGTTTATTAAACTTCATCAAGAAATAATTCATTGATAACCGGATCTTTGAGACGTGAAAGATTGTTAGTCTGAATTTCTCCCGGTTTGGTAAACTCTTGGAGTTGTTATAACAAAATACTCTTATTTATTAAACTTTATCACAAGAAATAATTCACTGATAACCGGATATTTGAGATGTGAAAGATTGTTAGTTTGACTTTTTCTCGTTTGGTAAACTTTTCTTGGAGTTGTTATAGTAACAAAACACTTGTTTATTAAACTTCATCAAGAAATAATTCATCGATAACCGGATCCTTGAGATGTGAAAGATTATTTCTCGTTTGGTAAGATCAACTTGACATCGAAAAACGGCAAAATATTCCTTATTAATAAAGTAATGCTGATAATTCTTGAAGGTATCTGAGGACTGAATGAAGCAAACTTTTCAGCACTCTTTTTTTCGGAAGTTTGTAAACTTTTTACTAAATTTTAACTGACACCAAATTAAATTTATGCTTATTTAACTTTTTCACCAAGGAATAATTCATGGAGGTTTGTAACCTTCCTTGTTTCTCAAACTGTTATTAAGGTTTAATTAACACCAAGGGGTGTGAAACATTTGCTTATTAAGCTTCATCAAAGAATAATTCATCGATATTTGTTAAACGCACTCGAAGACATAAAAATGAACATTCTAGCCTTCTTTTCCGGGGGTTTTAACCTTTCTTATTTCATAAACTGGTATTGAAGTTTAATTAACATCAAGGGGTGTACGATATTTGCTTACGAACCTCTTCATCACGGGGATAGTTAATGGAAAACTCTTAACAAGATCTGAGGAATGCCCCGCAATTTGACGTGTGATTTCATGATTCCTAAATAAGTAACTGAAGGAGATTTGAATGGTTTTATTTAAATGAATTTAAATTTTGATGGCAAATTATTTTTCATCATCAATACATGCATTTTCATCATCAATAAGCGCATTTTTATTAAAGATAATAAATTTAGTTACTTAAGTATGCAAGAAGTTTATTTTTGATTTTGGTTATCGGCTTTTTCCACTCGAAACTATATAGATAAAATGCATGAATGATTGCAAATACTTAAAACGAGGATAAAACACATCCACAATATAATTAATCCCCAAGTCGTTTTGACGAGATATCTTCAACATCAAGATCTGAGTGGCCGCCATAGCCCGGTTGGAAGAGTAACGGATTAACAACCGGAGGATAGCGAGTTCGAAACCAACCAAAGACTGTCGTGTATAAAGGGGGCTGGTGCAAGTTAAATCTATTGGGTCTCAAATGTCCTCTCTTTGCAATGGTGTGGAAATTTGGAGAGTGAGGTGCCACACAGCTCAAGTGTTGACCTCTTCATCTAACTGTGGTTCAAAGTTAAGTGGTGTTATTCTCAGATCTTTTCCTTTGGGATTGATCCCGGATCGTCACCAATAGCCCGTTGTGTTGCTCCAGTGCGAAGTTAAAATACCTACCACCAATATCTGATCAATTTTGCTTGTGACGAGATATCTTGTCATCAAGGTACTTTTTTAATGATGGCGATATCAGATTGGGACAGTTTTCTTCAAATGACGAGATATATCCCTCATCACGATCTGGCAATTTTTGCTAATGACACCTCGTCGATACAACCACCAGGAGGTTGGAAACGAGAAAGAAAACACAGCTTTATTCAATGCGAGACAGCCAAAACAATCACCATGACCAATGACTTCAGTTAACCTCGAACTCAACGACTGCATACCGTCCATTAACCTCGAACTCAACGACTGCATACCGTCCATTAACCTTCACGTAGGAGAAAAGATCGCAGAACAAGCCACTATGAGGTCTCCTTAAAATAAAATAATCCTCGGACACAGACGCAATCAAACGATCCCCAGCCTGAGATTTAATCAATTGGGACAATCTTTTCCCAACCTCACAATTCGTTTCCCATCATGCCTCATCAATCCAATCGATTAATATATTTTAATCGAAATAAGACACGATCATCCGACACACTGTTCCCTTTGGGAACGCAGATCAAATGGCATTACCCAAGTATTTCACCATCTCAACGGCTCATTAATTGAAATAATGAAATAATCAAACGTAAAAGATAGCCCTCAAGCCCCCAGATAATTGCTGATGAATAATTAAATACCTTCGATGGGGTCCGAGTGCAGATTTGCACACTTATGTGACAAGCGAAATAATTGATCATCCTCATAAACGTCTTATCATCGTGAAGCATTGTTATTAACAATCTGGGCTTTATTGGAATGAGAGAAGAGGCAGTCTGTCTTCGGATGGAGCCTTGAAAAACTTCTAGTGTTAAATGATGTAAGACTAATTGTGTGCGTTTACATACGGATTATGCAAAGATTCGGTAAATATAAGTTAATTCAAGTATGGTATGTATTTAAATGGATTCTTGAAAAACTGGTGAAGCTATAAGTGATGTTAATCTATGTTCCATATTAATCTTCCAAATGGTTCCGGCGAGATATCTCGTCCATCACGACCTGATCAATTTCGCTAATGACGAGATATCTCGTCATCAAGATGTTGCCAATTTTTTGATAATGACGAGATCAAGATTTGGTCAGGATTTTTTATCGTGACGAGATATCTCGTCCATCAAGATGTTGGTTGATGTCCATCAGTCGTTCGGTTGTCAGACGAGATTTTTCGTCGAGACAACAACCAGGAGGGTTAAGGAATTAAATACGTTTTTCTAAGAGCTTTTCGGTCTTATGCATGTATTTTACTAGGCGTTTGAAGCTATCCTTGAAAAATTACGAGGTAAGAAATGAGAGATATTACTTTCATGCAATTATTCGTTAAAGTTATGATCAATCTAGCGTGGTATGTCTTAGTGGATCCACTAAAAACCTGCTGAGGTAATAAGTGATGTAAGATAGTAATTTAATGTAAGTATACAAATATTTTTTGAGTCCTTTGGCTTGTGCATTTTGCTAAGTGTTAGAAATCATCCTTGAAAAATTGCTGATATTAGAAATGATGTAAGAATAGTTGTGTGTATTTTCATACAATTAAGCAAATATTTTTTTAATATGCTCAATCTAGTGTGGTATGTCTTTAATGGATACTTGAAAAACTCTTGAAGAGTTATAAGTGTTGCTAATTATAATTGCTTTTTAAAGTAATTATTTAATTATTTCTCAGAGTTGTTCGGTCATGTGGAATTTACTATTTGAAAAGGTCTTTGAAAATTGTTGAGATAAGAAATGATGGCTCATTAATTCAAATAATGAAATAATCAAACGTAAAAGATAGCTCAAAGCCCCAATAATTGCTTATAAATAATTAAATAACTTTGATAGGGCCCGTTTGACGATTTGAACACTTACGTGGTGAGTGAATAATTAGCCATCGTTATAAACGTCTGCCCATCGTGAAACATTAACAATCTGAGCTTTGATGGAATGGGTATTTGTGAGGAGGCGGTATGTGTGTATCTTTGAACGGGTCCTTGAAAACTTAGTGTTAAGGGATGTATACAAGGATAGTTATGTGAAATTATTTCTTATTTGGCATTATTTTGAAAAGATTTTGTGAGAAGAGTGCAATGCATTGTTAAATTTAAATACAAATTTATTCATTCATTTGAAAATAATGTATATATATATGAACAGTAAAAATATTATCACATTGATAAAAGGTGCCGCACGCAAATCTAGTTTGATTCAGTTCCACTCTGAAATCATAAAAGCATCATCCGTGCATAGTTCATCTTATGTAGTATTGGTATCGCGGGATCATCATAGGTATTGATAGATATGATGAGGATTCAAATATGATTAGATGGGAAGTTCAAGTGGATGGTACTCACTGACTGGTCTCTGGCATTGGACTCAGGGGTGTATCTGATCCAGGGTACGCTGTGATCACGACGATTCTTGGGGCTGGGTTAACTTAGATGAACGCTTTCACTTCTGAGGTTGTCAAGGAGTTCGCTCTTAACCGATTTACCCACTCTCAGCATTTTCCAGATCTCAATGGTCTCCGAGAGATTCCCATTCCCTTTTTCGGTTGCTCCACCGCCAACAAAATCCAGATCCATACACAATGCTCTGACCAATGTCAGCATGTCCAATTATACATACGTATATCACATTGAATCTGTGACTGCTTGACACCTACTATTCCTTATGTCTACAATAACATAAGCAGTTCCATTTGATATTGGCTGTTGCTTTTATGCGTTTTCACCTTTCAACTTGTCTGACTATGATGACAATAAGTCGGAATTTTGTAATGGTTGTTGCTTTTATCATTTATCTTTCACTTTTCAACTTGTCACCCTATGATGACATGTTTCATCATAGATTTTATGATTAACGTGTAATATTATACAATTTGATATACCAACCAGTATTAATATATAATGACATTCTAATTCTGATCAATACATCGAGGGATTACTATACTTGTAAAGCATTTTTGCGTCATAACCAAATCATAAATTCAGTATTATAGTTATGTTGTATTCAAATGTGCTACAGGTTCTGGATCTGATTAAAAATGCTACTTACCCTGTGTTTATCCACATGTACAACACGTAGGAAAGGATCATAAAGAAGTTTTGTAGGCTCTACATCTATAGGTGATTGCCTGTGACCTTTACTACAAAGGTTCCACTCTGGATTGAGCAGACCCCAGAAATCGGGACCTACATTTGAAAACAAAGCAAATTATTAAACTACGTGTAGAAACTAAAAAAGTATTACATGATTATAAAGCAAACTAAGTACATCAAAAATACAACGTAAAATACAATGTTAACCTTCTGGTGGTCCTTTTCTCGACGAAGTATCGCATCATTAGCAAAACTGATTACACCTTATTGGACGAGATATCTCGTCATTTCAAAATTTCATGTCTTGACGGACGAGATATCTCGTCGAAACCACTAGGAGGGTTAATTTTAGAGTAATGCTTAGTTTGTATTCAACTAACATATAGTCGCTTACAAGTGAAGCATACTATGTCAAAAATTTCGATATGAGTTTGTTAGGTTTTCTAAACCAGAATGTGGTGATCTTTTGACTGGTGAAGCCCACTAAGTTATTTTTTCTTTGAATGCTATTTCTTGAGAAGCACACGAAGTAAGTAAATCTTAGGAAGTTATATTTCCCTCCTCGTTTTCGTCTTAGAATTATTTCTTTGACAGTGTTTCTCTTGTCAGCCGACTATATATCAACTTGAATTTAACCTCCTGGTGCTTTTACATTCGCTTCGAAATTTGCCCTGTAGTGGTCAGCATCTGATACACGAGCCTGTTGGAAATTGTCATCAATTCTAGGCAAGGGACAATTGCTTTTTCTACTTGGATCTTCATTCCTCTTTGGAATAATAGAGCAGTTAGGTCTCGACGAGGTTAAGGGACATCATTAGCAAAACTGACCAGATCCTGATGGATGATATATCTCGTCATTAACAACATTGTCTAGACCTCGCACGAGCTATCTCGTCGAAACCACTTGGAGGGTGAGCTTTCCTGAATTTTGTTGTCAGCTCTATACAAAAGTAAACATTTCTTCCATCTTTTTAAGAACTCGCTGCTGCAATAGTGCACGATGCATTTGCATACAATAGACAAGTATTTAAATACAATTATACTTTATATCGATCGATAGAGCCTTATAAGTCAAAACCTTACGGCGATCAATTCGATATCTCTAATTCACGAGGGCTCCAATATTTTCTTTAAATTCAACTTGAAGTAACATTATGCCGTCAACAGATATTAAAATTCGACTTCATGACAAAGGTAAAGACCACGTAAATTCTGCGGAGAACATAGTCACTGGTGTTCAAAATTAAGAGATCTTAGAGCCCTGTGTTCGCCTTTCAGGGATGCAGTTGGCCCTGATTTCGTTTTTATGGAAGACAACGCTCGTCCATATAGGGCTCATCTGGTTTACGAATATCTGGAAAGTGAGGATATTCGCCGGATGGATTGGCCATCCAGATCTCTAGACCTAAACCCCATAGAGCATATCTGGGACATTCTTGGGAGGGCAATTGCAACTCGCCTTTCCCCTCCCAGAACCATGTGTAGACCTGAAAACAGCGTTGCTGGAGGATTGGAACCGACTGCCACAGGGACACATAAACTGCCTTATTTTCAGTATGAATTCACGTTGTGAGAGTTGTATAACTGTAAGAGTGGACCCTACCCCTATTAACCCATTTTGTGTCGATATTATTAACTCTATTTTAGACCTTCCGGCGCTGATGAGTTTTACGTAGTCATGAGTGTGTACCATAACTGTTGTATGGTTATATTTTGTATTGTTTCAAACTATGTACATAACAGATTTCATTAAAGTATGTCCAGTAGTTATATGGAGATAATCGCCCCCCAAAAGGATAAATTCTCTTAATTTTGAACACCAATATAGATACCTCGTCCATCAAAATTTGACTCATTTTGATAATGACGAGATATCTCGTCATCAAGGTATCGTCACTTTTGCTGACGAGATATTTTGTCGAGACAACCACCAGGAGGGTTAACGCAGCTTTCAAGGTCAAACTCAAATAGCAATCATTCAATTGGTTAGCTTTTCAGTGGGTTTTTGCTCACCGTGGCATATCCATGAAAATGAATCGATGGACGGTTTGACCACGTTGTCTTCTTTGTTTCGGTTCTATTGCCACGGGTTACACTCACGGGGTGTTAGAATAAGATCAAGAAAGAAATCAGACAGAAGTGGTATGATTCTTGGAGCAACCCGGGTCCAAGTCGTCCTATTTTTTTAAAGGAACCTAATGATATGTATATTTTAAATAGGATCCATCGGTCAGTTGCCTCTTTTACAGCTAGGGTGAGATTATGTTACATTGTTTCTCAAGTATATCTGTACATGTTTCATCTTGTGAACTCGGGAAAGTGCCTTGTTTGTGTGATTGGAGGTATGGGAGAAGAGGAAGCATTGTAACAAACCTTATTTTTATGTACCAGAGAGTACATATTTGGAGAACTTTTGACGATTGTTTACCTACGAATTGATTGTTACTGTTTTATCTAAATTTTCTTAGCCATTACTTCGAGATTGTGTAGTAAACATTGTAAAATAGGAGCTAATAGCTTCCCACTCACCTAATAACGTTGTATTGTGTTCTTAGTCTCAGGAAGCATGCTATAAGTTAATAAACAATTACATAATTGATTTTAATGCCTATTCATGTTATAATGAGAGTACAGCATTGCAAAGAACTATAAACTGTGGTATATTCTTGTCTCTTCTTTTAGCAATGACTCCAATATTTTATTTTAGTCAAATCTGAGCCATCAAAAGGGATTGCAACTCAAACTTTTAACAGACGAAATCACTTACACTTGTCATTACAGAAAACGACAACCTACCCAAGTATTTTTACTTTCTAATCCTATCACCCGGGACACTGGAACTAAGTCAGAAGCTCTCCTACGCCATTTTGACAGCCCGATAAGCGCCTTTCTCCAGCTGATTTAATAACAATTTCTTTGCTTTAAATCGACATATAGCAAGAGAATAAACTATTGCCAATAAAACATTAAATTTTTTAACCTGATTATTTCTCCAGACCACTAATTTTCTACTGTTCCATTAAATATACTTAGGTGATTTTTATTCTACGGAACATTGGAAAAGTAATTTGACGAAGACTATGTTTTAGAAAATCAAGATTCCAAAGAATATATTTACGTTTAGCAAAAGGATTCAAGGAATATTATATATATTATAGAATATATGTGTGTTTTTAGTAATTTGACACGATAATTTTTGATATTTCATAAAATATGATTGAGAACAACAATGTTGCATAAAGCAGTTGATTAGGAAAAATAAAGTTCCATAGTGCAGGAAAATTAAATTTTCACAAAATATTCTGAAATTGCGCAAATGAGCATATTGGAAAATCTAAATTTCACCGAAAACAGTTTTGCACTATACAAAGAAAATGTGAAAATCCCAAGTCAAAGAGAGCAATGTTTCCGAAAGAAACGGATATCATCCATCAAGTTGATTGTCAAAGCTTAAGACTGTCATCCATAAATATTTGAAACCTTAGCTCTGCTGTATTTAATAAGCACATATACCGAGATATTAACCTATTTTGCCGCAACCTTTGGTGGCACACATTAAATCCCAGCAAACTCTAAATTGCCAGTATACGATGATAAAACAATCACCATTTATTAAAATCATCAAAGATCATATACCAACCAAAAATTAGCTTTGTCCCATACGAAGTGTCCGCGAAGCCATTTTTCACAATTTCTGCAATATTTTATTCGAATTAAATCTATGAGCCATCAAAAGTGATTAAAATCCAACCTTTGAATATACACATTCACTTAGTGTCCATTAAAAATGAGATGTCAAGAATTTATTCTCTAGGCCTATCATCCAATCCACCGGAACAAATTAAAAAACTTTCCACACCATTTTGTCCTCCGATAAGCGCCATTTGCCCGCCGTATGCGTTTATAACTCGAATTTCTTATTGTTTAATCGACAGAACAATAAAAGAAAGGAAAGAATTTTCTTTGAAGCAATACGTTTCCCAAATTATTTTCTGAAAGACTAATTTTTAATGTTTCATAAAATATACACTGCTGGCCACCCAAATTGCAACACCAAGAAAGACAAGAGATATCACAAGAAAATTTATTTTGTAGATAACATGTTGACCAAGTATCAAATGATTAAATTTATAGACTTCTGTGAAGTGTGGTTCCTGCCAAAATCAGTAGCCAGAGTAGCCGCCATTGTTGGAGATCACCGCTGCCACACGCCTCGGCATTGATTCAAAGAGACTTTGGATGTGTTCTTGGGGTACAGCAGACCAAGCAGCTTCCACACGTTGCCAAAGTTGATCTGGTGTGGCAGCTGGGGATGTATTCTGGTTCAATCGTTGAGTAACCATGGACCACATGTTTTCTATCGGCGAAAGATCCGGAGAGCGAGCTGGCCAGGGAAGCAATTCAATCTGGCGATTGACGAAGAACACTTGGACAATGCGTGCCACGTGTGGTCGCGCATTATCCTGTTGAAATATGGCTGTGGGCAAGCCCTGAAGGTAAGGAAGGACAACTGGCTCCAACACCTCGGAGATGTAGCGCTGGCTGTTTAAAGTACCGGCAATGCGTACTAGAGGAGTGCGAGAGTGATATCCAATACCGCCCCATACCATAATACCCGGTGCAGGACCAGTGTGGCGGTGCATAACGCAGCTGTTCAGCATCCTCTCTCCACGGTGTCTCCAGACTCGAATCCGACCATCGTGGTGTTGCAGACAGAAGCGTGACTCGTCAGTAAAGACAATTTCATTCCATTCTGCCGTCCACATCCTTCTTTCATCGCACCATTGGCGGCGGAAACGTCTGTGGTTCTGCGTCAAGGGTAGACGAAGCAATGGACGTCTTGCGGACAGACCACTCTGCTGTAAACGGCGTCGAATGGTACGCGCAGACACTGGATGATGCGGTACAGACTGAATGTGCTGTGCTATGGTTCGTGATGTGGCTGAGCGATCCGTCACTGCCATACGCACAATATGCCTGTCATCACGTGAAGTGGTGCACTGAGGAGGATGCGATCGAACACGTCGGTCCGTCGTACCCTCCTGCATCCAACGATCACATATCCGCATTACAGTTGTTTGGTTTCGTCCAACACGACTACCGATTTCCCTGAAAGATAATCCACAATCTCGGTAGGCCACTATCCTTCCTCTGTCGAACTCGGATATTTGATCAAAAGATGATCGCTGTTTTCTACGAGGCATAATTGATCGTTTTTTTGAAAAAACCACAAGAAAAACACAATTGCCGTACTTGAAATCGTCGAAATCTCCAAGCCTTAAATAGCGCTTTGAAGTGGCGCCACAGGCGCGCGTGATGTGCGTCTGCGCTGAAATTCTAATCATTTGCATATCTCACCTCCGCTAATGCATGTTGTAAATTTCATATTATTTGCATGCTTCCTTCAGGGTGTTGCATTTACTGTGGCCAGCAGTGTATTTAAGAAAATTTATATTCAAATATATTCCATATGGAAGTTCTGACAAATAATGGTCTACTAGGTCTGTAGATATTTGGATACATCTTTGTACCCTAGAATCAAAATAAAAATATATAATACAGTATTCCATATAACATAGTTTGACACTATTCCAAAAATTGCGTGTTTATATCAGAATAAAGACGCAAAGGTAACATTGCTTCAAAGAAAGGAAATTTTGCAAGCTAAGGTGTTCAAAAAAACTTTTGGAAGATTTAATTTTTTCAAAAAGCAATGGAATGAAATTCAGAGTTTTGAAGTTCAAGAGAAAATAACTTTTCATTTATACAACTGACTTTAATGAAACACAAACTGGTGAATGACAAATTAAAATCATTCTCCTTCAGTTCCAGATTAATAAAGTCTAGCTGCTGCTCAAGTCGGAGGCAGTATTTCCAAGTTTGATCTTTTAGAATCAGCGAATATTACACATTATACAGGGTGTCCCAAAAAGGTTGTTCCGTGATTTATCTTTTTACCATTTGGAGAGAAGTAGGCAATGTAAATTGCAAAAGTGCACCAAATAAGGTAAGTAATTAAGATATGTGAATACAATTATCACGTGATAACAATTTAAGCGGATACAGTTTTTAATTTGTATACCACCCCTCTAGATAAAAATCCGAGATGGCAAAAATGTTCCTTACCTGTATCCCTATCGTTAGTAAGAAACCATATTTCTGTAGGTTGAATAGTAGCGGAGATACACGAGTTTCTATTTTAAGGGGGCCGTATCTAATCTAGAACGGAAACTGACCCATGGCCAAGAATGAAGAGCTAAGTTCTGCATTGCTGCAGATGGAAAAATTTCCTTTTATTTTTTTTAAACCATTTTTTTCTACAATATTTTTTTTAAAGATTACATTGTCTACTATTATGCATTGCGATTTTCATCTGCAGTTGCAATACTACATTACTTTGCACAATGTTGCACTTTCTGACCGAAAAAAAATGCTTTTTAGCATTGTGTATGCGGTCCCTAATCTGACTGCTTGAACAGCTGTGCAGAAGCGGTATAAGTCAACTTTTTTGCGTCCTTATGCCTCCGTTACTGTTCAACCTACAGAAATGCAGTTTTCTGCTAACGATAGGGATGCAGGTAAGGATCATTTCTGCTATCTCGGATTTTTATCTAGAGGGGTTGTATACAAATTAAAAACTGTATCCGCTTAAATTGTTATCACGTGATAATTTTATTCGCATATCTTAATTACTTACCTTATTTGGTGCACTTTTGCAATTTACATTGCCTACCTATCTCCAAATGGTAAAAAGATAAATTGCGGAACAACCTTTATGGGACACCCTGTATATGCTGTATATACAATCATCTAAACCTCAATAGCACTAGATGGCAGTGAGAACACAAGCATTTATTGGGTATATTCTAACTGTGGTATGTAGGTTGTTTTATGTTTCAAGGACACTATTTTGGTCAACCTTCGATAAATACGAGGCAGTAATGGATATACACAAGGAAAGACTACTGACAAGACTATCAACATGGCACGCCTTCAATCACGGATTTCTAGCGCTGTTGGCAAACTTACTGAGTCATGTGCTCCAACTGTGAAAAAAGCATCAGATACTTTTATAATCAGTCTGTTTTTAACCTTTAACACTAAAGATAAAAGTCTGATTTATTCTTTCGTAATGAACCCTCCAAGATGTTTCGACGAGATATCTCGTACATCAAAATCTAACAAATTTTACTAATAACGAGGTATCTAGTTATCAAGAGAATACCGATTGTTTTTATGATGACGATCTCGAGATCTTGTTAGTTTTCTTCTAATGGCGAGATATCTCATTCATCAAGGTCTGGTCAATTTTGCTAATGATACTTCGTCGAAACAACCACCAGAAGAGTCAACATGGCAGTATACAAAAGCGAATAAAAACAAATTTGCTTCCAAAAACCAAATTAAAACCTTAGCGGATTTTTGTCACCTTATCCACGCTATGTACCTCCCAGTGTTCAGCCCTCGCAACTTGATCCATAATAAATGGTTAAGTGCTGCATAATGCAATGATTAAACACTGCTACATAATATCGGTCACATCACCCCCTACACTTCACCCCAAACGATAAATCAGCTCCACCCCACGTATTCCAAACCAACTTTGACGAACCAACAAAATGATTCACGGACCTCCAAGTCCTCGAACACTGGGAAGGACTTCATTAAGAAGGACAAAGTTTCGAACACTTTGACGCCCTGTCGCATTTTTCAGACCGACCCCCTCTGGGTGGGGTGGCAATGGTGACGGAGTGAGCTCTGTAGCGGTATGTTGTTCTTGCGCTTTTATGTACCAAGTGGAATTTCCTCTTTGATTTATGTGGCGTGCATCGCCGGTGGCGCCCTCTACTGCCGCCGGTGTAATGACTCGAAACGTTATAAATGACTCGGTGTTTATTACGGAGCGTTTGAGAAAAAGATTTCGTTTTTCGATCGGGGTTGGACAACGGGTAATGGATGCTGCCACTACTTAAATACCGCTGTAAACACAGTCGTCTGGGGCTGAGATTGTAAGGAATACATCGGTCTGGATTTTGAAGAGATTTTAAATTGTAAGGTACTGAAGAGATATTGTTGTACACGATCACTGACGTTCATTAAAGCAACTTTATCGATACATTTTATATTTTGACTTTTGTATACTCCATTTTAAGTGACTTGGGTTTAATTTATTTTCTTTTGTATCCTATGTTTAATTAAATGTGAATTTTATTAATTGAGTCATTTGAATTTTATTTTGTAATCTCATTTGAAATTAATTTGTATACTCTATTTATGAGACAGTAATTTTTGAAGAATTATTCTTGATTTTACATTTACACGAAAATGTTTTAGCATATCTTATTAAGAAACGCATGAAATGCAAGTTGCAAAAGCAAAAATATTTTTATATAAATAATAGTTAAAAAATTCAATTAAAATTTTTTTAGATGAATCTAATTTATTTTTCTATTTGCTTAAAATGGGCCACGGTAGACCGGTTGGAAAAGTAGCGGATTAGCAACCGGAGGGTTTCGAGTTCGAATCCAACCAAAGACCGCCATGTTCAAAGGTTTGTCGTAGCCTCAAATGTCCTTACGTTGGCATGGTGTGGAAGTTTGGAGAGTGGGGTGCCAGCTCAGGTGTGACCTCATCTGACCGTGTTTCAAAATTACGTGGTGTTGTCTTTGGATCTGTCCCCTAAGGATTGATCCCGGACCGTCACCAATAGCCCGTTGTGTTGCTCCAGTGCCACGTTAATTTAGTACCTACCTAATTGCTTAAAATAGAGTATACAAAAAATTGCTTTTGTATACTCTATTTTAAGCGGACACAATACCTCTTGAACAATTATTTATGATTTTACATTTAAAAGAAATGTATTAGCGTACCTTATTAAGTAACGTATGAAATGTAAATTGCAAAAGAAAAAAGATTTTTATATACACAATAAGCAAACAATTATTATTTATAACAACAAAAATTAAAAACATTTCAATATTTTAAATTTTCTACTTCTGGAAATTCGAATTTTTTTATGTTCCTTGAAGTGTTTCCCACAATTCCGTGCATAGGCTTGGATGTATTACTGTTATTTATTACTTCACAAATATTTTTATAAGACATGAAAAACATAAAGTAGAAATGCAATCTTGCAGTCATAGTTGCTACAGTACAGGAGGGATAATAAACAAATAGAAGAGTGAACGACAGGCTTCTCTCATACTCGAATGTTGAAGACCAAAGTGTAACGCCAGAGCATGGCCGAAAATAACCCTTGCGCCATAAAACTCAACCCAATCAACCAACCAACGGTCAGAGCACCACAAAAAAATACAGGTTTATACAGAGTATTCCATCTCCGCTACAGATCTGGATTGTTCTTGGTCATTTACCACTCACAGCATTTGTATTAACCATCCATGTGGTTTCGACAAGATATCTCGTCTATCAAGATCTGGCCAATTTTGCTAATGACGAGTTATCCAAATATTGCTTAATTTTTACGATGTCGAGATCAAGATCTGGTCAGTATTTTTCCAATGACCAGATATCTAGTTCATCAAGATCTGCTCGGTTTTCTTCTAATGACCAGATACCGTTTCAAAACAACCACCGTGAGGGCGAAAAGAAAAGGATTAAACTACTACTGGAAATAGTGAGGAAGAAGACTTTTCAGTGCATGATTATACCAACTCTAGAATTTTAGATTCTGAAGACGATGACGCTCTCTACCGTGGAGAAGAGAATCTTGAAGATCAGGATCCACAAGTTATGTGCAGTATCCACAAAGTAGATGCAGCGTCATCTACGTTGTGTGCGATGCCACTGGAGTAGATAATGAATCACTAAGCATTCAAAGTTGAAGATTTTTATGATACTAAGAATTTAGGCAAGAATACACTACTTAGAAATCGCGTAATCTTCAGAGGATGAGTGTTTACCTATAAAGTAATGGCACTGAATTATTTGAAAGGTTCTGAAAAGTAACTATTTATAGCGAAACGGGGCGTGCTACAATCTTTCCCCAACTGATTGAATCGTCTCCGCTAATTGTTGAGATATTAAAGTTTGCCTTTTTAACCTGTAGCATATTGAATCTTGGCTTTATGGAAATCTTCTGGAAGTTATCTATTTATATAGCTGCTTTTGGAAAGGCGTTACAATATCTTTCCATTAAATAAAATTCTACCGAAGCCTGAATTATCTGTAGCTGTTCAATGTTTCAACATTTAGATTATCTTTAAAAGTTGCATTCCAATTACTAACAATCTATTTCGTGTGTGCAAGCATAGCGTCTTGTACTCACTCCTAATTGGTTCCAATTAAACCAAAGCGGCTGTCTAACATCCAGATATTCAAGATAGATCACCAATATTTCTAAAATCCATATTAATCTGTTAAGAAAATCGGCGTAGGCATTCCAAATGGAAAAATGGCCTCTCGCCACCCAGCCATTCCTTACACACGCTCTCTTCCAAGCGTTGCAGTGGAGGCCATTTATCAAGCACAAAACTAGTTGGGGGTGAATTTCAATACTCTTCTTATCGACGGGTGTGCCTCCCATCTTCTAATGAATATTAATCCGCTGCAGACACAAAAACGTGGAAGACAGAAGACTTAGCTCTCCTACGCACGATAAAACCACAATTAACAAATTAGCAGTTGCCAACAACCTGAGAGGAAACTCTGCAACTGTGTGCGATGCAGGCTGCACGTGTATCGGAAACCGATTAAACCTGCTGATTACCAAGCTGTGCAATTAATTACCTACCTAAGCAGAGAGGAACAAATTAAATCTTTTATGTAATTACCAGCGGGCGATGCATACAGTGGAGGGCGAATTTGTTTGAAAATTCTTCCCTCTTTTGCCAGAGCGTCGATTAAATAATAAGAAATTATTGTTATTAACGCAGCTGGGGGGAAATGGCGCTTATCGGCCTGCAAAATGGCGTGCCAGATTTTTTGAATTTGTTCCGGTGGCTCGGGTGATAGGATTAGAAAGTAAATACTTGAGATTTCGTTTTGTGTAATGGCAACTGCAAGTGATTGCGCCTATTAGACGGTTGGGTTTTAATCCTTTATTATGGCTCGAATTTAATTCGAATAAATATTGAAGTCATTGTGAAAAAGAGCTTTTTGGGCTCATTGAATGGAATGCAACTAATTTTGGGGATAAAATCGTTCATTTAAATCAATAGTGTTGTTTCGGAATGGATCGTTTGGTGTTTGATTCTAATGATTTCGTGTTTGCTAGCATTTAAGCATGCTAATTTAATGCATGCCAAACATTGCGCCAAACAAGTTTCTATTTGACGTTCGTTATTGAATAATATAAAGTTAAGTTTCGAATAAAAAAAAATTGATGGATGCCTATTAACCTTCTAAGTAATTTTGCTTAGATATCTGTCCTATAAAGATCTGAACAGTTTTGCTAATGACGATGTAGCTAGACATCGAGATATTGTCGAATTTTTTATGATGACAAGATCAAGATCTGGTCAGTTTTACTAATAACGAGATACCTCGTCTCCAGACAACCACCAGGAGGGCTAATCTTTGTCTATCAGCTTCTGATTTTTGATATCCGTTTCTTATTGAAACATCGAAGCCTTCTATCCTATACCAGCCATGAACATGTAATTCTCGGACTAGTGTAAAACTGTTCTATGAAACACTAATTTTGAAATCTGTTCTTTGGAGGGGGGGGTATTTCAATTAACGTCACACTGGAGCAACACAACGGGCTATTGGTGACGGTCCGGGATCAATCCCAAAGGGAAAGATCCGAGGACAACACCACGTAATTTTGAACCACGGTCAGATGACGAGGCAACACCTGAGCTGGCACCCCACTCTCCAAACTTCCACACCACGCCAACGTGAGGACATTTGAGGCCACGACAGATTTAACGTGCACCAGCCCCCTTTGTACACGACGGTGTTTGGCTGGATTCGAACTCGCAACCCTTCGGTTTCTAGTCCGTTACTCTTCCAACCGGGCCACCGCGGCCCTCTGTTCTTTGGAACATAAATTTTCAAGAAGTTTTTGGAAATTTGATTTTCCAATTATGTACTGTGGAACATTATTTTTCTCTTTTGTTCTATGGCACATTCGAGTTCTTATCTATATTAATAAAAATAGAGAGTTTGTAAATTGAATATTTACGAACCATTTCAAGTTTTCTATCCGCTTTAAGTCTTGATGCAAAATCCGACTCTTGAGCGTTTGGTGTCTGTCTGTATGGGTGTGACCGTACTACGTAAAGCGGTTGAATATATTTTCATGAAACTTTTCATACTATGAGTACTTACATTCATTTAGTGACTGAACTTGGTTGCGTAAGTCTGTCTGTCCGTCTTCCTGTTTTGTTTGATTTTGTGTGTGTGTTTGTACAAGTATCACATAACATTTCTTCAAAGTATTTTAATGCAACGTTCGATATTTGATACAACATATTTTAGTTTAGTGAATACGTAAGATAAACAAGTTTTATGATAAAACATGTGAGTGACTATACTTAAATCAACCATATTTTGATAATTTTGGAGTAGCTGGAAGGTGGATTGTTTGGATTGTTTTAAAAGTGTTGCTGAAAAATCAATTATTTTCCAAAAACTATTTTTATGGAATTTAAATTCTAATACTTTATTTATTTTGAGCCTCCTTTTTTCTTTACAAAATATAAAAAAATTCTGATTATTTGGAACAGACGATAAAGAGAATAAAACAATATAAATAATATACAGAACAAAACCTTTTAAAATAGGACTGGTGGGCAATAAGGGAACCTTGGTATTTTTTAATCGTTTGCTTTTTTAAATTTGTGTCCGTTATATTCCAAGAATCTATTTTGTAGTGAAAAAGCAGATACGTTTTTTACTTGTCGTTCGAAGCTTTTTAAAAATCTGTTTTAAGCTGTATTTCTGGATTTTAAATTTGTTGTTTTCTTTCAACAACTGTAATCAAGGTAAGTAATGGTTTAATTAGTTTTCAAAACATTTTTAATCATTGCATGATAATTTTAAGAAATGTTTTTGTTTTTAAATGACATACAAGGCATTTATATGCATACTTTGAACTATTCTCTGAATTCTGGGTAACATTGACACACTAGACTTTTCTTTCTTACTAAAAACTAAAAATGCTAAATATGACATTTATTTACGTTTGTGAAATTGTGTATTTAACAATTGTGCATCTTTATAAAAGTCCCCATACACACTCGAACATGTTGGGCTCGGCATAATTAAGCTCTAGCCCAACTCTGAGCCGAGCATGCTCGCGGTTTCCAATACACGTCCGAACCTATATGCTCAACATCAGTTAACAAGTAAATATAGCAAGCCTCAGTTCGTAAATTTTTGAAGTCATTGAAAACTAATTTTTATACTTTTGTAAAAATAGTTTTAATCTTATGTAAAACTAATTGTTATTATTAAATCAGTAAAAATGAATTGCAGAAAATCAACGACGATGATGAGGGTAGGTGGTTTGCTATGCTTGGATGACGATTCAAAAATTGGAAAACGGAGACGAGTGTGGGCCAAAAATTGGCTTCAAGATAGAAACAAATTTAGCCATATGCCGTTAATAAAAGAGATCGCAGTTAATGAACCCCAGGATTTTTAAAATTATTTACGGATAAGTGAAGAAACATTTAAAGACCTACTGCAACATGTCTCTCCACATATAATTCAGAAACAAAATACTATTATGTTAGGCACTTGGCTCATGTTGGAAGGGATATCGTCAAGCCGAACTCCAAGCCGAGCCCGCCAATCACCAACTTTGCTCGTCGCACCCATAAACTCTCAAGCATGTTGGACGAGCCAGTTACCAACTGCTTTCACCAACATGCTGGCCCAACATATTCGAGTGTGTATGAGGCCTTTTAGAGTGTGTATGATGCCTTTTAGAGTGTGTATGAGGCCTTTTAGAGTGTGTATGAGGCCCTTTAGAGTGTGTATGAGGCCTTTTAGAGTGTGTTTGAGGCCTTTTAGAGTGTGTTTGAGGCCTTTTAGAGTGTGTTTGAGGCCTTTTAGAGTGTATATAAGGCCTTTTAGAGTGTGTATGAGGCCTTTTAGAGTGTGTATGCCTTTTAGAGTGTGTATGAGGCCTTTTAGAGTGTATATAAGGCCTTTTAGAGTGTGTATGAGGCCTTTTAGAGTGTGTATGCCTTTTAGAGTGTGTATGAGGCCTTTTAGAGTGTGTATGAGGCATTTTAGAGTGTGTTTGAGGCATTTTAGAGTGTGTGTGAGGCCTTTTAAAGTGTGTTTGAGGCCTTTTAGAGTGTGTTTGAGGCCTTTTAGAGTGTATATAAGGCGTTTTAGAATGTGTATGAGGCCTTTTAGAGTGTGTATGAGGCCCTTTATAGTGTGTTAGTTGTTACATGTGATGAATAGGAATTACAATTTATTAACGAAAGCTGAAGTTAGTTAATCAATTCAACCCCAGTAACGCCGGGTAATTTTGCTAGTATGTTATATAAAGCATTATAACTGTAATTAATGAATCATTTGAAATTATTTGTCTCACAGATAACACTTTTATGAAATTTATAAGTCTAAAAAATAGCTAGGCTGTTTTTGAATTTGTTCCGGTAACTCGGCTGATAGTATTAGAAAGTAAATACTTGAGATTTCGTTTTTTGTAATGGCAACTGCAAGTGATTGTGCTTTGTTGGATTTTAATTCTTTATGAAGGCTCAGATTTAATTCGAATAAAATATTGGAATCGTTGCGAAAAAGGGCTTTTTGGACATTTCAAATGGAACGTAACTTATTTCTGGTTGGTGAAATCCTCGTTAATTGAAATCGATAGTGTTGTTTTGGCATTGATTATTGGTGATTTCGTTTTTGCTAGCAATTAATGTAAAACAGCAACACGTTCTCAACCTGCAATTTTCTATTTGTGGTCCTTAATGGATGATTCTTAATCTTTGTAATCAACTTCTGCCTGCTGATATCTGTTTCTTGTTGAAACATTGAACTCTAATCCTTTACCAGTCGAGAACGTTAATTTCTTCAAATACTGCCAAACTATCTTCCATAAAACACTTATTTCCTAATCTGTTCTTTGGAATACTAATTTTTCAAATGTTTTATGGATTTTAAAATAATTTAATATTTCAACTCTGGAACATATTTTTCCGAACTACTCTGTGGTTTATTAATGTGCATGTGTTTCATTATATTTTATAAAACATCATAAGCATATTTACGAAGCATTCTAAAATATTTCTTTTACAGATTGCACATTTGTAAAATTATTTAAAAATCGGTGGAATATTAATTTTATATGGAACAACTATTTTTGAAAACTTTTGGTCGTTAGTTTTTATATCAATCCTAATTATTTGCGGTATTATTTCCGGGAAACGCATTTTTGCACCATTTAAATTAATATCCATCGGAAAATACTTAGAAAAGTTTAAGTTCCACAGAAAATTGTAAATTTAATGATATACAGAAAATTCCTCCGTCATATTTTGCCAGTCCGTCGATTAAATCATGAGAAATGATAGCTATTAATAGATGACATTAAAAGGAAACGGGGACATAACGGGCTGTAAAATGGCGTAACTGATTTTTTCAATTTGTTTCTGTGACCCTGTGTGTGTGGTGGTCCTGTGTGTGTACGGTGAAGAAGTAAATATTTGAAATTGATTTTGTTTTTGCAATGGTAATTGTGCGGTGCTTGCAGCTACTTTAGTCTAAGTTTTTAATCCTATTTATCGTCCGTTATAGCTAAGAAGGTAGGTAGATATTTAATTAACGTCGGACTGGAGGGGGTAACACAGCGAGCTATTGGCAACGGTCCGGGATCAAACCCGAAGGGAAAGATCAGAGGATAGCACCACCTAATTTTGAACCACTATCTCATGACGAGCGTTTAGCTAGGATTTAATTCGAATAACATATTGGTGACGTTGCAGAAAAATCTTTAACGCTTCTTCGGAAGTGTCGCAAGTAATTGTGGTATTGTAAAACTCTCGTTCCAAAAACGAAAAAGCGCAATTTATTCAATACTTTGAATTTTAAGGATCAAGAAAAAATTCACATACTGGATGATAGGTATTTTATTAACGTCACACTGGAGCATTACAAAGGGCTATTGGTGACGATCCGGGTTCAAACCCGACGGGAAAGATCCGAGGACAGCACCACTTAATATTGAACCACTGTCAGAAGACGAGGTCACAATTGAGCTGGCACCCCTCTCTCCAAACTTCCACACCACGCCAACCGGAAGACATTTGAGGCCACGTCAGATTTATCATGCACCAGCAGCCTTTGTACACGACGGTCTTTGGTTGGATTCGAACTCGCAACCCTGCGGTTGCTAATCCGTTACTCTTCCAACCGGGCTACCGCGGCTCATACAGGATGGATATAAATTATCTTCTATTTACGAGCCCCTAGTGACAACAGTTTTCTACGAATCAGAAGAAAACTTGAGATTTAGAATTTTCAAGGTACGCGTTCGAGAATTATATATATAACAAGAATATAGCTCTCACTGTAACGGTTGCAGTCAACGAATTTCGAAAATTTCTAATAGCAGCACCTACTTTCAACGTGACCTTGAAAATAGGAACAGTACTGGGGCAAAAAAGCCTTACAACTGTTTAGTCTTACGATTTCAGAAACATCCAATAAGATAAATACAGCGCCATGTAGACAAAGAATGTCCGTACCTAACATGACATTTGGACCAAGTACGCAGACGCACTGAGCATGAGAAGGGGTCCGCCATATGTCCGAACTCCTCGGTGCTGGACAAGTTTCGGGTCAGTGTAACTTTGTATTGCGTGGTGTAATGTAGTTGAAAAGCTACAGAACTGTGCTACCATTAACATGAGACAGCAACAAATATCAAACTGAATTAATTTTTGAATATTCACGATAAGCAATCGTTCAAACTGCCTGTGCCTGCTTCATTCATTCCACAATCCATCATCAGGCTCGAGTATTCAAGTCAAAACTACGGTTTGAGTCCTCGCACAACTTTTTTTAATCGTAATGGGATCGACACAGTGAATAAACAAAATGACGTTGAAATTTTAAAGTTGCCTTTAAAAGTGACTGTGCAAGAGCACTGTTAAAGAAGATGAGAGTGAAGAAAAAAGAAAGACAACACGCAACAGTGATAATGCGCGTAATTTGCATAAATCACAAACACCTATCACAAAAGTCCAATTAGCTACCGCCGTTTTTGGTATGTCATCGCACCAGTTCGTATTATTAGCATTTACGTCTGGAAGTTGAGTCAATGGGTATCTTCAACTGGAGAACTACTATACTATGATCATTTCATATTTAGGTAAAATATATGTCTTAATAAACTTGCACTTTTATAAACTTATGCGCTGATGTTATGAAAAGTGATGGGATATAAATTTCTGCTTTAAACTTAGCATAATACCTTAAATCTTCCTCCAGAAACTCCTTCAACAACAAGCGAAGAAAGTGTTAACAGTAAGCAAAAAAAAAAAAAAAATAAAGCGCACTATTTTCCGAATGGACACTACTCATTCATATGGGTAGATATCCGGTCAAGAAACTCCTTCAACAAGTGAAGCAAACAATGCTAACAGTAAGCAAAAATAAAGCGTACAACTCATCCAAATGGAAACTAATTATTCCAATAGGCTACTCATTCAAATTGACACTACTAACTCCAATGGGCTACTCATCTAAACGAGTTTTTAGCTTTAGAAAAATGATTCTAATCAGAGAAATATATATTGAACACAAAACGATGCTACAAGTAAGCAGAAATAAAGCGCACAACTCATCCAAATGGACACTAGTCATTCCAATGGGCTACGCATCCAAATGGACACTACTCATTCCTATGGGTAGATATCCGGTCAAAAAACTCCTTCAACAAGCAACAACGAGCGAAGCAAGCAATGCTAACAGTAAGCAAAAATAAAGCGCACAGCTCATTCAAAAGGACACTACTCATTCCAATAGGCTACTCATCGAAACGGACATTACTCATTCCAATGGGCTACTCATCTAAACGAGTTTTTAGCTTTAGAAAAATTATCCTAAACAGAGAAATATATATTGTATAAAACGATGCTAATAGTAAGCAAAAATAAAGCGCACAACTCATCCAAATGCGTTAACTTTAAGAAAAAAATTTTAAATATACTATAATAATTATACATATAGAAAAGATACTTTGTTCATTTCTTAGCTAACCGATATATCTTAATGAATTTTCACTTTTACTACCTAATGTTATATAAAGGAAGTTGGCTGAGGATATAAAAGTCTGGCTTAAACCTAGCACCGGCACCTTAAATCTTCCTCCACAAACTCCTTCAACAACAAGCGAGGCAAACGGTGCTAACTGTAAGCAAAACTAAAGAACCCCACTCAAAGCCCCTGCAACCGTGACGTTAGAGCCCTTGGGAGAATGATCCTAAGCAGACCCCGCTGATGCCAACGCCGGAGAACAATTAAAAGCGGAAGTTTATTACATCATGCAACCCCCCAAGACTCCTGCAAGGTGCAGGGGTAAATGTGATGTGGTACGCATCTTAGCAGAGATGAGGTTGAATTTTAGTTGGGCGATAAAGCTCCGTTGACGAGAGGAAATTCAGCGAGTTGAGTTGAGCACGTACTTATGCATAGCATGGCTGATTAAGGTCAGGTGGCAGCGCTGCTCGTATTTTCGGACGAGATTCCTCACGTAGAAGGGGTGTTTTGTTTAAATTTACTGGCAGGCCTTGTTAGAGCAATTTGGAGGTTCTTCAAAGGAGCCTGGATTATGGAGGTGATGACTTTGTTCCAGGGTTAGGGACGTAGTCTTTTCATCAAACCGAGGATATTTAGATGCATTTTTATAATATCGGGTTAATTGAAGCCTTTTCCCGAATAGTGATCCGTTTACCTGTCACTAATTTTAAAGAAGGAACAAAAGAAGCTCAATTTCTCATGTCAATGTGACATGGATAAATACCACAAAGATCCTTAATTCCATTTGGCTGTTTTGTAAGTTTGCCTAGCCCTCCAAGTGGTATGGATGAGGTACATTGTCACAGATCTGGTCAATTTGCTAATGACGAGATACCTCGTCCAAGATCTGATCAATTTGAATAGATATCTTGAACATCTAAAAATGGTTAGTTTTCCTTCTGACGAGATAACTCATCGAGACAAAACTTCCCTGTTACTTCAAGGGAAAGAAGATACAAACAGGAAAACAAATTTCCCTTGCCTAGAATTGGTGACAGTTTGAACAGGTTTATGCATCAAAGGCTCGACTGTACAGACTGGTTTTCGAAGCGAAAATAATCCACCATGTGAATTGAGGTTATTGCCATCATATGAAGAACACTTCACGTTTTTTTTCTTTCTATGGACCTCTGAGTTTTAGGCGGCACAGGTTCGATTTTTTAACTTACTCTTAGTGTATTTTCTTTTCTTATGTCAGTAAAACTTCCTCTGGTGTGTGTGTGTGACTGGCATCTCAACAGAGCTTGGAGTGGTTCCCGGCATATTGTTGAGGGGTCCGAACCCGGGAAGACTAAAAGGTGATCTTCATTTATGTTGAAATTTGAAGTTCTGCAAATTGCACATTCCTTGGAGGAATTCTCTCTAAGTGTGCTGCAAGGCAATTATATCCAGTTCTGAATCTAAAAAGCGCCATTGCTTCTTTTCATTGAAATTTGTCCTTGAACTTTATATTATCCTTGCTCCATTTACCTTTCTTATTCTTTAACGCTCCTGGTGGTTGTCTCGACGAGGTATCTCGTAATTAGGAAAACTGTCCAGATCTTGATGGAGAAGATATCTCGTCATTAGAAGAAAACTGACCAGATTTTGATCTCGTCATTATAAAAAATCGGCAATATCTTGATGACGAATTTTCTCATCATTAGCAAAATTAGTCAGATCTTGATGACGAGATCACACATCAATAGCAAAATTAATCATATCTTGATGACGCGATCTCTCATAAATAGCAAAATTAATCATATCTTGATGAACGAAATATCTTGTCGAATCCACCTGGAGGCTTAAAGTTCAGCCAGGGAAATTCGGAACACTGCCGACTAGAATGTGCCACATTTTGGAAAATTTTGTGTCAATAAAATAAAATGTCTATTTTAGTGACAGCAATAGTGTTTAGTCAAATTCTCAAGACCTTTCCAAGTGATAGAAATCTCAAGGAAAAGTAAAACTTTCCACTCAAATCTATATTTCTTGTTAGAAAACTCCCCAACTGACGTCTGCCCATCTTTTCAGAAACGGGAAATCATAATAGCCGGCCTTTGGGACTCCACAGACGAAAATATTTCGACGGGAAATTTTCTTGTGCGATTGTCACGTCTGAGTCAGTGCTTACTCAAAAGCGGCGTGCCTCGAAATATTCCGATCCATGCTGTGGAAATATTTTCGCATCTTTTCATGTCAAGCCACCCGCAGTTTATGGAAATGGCACTCGAAAACATATTGGACCTCTCTCGCTGAGTGGAGATGTTTTTGTGGGGTTTTTAGTGAAAATACCTGATGGAGAGATAAGTGGTTTTCGCTTGTTTGGTATGGAAAGCTTAACATGAATCATCGAGTTCCTTTGCTTGAAGTATTTTAAGACTTACTGGGAATGAAGCTATAAGTAAAGATGAGTAAGTAAAAAGAAAGTATGGCGAGCGTTCTCAAATGTTTAGTCAAAATAATTCTCTTGATACATTTAGACGCACTTATTGATGTATTTGATTTGGTGCTTTCGGTTTCTTATGGCACAAGGGCCATATTTGGCTAAGCTGCACCCAACTATGTCAGGTAAATAGACATAAACACAAGTAAAGCTTTACTTATATTACTGATATAGTTGATTGGTTTTGGGTTTTTATGGCAAAAAAGCCATATTTGGCTTACCTGCGCTAAACAGTGGCAAGTAAATAGACATGCACACAAGTAAAGCTTTACTGATATAGTTGGTTGGTGGGTTTGGGGATTTTATGGCACAAGGGCCATATTGGGTCAAGCTGTGCCAAAAAACATTAAAAAAATGGACATTCACATAAGTAAAGCTTTACTGATTATTACTGATATAGTAGGTTGGTTTTGTGTTTTTGTGCAACAAAGATCCTGTTTAGTACAGCTGCCCCCAAACACGTCAAGTAAATGGACATACACATAAGTAAAGATTAACTAACACAGAAGAGAGAAATACATTAAAGAAATTTTCTTTAATCAAGAAAATAGTGATGAATGACATCAAATATTTGGTGCTGGAAGCTATAATTGTGATCACGAGTTAGCCGAAGAAATAACTATGATGTTATCCACACATTGCATTACATTTGGCATCCCTTTACCTGACAACCTTCTTACATTTCTAGAAATGAACTCTCCCAAGGTAATTTTTCTACCCACCACAGACGCAATGTAGCTAAGACATGCTTTATTTGTCTAGGTAAAAAGGATGTAGAAAGATTTTAGAATTTCATGTTTCGTTTATCTGCTGATTTTTCTTAAAACACAATGTTCGAAACAGCTGTGAAATAATTCAAGGTATTCAAGATGCGAAATCTCGTGCGATTTATATCAAATAATTTATTGAAAGAATGAGTCATTTGAATAGTAGGTTCTATCTGCCATCTGTCCACTTCTAATTCCGTTTGAAGAAGTTTAGAAAATGGTTCGGTGAGAAAAACAATCACAAAAGATTCCTTGGTCGTTTTGAAAATAAGGACTTAAGTTCAACACTTTCCCATTTAGCACAATAGGTTATTTTTCCCGTAGCAAAAAGGTAGCTGTCTGACATACCGTCGTGGTCATAGAAATATCCTAACAATTAAGTATTTATCATTTAGTTTATGCCATGTATTGCAAACGCATGGCGGCGTCGCCAAACACCACCAACATCGCAGATACATTATGTTTCAATCTTAACCCTCCAAATAGTTTTGACAAGATATCTCGTCCATCAAAATCTGATCAATTTTGCTAATGACGAGTTACCTAGTCATCAAGAAATTGAAGATTTTTTTATCATCACGAGATCAAGATCTGGTCAGTTTTCTTCTAATGACGAGATATCTAATCCATCAAGATCTGGCCAGTATTCTTCTAATGACGAGATATATAGTTCATCAAGATCTGGTCAATTTTGATAATGATGAGATATTTCATCGACCTATCCATCAGGAAGGTTAAGTCCAGACTATTAAGATAGCAGCGTAAAGGGGTAACTCCCTTCTAACTCATCGTTCCCTCCCATATACCTAATGTATTTGTGTCATTAGAAGGATCATCGTAAGCAGGACGGGTTTAAGATTCCCCTACCCATCTAGTTTCCTACCCTAGCAAAATATTACTTGATGTAAAAGAGCCTTCCCTCCACCTAGTTGGAAAGGTGGGGAAGTGGTATCTTTCCTTCCATCTGCCCTGCACGAGGGCGGTTTCTGTTCACTACTTACTAAACACATGTTTACTATATCTCAACTGTTCAATAATTGTTGTCTCGGGAAGTTTTTATTATTGAATTTTTTGACTTATTGGAATCATCGAATTCTTGGAGTAGTGGTGATTTATCGCCAGTTGAAAATTATTTTTTGGCCTTGAATAACGCTTCTATTTTGGGTTGTGGAGTTGGGTTGAGCTGTCTTATGTGCGTCCTTTTGCAGCCACCATAAACCAAAACTTCCCCAACAATCGCATTCACGTAGATTTTAGGACGAGTATGATAAGGAGAAAAATGTAATATTCCATTGACATCTGAGCGTCTTATTCCCGTACCTCTGTGATACCTATCTATTATCACCAACACATCTTAAATACGTGTCTGTGCTACTTGGGTTTGGGGTCCGTTTCTCAAGAGACAGAAACCAAAACCTGTCATCAGAAAAAAAACACCAGATTCCATTATAAATTCATTCTTAATTTGAGAGGAAAGTGTCTTTTATCGAAATTCGAGTCATATGTGAAAGAAATTGGGTTAAGTTTTAACGCTGAGAGCATCCTGAAATTTCGGATTGGCATATATTTTATTTGATCCCGTAACTCGCATGAGTAAATAATTACAATGATTGGTTGACAGAATCCTAGGAAAGATTATACTAGTAGAGAAAATCAAAACTCAGAAGTTCAAGCAACGAAGACTACATGTTTGAGTTAGAGACCGAATATTTACTTGTGAACTCCTCAGAGTTAAAATAAAGTGTGTATTCTAGTGATAGCAGTAGATGTTTAATCGTATTCCCGAGAACTTGCCAAGAGCTAGGTGCTGCAAGGAAAGTACAGCAACTTTCCACTCAAATCTGGCTTTCGTGTTAGAAAAATTCTACTCTAACGCCTGCTCAACTTTTCAGAAATGTGACATAAGAGTCAGCTATGGAACTTCCACACACAAAACTATTTCGACGGAAGATTTTTGAGATTGTCACGTCTGAGTCGTATCAGCTTAATCATCAGAGCTCGAGAGGTTTCCGTACTAGTATAGTTTTCTTTTTCCCCATAACACCATAATGACTAAATAACCACTTCGATTGGTTGGCAGAATCCTGGGAAGCCTTTATTAATTGACGTCAAAGCTGATTAGAAGTCTTCCAGGGACGTCTGCATATTGCATGATGAAATAACGAGCGCGAAAGCCTCAGAGGGTTAATGCACCTTTTACGAAGGCGAAAATTTTAGACTTAGTTCAACTAACTCATTTTTTGTATTTCTTGTGTGTTTTTCTTGTAAGCCTGTGATTTAAGGTGAGGCATGTCAGATATAACAGAAGAAATCTAATAAACATTACTGGTACAATTTTCATTACCAGAACAAAATATGGTGATCAATAACCGCTAGCAAGAGAGTGGGTCGATAACTATCAGTTTTTATTAGTTGTTTCTGTTTATAGCATTATCATTCTCGCGTACATCGCGAGGCGAGGTCTTGTCACTTTTGTCACGATTTGAAGTTGCTTCGGCAGTTCACATTTGTCGCTGACAATCACAACAGTTACGTTTCAGTTTCCACCAAAGAGCAACGATCGAAGATCCGTTTTTCGTCAGTGGCCAAAATACATATACTATTCCATCTATCAGTATACTATCCTCTACTGCCCATCTTTCACCGTATCATTGGGAAATACCATAATATCCACTTTTGCCCACCCGTCTTTCTAGGTATAAGACCCTACCTCTCAGGCTCATTGAATCTTTCCCTTTGGGATTGATCCCGAACCGTCACCAATAGCCCGTTGTGTTGCTCCAGTGTGACAATTAATTAAAATACCTACCTACCTCTCCGGTTCTATGCCCCATCCCCAGCTAGGCCAAAATAATTAAATATCCAATTAGTGTGGACCAATTAATTGTAAATAAGCCATTAAATAAGAACATATTCAATTCATTGGTAAGGGAGCTACAGGCTGGCAGTAAATTCGGGGGCCACGCAAACTCCGTCCGTCTTTCACGTATTAAAACACATCCTGTCACAGAACCCAATCAATAATATCCCCAAATAAATTAGTCCCCACAGCCCTAGTCATGTCCTCTATTAAGTCCTCACCAGAAAACATTCAAGCACCTGGAGTAAAATAGTTACTAGTCAGAAGGCAGACTAACATCAAAATACAGTGTTCATTATCTATCAGAGTTTGAATGGGCAACATGATGTTACTATATAGAATGGAGGGAGAAAGCAACGAGAAAGTAATTTTAATGCATGTTATTACTAAGTAATAATCGTTCGCAAACAGGAATACTTTCATGGTTTCAATGTGAAATATATGGGCCACTTTGGCCCACCCGTCTTTCTAGGTATAAGGCGCAATCTATCCGGTTCTATGGCCCCCCCGGCTAGACCAAAATAATTAAATATACAATAAATGTGGACTAAATAATTAAAAGTCATTAACCCTCCAAGTGGTTTCGAAGAGTTATTTCGTCCATAAACATCTGAACAATTTTGCTAACGACGAGATATCTCGTCTATAAACATCTGAACAATTTTGCTAACGACGAGGTATCTCGTCTATAAACATCTGAACAATTTTGCTAACGACGAGATATCTCGTCCATAAACATCTGAACAATTTTTCTAGCGACGAGATACCTCGTCATCAAAATATTGCCGATTTTTTATTAGGACAAGATCAATATTTGGTCAGTTTTCTTCCAATGACAAGATCTGGTCAGTTTTGCTAATGACGAGTTACCTCATCAAGCCAACCATGAAGAGGGTTAAATAACAGGATATTCATTTCATTGGTAAGGCAGTTGCTGGTATAAAGTCAATGTCAACACAGGACCTCTTCGACTTTCAAGTATTAAACCACAAATGCCCTGTCAAAGAGCCCTATCAATAGCATCCCTAAATAAATTTAGCCAAGTAACCCCGTTCTTGTTAGAACCACGGTAGCATCTCCCAAACACAACCCGAGTCATGTCCTCTATTAAGTCCTCGCCAGAAAACCTTCTAGCCTCTGGAGTAAAAAAGATATAAGGAAGGAAAAAACATCCTTCCCCCAATCTACATAGGATTCCAATGACTCTCCACTTGTTTGGACAGAGACTTTTCCCACCAAAGGCTCTGTTCTTTTTATGGAAATCGACTTTCCCTTGTATAGATTACGTAAATCGGTATTAATTAGATTGCCGCGATTGGCCCACCACAGTGTACGGGTATTCTTTCAACTCGATAGTATCTGCTTCTTCATTGTTGGATGGACTATGTCTTGTAGAATTGTTGCTTTCTTGTACGCTTGTTGGATAGCTGAATGAAACATTGAAGCTAGAATATCGTCGGCTTAGAACAGGAACTCATTAACCGACAAAACATAAATTTTAAAGTACAGCAGTTTGAAGATTAACTAATTTTTTGTGAAGAAAATTATAATCACTGTCGGGATATTGAATGATCCCACCGTTGCTACCATTTGATGGAGAACCTGTTCCAAACTGTCACCAGTTCTAGGCAAGAGACAATTTGTTTTTCGTACTTTTATCTCCATTTCCCTTGTAATAAAAAGGCAGTTTTGTCTCGACAAGTACATCGTCATTAACAAATCTGACCAGTAGAAGATGGACGTGGTACCTCGTTATTGGCAAAATTGCCCGGATCTTGGACGAGATATCTCGTCGAAACCACTTGGAGGAATAATATCGGGAGATAGTGTGGTAATCCGAGTCTGTAGATAGTTAACTTGGATATTAAGACTGGTCACTTTATGGGTGATCAGAATACTAGTAAGATTGTTTTTAATTGTTGTTTGTTGGCGTGGTGTGGAAGTTTGGAGAGTGGGGTGCCAGCTCAGGTGTTGCCTCGTCATCTGACCGTGGTTCAAAATTACGTGGTGTTGTCCTCGGATCTTTCCCTTTGGGATTGATCCCGGACCGTCACCAATAGCCCGTTGTGTTGCTCCAGTGTGACGTTAATTGAAATAACAATAACAATAACAACAATAATTGTTGTTAACAAGCTTGCATACATGGTTACGAACGCTTGTTGGAAAAATTGAGAAATTTATTAATAAACTAAGGGGAAGATACAAAACTACAAAGAGGTAGGAAGGTAATTGAATTTACACACACTAAATAACCACAATAGGCTATTGTCGACAGTCCGGGATCAATCCCGAAGGGAAATATCAGAGGACAACGCCTTGTAATATTGTACAACGGTCAAATGACGAATGAAACTACGAAGAACACGGATCAACTCTCTTTAACACTCCCCCAATTCCAAAAAACCCAAATTTAAATTTTTCATCACATTCAATGTAATGATTACAGGGCCGTGGTAGCCCGGTTGGATGAATAAGGGATTAGCAACCGGAGGGTTGCAAGTACGAATCCAGCCAAAGACCGTCGTGTACAAAGTGGGCTGGTGCACGTTAAACCTGTCGTGGCCTCAAATGTCCTAACGTTGGCCTGGTGTTGGAAATTTGGAGAGTGGGGTGCCAGCTCAGGTGTAGCCTCGTCATATGACCATGGTTCAAAATTACGTGGTGGTGTCCTCAGATATTTCCCTTCGGGTTTGATACCGGACCGTCGCCAATAGCGCGTTGTGTTGCTCCAGCGCGACGTTAATTAAAAACTTGCACCTACCTACACCTGCACCTGTCATGACTACAGTTTGTACACGCAACTAAAAAATACATTTACTAATATACTAATTTGTGTGTGCTTAATAAATTTATAAAATAAAAACACAATAAGTACACTAGTAGTATATTTAAAATAGCATAGTATACTGGTAGTATAGTAAAAATGAAATTCATATTGCACCTTGCACCCACTCACAATCATTATTATAGGGTTGTATATTTATACGTTTATATTTTAGACGCGAATATGTCTTTAATTTCGGAACAGTTTCTAAGGGACATGCATAAAAAGTCGTGCCTTACTAAAAGGCGTTACTACTGTTTTATCGTATGATTTCGGAACTAGAAGTAACATTCAGACGATGAATATAGCATCATGTAGACAAAGGATGTCCGTACCTCACATGACCTTCGGACCGAGTGCTCAGAAGCACTGAGCGTTAGGAGGGAGTCCTCAATATATCGAAATTCTACGTTGCTGGGCGAGTTTTGGGCCAGTGTAACTTTGGATTGCTTAAGTGGTGTCATTCGAAAGCTACCGAAATACGGTACAATTAATACTGGAGAGGAATTAATATCAAATTGCACTTTAATCGTTCAAATTGTAAATTAATTTTTGAATATACACACACAATAAACAATCCTCAAACTTCTTCTGCTTCATTTATTCCACAATCCAACATCAGGCCCAAGTATTCACGTTAAGACTACCATTTTTGTCCTCGACACAATCTACTAATTTTTTATGTATTCAAACCGTGGTTGTAATATATGCGTGTTAACCTGTCCGAGGGTTAATATTTTTAATAAAAGTTTCGAAGCAACGTGCATATACCATAAATGTCAACTATTTAAGCTTTATCTAGCGCTGAAATACGTTTCTGGTGATCAACCGGCTGTAAAAGGACGAACTTGAAACAGCTCAACCCAACTCCACAAACCAAAATAAAAGCTTCCTTCGAAGCCAAAAATAATTTTCAACCGGCGATAAGTCACCACTACTCTAGGAATTCGATGATTCCAATAAGTCAAAAACTCCAATAAGAAAGTGAAAAACTTTCCGAACAAGATCTCCACTGCAGCATTACCCTCGAATGCATCAAATCAAACGCACTACATGTTTGCGGGAAAAGCAACTTACAGGTAAACGGAGCCAAAAAAACTCTAAAAAGTGCTATTTAAGACCCCCCAGGATCGGTACAGAAAGAAAACCAAAACACCAAAAGGAACCCAAAATCCGATATTTCCCAACATCTGCCGACCACTTTTTCTAACGCTTCGGGAAAAGCAGGAAAAAAGGGAAAAAGGAGAACAGCTTAAGTTGATTTTGGAAAGTAGCTGAATTTTAAGTAGAGACTACATATATGGCGATATTTTTTTCACTATTTATTTCATTTCGGAGTTTTTCGGCGCCAACCCTGCCAGTTAAGCAGGTATTTGGGGCCGGAGTAGCAATCGGGGCACGTATCTCCTCAAATGCCAGATCCCAGATTTAGTTTTCGCAGACGATTCTGCCGGGTTCGGAGTGAAGCCGGCAGTACAGCGAAGGCCCAGTTGGTTGTCGGAAAATTGGCAATTGTTAAGAGAAGCACGATTCAAAATTTTTTTGTAGCGGGATTTTTTATTTTGTGTTATTATTTATTTTTTTACTGTCGGGGTTTTTTCAGTTCCTATTTAATTCCAGCCTTTTTCGAAGTGCAATGATAAGGTGGCTTGTTTTGGGATGTGAAGCCACTCACCTTAAGTGTTGCTGGAATTTTCAGGATTTATTAAATCTATAGTGTGAAAATATACGACATATTGTTTCGAAAAACTATGTATAGCAAAATATAATATATTTTCCTACTGTTATGTAAAAATGTACTTTAATGTAAGAAATGGAGTCGAGATGAAGTGAAATTAAGACATCACGAGGGGGGGGGGGCTCAGAACAGATCCACTTCCATTTATAGTGTTGTCTCATATTTACATGAAACCCACACTATTTATAGTATATGAAACGATACCTAAAAATAACCCCCTAAGTACAATTCTCACTACAGATCACCCCTTAGCGGTCCCCTTTTATCCCAGTCTTTGTCTCCCTATCTAAGTGGTCAATATCTTGCCAATCCCTTTCACCTTTGAACTCAAGCCGTCTCGTTAACTGGACCTCCCACGGACTCTCCTGCTTTCAAATCGCATATGTAAGATCACATTCCTTCTTCGTAAAACCACCGACTTCTAACAATGAACTTTCTTGTTAAATCCCCTGGTCCAATAATATTTTTCTTAATCCTAATCCCTCTAGCGAGATCTTTGTAAACTATTTATTCTTTCACGAGCCTCTTAGGCTCAGGCTCAGAGCCGTTCCAAACTCCAAACCCTCAACAACCTCTTGGTGTCTGCTGAATTAATAAAGAATTTCTATAGAACTTTCTGCCTCTCCATTTGCGGAATCTGCATTACACAATACCAATGGATCATTCTCTCCGGTTGTCTTATACCACTCTTGCCACTCTCGTCACGACTGCAGGCTTATCAGATCTGTTATTATGACATATATGTCCCCATTGGAATATCATTAAGTATTACCACGATTCGAGTATGCAACTCAGATGGTTTTACCAATATTGCTGAAAAGAATTTTTTACAAGATCGTTTTACCCAACATGGCTTAAAAAACATGTTTTTTCCCAAAAAAATTACGTTTAAAGAATACTCAGTAGTCAAGATACAACATCTAACATTCTAAATAGGTACGTAGTCTTCATTTAGATTCCAAATAGCCCGTTGTGTTGCTAAAGTGCGACGTTAATTAAAATACCAAACCTACATTTAGATACCGTATCTCTAAATTGACAAATAAAGTGCACAGAAAATAGATTTAAGACTGCATGCCATTTAGAGTAACTCGAAATTTAAATAAAACCGTTAATCTTGTAATAACATCATGGTTATAAAATATTCTAACTAGGACATTTGAAAAATTTAATTTTTTGTCGTGACAGAAGATAGAGGCTGTTTTGTTTACTTTACGAGTTGAAGCTATTCTTATACAACTTTGCTACATGAAACATTCGTTGAAAACATTGAATTTCTTTTTTTATAAACCCTTAATCTTCCGTTTTTTTAAATATAATCGATTAACTTTGTTTCGTCTGTACTGAAAACATTTATTTTTAAAACAAGCTGAATTTTCAAGGAAATTAATGAATTTACTTGAAAAGAAATTGATCATGAGTATCGTATTAATGATTTGTCAGTCTTTCATAGTTACTTACTGTATGTCCCCGCGTTGCGGAAGACAACGTGTTAGTATATACCTCCCTCTTGGATTTTTTACTCTTTTTTTGCATGCCTTCTTATAGATTCACTGTTATATAATTCTATAAATTTATCATTATTATTATTCGGATTTAAAAGTTTTATGGTTTAATGTGTCACGGGATAACTGATTGTTAATAAACGACGTATTGATTTTTCGCCGTCTCATTGCAAGTCTTCATGTAAATTTCACAATTTTACACTGACGTTCCGCTTCGACCAGTCTTCTATTGGTAGATTGTTCCTTAGATTCATTGTGACGTCTTTCACGTAGTTCATATTTAGCTGAATTGCTTGTTGTGGAACGTTTTGTTTGGCATTGTCGATAAAGAGTAATTGCAACTCAAAAAACAATCGCTATAAAAAAGGCAGCAGTAAACAATTTGAAATTCCAAACTACGATGGATTTAAGAGTTGAGTTGTACAGGTTTGCTGTATTGGATGTGAAATAATAAAAAATAATGCTTACTTAAAGAAGTAAAATATAAGGCTCGAAAAAGTAGTGTATTAAATGTTTATTCAAAGCAGTAAAATGTAAGACACGAAAAAGTACTGTATATTGAATTTTGAAAATTTTTTACGTTTTTTTCTCGAATTTAACACGAATATTTAAGTCAAGTCTGACAAAAATACATAGTAAAAAAGTTGTGGCAAAAACCGCTACGGAAGCGTTACGGAATCAAACAGTGACGTCACGGCACTCTGTCCAATCAGGTAATTTTTTTAGCATTTTATGTTAAAATTTAAATTTTTGAAATTTTTAAAGGGGCGGAATAACTTTCCAAGTTTATTCTGCATATTTTGACACCTCCCTCAGATCTCTACGTGCTGTCGTTGAGACGAAGATAGATTTCCAACAGACAAACTATCACACATTAATAGTGTAGATAGTGGAAAACTATCACATTCCTGTTGCAAGTGCACTGCAAGTCAAAAAAATATTGATGGGAAAACTGGTTGCACAAATATGTTTTAAATTGGTCATTTTACAGGAAACGATCTTAAGGGAACATTAATAATCATACTCAAAATCGACTTCTACTGTAGCAGTTAGCTTAGTATCATCTTTTGCATTTGTCCGACACTAGGTAGGTAGGTACTTAATAAATGTCGCACTCGAGAAACACAACGGGCTATTGGCGAAGGTCCGGGATCAATCCCGACGGTAAAATCCGATTAAAACGCCTTGCAATTTTGAATCACGATCAGATGACGAGAACAACGCCTGAGCTGTCACCCCATTCTCCAAACTTCCCCAACTTGAGGACATTTGAGACCACGACAGATTTAACATGCACCAGCTTCCGTGTACCCGAAGTTATTTGACTGAGTTTCAAACCCTCAACGCAGTTGATAATCCGTTGCTCTTCCATCTGGGCTCACGTGGAAGTTTGGAGAGTGGGGTGCCAGCTCAGGCGTGATCTGGTCATCCGACCGTGGTTCAAAATTACTTGGTGTTGTCCTTGGAACTTTCCCTCCGGGGATGATCCCAGACCGTCGCCAATAGCCCTTTATGTAGCTCCAGTGTGATGTTAATTAAATACCTAACTATCTACCTTCATGTGGGTTACCCTCGGCTCTGTCTGACATTAGAAGTGCAATGTATTTGAAATGGATTATATGTGTGGACAAACCAAGCATATATATTTCGTTCCAAGTAATTTATAAGAGCTGTCAAATGGAGTTTAAAAATATATTTTCCTACTTAAATGATATTTGCATTTTTTCATAATAGAGAAAAGTTATTATTCTGATCACGTTCTATAAACGTTTATCCAATTCAATGCAAACAACATCGAGTAATTTTAGTAATATTAGATAAAATTAAAAATCTAATTGCCTAAACGAGTTTAATATCATAGACAGAATGTATAATCGCATGACTCTAATCCTAATTTGATGTAGATATAATCTATAAAACATATTCTAGGAAAATGAATACGTTCTAACGATATCCTTAATCCCGAATATAACTAAGTGGTAGTATTATTGAAACAAATTAAAGTTTCGCTTTGCCACAGAGCTTTTCCACTGAATAATAAATAGCAAAACACATTTCAAGGGAGATTTATTGCATGAAATTCCGCTCCAGTTCTCTTTAAAAAGCCATTATCTTGATAATTACGAAATGGTCTGTTTCATTCTTTTCTATCCAAAGAACGAAGAAGCCATTCCGAATTTCAACCGAATCTATCCGATGAAACTGAAAAAAGGGAAATTTATTTCACTTCACTTGTTTATCCTCGACGATTTTTTTTTCCTCCTCTCTTTAATCTCGTTCTAACGTCGCTTAAAATATCTTCAGCCTGACGCGGCGTTGCCAGATGTTCTCAAATAAACTTACTTGGAACAGTTTCGGAAATCTCTCACTTAAAATGCGAGGGGGAGATTTTTTTAATAAAAAAATGAGGATATATACGGGAAACGGAATCGGACAAAAATGTAGGAAATAAATAAAATAAACAGGGGATTGACAACGGCGAGTTAAAAAAATAAAAGAAGGAAAATAATAGAGCTCTGCTGAGGGAAATTATGAAAAACGTTAGCGAACTGAAATTGCTAAAGAATTGCAACAAGCGATTTGGGAATTGAGCGATAAGAGAAAATAAATTGATTTCAAGATATTTCTGTAAAATGTATTACAAATGTATTTAAACAATTAAAAATACCGTGACTCCATGTTGTTTCCCGAAATGGATATTACTGCTAATCTTTTGAAGTTTCGTTGTAGAAATATTTTTAGCAAAATGGAAAACCGATTAAATAAAGGTGACCGCACGCATATTCCTGTTCTACAAAAATTATAAATAAAAGATAGTCTCCGTGGAAACTATTGTTTTTGAGGAATAAGTTGGTTAACTATTGAAGGATAAACTATTGCTCTTGAGGAATAAGTTGGTTAACTATTGAAGAATAAACTATTGTTCTTGAGGAATAAGTTGGTTAACTATTGAAGGATAAACTATTGTTCTTGAGGAATAAATTGGTTAACTATTGAAGGATAAACTATTGTTCTTGAGGAATAAGTTGGTTAACTATTGAAGGATAAACTATTGTTCTTGAGGAATAAGTTGGTTAACTATTGAAGAATAAACTATTGTTCTTGAGGAATAAGTTGGTTAACTATTGAAGGATAAACTATTGTTCTTGAAAAGGGATAACTTCATGGAAAGTATTGTATTTGAAGTTTAAATGGTGAATAGCTCAGTTGTTGACCTCGTCAACTGACAGTGGTTCAAAATTACGAAGGGATGTCCTCTGATCTGTCCTTCGTGGAGGTCAGGTATGTAATTTTTTATGTCGCATTGAAACAACGCAATGGGTTATTGACTATGATCTGGGATCAATCCCTAGGGAAAATATATGAGGACATCAACTAGTAATTTTGAATCACTGTCGGATGACGAGATCAAAGCCTGAGCTGGCACCTCTCTCTCCAGGCTTTCACATAACGCCAACCTTAGGACATTTTAGTCCACGTCAGATTTAACATCTACCAGTCTCACACGTGCACGATAGTCTTTTGCTGGATCGAGTTTCAAACTCGCAAGACCCCTTTAACTAATCCGTGACTATTCCGACTGCGCTACCACTTATTTCCCTTCAGGATTCGAGCCGCCATGGATCAGTGAGTGTGCCCATTGTGCCATTAACCTGCGAGTTTTAGGCTGCGCAGGCTCGATCCCTCTCTGGGTGTATTTCTATCTTCTGTGTTAATAAAGCTTTTGTTGGCTAGTGAAGTTGTTGAGGAAATCAAAAGGCAATTTTAACATAACATAACCAATATTTATATCATATCAACGCCACGGAATACAGAAAACGTTTTATCCTGGTGGGGTTAGTAGGTATTTTAATTAACGTCACACTGGAGCAACACAAAGGGCTATTGGCGATGGTCTGGGATCAAACCCGAAGCGAAGGATCCCAGGACAACACCACGTAATTTTGAACCGCGGTCGGATGACGAGGTCACACCTGAGCTGGCACCACACTCTACAAACTTCTACATCACGCCAGATTGAGAACATTTGAGGTCACAACAGAACTACAATCCTCCGGTTACTATTTCTTTACTCTTCCAACCAGGCCACCGCGGCCATATCCTCGAGGGGAAAAGCACGATTATATCTTCTTTCTGGCATGTCTACTACTTTTCATGATTTATGATCTCCCACTGATGCAACTGAAATCAATCAAAACTTCGTTAGAAACGATCAGCAGTTTGCTTATCAGCAGTGTTGCCAGGTAGCAACATTTTCTCTGTGTGTGTATGTTCATTATTTGAAGCTGTCTGTCTTGTTTGGCCAAACATTGCCTAATATGGCCCTTGTGCCATAAAAACCAACAATCTTTCGGGAGTGATTCCGCACCGTCACCAATAGCGCGTTCTGTTGACCCAGCGAGACGTAAATTCAACTACCTACCCAAAATGGCGAAAAGAAGATTTTTGAATTTTTGATTGATTGGTTGGGTTAAGTTGGATTTTTTGGTTGCAAGGGATAGATTTCTCCAAAATGTGCCAAACACAAAGCATTCAATGTCTCGTAGCGGATTTCCACCACAAAGAAAGTTTTGCTGACATAAAAGCGAGAAATACACTCTCTTTTATACAATTTTTTTACAGGTAAGTTACAAAAATCGAACCTGCGCCGCATACAACAGATTTTTGAAAAAATAAGAAATGCTTGGAGATAGCAAGATCCCCAATTACAGCAGGTGTAAGGGTATATATATAAGACGTCTACCCTTAAATCTAATATATATTAAATTATATATTAACAGTTTCATTTTACAATGTTGCTCAGTTTTGATCGTTTACAGAATTCCAAAAGAAAACAAAATTCGAATAAAAATAACCATGTCTACATGCAAATGCATAAACTTATAAACAATACTCGTTCAAAATCCCTCAATCGGAGAAATTCGCGTGTATCTACTATATGTATATGTTACTTTGAAAGACCGATATCTGGCAAATGTCGATATTCTCCGGTGAATGTCAGCATTGACATAGTCGTTTGGTGTATGTCCGAAATATTTGCTAAATATCATTATTTCTCACTTACGCCGTCAAATGTTGACATTAGGCATGCACTAATGGCGAATGTTGAATAAAAATATTTTTGTTACGTTAAGATAAAAATGCAGCTTTTTCAATCATACTTTACTATTAAAACATATTACGATATATGTCGAAATAGGAGAAAGCTTAAGTAACAGCACATGTAAATAAACTATTGAACTTACAACGAACAGTACGTTCTAAATGAGAAAAGAAAATAATACCAATCATAAACTTACACATAAATTATGTGATTAACGTTATAGAATCATATTTATTGCAACAACTTAAACTGAATGTGGAGAGGCCTCTCCGCCTTCTCGTTTCGGCCCCCACCAGAGCTTATCTGTGCTTGTCGACATCCACCGGCGATGGTCCAAATGTATAAGAATATAACCAAATATTCGGTCTTTCACCGACGTATTTGGTATGTTTCGACATTCACCGGAGAATATTGACATTCTCTAATTTCGATCTTTCACGGAAACGTATCTACTAGATGTTTTACGTTGAAAATATAACTCCGTCAAAGATTATCGTAATTGAAAAATTAATTTTGATATCCACATAACTTGATATTGATTAATTGCTAAAATAAAAAAAAATAGATTGTTTGATAAATTTTGTTGATTTTGAAAGTCCACTGTCACCTCAATCTTCACTTGTTTCGATCAATTGTCCTTAACTGAATTGGTATAAAGGTTTTATTAACCTGCAAGTGTGAAAGAGAATCAATTAATTTTCGCGAATATTCAACTTTATTTAGTTTCATTGCAAAAGGTTTTAGCACGAATTTTGTGTTAACTTGTGGTTTTACATCTTTCATTAAATGGTGTGTAATGTAATTCATAATTTGTTCTTTTTTATTTCAAAAAGCAAGTTGTTTATATCATATCTATATCACGATTTTGTCTTCTCTAAGAAGCACGATGTATGAGGCGCTGTTGCACTTAGAAAAATGTATAAGCACAGTATTGTTTTCAAAAGAACTTCTAAAACAAGTGTTTTTCAATTCTTAATTCCGTTGTCCCATTTCACCTTTTAAATTAAAACCAAATATACATCGAAAGTAAATTATTTAGAATTTCTTCGAGCATTTTTCTAAAAGGTCGCAGTTTTTATTTTAACGACAAATAGCAAAAGAAAAAAATGCAAAAGAATAAAATAATCGTTTGCTCGAGAGGGCGATGCCATACAAATGTAATTCTGCAAATAATTTTATCAGTTAAAGAGGACATGCTAAATTGTCTATCGGCTTACTAATTGTCCACAAGGGATCCATTAGCGAAACGTTCGAATTTGATTCTTAAATAATTTCTCTTTTTTTTGCGTGCTTTTTGCTTACGATGTTTCGTTTCTCAAAAATGCAATTTTTCACAAAGCATTTATCTTTTTTAAATTTTTTTAATGCTGCAGATTTAAAATTTGCGTTTTTTATTCAGATTTTGCAGCAACCGGTTTCTGATTATGAGGCAAAATAATTAGCTACTTAGTTTGGAGAGGCACACGCTGCGGCTATACTTGTGATCAATTTATCAAAAGGAAGTTCCTCCTGCTTTGTTTACAAGAGCTCATTTGTTTTAAAAGCTCGTGCAATCGACTAACGTTGTTTATTACTTGTAACATATTTCGTAATTCGCCATTAGAGGAACGAATGCAGGATATGTACCTTGAGGGGTTTTGAATTCTGTTTCTTCAATTACATCATTTTGCGTTTTCTAGTTTTTGAAATAATTGGAGAAGTATTCATGTTTTTGGTATATTGTATTTAAAAACAAATGCTTTTTGAGCATTTGGAATGAGATAAACCCAGAAGTAGTTCTAATATTTATGTGTTTGTCAGCTTTTGTTGCAGTGAAAGATTGTAAGCGCCATAGTGATATGATTTAAAAGTAATTTCAATGTTTAAAATATCCTGTTTTTTTAACTAAAATAAAATATAATGGTCGTTATTATTCCTATGGCAACCTACATTTAAATTTATATCCCTTAATAATTATCCATTACCAAATTACTTCATTAGTTAAAGAGCCCTTAATAGTTAAGCCGTGTACAAAGGGAACTAGTGCACGTTAAATCTTTCGTGGCCTCAAATGTCCTCACGTTGGCGTGGCGTGGAAGTTTGGAGAGTGGGGTGCCAGCTCAGGTGTTACTTCGTTATATATAACCATGGTTCAGAGCTACGTGGTGTATCTCCTTCGAGTTTGATCCCGGACCGTCACCAATAGCCCGTTGTGTTGCTCCAGTGTGACCTAAGTTAAAATACCTACCTTAATAGTTGCTTAATTGGTCACAAATAATATAAACCCTCCAAGTGGTTTCTAGGATATACTCGTTCAAGTTCTGACCAATTTTGCTAATTTCGAGATACCTCGTCATCAGGAATGCTGATTGAATTCCGAATGATAAAGATATTGCCGTTTTATGATAAGATCAAGATCAGGTCAGTTTTTCATATTGACGAGATACCTTATCCACCAAGATTCGGTTTGTTTTGCTAATGAAGAGATACCTCGTCTAGACAACCAGCAAAAGAGTTAACGTTATGATTCCTTCAACATTAAATTCTGAAAGCAAATTAAATTATCGTTTGGTACAACAGCAAAATTTCAGAATTCGGAACTATCATACATCGTTTTTTCTTAATTCATAGCTTTGCTCTAATTGGTTGACAAAAGCCTTCACGTGACTACTATCAACTTATTAGAGTAAAAATAGTTTGATTCCATGAAGAGATAATAGTTTTATGGTTACGACCAAAATAAATACATGGGTAATTTTCTTTATGATAGTAATTTTGTTTGAAATTATCAATTGTACTTAAAGAGCGCAAGCTTATGCATAATCTATAAGTCGTCATAATATGTTTGATACGTTCTCAACAATATGACGACTTATAAAATAAGAATTGCAACTGCAAGCCCTTTATATATTTGGATATGCATGCTTATAATCTTTCATATCCTACTCAAGCATATTTGATACGTATCAAGGTATTTTTTATAAGTTTAAATTTGTTTCCAGTTTTACTGTTAATTTTTAATACAAAAGTTCTAATTATAGTGTATTTTAATTACAAAATTCTAAGAAAAATAATAATTAGAACATATGTAATTACTTAATATGGAATCTTTGGTTTCGTATACATAGTAAAATTGCAAAATTTCCTGTATTTCCAAGAAAACTCTTCAAGTATATAAAATCTGCATGCTGACAGCAACATTCTTAATAAATGAATTACATTAATCTAATTACACCACATGTTATCGGAAATTACTGAAATAAGAAAAATAAAAAAATTTGAAACAGTCTAAAATGGTAGCCTGAGTTATTTATAGCAAATTTTTAAATTTAAAACCTTCTTTCATACACAAGAAAATACTTCTAGGAATTATTCCTATTCCAATATTCTATATTGGAATTTTAACATTCTTAGTTATATCAATTTAATTATACGGCATTTCAATTAAATCGTGAAATAAAGAATTGGAAATTAAACCTATGCAATGGTTAAAATGGAATCCGAGTTTAAAAATAGCTGTAAATATACAAAAACGTGTAAAGATGCCTTGAAATAATTTTCATTGTATCTATGTTTATAGATGTTGTGTAGTAGATTGTTATAAAAATATATTCAATAATTATATATTTGAATGAGGTGGAACATTCTTAATAAATGAATTACATTAATCTAATTACACCACATGTTATCGGAAATTACTGAAATAAGAAAAATAAAAAAAATTGAAACAGTCTTAAATGGTAGCCTGAGTTATTTATAGCAAATTTTTAAATTTAAAACCTTCTTTCATACACAAGAAAATACTTCTAGGAATTATTCCTATTCCAATATTCTATATTGGAATTTTAACATTCTTAGTTATATCAATTTAATTATACGGCATTTCTATTAAATCGTGAAATAAAGAATTGGAAATTAAACCTATGCAATGGTTAAAATAGAATCCGAGTTTAAAAATAGCTGTAGATATACAAAAACGTGTAAGGATGCCTTGAAATAATTTTTCATTGTATCTACGTCTATAGATGTTGTTTAGTAGATTGTAAGTTATAAGAAATATATTCAAGAATTATATATTGGAGTGAGGTAAGGGCAAGTTCTTCTGCGGAGTAAGATCATCCATAGAGTATAAAACTTGTCTGTGATTAAAGTAGGGACTGAAAACTAACTACTAATGCTTGAAGGAGTCCTGTAGATTAGTTTTAACTCTATTAAAGACCAATCCTTTCACCTATTTTCTCAGGGAATTTGTGCAGGCAAAAGAAGGGCATGAATGCAATTATAAGCTCTTGCCATCTCTTACAATACTATCCCATTGCAAACACCAGAATCTTGCCCCATAGTGTGAGATGAGTGCGATTCTATGTAATAGCATTGGAAAGTATTTTTTAAAAGTTATATCAGTGGGTGTTTGAACGTAAGTATGTAGGTAGGTATTTTAATTAACTTCGCACTGAACAACACAAATGGTTATTGGTGACGTTTTGGGATCAAACCGACGAGAAAGATCAGAGAACACCACCACGTTATATTGAACCACGGTCAGATGACGAGGATAACACCTGAGCTGGCACCCCACTCTCCAAAATTCCACACCACGCCAACGTGAGTGTATTTGATGCCACGACAGATTTAACGGGAATCAGTCCCTTTGTACACGACGGTCTTGCGTTGGATTTGAACTCGTAACCCTCTGGTTGCAAATTCGTTACTCTTCCAACCTGGCTACCGTGGTCCTAAACGAAAAAGAGCGCAAACGCATCGGTAAAGTGTCTGGAATTGTGGTAAAAGTAGGAAAATTTAAAAATTACTCACAGAAGCAATTTGTTCAATATGAAGTCTGCAGATTTGCATTTGACCCTCCACACCCTATTAAAATTGTTCTTTTACTTGTAGTAACATATGCTAGAATTAAACCTACCCCTATCAATGTTGTTCTTTTATTTGTAGTAACCTGCTAGAATTAAACTTTACCGCATCAAAATTCTTTTATTTTTAGTTACGTGCTAGATTTAAACCTATCCTTATCAAAATTGTTCTTTTATTTGTAGTAACATGCTAGAATTAAATCTATAAATATGTACTTTAATAATTTTCAGGAGAAAACAGCTTCACTATTCTTAAATTAACTATAACACATAGAACTGTTACTCTATGGAAAACGCTTTACACCTTTTTCAGTAAGTTTTACCATATAATAATTCTTAGTGAATTTTGCAAAAGCTGTGATTACTTTTTTTGCGTTTAGAGCCTCTATGTTAAAAACTATTTATTTACTTTATATCAATAAGTACATTATAATTATTAATACATTATTACATTATAATTATTAAGAAACAAAGCAAATTTCGATTAAAAACCTTTGTATTTTTCAATTATTTATTCCAGAATATGTAAATTTCAGTAAAGTAACAGAGAGTATGTATTATTCTCCTTTTGAACATTGCAGAAAAGAAACGCGATACTTTGGCATTTTTATCCCTCAAAATCAAAAGAAGAAATTCTTTCGAAGTATTTCAGCTGCGGGCATTGTATTTTACCATTATTTGCAGAGTAATCATGCACTTATTTGGATAATTTTTTTAATAAATCCAAGTATGAGTTGTTTTTATTGTAATACATTAAATAAATATTTAATAATTAAATCAATAAATTCATCTCATTTGTTAGATTTCTAATTCAATTAAACAAAGGTATGCGATAGCCATTATTCCTGGAGAGAAGTTAATATTAGTAGCACCGAACAAGAAAAAAACATGAAATGGACAGAATGCTTTTAATAATTTGATTCGTACCCGAAATGTTTTCTTTCTTTGCTCAGTTAAAACATTTTTTCAATGCTTGGCTTAAGGACATCAAGTCACAATTTTACAGTTCTATGAGAGGGATTTTCAGGGCAAAAAAACAGACAGCTTGCTAAGACTTTTTATTTTACTGTCCAAATTTTCTCACATGGTACATATCGGGGTTACCTTAAAACGCAGTTTATTGTCGTTTCGGCAACGTTTGGTGTTGAATTAAATTGTGTTAACCAAGCAACTGTCATATATAAATTTTTCATTAGTATTTGGAGTTGCTGTTGGCGAATTGTTGAAATCGCATTCATAATACGTCCAGGAAACATGTATCATCAGCGAAACACTACCTACACCCATATTTATCTTGGTAGAAAATGACTTAATACTCTCTACGCATCACTGGTGAAAATCCCGAATTGTGTAGAAAAAAGCAGATAAATACTACTCCGGAGAAAAAGTTATGGCAGGTGCATGTTACATAAGTCTGACGAAGCTATTTCAGAGCAATTTGTTCAAGGTTTCCAGAAGAGTTGTCACGCCAAATTGCAGCCAAAGATTCAGACTATGAACATTAGTACTAAAATGTGTTTTTATAATTTCGTTATATATTTGATGTCTTTTACACGTATTTGAAGAAATAACTCCAAATATCAAGAGTTCTGGATTGTAATAATTCAGCATTCAAAACTAATCAATACTTCAACTGTGTTGTCTACATCATCTGTAATGGTATCAGGTGTTAGTATTGACTCAAGCATAGAAATCTAGAACCTATGTAACAAAGTTAATACTCTTAGTAGTACCTAACACGAAAAAAGAATCAAACCAACAGCTATTTTCCGTTTCTTACAGTTTGATTCGTTCCCGGAATGCTTTCTTTGTTCAAATGGAGCATTTTGCAACGCTTTGATAGTCTTTAGGACATCAAGTTCTATAACTCTATAACTCTACGTAAAAGGAGAGAAAATCAAAAATACAGCATTCAAAACTATTAAAAATTATTGTACTGTATTATCCACTGCATGTGCAACAGTGTGTCAAGTGTTAAGATTGACTCAAGTGTAGAAATCTAGAACTAGTAACAAAGTTAAGCCTTCTGGTGGTTGTCTCGAAGAGGCGTCTTGTCATTAACAATACTGATCAGATCTTGATGGACGATATGTCTCGTAATTAAAAGAAAATCGACCAGACCTTGATATTGTCATTATTAAAAATTGGCAATATTTTGATGACGAGAAATATCGTTCATTATCAAAATTGGTCAGATCTTGATGGACGAGATATCTCTTCGAAACCATTTAGAGGGTTAATATTCTTAGTAAGATCAAAAAGGTAAAAGCATCAAATCGACAGATGCTTTCTAGGTTTCTTTATAATTTGATTTGTACCCGAAATGTTTTCTTTGATCAGTTAAAGCACTTTCCAACGCTTGGCTAGTCTTAAGGACATAAAGTCACATGACTTTTACAGCTCTATAACTCTCTAAGTAACAAGGGAGAAAAATCAAGAATTCAGCATTCCAAAACTATTAAAAATTCTTGTACTGTATCGTCCACAGCAACAGTACCAGGTGTTAAAATTGACTCAGGTATAGAAATCTAGAAACTATGTTCAAAGTTAACATTCTAAGTTGCACCAAACAAGAAAAAAGCATCAAATCGAAAGCTCCTTTCTATGTTTCTTTATAGTTTGATTCGTACCCGGAATGTTTTCTTTGTTCAGTTGAAGCATTTTTCAACGCTTGGCTAGTCTTAAGGACATCAAGTCACACGACTTTTACAGCTCTATAACTTTCTACGTAACAGGGGAGAAAATCAAGAATTGTATTTAAAAAGGGCCAGAGAGAAAAAAAAGAAAGGAGCGAAATTCTGCCTCTGAGAAAAAGTTTTGGCAGGTGCAGTAACCGTTCGACCGAATGCATCTGGACTGATTTTTTTTCGCTTTTTGGGTGTCACTCAGTGTGAGAGGTGGATTTAGAGGTATATTGGTTTAGAGTAGGTATATTAATGTAAGATTAACCCTCCATTAAAAGTAGGTCTTTTCTAACAAATGAGATCACGGTGCATCTGTGAGGTGCTCAAGTTTACCTTCCTAGTTTCACACTCATTAATTATACATTTAAAAAATACATACATATTATGTATTTTAAGACCTAATAAAAACAAATATATAATTTAAATTTATAAATATAGATTTTGTTGGTGGAATTTGGATATGATTTAGCAAGACTGAAAAGTTATAAATAGATTTATAAATGTATTTCATATGAAAATAAGTTAATTTAAGTGCTTTGGTTAGGGAATTTTTCGTGATTTTTAAGCAAAATTACCTTTTTAGGTCAATTTAGGGCAGTATTTTTTATGTTTCCTCAGGAAAACGGCATTTGGGACTAATATCCCTTCAACCCTTTCTTAACTCTGATAGAAAAATCTATTTCCTTTCTGAAGTTCCAAGTGACTGAATTAAGTGACCAAGTTTATTTTTTAACGGTACACTTGCGGTTTAAGATGAAAGGAGCTTTCCAATGTGTAAACTTTTGTTCTCTGTGCTTAAAAATAATTTTCTCTTAAAAATATTCACATGATTTTTCTGCATTCCAATTATGAACTGATGAAATAAAATAATTCAGTTTGTCATGAACTAAGAATATTCACTGAGATATTTTTGTTAGTGAAATTAAAAGTATGTTTTCGACACAGGTGTTGTCAACAAATGTAAGTTTCAATTGAAAAGGTGTTCAATAAAGATGTTCAGTCAGGCAGAGAATCGAACATGTTCAATAGTGTTTTTAAACCTCGGAGCGCTACGAGATTTCTGATTACTGTACTACAGGTTGATCCAAAAGTCGCAAAAAAACAAAAATACAATAATTCGAAAAGTATAGACAATAGTACGATGCGGTTTCCACAGAAATGCACAGAAAGACATGGGATTTTTTAATAACGAAGATTTTATTGTCTGAATAGTTACATTTGTCACCGACAGGTGGCGCTGTAATGGTCCCTGAGTTGGGGGCTACTTGAAGTCATAGGTGTACAGAGGCCTGCCGACGTCATTGGCCATGTTGAAAGAAGCTATTCGCCCTCATCTGACAGGAATTACAGCTGAAACCCTTTTCCATGTTGTGCAGTCTTGCCGCGTCTGACGACCATTCTTATGAATGAGAGCTGTCTCATTGAGCATTTGTAATCCTAGCTGTGTTGTGAACTAACTGTGCTGCGCCACTGTATAAACTACTCACAAAACTGAAGCGCCACACATCGGTGGAAAATGTAACTATTCTGTCAATAAAGGTTTTCGCTATTAAAAAAATCCCTTCTTTCTGTGCATTTCTGTGAAAACCGCATCGTGCTACCGTCTGTACTTTTCGAATTATCAAATTTTTACTTTTCTGTGACTTTTGGATTATGTGTATGTATTCCTTTTACATACACATAATTCATGTTTTTTTCTTTTACAACACACATAACTACTATACTGACACTGTCCAGAAATCATGCAATTAAACTACATGTTGCGTGGTGAAATAATGCCAGCAAGACCCTCAGAAGTCTAAGAATATTTTTGTAGTTCATTAGGATGTTGACATTTTTTCTGTTTGGTGCAACTTTTCTTTTTATAAGAAATTAAAAAACAATATTTCTTTTAATGCTAGATGATGTATTATTTCTGAAAGTAGGATGCCTCTCTTCCTGGAGAATATTTAGAGAAGCTGGTCCCCATTTACGTGTCGTCCGTCTAAAAGGCACCAGGGAGCTTCAATCACTCAACCCAACTTCGGCACATAGGACATTCGAACATATATCCAAGTGCTTTAGTCGACAAGTTAGTTTAGTTTCAAGAAAATCAAATCAGAAAAGATCAGACAAACTTCTTACAAAGAAATAAGAAATTAATCTTCGTTTCGGTCTTCGACAAAATTTATTCTTTCAGTCGTGTCAATTTTCTCAAAAAGTGTAATATGCTTCACTCGTTTTTTCCGATAATCTTATGAAACGGAAGAAGTTAGGTTTCTGACGTGAATATGTTTTCAAAATCGGAGCAGTACTGGGTGGCATGGTAGGTAGGTATTTTAATTAACGCTGGAGCAACACAACGGACCATTAGCGACAGTCTGGGATCAAACCCAAAGGGAAAGATCCGAGGGCGACACCATGTAATTTTGAATCATGATCAGATGACGAGGCAACACCTGAGCTGGCACCCCATTATCCAAACTTCCACACCACGTCAACGTGAGGACATTTGAGGCTACGGCGGATTTATTGTTCACCAGCTCCTTTTGTACACGACGGTCTTTGGTTGGAGTCGAACTCGCAAACCAATGGGTGGTATAGATGTCGAGCGCTCCAAAAATCGTTGCAACTGTTTTGTCTTATGATTTCAGAGCTAGAAGGAACACCCAGAAGAAAAATGTAGCGTCGTGCAGGCATAGGATGTCCGTACCAGGCATGACCTTCGGGCCGAATGATCAGGAGTACTTAGTACATGTAGGGAGTCTGCAATATGTCGAAATTATTCGTTCCTGGGCGAGCTTTGGGTCAGTGTAACTTTGGATTGCGTGGAGAGAGGACTATATATAAGTGGTGTTATACGAAAGCTACCGAAATACGTTACAATTATTATAGGACAACAGCAATCTCTCAACAAAAGCCGAGCGTTACAACTGTTTTGCTTTATAACTTCGGAACTAGAAGTAACATCCAGAAGATAAATACAGCATCGTGTAGACAAAGGATGTCCGTACCTGACGTGACCGACTGCGCAGGCGCATTGAGGGAGGGCACGGGTCCATAATATATCGAAATACTACTGTGATGGGCGAGTTTTGGGGCAGTGTAACTTTGGATTGCGTGGAGAGAGGACTATATATAAGTGGTGTTATACGAAAGTTACCGAAATACGTTACAATTATTATAGGACAACAGCAATCTCTCAACAAAAGCCGAGCGTTACAACTGTTTTGCTTTATAACTTCGGAACTAGAAGTAACATCCAGAAGATAAATACAGCATCGTGTAGACAAAGGATGTCTGTACATGACGTGACCGACTGCGCAGGCGCACTGAGGGAGGGCACGGGTCCATAATATATCGAAATACTACTGTGATGGGCGAGTTTTGGGTCAGTGTAACTTTGGATTGCGTGGAGAGAGGACTATATATAAGTGGTGTTATACGAAAGTTACCGAAATACGTTACAATTATTATAGGACAACAGCAATCTCTTAACAAAAGCCGAGCGTTACAACTGTTTTGATTTATAACTTCGGAACTAGAAGTAACATCCAGAAGATAAATACAGCATCGTGTAGACAAAGGATGTCTGTACATGACGTGACCGACTGCGCAGGCGCACTGAGGGAGGGCACGGGTCCATAATATATCGAAATACTACTGTGATGGGCGAGTTTTGGGTCAGTGTAACTTTGGATTGCGTGGAGAGAGGACTATATATAAGTGGTGTTATACGAAAGTTACCGAAATACGTTACAATTATTATAGGACAACAGCAATCTCTCAACAAAAGCCGAGCGTTACAACTGTTTTGCTTTATAACTTCGGAACTAGAAGTAACATCCAGAAGATAAATACAGCATCGTGTAGACAAAGGATGTCCGTACCTGACGTGACCGACTGCGCAGGCGCATTGAGGGAGGGCACGGGTCCATAATATATCGAAATACTACTGTGATGGGCGAGTTTTGGGGCAGTGTAACTTTGGATTGCGTGGAGAGAGGACTATATATAAGTGGTGTTATACGAAAGTTACCGAAATACGTTACAATTATTATAGGACAACAGCAATCTCTCAACAAAAGCCGAGCGTTACAACTGTTTTGCTTTATAACTTCGGAACTAGAAGTAACATCCAGAAGATAAATACAGCATCGTGTAGACAAAGGATGTCTGTACATGACGTGACCGACTGCGCAGGCGCACTGAGGGAGGGCACGGGTCCATAATATATCGAAATACTACTGTGATGGGCGAGTTTTGGGTCAGTGTAACTTTGGATTGCGTGGAGAGAGGACTATATATAAGTGGTGTTATACGAAAGTTACCGAAATACGTTACAATTATTATAGGACAACAGCAATCTCTCAACAAAAGCCGAGCGTTACAACTGTTTTGCTTTATAACTTCGGAACTAGAAGTAACATCCAGAAGATAAATACAGCATCGTGTAGACAAAGGATGTCTGTACATGACGTGACCGACTGCGCAGGCGCACTGAGGGAGGGCACGGGTCCATAATATATCGAAATACTACTGTGATGGGCGAGTTTTGGGTCAGTGTAACTTTGGATTGCGTGGAGAGAGGACTATATATAAGTGGTGTTATACGAAAGTTACCGAAATACGTTACAATTATTATAGGACAACAGCAATCTCTCAACAAAAGCCGAGCGTTACAACTGTTTTGATTTATAACTTCGGAACTAGAAGTAACATCCAGAAGATAAATACAGCATCGTGTAGACAAAGGATGTCTGTACATGACGTGACCGACTGCGCAGGCGCACTGAGGGAGGGCACGGGTCCATAATATATCGAAATACTACTGTGATGGGCGAGTTTTGGGTCAGTGTAACTTTGGATTGCGTGGAGAGAGGACTATATATAAGTGGTGTTATACGAAAGTTACCGAAATACGTTACAATTATTATAGGACAACAGCAATCTCTCAACAAAAGCCGAGCGTTACAACTGTTTTGCTTTATAACTTCGGAACTAGAAGTAACATCCAGAAGATAAATACAGCATCGTGTAGACAAAGGATGTCTGTACATGACGTGACCGACTGCGCAGGCGCACTGAGGGAGGGCACGGGTCCATAATATATCGAAATACTACTGTGATGGGCGAGTTTTGGGTCAGTGTAACTTTGGATTGCGTGGAGAGAGGACTATATATAAGTGGTGTTATACGAAAATTACCGAAATACGTTACAATTATTATAGGACAACAGCAATCTCTCAACAAAAGCCGAGCGTTACAACTGTTTTGCTTTATAACTTCGGAACTAGAAGTAACATTCAGAAGATAAATACAGCATCGTGTAGACAAAGGATGTCCGTACCTGACGTGACCGACTGCGCAGGCGCACTGAGGGAGGGCACAGGTCCATAATATATCGAAATGCTACCGTACTGGGCGAGTTTTTGGCCAGTGTTACTTTGGATTGCGTGGTGCGAACGACTATGCAAGGGTGTCATTCGAAAGTTGCCGCAATCACAGGACTCTTATCAATAAAATTATCATTCAATATTAATAACAAGCTGTACTTTAATCGTTTAAAATATAAATTAATTGTTGAATATTCAAACAATAAACAATCGGTCAAACTTCCTATGCCTGCTTCATTCATTTCACAATCCAACATCAGGCCTGAGTATTCACGTTAAAACTAGTTTCGGAGTAGGTATGCGGAGAAGTACCATAGACCTTATAATAGACGAAGCATGTGCCCGAAAGCTTCAAAAGGGGCCGTGGTAGCCCGGTTGGAAGGGTAACGGATTAGCAACCGGAGGGTTGAGAGTTCGAATCCAACTGAAGAACGTCATGTACAAAGCGGGCTGGTGCTCGATCAAATCTGTCGTGGCCTCAAATGTCCACGTTGGGGTGATGTGGAAGTTTGGAGAGTGGGGTGCCAGCTCAGGTGTTGCATCGTCATATGACAGTCATTTAAACTTACGTGGTGTTGTCCTCGGATCTCTCACTTCGGGTTTGATCCCAGTCCGTCGCCAATAGCCCGTTCTGTTGCTCCAGTGCGACGTTAATTAAAACACCTACCTACCAGCAGCTTCATGTTATTTCTTCCAGTTGCTCGGTTTGGAGATGCGTCACGTGGTTAGGTGGTAGAAGAATGGATCCTTAATTATTGATTGGTTAATATGATTATCCAACATGAGCAAAAACACTAGTCTGTGTTTCGACAGCCAATCGACTAAGTCTATTCGCATGTCCACGTGATTTTCCATTCAGATATCTTACGACATGCTCCGTCTATTTCATATGAAGGCCGATAGTCATATGAGGTAAGAATAGATAAATCTTTTGTGAGCGCCCGTGAGTTTAATTTTTATTGCACTCGCGCAACTGTTACTAGTGCACTTTTAAACTTTTCTCTATCTTAGTATACTATTTATTAAGCACGCGCAAACTATGATATTAAGGTACGTATTTTTTAATTATACACATGCAAACTAACAATGATATGAAATGCAATTAATTTGGAATTCGGAAGAAATGGGGGAGTGAAAAAGAGTGTTGATCCCTGTTCTTTGTAGCTTTGTATCACTCTGAGTTTATTAAAAAATGTCTAAGTTTAGTTTCAATTACATAAATCAGCAAAAATTATCTCTAAATTTATTAATCTAAATCTTTCAATAAAAAAATAAAAAATTATTTCTGTTTAATAAATGTTTTTCATACTCATATTCTAGAAAGAAATGGACCAAATAACGAAACTTTGTATTTGGGATTACATTTTGAGAGATTCCGAATTTGTGGTCATAAGTGGGTGTTGTTTTGGAAATAATGAAGTTTCTGCGCAATGTTATATATAAAACGATCCCTTAAACAGTCCCTGCACATGATTTTATACCAGACGCTGTTCCCTTTGTTAGGAATACTTTCGAATTTGCTCTTCTATAAACGATGCAAAGGAGTGGTTGAATTCGTTTTCCGTAATAGTCCGAAAAAACTGCAGGTTGAAGAACGGATATTTGCGTGTGAACCTCTCTGAGGTTTAAATACGTAGCATTAACTTAGGGTTAGCTGAATTATCGTCGCACTGGAGTTACACAATGGCAATTGTATCGATCCGGGATCAATTCTAAAGGAAAAGATCCGAGGACAGCAACTTGTAATTTTGAACTAAAGTCAGATGACGAGGTCAACTCCTGATCGGATACCCCACTCTCCAAACTTCCACACAACGCCAATGTGATGACATTTGAGGCCACGACAGATTTATCCTGCACCCCCCCCGCACGTATGGTCTTTGGTTGGATAGAGTTTAGAACTCGCAACCCTCCGTCTGCTAATCCGGTACTCTTCCTACCGGGCTACCAAGGCCCTACTTGGCTTTAACATATCAAGGATGTGAAATACCAAACGCAATTCACTAAAACAAATTAAATTTAGTCATTGTGAAACCTTGACCCAACGAGTAAAAAACATCCCCAAACCACCCCTCGAATTTACACCACTTGTCCGCAAGATGTCCCAAAGTTTCCTCCCGGACAGTCTTGTTCTGTCCGGCAGAAAGTCTGAAACCCAACCGGTAACGAAAAAAAGCATAAAACACCAAATAAAAAATTAAAAAAGAGAATAAAAAAAAATCGGAACAAGAACGCAGAGAATGCGGGAGGGGGTCGAGAACAGGGGGAGCGGTCGAACTCAAATGGAGAAGTTTCGACAAATGTCCGAATCCCGTTCGAAAATGCGTGGGATTTTCACCTAATTCACTCCGGCCTCCCGTCACTCCTGACTTTTATTTTCGGCTCCTTTTTTTCTCCCTCCCGTTTTTATTACTGCTCCTCTCCCGTGCATTCGGTTTCGCTGCTCCTTTTAGTCCTTCCCTCTCCAACAAGCTGTCAACAACTCAACTCAGCTCGGGAAAAAAAATAGAATTTATATCGGTGACGATTTATTTCCTTCGATTCGTCGGTCGCGGCAATTGACGGTTCTATCGAAATAAATGCCGTGAAGTTGTGGGGACTCGATAGTTTTGAGTTTCCTATGATGGAGATGCCCGGATATTTCCCCGGATTGGGGTAAAAATAGGTTTGTAAAGGGGTAAGATTGACGGTCCTGCCGCTTGTACTATTCACGGATGTTTCAGTACAGTTCAAATCACTCGTTCCCGATTTTGAATTCATGGAGGTTGATGAGTGATGTTTTCTTCACTATGAAAGGGATTTTCAGTTTAAGGTGTACATTTTCTAGAAGATTTTTAAAATTTTGACTACAAAAATCCGGTTTTTTACAATAGTTAAAAATAATTTCAGAGCGAAAAAATCAGATTGTCAATCATTAATTATTAATTTAGATATAACTAGCTGAATTACTCGGCGTTGCTTGGGTTGAATTGTTTATAATTCATCGTAATATTACTCAATGTTATTCCTATGGAAATTTCGAATTGTTTTTAGCCCCCTGCAGTCTCAGAACAAATCGAACGGGATTAATATATAGCCTATGTGTCCTGTAGATTTCTACAGGATGAATGTACCCCATTTAATGTGAATTGGTTTGACATTGTTCGTATAATACGCGATGTTATTCCTATGAGGATTTCGAATTGTCTTAGCTCCTGTACCATATCGACGATAAAAAAAACCCACTTTCTATGACAATAATCTTATATTATCACAAAAATTTACATTCCAATTATAAAGCTACAGTTTGAGAATTTAGACCGGATACATAAACGATATTATACTCAGCGCAACCGCACCAATCTGTGAGAGAATCATGCCCTAAGATTCTAAAAAATCTCCAAGGTCATCTTGAGAGGCGACTCCTTTAGATGTTCTGACGTCATCTGCAGAACCAGACAGGAAGAGAGCACCCTCTAGCAAGTGCTCTGTCCAGGATGACGGGACGTTACACCCCTCTGCACACCCAAGACAAATAGAACGGGGGTTAATATGTAGCCTAGGCTGCCTGCAGGGTTCCAAAGAATAAATGTACCAAATTTGTAGTAGATTGGTCAAACGGTGTAAATTTGTATGGAGAACAGAAATGCTAACTCTAATTTATATGTACAGATTAGCTAATTAGCATGTTAGTTGTTGCATATTTCCTACCAGTGTTTATATTAATGACTTTCAGGGTGTTCATATTAATGAGTTGTACATGACTAATGTTTATATCACTCTTTCCTGCCGTTTATATTTAAGAGTTCCTGTGTTTACATTTCTGATTGCAGTATACGTATTCTTATCAGTTCATTTGTCTGCTAGAATCCTTTTTATGATTGATATTCAATCAGTTGCCTCTAACTCTAAGCTGTTCGTATCTTTCTGTATGCTTGTCTATTTCGAGATGTCTTTATAATTATTAAATGTTCCCCTGTTGGATTTACAAGTTACACTCTTATTTCACTATCACAAGACATGTCATTAGTTGATAGTTGAACAAATTCTAATTTGTTCAGAAAAACAATTTCTGTTGGAAATTATTCTTATAATAATATTCCTAATGTTTTGACTCTCAATCAAGTTGCTAGAGAAAGTTTTATTTACAATTTGTTTCACCGAGGAAGCGCAAAAAATCAAGATTTTTCAGGAATTTTAATATTTAAAAATAAGTTAAAATTCATTCATAATAACTAATAGAGGGCCAACATATCCCCTGTATATATATTTCATAAATTATAATGATACAAAAATAATTATAATAGATCCATTCATTGTTGAGTAATAACCGTTTGAACAAAGCATCATTTTGCAAAGGCACAGTTCTTCAGAAATAGACTTTAAAGTTTTTGAAATATGTTTGTATAGTGTGACAGCACCTATCGATAGCAAAACCCTTGTATCTCGAAAAATATTCCAAATATTTTCAAGATCTTGATATCGTTTGAAAGCTAAGGAGTTGGAAAATATTTAAAGCCATAAAAAGTGGTCTAATAGATTATATTTATTTCTATTTATGATTTCTAGTGTATATATACACAAGAAAAAACCAGACGGAATGCGAAGATTTTTATTCCGCTAACCAAATATTATCCCATGATGCATATCGGCGAACCTTAAAATATAGTTTATCCTCTTTTTACGATTTCGGCTTTTAATCTAACTATCGTTGACCAATTAACGAATCATATTTCAATACGGAATTCATTCTTTGGTATTTTGATGCTGAAATTGATTTCGAAACACAAGCGAAGTAACGTCACGTCTGGAATATGCACAGAAAATGCATTCCGCTTCAGAAAGACTACCGATACCTACATTTAGCTTGACAGAAAATGTCTCTTATACAGAGTATGTCAAAAATTAGAGACCAAATGGTCCGAAAAATATCAAATCAAATACAACTCATACATCGTTATCAATTGTACTCTCTTATTTTTCTAGAGGTCACGGTAGCCCGTTTAGGAGAGTAGCGGATTAGCAATCTGAGGATCGAGAGTTCGAAGCTTGATGAAACCAAACACCAACGTGAACGTGAGGGCTTGAGTACGTTAAATCTACCTTGATTTGAAATGTCTTCACGTTAGCATGTTGTGGAAATATGGAGAGTGGGGTGCCAACTAAGGTGTTGATTCCTACATCTGACCGGGGTTCAGAATTACGAGATTTTGTGCTTGGATCTTTCTCTTCGGGATTGATCCCGGACAGTCTCCAATAGACCATTGGGCTGTTTCAATACGACGTTAATTAATTACCTACATATCTACCTTTTTCCTGCTTTCCTATCTGTCAGAGCACGCGATAGAGTAAACAGTACAGTTTTTCCTTGATATGAATTTGAAGCGTAGGCTCAAGCATGTAGGAAATATTTTTTTTTGACAGTCTAAAAAAAGATATAGAGGCCTATGTGGAAAGTTCTACTTAAGCCCCGCAGACTTAACCCTCTGCATATGTCGGGGCTGAATATGGTTTCCTTTCTTGGGTTACGACAATCGGCCCAACGGCTTTACTGGCAACTTACTGAAACCGGCCGAAACGGCCTTTACAATGCTTTCCCCCAGGGAGAGGGAATATGTGTCGTCCCATTATCACCTAATGTGCCAGTTTATATTGTCGGCTCGTGGGCATGCCTAGAAGGGACAGATTCTTCCCGGGTAAACTGAAAGGGCTGCGGTGACTTTTTAAGTGTATCTCTTTTCATTTACTCAACCTCTCACAGACTAGATGCTCGAGGATAAACAATTTGCGAGGCTTCCCGTCGATAACCCTGACATCTTTGTTGACGAACAGATAAGGCTATTCACGAACGGGTCTCTGTATGCACAGAAAATAGGGGATGGAGATCGTAATGGCCTTCGGCGATTCTTCAGGAGTTTGAGGTCTGAAAGCATCCGAGCCTTTCGTAACGACGGGACTTGAAACCTTCGGACGGTTGGGCCGGTCCCCGTATCCAGAGGGTTAAGCAATAGCAAGAGTGATTTTTTTTTGCTTTTTTATAAGATGGTAAATCAGTAATTGCGGCACAAATGGTCTAAAGATTGCCAAATCAGACATAAACCCATTAAAAATTATTATAAGTTGTGTGTGCGTATTTCCTGATATTTCCGTTTTTTTTTAACTTTCTTACTAGTTGCAATGCAAATAGAGTAACTCCTCATAATGTCAGGTCTCTATATCAGCTTGAAGAGGGGCGTAGGCTCACGTAAGTCAAATTTTTATGACTTGGATACGTCTTTAAATTCCGTTCGGTATAAGAGTGTCCGCGAAAACTCTGGGGATAAAAAACGGTCAGATTTGTCACGCTTATATCTCGTATACTATAAATAAAAATCTAATGAATTAAACTATGTTGGTTAGACGTTTTATGTCTGTATATAAAATGGTGGGTAATGGGGGGTGCAGTGGTTTGGAGTGGGTGAGTAGTGCTTCCGGGTGAGCATTGAAAATGAAGACGCCGATGGTATGTATGAAGGTAGTTAATTGACGTCGCACTGGAGCAACACTTGGTTATTGGCAACGATCCTGGATCAACCCCGAAGGAAAATATCCGAGGACAACACCTCGTAGTTGTGAACCTAGGTCAGAAGACGAAGTTCACACCTGAGCTGGCACCCACTCTCCAAACATCCATACCAACGTGAGGACATTGGGCGAACTCGCGACACTGTTTGCTAATCCGCTACTCTTGTAACCGGGCTATCTTCGGAATTGATCCCGGACCGTAACCAATAGACCGTTGTGTTGCTCCAGTGTGACGCTAATTCAACTACACTCTTCCAACCATGGTACTACGGCCACGGTGAAGCCGAGGGGTGTTTGGGCAGTGTAACATTGGATTGCGAAGAGTTAACCTATTTAGTTAGATGACTTTTCCTCCTCTAGAATCCATACTAAATCTTACTCTGATAGACCAGAAAAATGTCTGCCGACTAGAGCTGTAAAACAACCTTAAATATACACCTTATGCCTGCGAAATATCTACTTACCACGCATGCGCAATAGACGCTCTTGCATACCAATTTAAAAATCTCTCCCCCAAAATGCGCTTAATAAAGTTTGCTTCCAGAAAACAAAAGCGTTCGTTTCCATGTTTACAACTGAAAATGAAGGCCTTTTATATCCAGCCTAGGGAAGACTTAAAAAATAGAGGGGACAGTAAGACTTAACTATTTAGTTAAAGTTTTTCTTCCAAATTACGAACCAAAAGGCAAAATCCTCATCTGGTAGACAAACTAAATGTTTTTACCGACTAGAACTGTAAAACAACTTGATTCCGAAATATACACCTTATACCTGCAATCTAACCATTTATCACGCATGTGCAATAGATGCTCTTGCACACCAATTTAAAAATCTCTCCTCCAAAATGCAATTAATGAATATGGCTTCCAGAAAAAAATGTTCGTTTCCATGGGTGCAACTGAACAGGGGTGCAATATATAACCAGTCTAGGAAAAACTGAAACAATAGAGCTAAGTGAGACTTACCTAACTATATAGTTAAAAGGTTTTTCTCTTAATTTACTAACTCAAAGGCAAAATCCTCATATGGTAGACAAAGTAAATGTTTTTACCGACGACAGTTGTAAAACAACATCATTCAGAAATATACACCTTATACCTGTAATATAACCATTAATCACATATGGGCAATAGATACCCTTGCATATCAATTTAAAATTCGCTCTCCCAAATACAATTAATAAATTTTACTCCCAGAAAAATAGTGTTTGTCTCGATGCATGTAACTGAAAATGAAAGCAATTACATCCAACCTAGGAAAACTGAAAAAATAGAGGTGAGACTTATTTAAGTATTTAGTTAGAAGGTTGTTTTTCTCGTAACTTATGAACCAGGAAGCAAAATCCCCATCTGGTAGACAAGGAAAATGTTTTTGCCGACCATAGTTGTAAAACAACATTAAGCATATGCACGCCTTATATCTGCAATATGTCCATATATCGCACATGCACAATAGATGGCCTTGCCTGCCAATTTAAAAATCGTTTCTTTAAAAATGCACTTAAAAATTTTGCTTCCAAAAAAATAGTGTTTGTCTCGATGTGTGTAACTGAAAATGTAAATTTATCCAGCCTATGAGAAAACTGGAAAAAAATAGAGGCCTAACTATTTAGTTAAAAGTTGGTTTTTCTTCTAACTTATGAACCAAAAGGCAAAATCCTCATCTGTTAGACAAGTAAAATGTTTTTGTCAACCACAGTTGTAAAACAACATTTTGCATAACCTTATATTATTGTTACAACATTATGCATAATCTTATATTGTTGCTACAGCATTATTATAACTTTATACAGCATTATGCATAACCTTAACATTATGCATGATACGTTATACCTGTAATATATCCATTTATCACGCATGCGCAATATATGCCCTTGCATACCAATTTAGAAATCGCTCCCCAAAAATGCACTTAATAAATTTTTCTTCCAGAATAAAAGCTCCCCAACACACGCTTGAGAAATAGCCCGGTTAATTGACTGATGAGAAAACTGTCAACAGCCTTCAAAATTTACGACGCGAAAAACCTCCCCAACAAAAAATAAACCCCTCATTCCGCATTCCATGTATACCCAATATGACGCCGGCGTTTTTTATTATGAACTTTATTCCCTGCGTAACCGCAGGTTTGGCTTTTTTGGGGTGAAATTCTTTTAACTGCCCTTCAGGTAAGGGAAAATCGTAAATTTTATGACCCATTAACAGCAATGGTACGCTGTAAGCTCGCGCTCGTGTTTATTACTACAGCCCGTATAAAGTTTACACCACCACTTAGATATTGTTCATAAATAACTTTCGCACCCGTGCTGGAATGATGGAGACGGCGATGAAGATGTTTATAAAAATAAATAAGGAAACGTTGAAGGAGGAGGTTCGAAATTACACGGCAGCTTTGGAGGGCGAAGCCTCCTCAATGTTGCTTGGATTACGACGGAGTTACTTAGAAGCTTGGAGTCGTTTTTGCTGAAATCAATTCAGGTTTCTCGGTGGTGTTTATTGATTCGTGTGAAGGTGTGTAGAGCCTGTTTATGCTAATATGAGATAGTTTGAGTTTCGTTGCAACTTGTCGAAGCGTTTGTAGCTTGTCTGGATTTTCCTTTGGCGATTAAGTGCTGCTGGAATTTTCGTTTTGGGTTTTTTATGGGGAAAATGTGTTAACGTCGGGTTTAAAACTAAACTTTATGAAGTATAAATCAGATGAATCGAGGGCCTATCCTAAGTTGCACACTTTAATTAAATGATCGGTATATTGGCTTGGCCGTATAAGAAGCATTTACTAGTATATAGGTAGATGCAGGTTGCGGTTGTGTTCTTGAGGTAGAAAGACTTCCTGTACGAATTTCAATTGGTTGGTTGAAATTACGTCGCACTGGAGCCATAGACGTGAAATATAAGTAGACTGAGCATTGTTATTGAGCGAAGCTTTAAAAAAACATTGATCAATATGCCGATTAGTAGTCATGTGACTGCTTTGTGAATAACAGACTAGGTTGATCTATTTGGTACTTTATCACCTCGTTTGGCGATGTAACATCTTATGATAGCGTAGGTGTGTGAATCAGCATTTTCATACAGTGGTGACAAAAATGGTGAAATCGCCAAAGTCTAATACTATGTCGCTATGACCAATGAGATAATGAATCAATGGATGGGCATCTTCTCCCGTACTGTGAACCAATAAGATGAAAAATGTTAGGTTCCACCAAGCAAACGAAAGCAGTCTAGGTGTCACGTTACTACTAGTATTGGTCCTATGATCCAAGGCAGATAAAAAGTCACCATTGCGCGCTCTAATTTTATATTTCCTCAATGACTGGAACAACACAACGGGCTATTGACGATGATCCGGAATCAATCCCGAAGGGAAACGTACGAGGATAACATCTCACATTTTTGAACCAAGGTCAGATGTCGAGGACAGTACCGGTGTTGGCACCTCACTCTCCAAACTTCCACACCACACCAACGTGGGGACATTTGAGGCGACGGCAGTTTTAACGTGCACCAGTGCCACATATACGACGGTCTTTATGTATGTCTTCCGGACGTGACGTCACTTGCCCTGTTTTTGAAATACCATTTTATCACTCTCCACTAAAAATTCCAAAGAATGAATTCCCAATAGTAATTGATTGGTCAACTCAAAGCAGATTAAAGACAAAAGTCACCAAAAAGGAGATAAACTACATTTTAAGGTAACATTTTAAGGTATCATGCGAGAACATTTGGGTAACAAGAAAAATGGTCATCTTCTGTATGGTATGCTTGCATTGAAATTCTCTTTCATACAGGAGAAACAATACGATGCATTGTATGGGACGAATGACACAATGATTGGAGTACGCAAAATCATAACAGGCCCCATGGCATTCGCACCCATATACGAGTATATCATTGTTACGTTCCTACGTTCCTATTCAACATTTAGTTGTGCTTTTAACTCACTTTCGCATCAAATACACACGTTTCACTCACAGGCGTCTTTTGTTAGAAGATAATGCACCTGTATGGAAATGTATGTGTTGGTCCCTTTACCGCTCGTCATATTTCAATCGACTGTCTATTTCTTAAACGTAATTATAAAAATTTTTTAACTGAATTTTAACTTATTGGGCAATACATCATTAATATATTTTAAATATTTTACATTACATTGGATTTTTTAAATTTTATATTTTCATCGTCCATGTCTTTCAAACTTTGTCACTTTTCAATCCTTTTTATCAACATTTCCATCTGCATGTTTAAAACCTGCCATTTACTATTTTTTATTGTTGATAAAATATTTTAGCCTTATGTTTACTGTTTTTGTATATTTGATTTTCATGTGTGAATTTACTCTTCCTTTTTATTCGTATTTAATTTCTAAAACTTATTTAATTATTTCATCATTCATAATTTTTATATTATTTATCACATTTCACATACACATTTAGTATTTTAAATCAACAAAATAAAAATAAAATATTTTTACTTTTCATTATTTTTCTGTCGTCAATGAACTAATTTTAATATCAATACCATATGGTTTTTAATCAAGTTTGGATTAATTTTCCTTACCCTTCTGAATTTCATAAAGGGAATCCATAGTATCTTGCTGTATATTTTAATTTGCTCACATTTTTAGGATTTTATTTAATCTTGCATTTGAAGCAGCTTAAATCTTTTCAGGACCTTCTGCCATAAAACTTATAAGTTACCGTTTAATGTAGCGATTTTCAGCCTTTTTCATCTCATTGTACTCAAATTAATTTTAAAACTTATGTCACACCGAAAAATATATTGCATTTTTTGCCGATATGGCAAAAGAATAGGTATCATTTTGATTGAATTACAAAAATAATAATTTTAATTACCTACACTTTTTGCTCCAAAATGACTTTAAGAAATATTTTTAAACAATTTATTTATGGTACTTTGTATTAAGAAAATAATACTCAAAATTATTTATATGAGTATTAAATAAGGGTATCATGTGAAATTATTTGTGAATACACTTATCAAAAGTACAAAATTAAGCAGTTTATATGCCATGAATATTACACAATACAAATTGTTTCACCATCATTAAGGAACACCAGTGAAATTCTTGCGGTACAACAGGGATCCGCGGTATACCGGTCGAAAATGGCTTATTCAATGTATTGTTGATTTGGCTGCATATTTGAACACTTTATAACGTTTTAGGTAAACAGTACCTCTAATCATTTAAATCAGGGAGAAATAACAGCCCAGTTTCAACAAACTGGATCTCCTAAAGCTTGATATGAATCACAATGAAACTGAACAGTGTTTAGGTACACTATATTGCACAATGCAGAAAAATTAGGTTGATATTTTAAAATTAAGGATTAGTTTATTCGAATTTACAGACTCAATCTGCGAGACACATATTTATAGTCAACCCATGCATTTTATACCAAAATAATGACTGAAATGAGTAACAGAGTACTCATTCTATATTTTAAATTCAAATCAAAATATATGACTCAAATAACACAAAAATAATGAAATAATCAATTAATACTTCACTTAATTGATTTTTAGCAAAATTCTCTCGTATTATATTCAAACTTAAAAAAATGCTTTTACTTTTGTGCAAAATTTCGATTTTATTTTGAAGATCTAAAAAAAATTCAACTTCATTACAAACTTCATGCGTCTAAGTTTAATAGTGTGGGAGTTACAGTGAGCGAAGAGTGTTGAAAATACCCATTCTGAGAAATATGCGATTAAAGTTAAGCTGAAAGGGTTAAAACTTTAATAAAAAACATATTCGGAACACACTAATGGGAATTTTTTCATGCATTTTTTACCAGGATCAGAACATGTCGGAATTTCTAATTTTTAAATTCATCGGAATTGTAAAATCGATTTTTTAAGTTTTAAAGATACTATGCACTGTTAATTGGACTGCATTTGATCTTCCTTTTAGTGAGCATTTCCATTATTGAATCTCGCACGATAAAATGTCAATAAACTTATTTTTCTTTACATACCTATAAATACCACTTGTTACATAATAACCACCTAGTTATAAACTAACCACCATAGTTATATAACCACATAGTTATATAATCACCATAGTTATATAACCACATAGTTATATAACCACATAGTTATATAACCATATAGTTATATAACCACCATAGTTATATAATAAAACCAAACTCCGTGGCGCTACAGTCCTCGAAGAACCATGGCCGGCGGTGCCCATCCCGCTTTTACGAGACCTTGGAGCTCAGGGGTGCCGAGGAGCATTTTTGTCCCTGTCAGGTGGTCGGCCTGACGCAGGGACCCCAGCGTTTAGTTCCCAAGCCCGCTTGGTACTCATTTTATCGACCCTCAAAGCGATGAGAGGCTGAGTCAACCTTACACAGTCCGAGGATTGAATCCCGGACCTGTAGTGTAAAAGCGCGAAGCGCTACCACTAAACTACCGGGCCTTAATAGTTATATTATAACCTAGTTATATAATAACCATCTAGTAACCACCAGGTCGAAAGGGAACGTAATACAACAGAAGATGCTTTTGATAATAGAACGTGCTTTAAAATAAACCAAACAATCTTTCTTTAGAGCTATAAATACCACCTGTTGTATAATAAGCCCCTAGTACATTTTCAGGTCAAAAGAGAACTTAGTATAGAACAGATACTTTTGAAATTTAATCAGCCATCCCTGCACATACAAGCACTTCGAATTCTAAGCCTGTCGTAGTTGGATCACAAAACCGTCAAGTTCAATCTTCTCAGATCAGAGGAATGACAGATAAAGTGGGTGACTGATTATAATCCTGCTCATAATTCAAAGATCCCCCGAATGTGTATAGAATAATCCTAGAACCTGCTAGCGTTTTGAGAGAATGTCTGATCTCAAATCCAATATACGAATGTAGCCAGACAGAATGGATCTTACGCGGCAGGCTTTGTGATACTTAAATGAAGTATATGCAAAGGAAATATAATCTGTTAACGGTATTTCAAAAAATAATAAAAATAATTACTTTTTATAGGATTAAAATTAAAATGAAGTTTGCGCAAAAAGCAGTACCACCACATTTCAATTTAATTATTCATTTCAAACTATTTTTCAGTGCTAACTAGTAGCACAGCTAGAATTTTGTTTCGTTGAATTAAAGTCCCACTGGAGCTACCATCGACTTTCTAATGAAATAGTCGAAGCATGTGGGCGGAGTAACTGGCCCAAGATCTCTGAAGTGTAAATCACGTGGACTTACGAATTGACAAAGCTGATTGGCTATCGAATCACTGACTAGTGTTTTTGATGACGATGAATAATCACTTTAACCAATCAATATTTTAGGATTCATACTTTTACCCACAACAGCGTAACAGATCTTCAAACCAACTGGAAGAAATAAGATGAAGCCTCGTCAAAGGAAAACTACCTTATGACTCCAAGAGGGAATGAAGATCCAAGTAAAAAAAAAATTGTACCTTTCCTAGAACTGGTGACTGGAGGTAGGTAGGGACTTAATTAACGTCGCACTGGAGCAATACAATGGGCTAATGGTGACAGTCGAGGATCTTCCCCCGAGGGGAAAGATCCAAGGTGACAATTTGGAATGGAAGCTGCCACTATAGAGTGGTTTTCGACGTGAAGATAAACCACCAGGAGGGTTAAAGGAATACTTTCACCTAGATATTTAAACTGAACTAAACCTCCAAATTGCAGGAATCTCGAAATAACAAAAATAACAGGATTTCTAGTCACATGGTGAGTAAAATCCACTACACCAATGTCCAAATAAGTTGAACAAGTGTTAAACAACAGAATCATTCTAAATAAGTGCTCATACTACACCCGGAAGTACATTCAGAGATCTCAGCAAATCCAGTAAATAAATTCAAATTATTCTGAATGGAGCATCCCTGAACCAGCACGAGATGGATCTGAATTTTATTTGTGAAAAGTTCTCCCACCCCAGGAAGAACGTTCTACAAAAGTGAGCAGCGAAAATCTTTTGAAATTCTGTTTTCCGAATGTCGTTCCCCAACCCTATCCAAACACGAGGAGTCGACAGGCCCATTTATGTCGACCGCCCTTCAAAATGTCAAAACGTGACGTTTCCGGAAGAGTTGAATTCACTTAAGTTCAACAACCTGTTGCGCAAAGAGGTGAGAGGGTTGCCAGTGCGATTGCTAGCCATTTTTCGAAGACTTTCGAATATTTATGGAATACTGAGTGTGAAGTGTTTACTTCCATAGAACTAGTTTTAAAGGGAATATTTCGAAGGACTAATATTTATTGATGCGTATACGAATTGATGGGAATGTATGTATATTATTTGATGAAGAGCACTTGAACGTTTTGCAGGCTTTGTGTGCAAAGTGAGTGTTAGGTTTAAATTCTGTTGAATTATTTTGAGGTGGGTAATAAATTTCATGGTTATGTGAAATATTTATGCAGAAATATAATGGATTCCGGTAAAATCTATGTAAATAAAAATGACGTATTTGTACTTGGAGTATTCTCACCATTTCATATATCCCTTTGGAGCATTTAAATGCAAAATTAGCGATTTTCGTGTTGTCTGTATGAGTGTGTTCAGTGTCTGACTGTGTTGAATTTAATGTGCCTCGGTATGTTGAAACGGCTGTCTACATTAAATTTAATAAATATATCGTAGAATCTATATTAATAAATGACAATACATGTATGTGTCTATGGAGTTCACAGAAAGAAAGTTGAATTTATTTCGCATATCGGGATATTGGCGACGGTCCAGGATCAATCCCAAAGAGGAAGATTGAGGACACCTCATAATTTTGAACCACGGTCAGATTACAAGATCAAAACTTGAGCTAGGTCACCCTGGAGCAACAAAACGGACCATTGACAACTGTCCGAGATCTCTTCTGAAAGTTAAGTTAAAAGGACAGCACATCGTAATTTGAACTACTGTTATACCAAGGAACTACATAGCGTCATTCTGTGTGTCTGTCTCCCCGTTTTATAACTGTTTCTGAATTTATTTGTTTGCAAAAGAATCACATAAACATAATTCAAAATATATTCACAAAGTTCCATATATTTTATAAGATCTATTGTAACTTAGTAAATACTTTATTTAACATTCCTTCTTTTGTTTTTATGGTAAGTGTTAAGTTAAAACTGCTGAAAACTCATACTCTTTACCCCACTCAAATCAAGTTAAAGAGGCACAGTATTCTGAAAAAATTATTTTAGATGTTTACATTTACACTAAATGTACCCTACATACAAACTCGCCATCTGCAACGAAATCCAACAGCGCCCTCTAGCAAATACAGGTGGTGCTTGTGGGCATACATCCCCAAGTGAATATGATTCAACCCTCTAAGTGGTTTCGGCGATATATCCCATCCATCAATATCTGACCAGTTATTTTAATGACAAGATACCTCGTCATCAAGATATTGCTGATTTTTTATGACGAAATAAAGATGAGGCCAGTTTTCAAGACGAGATATCTCGTCTATCAAGATCTGACCAATTTTGCTAATGACGAAATACCTCGTCATCGTTTATTTTTTAATGATGAGATCAAGATCTGGTCAAATTTCTTCTAATGACGAATCCATCAAGACGTGGTCAGTTGTGATAATGACGAGATATCTCTCGTCGAGGCAACCACCCCAGGAGGGTTAATTCTGTGTATTCCCCACCTATCATCCAAGTATGTACAGGAATCATATAATTCGTGCAATATTGAACCATTGATTCATACAAATGAATAGCTTACCTTTTCTTCATTTTAATTTCATGTTTCATCCCATTTCAACAATGACAGTCACATAAATATCATCTAAAGTATAGATATATTCAGATAAAATATAAAAAATCTTGGAAATAACGTGCACGTGATGCAATACAGTGAGATGGTAGTCACGAAATGAAATTTAAACATTTTCTTTTCAAATTATGGCAAAATGTTTTATTCTTGTAATAGGGTAAATGCACGTAATACGGGAATGCATGTAATATAGAATGCTACGATATCTTGAAAGGTAATTATCAAAATCATCAGAATGTATATGATCTACTTCTGTCTAAGAAGAAATCCACCCATGTTCCGTTCTGAGCGTCTGTCTAGTGTTCTTTTTAAAATGTAGCATTTTTGTGTTCCGATTAACTTATAAATATATTTTAGGAAAGGCAATTATATTTAACAGGGAATATGTTTCAAAATATTATTGTAACATGATTTACCATAAATTGCATTTGTTTCTGAATGTTCAAAGGCAGTTTTCTCTAAAATAAAGTTTTCTGTAAAATGTAGTTTTTAATAAACAAGTAAAACATCCGTCGAAGCACATGTGTACGTCACGGAATGGAATACATCGACTACGTTCATTTTAAAGTGGTATCGCATTACGTGCAATTTGACAGGTATCGGATTGCATGCATCATGGAGAGTCATGGATTGGAGAGTCATGCATTAGAGGGTTACAAGTTCGAAAAAAATGTCGCCCTACTTTCGGCAATCTTTTAAAGTTAGGTGCTCCATATTACGTGCTTTTATCCTAATTGTCACAATGAACTTAAATCGACATCCATTGGATTGAATATCTCCCTTTCTATTGAATATCCATCAGAACTCAATGAGACAATTGTAGCGTTAAAACTGAGTTTCATTCTATGTACTGAAATTAATGTCACAATTAAATATTTTCATTATTTTCTATATTTTTCATCAATATGCAGTATTTAACGCTGGTACCTTCTCGACAATAAATAGGAATAAATAAATCCTAACTTGAAATTACTGCGGCAACCTGTAAATACTACAAGTTATTTTATTTCTTTTCTAGGTAAAACAAAGTTAAGTACAGCTTGACTTAAGTCACAAATTCTAATGTCTAGAACAAGTAAATATTAAGAGGGATTTTCGGTATGAACAAACCAGTTGGTCTGTGAAGATTTTGTGGGTATTACTTCAGTTGTCGAAATACTCTCACATGATATATATCAGACTTACCTTAAAATGTAGTTTATTGCCGTTTTGGTGACGTGTGGAGTTTAATTGATTTGACCAATCAACTATCATATACAAATTTGGAATTTATTCTGGGGAATGTTTACTGGAAAAGTGCTGAGAGCTTACTTGAAAAACAAACCGACTTAACTTTCATCATACATGCAGGAAACGCATATCGCAGGAAAAATGTCAGACACCTATAGTTATCTTGACAGAAAATACCTCTCTTTAAACAAAAATTTATTAAAAGAAACCCTACTATTTACTACATAAAAACCCACAAACATCAAACCCTGTTTATTTTTAAAAGAGTACGAACTGATTCCTGACTTAGAATAACAATCAGAAAATGAAATTAAATGCCCATTTAGACGGTTTTCCTCACGAACGTGCATCAACAATTCATCTATTCATGAAATTTTAATATTCCATAAAGCACCCGATTGAATCTAGACAAACACATTAAATTATTCGAGTCCCGAAGCTATCACAAATACCACAGAATGTAAATAACGAAGAACCGAAACTTATGCTTCGCCATTTTGGTTCATTTTTTCTTCTTCTGATCATGGAATTGAACCATTTACTTTGGGTTAAATCGAGAGACTCGGTCAAACACCAGTTATTAGAATAGAAGAGAGGGAAAATTCGTAACCATTTATCTCGCAGGCATTTGCATGATTCGTTTTTAGCTTCGATTTCCCGATATGTTATTCCTAACTTCAGCAAAAATTTGCATGCCTAATGGTATTTTGATGGTCTGTTTTGGCAACGATGAAGACTTATTCCTGAGTATTTACGTTTTCATTCATGTGGCATACGGTAATCGCCATGTTAGGCTTAGGAAAAATGGAACGTTTCCGGCTGGCATTTGTTTCTGGGTTTTAAGTGAAGTAGATGATCTTTTGTTTACACGCCGCTAAAGCTCAGGAATTCATTATTCATTTTGATATTCAGACGTTTAGTGTTTGTTTTCTGTCATCTAAGCCTTCCTCTATCGATTTGAAACAGTGAACTAGATCAATGATGAGCTTTACTTTTTGGATAAAACCAGAAGGCAAGAAATTAATTACATTTCTTTGGATATATTTGAATTGAAGTTTGTTTTTCGAACTGTCTTAATATTGTTTCGTGCAGATCATGTCAAAGTCCTTGTTTTAATTTAATATTGGGGTTTGCAAATTTAAAAAAATGTTCGTATGACTTATGTAAAATGTTTCAATCACATATGTGTATTAAAATGTTGTAGTGTAATAAATATTAATAAAATTGCTAAGTATTTTACAACAATATAATTATTTTTTAATTCTGTAAATTTATCAGATGCTAATTTAGTTTGGTACAGATTTAGTATGTGGAATCATGTAATAAAATGCAAGTCTTGTAATCATAACACGTTAAAAGTGTTTCAAATTTATAGTTGTAAGAATTTTAATTATTTTGGCTACAAAATTACCTATAATGCGTTTTGCATTTGCTGTAAAAAAAACTTTATTACTATGGAACAAATATGTAATTTATTTTACATTAGGGAAGAATTGCCTTATTTGTTGTTTCTTTAACTATTTTGAATTACTACTATACACGAGGCACGAGAAATATACTTCAATAAATAAAATCACGAATGTTTATATTTAATTTTTAGGCAAAATTGAATATTCCGTAAATTCTTCAAACAAAAATACTTTTCCCGCATCCAAGCACATAAAATAAATTTTATTCTCGTGTGTACTAAAATTCGATGTAAACACGCGACTATTCGAACCCCACTTGCTGTAAAGTGCACATAACTTAATCATTAATACACAGTTGTGTCTGGCAGAGTAATTGGGATCAGTTTTGAATTTAAATGAACTCCAAACTTCCCTCTATGCAGACACACGCCACTTTACACATCACATTCTCCAAAACATGCCAACGTACTTATTTAAAAAACATCACTCATCTAAACGTGAAAATTGCGCCTAAGTGCCCCTAAAAATGGTTTTAAAGACCTGAATTGCAGACATTAAGCATGATAATGAGCCATTAAACTAATTTAAAATGTTTCTTCCACCAGAAAAGGGAACGTTTTTTGAAGGTGTAATAAGGTCTTATCTTGATGATAATCGCTCAAAATTGTTTTGGATGTTTTAAGAGACGAGCTGTGTTATTGTTTAAGAGGGATGGACTGGATACTTTCTTTAACCTCCTTAGAAGGGAGGGTGGTTAAGAATTGTTTAAGAACTTTATTAAGATAGTTAATTGTTGTGGAAATAATAAATATGAATTACTTCGCCAAATTGGGTAATGATTTGTAAGTAGGGAATTATAGAGGGAATAAAGACTTTTTACTTGTTTTGTGTATAAAGAGCAGACACTAAATAATCGATTAGGATTCTAAAAAGCTTGAGGTAGATTCGAACATGTGTTTGTAACTATGTTTCCGTGTGTTGTAATTCGTAGGAATTAAGTTCGCCGCTTAAGCTGTTATTAGTGATGATGGTGGATGGAAGTTTTGTTTGCTGAAAGTTCAACACTGAGCGTCAGATTTCCGTGTAATGTAGAATTGCTTTTAACTCGCAACGCACATAATGGTTAATTAACCGCTTCTATTAGTTGAAAAAATAATAGGAAAGATAAAAATGACCAATAAGGTCAAAACTTGTTAGAAGTCATGGCAAGGAAGACTGCAGGTAGAACGGATATATACGTGTGAACCCCTTCAGAGCAGTGACTTTCAAAGGGCGTACCACATGAATGACACTGGTATGCGTTAAGGATGGTGAAAGGGTTTAACTGTGTAAGATTCATTTTATTTCAACGGTTTAGTTTCGGACTTTTGACGAAGTGTGATTAAAAATCATATCAAGTATTAACCATATAAAGAATTTTGAGTACTACTTTTCATTATAAAGTATCAAAAATAGATTTTTGAAAAAGATTTGTTGAAAAGCCACGTTGGAGCAATAATATTTCGTCAACTCCAAATGGTATTCACAAGGGGTCTTGTCCATCAAGAATAGGACCAATTTTGTCAATGATGATATATCACGCTGAAACAACCACCAGGAAGGTAAAGTCACTTCAAATAAGTTTGATAAATTGGTAAAAAAAGTTTATATATTTTTTAGCTCCTTACTTTATATATATATATATAAATGTATCATTTTGTAAATCCTTCTCAAATGTACCTCAATAAGGCTTCCAGGAACTCTATAACAGAGCTTTTTGGAAGCTTGTAATGCTTTCATCCCCTTAAAAGCTTTGAGGTACTAGCTACATTGTTTGAGGCTGTCATATTACGTCTTATGGACTCATATTACAAGGCATAATGCAAGGTAAGGCCTCATTTATTAAAGATATTTTTGAGAATGAAATCGTAGTGTAGTTTCGAAATCGTGATGTTGCAAAATATTGCCTAGTTCTCAACCTCGTTTGTGTCTGGTTTGCCATTTTGAAATGGCTGATGTGTTCCTACACAGATATTACTACATTATTCGATCAGCTCATGTTTATTTGGTTTTGGAAACTAGGTTCCCAAAAGTATGGTTTAGTTAGTAAAATATTTTTCAGGAGTTATTTTTCTACAAAGACAATTCATTTACTAAAAATTGACAGTGGTAATGGTAGTGTTAATTCATTAACATCGCACTGGAGCAACACAATGGGCTATTGGGGACAGTCCAGGATCAGTCCCCAGGGAAAGATCCGAGGATAACACCACGTAATTTTCAACCATGGTCAGATGACGAGGTCAAAACTTGAGCTGTCACCCCACTCTAAAAACTCCCTCACCACGCCAACGGGAGGACACTTGAGACCACGACAGATTTAACGTGCGCCATCCCCCTTTGTATACGACGGTCTTTGGTTTCATTTGAACTCGCAACCCTCCGGTTGCTAATCCGTTACTCTTCCAACTGGTGCCCCAACAACGTTCTAAATGTTAAGTATGACATTGCCAAACACAAAATAATACACTCGGAAATATTCTGACGCTCAGAGTTTAGTGTGTTACTGCCAAACGCAAAATAATACACAGAATATTGTGATGCTCAGAGAGTTTAGCGTGTTATTGGCAAACGCAAAATAATACACTCGGAAGTGAATCTCAGTGTTAAGTGTGTTATTGGAAAACGCAAAATACGTAATACACTCGGAAATATTGTTAAGCTCAGAGAGTTTAGTGTATTATTGGCAAACGCAAAATAATACACTTGGAATATTGTGACGCTCAGAGAGTTTAGTGTGTTATTGGCAAACGCAAAATAATACACTCGGAATATTGTGACGCTCAGATAGTTCAGTGTGTTATATTGGCAAACACAAAAAAATACACTCGAAAATATTGTGACTCTCAGAATGTTTAGCGTGTTATTGGCAAATGCAAAATAATACACTCGGAAATCTAGTGAATCTCAGAGTGTTAAGTGTGTTATTGGAAAACGCAAAATACGTAATACACTCGGAAATATTGTTAAGCTCAGAGAGTTTAGTGTATTATTGGCAAACGCAAAATAATACACTTGGAATATTATGACGCTCAGAGAGTTTAGTGTGTTATTGGCAAACGCAAAATAATACACTCGGAAGTGAATCTCAGTGTTAAGTGTGTTATTGGAAAACGCAAAATACGTAATACACTCGGAAATATTGTTAAGCTCAGAGAGTTTAGTGTATTATTGGCAAACGCAAAATAATACACTTGGAATATTATGACGCTCAGAGAGTTTAGTGTGTTATTGGCAAACGCAAAATAATACACTCGGAAGTGAATCTCAGTGTTAAGTGTGTTATTGGAAAACGCAAAATACGTAATACACTCGGAAATATTGTTAAGCTCAGAGAGTTTAGTGTATTATTGGCAAACGCAAAATAATACACTTGGAATATTGTGACGCTCAGAGAGTTTAGTGTGTTATTGGCAAACGCAAAATAATACACTCGGAATATTGTGACGCTCAGATAGTTCAGTGTGTTATATTGGCAAACACAAAAAAATACACTCGAAAATATTGTGACTCTCAGAATGTTTAGCGTGTTATTGGCAAATGCAAAATAATACACTCGGAAATCTAGTGAATCTCAGAGTGTTAAGTGTGTTATTGGAAAACGTAAAATACGTAATACACTCAGAAATATTGTGACGCTCAGAGAGTTTAGTGTGTTATTGGCAAACGCAAAATAATACACTTGGAATATTGTGACGCTCAGAGAGTTTAGCGTGTTATTGGCAAACGCAAAATAATACACTTGGAATATTGTGACGCTCAGAGAGTTTAGTGTGTTATTGGCAAACGCAAAATAATACACTTGGAATATTGTGACGCTCAGAGAGTTCAGTGTGTTATATTGGCAAACGCAAAATAATACACTCGGAAATATTGTGACGCTCAGAGAGTTTAGCGTGTTATTGGCAAACGCAAAATAATACACTCGGAATATTAGGACGCTTAGAGAGTTTAGTGTGTTATTGGCAAACGCAAAATATTATAATAAATAAACATAATAATAATATATAAACGCAAAACGCAACTTGGAGATATTGTGAATCTCAGAGGGTTAAGTGTGTTATTGGCAAACGCAATATAAAACACTAGAAGATTTGTGACGCTCGGAGAGTTAAATACATTTTTTAAGCAAAATTTAATATGCGATTTATCATTAAAATTAAACTTGACCATGACCCCAATAGAAATTTATAATCTTAAGCTGCTCCATGTTCGGTCTTAAGTTCCATGTGCCATCACGGACGAGGACCGAATCAATCTTCTAATAGATACGCCAATCACGTCCTCAAACCGAGTTCAGGCCTCTTAGGCCAGTGTCCACTCTTGCGAGAGACGGGGTCTGTGGCACAGGCTTCCCGCGGGGCTTTCTTGTGGGGAGGAAGGCTCGAGAGTGGCCTCGTAGGGATAGGAAGTAGCCTTTGTGACGTCACGATTACGTCGTTTGCACTCGAGAAGTCTAACGGTGAAAGTCATTGAGGTGGTCGTCTTCGAGTGTGTTCGATTGGGGTTAGGGTGCATTCGAATGGGGTGTTGTTCGGACTTGAATGAGGGTTGGATTGATGGGGTTGGAGTTGATTAGAAAAACGATGCGTGTACACACCGGGGAGTGGTTTGAAGGGCAAAGGTGTGTCTGTGATTTTTTGGGTTTTTAATATTTCTTCGAAATATTCGATCCGCACAGAGCCTATAGGCTGAAGGTTATATTGCCTGTATTTATTTGCTAATGACATGCAAGGCACATTTGATGTTATTTATAGAATTTTGTTTAAGATTTACCCTCCTACTGGTTGTTTCGACGAGGTAGTCATGAGCAAAACTGACTAGATCTTGATGGATGGATGTCTCGTAATTAGAAGAAAATTGAAGAGATCTTGATGTCACAGTAGAAAAGTCGCCATTATCTTGATGACGAGAGATATCTTATTAGAAAATAGGTCAGATCTTGATGGACGAGATATCTCGTCTTAAAAACTTGAAGGGTTAATTCCAAGAACAATCGTAATTTTATTTTTACTCTTTATGTAAAACTTCTTCAAAAACAATTCTTCACGATTGATGCTTTTCAAGTTAGGTAACATATTTTCATTATTTGGAGAGACAAAAATCTGACATTCACATTACTTAATACAATTGGAACCGTAGTTGTTAAATTTATACGACATGGCAAATCGTAAATCAAGCCAAAGTAGGAGGTAAAATAGGCATCAGAGAAAAGGTTTTAAATGATACCCATATGAGGAGGGACTTTCAATGTAAACAAACACACTACGGAAAGACAATGATTTTACATCCTTGTACCCAATACGAAAATACGTACAGGAAAGGTTCCTGGTAAAAAAAAAGTACCATCTACATATAGATTTACACCAAAAAGTCTCTCATTGAGTTGTTAAAATTACAATTGCTGTCGTGCATGTTCACCTTAATTTCACCACATTCATTTGCTTGTAGACCGTTCTTCAACATTTTGAAATTCGGCGAATTCTGGATTCACTTAAATTATCTGTTCTGCATTGATCTGTGAAGTTTACTTTTCCTTAAAACTTATCATTGGCCTTTTTGCATCAGACTTCTGAGGAGTTTCCTTACTGGTATACTCTGCGTTTTTAACAATATTTTATTTTTCCATAACTCAAACCAAATAATATTCCAACGAAACGGGTAAACCAACGATGAATCTAGCATTGGTTGTTACTATTTGCTAATAAACGTGGGTTGCCATGCGCCATTACACAAATAATGAATATTTTTTGGAAAGTACGTTCATCGAAAGAGGCCGTGGTAGCGCACCTTGAAGTTGGAAGAGTAGCGTTGGGCAACCGAAAGGTTGAGAGTTCTAATCTCGATCCACTCAACGACCGTCGTGTACGTGGGGGCTGGTGTACGTTAAATTTTCCATGGCTTCAAATGACCTCACATCGGCGTGATTGGCATTGGGAATTTGGAGAGTGGGGAGCCAGCTCAGACGTTGACCTCGTCATCTAACTGTGGTTCAAAATTACGAGGGGTTGATCTTGGATATTTCTCTTCGGGATTGATCCATGATCGTCACCAATCACCCTTTGTTTTTCTCTAGTGCGACGTTAATTCAACTACCTACCTACAGTTAATAAAATATTTAGATGTTTAGTATGAATTAAAGAAAGAAGTTGGCCATAAGGAAAAAAATAATAGTTTCAACCACTAACAAAGAATGAGTTAAAAACAATTTTGAGTGGGTTGTATTAAATGAAGTTTCGAATTGCATGTGTAATAAAATGTCCAGCTCTTGTTGTATACATTAATTGTAACTTAATATACACTGATGTACACTGACAAATTAAAATTCCTAAATTTTAATTTTCATTATATACAATATATTCAGTCAATACTATCATTTAAATGTTTGAACAATATAAGGTGTGTAGCAAAACGAATCGGATTTCAACCCAATCAAGGAATATTTCTTTTTTGTATTCATGTAGATCTTACAGTATTTAGAAGTACATTCGAAAAATTATTTTACCAGCAAGCAATCCCCAATGTAAATAATTTTATTAACCGCCACTGTTTTTCAAGGCTCTTCAATAGCATCATCTCTACAAGAATTCGGAGTTTACCGTTGTAAATCAAAGCGGGAAATGAAGCTTTACGCCATAGAAACGATGTTCTAGACTGATCTAAACAGCGCTCTGTAATACCTAAACGTGGTATTTTCGGACATACATACTTTGACAAAAAATATTTATTTTGTGCTCCTCCACCACATTTTACGGTTTGACCAGATATTTTCGAAACAGCCTGTATTCACGAAAAAGAAATAGGTATCGACGCACTTCTCTGTAAAAAGTATTGATGATACTCTTTTGTATGCAGCACACAAAACACCTTACTATTATTTAAATTATCTGCTTGCACACTTGAATCTTTTTATCTAATTATCTAGTACGAAACTAAGACCCGATTCATAATCTATATTCAGGCCCCATTCCTGCTATAGTTAAAAGTACAGCTATAAACAGGTGCTAAGAATTCCCCTCAGTAATTTACCAGTCCTGAAAGTACTTTTAATTTACAAACCCTATAGGATACATTAAAGAGGAAGATTATTTTTTCGTATATCGGTTGCGTACGTGGGGCTGGTGCACGTTAAATCAGTCGAAGCCTCAAATGTCCTCAGGTTGGAGTGGTGTGGACGTTTGGAGATTGGGGTGCCAGCTCAGGTGTAGACCTCGTCATTTGACCGTGATTCAGAATTACTAGGTGTAGTCCTCGATTCTTTCCTTTCGGTATTGATCCCGAAGGGAAAGGATTGATCCCTTACCGTTGGCAATAGCCTGTTGTGCTGCTCCAGTGCGACGTAAATAGAACTACCAGCCCTTCGTATATCGTCAGACATATCAATCCGAGTCCGATCTAGTTGAGGTAAAACTCTTTACTCTGTTGTTTCTTGTACCACTTGGCTTAAACAGGCTAGACCAAGTTCGTGAGTTCATGCACCTTCGAAATGTCGAAGACGAGCATATGATTAATATTAAGATCCAACCTGATCAACCCCAGACAGCAAGGTAACCAGAAGAGGCTTTCTCCACATTGCATATCCGACAGGATTGGAATACCTTAAAACCACGATCAAATGAAAAAGATCTCCACTGTCCACTGACCAGTCCAGAGATGCCAGTCTGTTTCCTCTACCACCTTCAAATTTGAGGGCACCACCGAAATATTTTATGTGGTACCAGCTATAGGTGCAAGGATTTTTCCAACAGATATTCTTCGGGTAGGTATTTTAATTATCATACCACTGGAGCAATGGGTTATTGGCGATGGTCCGGGATCAAACCCGAAGGGAACATTCGAGGACCACACCACGTAATTTTGAACCACGCAGATATTTTCGGAAGTTTCTTTTAACAGAAATAAGTAATTGATTGATTTAATTGGTGTTCTTTGTCAAGCTATCTGCTATTTTATTTCCGCTGAGGTTCATATGGAGAAGAGGTAAGTTGTGCAGGTTAGACTCCTGTCAGATTCGGTTCTTCCCTGTGTGTATTTCTCTCTTCAGTGATAGCTAAAACTTTCCCTGTGTGAAGGTTCATTTAACTGATGTTGTATGTCTGTGTTTGACACAGAAAGGCTATTGCGCCATAAAATCCAACCAACCACCAATTCAACCCACGGTGTATTTTTCCCTTCTGTTACCAAAACTTTCATTGTATGTATGTACATTTAATATACTTTGTCTTTGTTTTGCGCTGCATGAACAATTATGGACTTTAAAACCCAACCAACAATCAATTCCTTCCTCTCTTTTATGTTTGTAAAACTTAATGCGTGGGAATGTCCATTACTTGATGGTGTATATGTGTATATACACCATATGTGTATGTACTTGGTGTTGGCTGTCTGTGTTGGGTGCAGCATGGCCAAATATGGCCCTTGCACCATAATACCCAAGAACCAACAATCTTTCCCTCCTTCGGCGCATTTCTCTCTTCTGTGTTAGTGAAAATTTCATTGTGTGTGTATGTCCATTTAATTGTTATTTGTCTGTTTGGCGCAGCATGACCAGCGTTATGAAACCCAACCAACCAGCCATCGATTCCTTCCTCCGTGTATGTCTCTCTTCTGTGTTAGTAAAAATTTCATTGTGTGTGTATGTCCATTCAATTGTTGTTTGTCTGTGTTTGCCGCAGCATGGTCAGCGTCTTGAAACCCAACCAACCAGCCATCGATTTCTCCCTCGGTGTATTTCTCACTTCCATGTTAATAAAAGTTTCCTTGTTTGTGTATGTCCATTGTTTGATATTGTCTATCTGTGTTTTGGGGAGCATGGCCAAATATGGCGCTTGCGCCATAAAAATCCAACCCAGACAATCACATGCGAAGGGATCCATACGTGCAACTATTGAACTACAGACCAGTAATTATCTGTTGAACCTAGTGTGGCATGTCGTCTTTGTATCGACCTCAAGGATAGTTTCGATTAATACAAACTCTGTCTGGACGTTCGAGGAAATGGGAAGGCGATCCAAATTCATGTCTTCCTATTTCTCTGAATGAATCATTCATTTGATATTATGGTGGGTGATTACATTTAAGACCATTGGTGGATCCGTTTCCTATAAGAGAGCCGTTACCTTATTCGTAGAATAGAATTTAATATTAGGATTTATTTAGTTAAATATTTAGTCAATTGTTCACCGTGGACAATCCATTGAAATGCACGTCGTTTGTGTAGAGCGCCATCTGGTATTAGTCAGAAGCTTGTTTGAAAGCACTAGTGTGCATATTCACGTCCGTCTGTCATCAATGTGGCAGAGTATGTAAGAAGGTAGTTGAAGTAACGTCGCACTGGAACAACGCAACGGTCTGCTGGAGACTGTCTGGGATCAATCCTGAATGTAAAGATCCTAAAGGTCATATGACGAGGTCAACAGTTGAGGTGGCACTCAACTCTACTAATTTCCACACTACGCCAACATGGGGCTATTGACACCACGGCAGATTTAACGTGCATCAGCCCCATGTACACGACGGTCTGGTTGAATCGAGTTTTGAACTCACAACCCTCATGTCATTAATTCGCTACTTTACCAGCCAGGCTATTGTGGGCTATATGTAGTAGAGTATGTGAAGACAATTCAAATTCAGTCCATCAAAAATTACGGCATGGATGCATTGCAATATGTAGTCATATACTTCATTATGTAGTCATATACTTCATTATATAGTCATATAACTCAATTGCTAAATAGAGCCTTTAATTTTTCATTTGAAAAGTATAAATGCTTCTTTTATAAAGAAATGGGATATAGAAAGAAAATGGGCGTAAAAATTAACTTTAATTTAGATTAAAAGTACTTTCATTTTCTCTCTTGTATGGTATTTTGGATTCAAAGTAATACATATCGCATGAAAAGAATTTACTCAAAAAAATTGTACTCAGTTTTAAAGTGTGATCAAAGCTTTTATTGTGATTAAAGCATTTTAATCACAATTCCAACATTCCCTCGAGAGTGAACAATAAACAACTTACCAATGGTACAAAAGTGAAAAGATATTGCGTTTACTCACCTGCAAAATAAAATAACAATAATTACATTTTATTCACGATTCGAATTAAATACATGCAAGCATTCAGTGAAAAACAGTTTTCCTTCAAATGTTTAGTAACGCATATCCTACTCAATGAAACCGTTTTAAAATAAAATACATGACTTCAAAACAATTAAAAAAGCGGAATAAAATACATTTTAAGCGAGATGTTTACTTATAATGTGAGAAATGAATAAAAATGTATAAATAACTATAATTTTCTATTGGTACTAAATTTTTAATACAGGCAAAATGAAAAGATTTAAAAAATTATAAATGGGCTTAAACTTTTACATCATGCTTTTTCTTAGATACCGTTATTATCTGTTTTATCTAAAGATCGTCACTTAAACTTGGAATAGAATAGAGTAAGTACGCTTTTGCAAGTTTTTATTCGTTCTTTAATATATGTCTCTAGATATTCGTTTTGGTGAATTTCTTGGAAATACAGAGTAAAATTCCTTAATTCGGTTCAGTTCGTGGCTATAATTTGCTTATAACTGTACATTCTTTTGTTACATTTGTCTGATGAATTTTTGTGAAGATAATTTGTTAAAAATGATATTGCGAACGTAATAATAAGTTTAATACTAGAAAGACGAACTAAGCCTATATGATCATCAAACGTTTTGCCAGCCTGTATCGTCATTACCAATGAATTGGATATGCTGTTATTGTACGATTTTAATTAATACACAATAATGAAATGCACACAAAGTGTGGACCAAAATTCACACGTTTTATGTATTTAATTATTTTGTCTTAATTGGCCATAAAACCTACGATATATGACCATATACCTAGAAAGAGTGGTGGGGTCAGAGTGGCTCATTGTGGTATCATTTCGTGGTATCATTGCGAAATACTTAGGTATTTCGCAATTATACCACGAAATTCTTCCAGTTTGGGAACGACTACTAAGAAATGACATTCAAAGTAGTTTCACATTGTTTTGTGTACATTCTTATGTTTATTACGAAGATGATCTTATATATATATACTTTCGTGTTTATTTGATCATACTTTTATTATGAATCAGTATTGAAATACAATTATATATTTTCTATGATCTAAGTATTTTAAGTAAGAACCAACTTATTTTATTGCTGGATAGATTTTTAAATATTTTCATTTTACTGGATCGAATTTTATCTTGCGTTTAGCGCAGCTTGTCCAATATTGGAACTTCCGCCATAAAATCAACCAACCACATTGTTTTGTCCCCTTTGGATTGTTTCCAATCGTTATGTTCTTCATGCTAGCTGTGAACATAGACAGTGAACACTGTGTTTGGGCATCAATCTGTCGTCTGATTGGTAATTGTTTTTCCAAACAATTACTAATCAGAATTGTTTAGAAATTAATATTTATTCCTTATGAATGTCTGAAATCTTACGTGTCATATTAAATATGAATATATGGTCAGGGTGATACAAATTTTCAATTTGAATCTATCATCTACTACTTAACTCTCCAGGTGGTTGTCTCGACGAGTTGTCTCGTCATTTGCAAAACTGACCATATCTTGATGGACGAGATATCTCATCATTTGAAAAATCTGACCAGATCTTGATTTCGACACCATAAAAAAATCGGCAATATCATGATGACGAGATATCTCGTCATAAATAAAATTAGTCGGATATTGATGGACGAGGTATCTCGTTGAAACCACTTGGAGGGTTAATATAATATGCCCAATTTGATCCAGCGATCTGTAAGAAAGTTGGTCCACACAATGATCCCTCCTTCTTTTAAAGCACGAGTCAACTTCCCGTCTTTAGTGTTAAAATGGAATGAAACAGAAATGACTAATAAAGTATCAGATAAAAGACAAACAATAAATATATTAAAAACCAATATGGCCTCTTTCAAACATAATGTTACCGTTTCCCAGATTATTGGTACTCTCAAACCTCCCTGAACTGCTTCAGACTCTTCTGGCAACGCGTAGCAGAAGACGTACTATGCATGACTAATTTTAGAAGATATAACCCCTTAGTAGATTCGACGAGTTGTCTTGACATTAAGAACTGACCAATTTTACTGATGACGTGATACCTCGTCAAGATTTTTTGATGACCAGATCACGATCTCGTCAGTTTTCATCTAAAATAACGATGCATATCATTCATCAAGATTTGATTAATTTTGCTAATGACGAGATATCTCGTCGAGGAAACCAACAGGAGGGTTAAGAGCAATACAACATGCTCCAAAACCCCACCAACTCCTTCCCATATCTTAGAATGTATTGATCTATCTATGAGAGAACTCCTGGATGATCAGGAGTTGGTCGCTGTGTGACTTGTACAACAGTCTTCCGGATTTGGTCTAGGTTATATATTTCGCAAGAGGATTAGTAAACAGTACATAATTTTTTCAACTTCCTACATTTTTCTAAAAATATATTTTATAAAACGTTCAAACTTAGACTAAGTTTACAAGACTTATGCGAAACTCAAATTTCCTATCAAGTCTGGTGATAAGCATTTTACTTTCAAATGGTCATTCAAACTGTTGAGATTAATCTACAGAAGAGCAAAAGTTACTATGAAACTTAAGTATTGCATCTCCAAGATTTTGTCCGTGTTACACTATTTATTTTGATATACGTTTGCACAAGCATCAATGAGCGAAATGCAGAATCAAAACCCCTGACATTACTGAGATCCTATGCTTCTGTTGACATTAGGCATAACTAAATACAATTTTTGCACCAACTATTTCTTCTCTTAATCCAAAACAAATAATAACATAATAATCTGCCAATTCGTTTTTGATCCACCAAATCTTAAAGCGCCTCCTAGTACGAAATTGCGATGTCGCTCAACGAAAGAATTAATGCAATTTCTTCCCCGTCTTCTGAGAATCAACCTATTTCGAGCCACGCATTCAAGACAGTCGCAAATGAACAGTTTAAAGTCTCAAACTGTTTGAACACCCATTCCCAAAACAAAACACAATACATACAGCACAACGGATAACGTCTTGCACCTTTATTCTCTCCTAATAAATAGCGCAGTAATTAAACCCTCAATCCACTTCTTTCACTCCGGATATCATCTCCTAACGAGACCTGGTAACAGCGCCTCGATCTCCAAAAATAATCAGCGTCGTCAGCAAGGGAGGGGTGGAGGGCAGCGAAGATGCAATTGGCACGTCTGTATGTCGAGCATCCCCGTCCACCCCAATCAAACGATTGCCAATTAGTCGTCTGTACCTGAAGAATCCTGCGTCACGTATCCACTCTAAGGCATTACCGTGCGCTACTAATTGTCGGTGAACGATATGTGGATCTGTAATGCCTGTGGGAGAGATCTCTTAGTCTGGGTCTGAACGCGTGTTTCTAATGTCTTTAAAAGGTTATTTGAACGCATATTTAGTTGATTATTGGGACGTGGCGAATGGGCCCGTTAAATTGATATCTTTAATAAAATGTAATCTGGAGGGTTGCCGAGAGAAGAGGTTTCGCGATGTGCTTGTAAGATTTGGAAGGGATCCTTTTGGGGCCTCGTGTCGTGCTTGGTCTGAATGGAAACGGATTGTTTTATTCTCGACGCTTGGGTAGATTTTCGGGAGGTTGCTGAATATAATTTAAAACGGTAGGGTTTTGTTGGTTTGATGTAGCTATTTATTGGTTTGTGTAATGTCGGGGTGTTCACAGGACGAGTAAATTTGTGAGATTTGGAAATTATTTTAATTCCCAAAATTTTTAGAGAACTTGGGACCAGGAATTGAACAGTCGGTAGGGGAACAAGAATTTTAATTACGAGGGGGATTGAAAGCTAGAACTACTATTTTTTTGCTAAATGGGGTTTTGAAGCATATTGGGAATTTAAAAAGGAGCATCGCGCTAAGGGTCTTTCTATCTTGGCTACCATTCTAAATTTTAAAGTACAGGATTACCTTAAAGATAAAGAAGTTGTTTCACTGTTGATCTGAATGCAAAATCCCTCTACAATGGTTGTGTCACCCCCTTTGCAATGGCTGTCACTTTATAGTGGCTGTATCAATTTACAGTGGTTGTACCACCTATGCAAAGGTTGTGCCACTTTGTAACGAATGTATCACTTTAAAATGGTTGCTGCACCCCTTTGCAATAATTGTATTACTTTGCAATGATTGTGTCACTTTGCAATGGTTGTGTCAATTTGCACTGGTTATGTCACCCCCTTGGAATGATTATGTTATTTTGCAATGGCTAAGTTGCTTTACAGTGGTTGTATCATTTGCAATTGCTGTGTCACTTTGCAATGGTTATGTCACTTTAGTGATTGTGTTACTTTGCAATGGTTGAGTCTCTTTATAATGGTTTTATCTTTTTGCAGTGGTTGAGTTATTTTGCAATGGTGGTTATTTATTTGATTATTGGAAAGTGAGAAATGTGTGTGGATAAATTGATATCTTTAATGAAATGTTATCTAGAGGTTTGTCAAGTGAAGAAGTTTCGTGATGTGCTTGCAGGATTTAAAACATATCTTTTTGGGGCTCATGATTTCACCGTTTCATCATTCACCCTTTTTAGTTTGAATGGAAACGAATTGTTTAATCCTAGGCTCTAAATTTCAAGGATTATTAAACTGAGTTTAAAGAGGCAGATTTTGTTGATTTAATGCAATAATTTGTTGGTTTATGTAATGTGGTCGCAGACATGTTTGATTTGGACATTTGGAAATAATTTAATTCCCTAAAATAAGTGAAAATTTCGAAGTCATTCTGATCAGAAACGGTATTCTGTGATCAGTGTCCATCATGTGATTTCTCCAAAGGAATACCATACGGAAATCCCATTTCACTGAAATGAAAATAACTACAAGAGTCGCTGTTACAAATGACCACTAACAGCTGGGAAGTATTGAAAATGCACGGCAATCTCTGCTTTAATACGTTCAAGCGTACAATTAGTGTTTGGTCTCAACTTAGAGCTGTGAAACTGTACAATTACTGTTATACAGTCAAATTAGGTTATGAAAAAACATTTTTCCAAGTATACTTGCAGTTTTTCATTTCAACACCTCTAGCGTACACAGTGGAGATTGCAAACATCTCTATGCAAAAGTTTTTGTGTTCCTTAACACTCCTTAACCATCTTAAAGTCAGAAAATTGCCGAATATAGTGCTGCTATTGGCTGACAGAAACCTAGGAAAGATTCTATTGGACAAGGAGATTAAAACTTGTTGGAAGTCATATAGGGATGAATGAAGGTTGAGAACGAATATATGCGTGTAAATCCCTCAGGGTTAAAGTTTGTAGAGGGAGTTCCGCAACACCACGTATAAGCCAAGATTGACTATTCCTGAGCAAATTCCGTTGTAAGCGTTGGAGAACTAAACCTCAGTCACTCAGGAATTATGAGTCTTGACAAAACCGTTAAAACCCGACACTCCGAAAATTTCAGGAGAGTTTTTCCCTTTTCAAATTGAACGATTGAAGTAAGACTTTAGCCCATAGTTCTTCTTAACCCCTTGCCCATGAAAAGGATTTACCTGTGAATCAAATCGGAAAACATGATATTAAATTCATAATTTTATTGCCAGATTTTCACAAATCCATTCTACGAAAACGGTTTCTGCTCGTAAAAAATGCACATAATTCCGAAAGTCTCCAGCCACTTTCGAATCGTCCTCGCCATCGTCTTCCATTAAAGAACTAGCGGACCACGGACACCATAAATATCACTAAGCCTAACCGTCTTCGATGCTGCTTTCACAAGGACGCATGTACATAAAAGTGTCTTTTAAAATGATTTCCCTTCTATTTTTGCCAGCGGCAAAAAACAAACAAAGCCAATCCTTCTCGTACTGAGCCTGTCCCCCGCTAGTAATGTCTCACCGCTAGAAAAAGATTCCGCCATTTTTCCCAATTGCTTTGATGATTTCTTTGTCCATCCGCGTGTGAGGAAGGTTTTTTCCGCTTGGCTCATTGTTTTCTTCCTGCGAGCCAGTAAAATAGTCCCTTTCAATTGAGGACTCTTCGTTCAACGGGAAGTAATTTTACAGAGAAAAAGAAATACATTTTGCATTCAATTTATTAACTTTTTGCTCTTCACGCGATGAAGGCTGTGTTTTTCTTCGTCCTTCAACTCGTTATGCGTGCTCAGTCGCCATTACTAGGAATAATGAGTTAGTGACGTAATAAGAAAGCTGATTGTATGTGCTAAAAAAAGGAAAGTTCTTTGTTAACCATTTTTCCTGTTGGGTGTTTAGGAACAATGATTATCTTTGTTTCTAGCACCCCTTAGTTTTTCTGTTGTTTCATTTGTTTATTTACATGTTTGGAGCCATTGACTTGCGGCATTTTTAAGTTATTAGTGGATCAATATTTACTGTCATAGATATATTTCGGGATTGTTCTTTTTACAGGAAGATATCCTTGTTAAGGAGCTAAATGATTCATTGATAAAGACCAGGAAAATCTATTAATTTTATAGGAGCTTACGTTTTAAAGATAATTTCTTGCGATATTTCTTGGTTTGTGCTGGTATAATTTACTCAAAGCACTGTATCACTGCGACCAGAAAGTTTCGAGAAAGACAAACATGAGGGGCATTTTCTGTCAAGCTCAATGTAGGTGACGTTAGTGTTCCTGCGGTTAAACATGTTCCCCGTGACGTCACTTGGCTTGTTTTCCAAATAGGATTTAATCACGTGACCAGTAAGAATTCCAAAGAATTACATTCCACATCGATTTACGGTAGTTGATTGGTCAACACAAATCAGATTAAGCGACCAACAACAACAATGAGCTACATTTTAAGTTTTCTGCAATACGTATCAAGGGATTAAATTTGGGGGCGGATAAAATTTCTTTTCGCTTTTCGTCTGATTTCTTTATTTACACTGAAAATCCTATAAGAGGGCTTAAAACTCAGTAGTTGTTCTCGTCATCTGATCGTGGTTCAAATTTACGAGCTGTTGTCCTCGGTAGGTATTTTCAATTAACGTCGCATCGGAGTAACGCAACGGTCCATTGGTGACCGTCCGGGATCAAATAGGAAGGGAAAGAATCGAGGACAATACCACGTAATTTTGAACCATGGTCAGATGATGACGTTGCACATGAGCTGGCACCCCAGTCTCCAAACTTCCACACCACGCCAACGTGAGGACATTTGAGACCACGACAATTTCAACGTGCACCAGCCCCCTTTGTACACGATGGCTTTCGGGATTGAACCAACAACCCGTCGTGTTGCTCCAATGCGACGTTAATTAACTGCCTACCTACAAGAAGGCGCCCACCATGAGATGCGACTTTGGCCTACCTACCCCCAGGACACCCAGGCACACTGAGTTCGTTCCACTGAGTATAGAAACAGAACATATCCCTAGAGTTGCAGATAGGAAAAACCTGCCAACATTTCCGTTTCAAATCTAAAGCAACTGACATAGAAGATTGAACGCTTCTACTTTATTCATGAATCCGATATTTTTCCTAATCCTTTCTACAAAGTATATGAACCTTTCAAGTAATCTTTACCTCAACTTGGTGATAAGAACTTTAAAAGATTTCTTGGCTATAAAAATGAAAAATTGAAATGTTTGAAAATACGATTTTTTTATCTAAAGACGTTGCAGAATAGATCAAGCAGCTCTTTGGCAAAAAAATACCTCAAAACACCATCAAAGGCTTGAACATGACAAGATTTATGCCCATTTTTTAAAAAATAAAAATCATTTTATAAATTATAGATTTGGTTGATTGGTTGTTTTGTGGTTTCATGGCGCAAGGACCATATTTGGCCAAGCTGCGCCAAATATAATTTGTAGGAAATGTATGGTAACATTTGATAATCAATCACATTTAAAAATGTACACTTATGAAATTGTAAAAGAATCATTCTTCCGTGGTAGGTAATTAATTGGATTTACGTCACACTGAAGCAGCACGTGTAATTGGTGACGGTATGGGATCAATCCCGAAAGAAAAGATCCCAGAAAACATCTCGTAATTTTGAACCACGGTCAGATGGCAAGGTCAGCACCTTATCTGGAACCCCACTCTTCAAACTTCCACACCACGCCAAAGTGAGGACTTTTGCGGTCACGACAGAGGTAACGTGTTCACTTCGTACACGAGTCTGGCTGAATCGAGTTTCCAACCCCCATACCTTCGGTTGAAAATCCGTTGCTCTTCCAACTTGGCTACCGCGGCCTAATTGAACCTCGGCCAGGTGACGTTGGTTAAAAGGAAAGAGTTTTATTTTAGAAAAGACTAAACATTTTACACTACGTTTAATTTTAAAAGGTGCTCAATATGACTACCTTTTATTAGACGGAATGGATATGTAATCGATCTATCACACCATCTCGATGAAACTGGTGCAACACAAAAAGCACATTTCAACGGATATGCAAAGAGCATTCAGAATATTATCCCTTCTGAGCGGTTCACACGCATAAATCCATTCTGCAATCTCCCCTGTATCATACCAAACCAGTTTCAAGTTTCTTGACCAATAGAATCCTTCCTGGGATTCTATTGGCCATTTAATCATTATGCGTGTTTTGTGGTGTGAAGGCAATAATGCATTAATTGGTAATGGTAATTAATTAACGTCGCATTGCAACAACACAACGGGCTATTGATGACGGTCCGGGATCCATTCTCAAGGGAAAGATAGAGGACAAAACAACGTAATTTTGAATCACAGTTAGATGACGAGAGCAAAACCTGAGCTGCCACCCCAACGTGAGGATATTTGAGGCCACCACAGATTTAACATGCACCAGCCCCCGTCTACAAGACGGTCTCTGTTTGGACGGAGTTTCGAACCCGCAATCCTCCGTTTGTTAATCCGTTACTCTTTCGATCACTCTACCGTGACTCCCAATACATTAATCGGAAATCTCGTGAGGCTCAGAGAGTCAAGCTAATTTGCGTGTCAATTAATTGAAACTTGAATCATTCAATCATATATGTATTAACATTATAACATTTTCGACCGCTTTAGAACTTCTTTCACAACTGATTTCTTTCTCGCGTGCAAAGCTAAACACAAGACATCAATTGCCCGTAAACATTCATTCCATGTCCATGATTTCGGAAGTGTGCCCTTGATGTCGATTCAATTCTCACGCTCCTACACAATTCGTAATCAGTTAACTAGTAGTGGCATTTATGGAATTCAGAGACAGTGCTAAATTATAGGTAGGCTATTTGCATTAACGTCTACTGGATCAACACAACGGACTATTGGCGACGGTCTTGGATCAATCCTCAAGGGAAAGATCCGAGCTAAATTATAGATTATGTACTGCGATGAAATTTTACTAAAACAGAAGTTTGAAACTTCTCATTTTAAAGTAAATTCCTATTTGCTTAGTGTTATTCAAAAGGTTATACATATTTAGGCCGCTGTTTCCCGTTTGATGAAATTCATTTTCAGTGTAAACAAACCAGTCAAAAGATGGATTTTTACTACCTGTTACTCAAAACGCTCTCATATAATAGCATGATACAGTTTGAGGTTATCTTAAAATGTAGTTTATAGTCATTTTGGTGTGTTTGGCGTTTAATCGAATTGGCGTTGACCAATTAGCAACGATAGATCTTAAGATTATAAGTGTGCAACACACAAATCCAAAATTTCAATAAATATTAGATTTTAAACTTCTAGCGCGGTGATATTCTTGATGCGTGTCTACGAAATCATTTTTAATTTGCATGAAAGTTAAATTTCTTCATAAACATACTTAGTGTGTTTAGCATAGTGAGTTGAATTTCCCCCTTCGTTTTTTCACAATTGTTTTTTTAACTTCGTATATTTCACTTGTAAGCCGACGATATAAATTCGGAATTCATTTTTTGGTATTTTTTTGGCAATGTACTGATACAGTATTCAAAAGAACAAACCAAGTGACATCAGGTCACTGAAAAACACTACCGTCATCTATGGATAATTTCATTTCTACATTTAATTTAACAGAAAAAAGTCTCTCGTATCATTATTTTGTCCTCCAAGAACGGAAAAACAATTCCATTTATTAAGTCGACTCAAAGCCACAAAATATCTCCCCTGGTTTTTTGCTATTTCATAAAACAATATAGATCGTAATTTCACCTGCACATCTGATATTGGACTCCGCCTACAAACTCAAATAAGCCAATAAAGGATTCAAGTCAAAATAATTGACAGGTCGGTCATCATTATTTCCAAGAAATGAAATGCAATTCGATTTATTAAACAGACTGAAAATAACGAAATTACTCCACTGATTTTTTTTATGTAATTGAACTATATAACGACATATTCTAATTTCAATTTGTTTATATGACATCTGTCTCAATCTACAAACACAAATAATCCAATCAAGTGATTCAACTTAAAATGATTGAGAGTCCAGCCAACACGATTTCCAAGAACTGAAAAATAATTCGATTTATTAAGTGGACTAAAACGGCTAAAATAACTCAGCTGATTTTTTTAGCTATTTCGTTATTTAGTACAGTTCCAATTGCACCTAAAATTGATCTCCACTCACAAACTCAAATAAGCCAATCAAGCGATTCAAATTTAAATAATTGACAGGTCGATCTTGATCCAAAGCAATTGGCCTCGAAATGGCGCAACAGTCAAAACTTTATAGCAAACACACACAAAGGGAAGTTTACAGAACGATCAGCATAGATCAACAAGAGGAGCAAAGGCATTCCTTGGAAAGTTATCTGACACATCTCACTTCACTTCGAATAGTTTCTAGTTTTCCAGAACCGGTTGAGAACCACGCTTTTTTGTTCATTCCATATATCATTAAATAGTACATTGATGGTAATTGTATCTTCATATCTGACATCTGTCTCAGCCTGTGAACTCAGAAAAGCCAATCAAGCGATTATGCTTAAAATGATTGACAGGCCGACCTTGAGACAAAGCAATCGTCTACAAAATGGCTCGACGGAGTTAGAACTTTATAGCAAACATACACAAAGCGAAGTGTGCAGAACGATCAGCAAAAGTCAACAACGGGAACAAAAGGCATTCCGGAGAAAGTTATCTGACACATCCCACTTCACTTCAAATCGTTTCTTGCTTTCTAGAACGAGTTGTGTGTTTGTGAGCTACGTTTTTTCATTTCATATTTCATTAAACAGTTCATTGATGGTAATTGTATCTTCATATCTGACATCTGTCAGCCTGTGAACTCAGATAAGCCAATGAAGCGATTCTGCTTAAAATGATTGACAGGCCGACCTTGAGTCAAAGTAATCGTCCACAAAATGGCGCGACAGAGTTAGAACTTTATAGAAAACATACACAAAGCGAAGTGTGCAGAACGATCAGCAAAGATCAACAACGGGGAACAAAAGGCATTGCGAGAAAGTTATCTGACACATCCCACTTTACTTCGAATCGTTTCTTGCTTTCCAGAACGGATTGGACTGCGCTTTTTTCCTTTGTTTTTTTATTCATTCCATAAAAAGGCTCGACTGTAGTTTTTAGGAAAAACGTGTGCAATGCGGGACGGTTAATTCAATTGTTCTCTGCGAACTTAAGGGATTTTTTCTGTGCGCTGTTTCGCCGCTGTTCTATTTTTTCAGTTCCGTTTCTTCTTTTTATATCCCTTTACAAGAAGTTGCGCACCGTCGGTTTGTGTTTGTTTTTTTTTATTTATTTTAGTCGATCGAAAGTATTTTGGAACTTTTAGTTTTTTTAAAGTCTTTTCTCCCAGTGGTCGATATAAATGGAAAAATTAAGGGACGGAAATATATTCAAGGGAATGGTTATTATTCCCCCATAGCGCTGCCATTCTTAAATGAAATGGACTTTCAGTCATGCACGAATAAATGCACAAGACATTGGTTTTTTCATTAAACGCAGTGATTCGCTAACTTCACATAGAGACTTATAATCCCTCTGAGGGGCTCACATGTATATATCGTTTAGAAACATGCAGTCATCCCTTTTAAATTATATTTTAACTAGAGTTTAACCTTATTTACCAATAGAATCATTCTTGGAATTCTCTGAGACACAATAAATTGGATAATTTAGTCACAATGTGTGTTATAGGGTAAAAGCAGAATTACCCTACTTGGTAATCTCGTGAACTGCTGATGGTATAATATATTTAACTATTCACCATTTAAATAATTTTAAAGGGATAATATCTAAAGATCATAACCATGATCGAGCAGCTGCATGCAACTATCATCATGACAACGCACCATGCCGTACTACAGAGGCTGTTCGGACATTTTTTGAACGATTTTGATGAGCTGTAAAAAATTTTATGCTACGAAAGAATTTTATTTTCACGGCAGTTAAATAGTTAAAGTATAACTTATCGTCTGATACCTCAGTTTTGTTTATTTTCAAAAGGGCGCTTTCAAATAAGCAATAGATGGAAGGCTTGTTTCCGCTCTTTCCGAAGAGAATTATGCTTATTCAATTATTCAAAAACGCTGTAAAAGTCATGGTTTTTCGATATCTAAAGGTGCGATGAGTAATATTATTAATGAGAATGGAAAAATACGTAAAAATGGAAAAATATTTCTAAAAGAGTATCCAAAAAAGAAAAAAAAATTGAGAATATTTGTAAGGTAAGATCTTTAATTTTAAAAGAGAATCCGCCAAGTCAAAGAACTATAGCAAAGTGAACGCGAGAACTTTGTTTAAGAGATTTATGATTGTTGACGGTTTTGCATATAATGGAATATTAAAAGTAAAAAGAGGAGAAAAATGTAAAAATCAACTCCCACATATTATCAAGAATCTATTTTATCCCCAATATTCAAAAAAGAAATACCATATCTTTACTCACAGGGCCAACAATCAGTAGAACTGGATCAGGGTAAAGCAAGCTGCCACACATCTAAATCTACTATTAAATTCTTGGAAAAAAATGGAACAAGAAACTGGTATCAAGTCAATACCCTTTACTGATATTCCTGCTAAATCTCCAGATGTTTCACCCATGGATTTTTGTGCTTTTGGACTTTTAAAAGGGCATTATTGAAACGTCGACCGAAAACCATTCAAGGACTGGAAAACTGTGGAACAAGAATGGACAAAATACCACTGTCGATACTACAAAAGTCATTATTATCATGGAAATTAAGGTGTATAAAGATAGTTAATAATAAGGTCTATCAAATGGAACATTTAAAACGCAAAAATTTCATGTAAAAAACTGAACTTCAGTCCATTAAAATTGTTCAAAACATGTCCGAACAGCCTCAGTATAAGATCCCGTCAGCATTGATTTCTACCTTTTTTTTTGTTCATATTTCACCCAACATGTTTTAAATCACAAATTTATTTATTTCATGTTTTCGTTTTATTTTTTCATATTTCTGACCATTATGATTGTATTTCATGTTTTTTAAATGTCCTATATTGAATCTGATTTCTTTTCATATTTTTATTTTTACACTACCCTCTTATTAACCAATATTTATTAATGTTTTTTTAATTGATCTTATTTAAACGTGCTTGGCTCAGCTTGTCTGCTTTTGGACCTTTCTCGTTTTCGGGCCATACTGATTTTGGCAAGACCTTAAATATGCTGTGGTAACAACTGCGCACTGAAGTAATATGTAAATCTGCGGTGAATTGACTCTAGACCATATACTATGGACTAATAGCCTTAACCCCTAACCTGTGCATATACTTAACTCTCAAAGTGGTTTTAACGAGATATCTCGTCCGTTAAGATCTCACCACGTTTGATAATGAAAAGATATATCGTCATCAAGATACTGTCGAATTTTTGATGATGACGAGATCAAGATCTGGTCAGATTTATTCTAATGACGAGATATTTGGTCCATCAAGATCTGGTCATTATTGCTGATGACAAGATATCTCGTCCATCAACGTCAAGGAAATGAACAAGTACAGACAACGCCAATGGACAGACACTAAAGGAAAGTTTTACTTAAACAGAAGAGGGAAATGCACCCAAAGAATCGAACTCGACTACAGCAATCGAATTTGCTCTTCCTACAGCTTGCCAGGTTGCTAGAGTCGTGTACATAACCACACAATCGCTCATGAATTTTGAGTATTGATTATAGAAAGCAAAACCACCAAACAAAGGATTTTCAAAAATTCGAGTAATCCTCATTTCGAGCTGTACGATCCAATTAGCTTCTGAATTAGGATCCCACCATTAAGATCCTTGCTTACACATTACGTCACAGAAAAGTCCAGTTCCCGATTTCATCGAAGCAAGCAGCAGTCCAAAAGCCCTCTGCATAAATAACGAACCAAACAAATCCGGGAATCCAGCTCACAGCATCCCTGCGTAATCAGGGCTGCTCGTAAAGGGGAGAATTCCCAGAGTTTTGGAAGAGGGATATAATCATAAAGAAAGACATCCACGGGCACTGCATGCAATGAAGGGTTGATTGGGGTCAGGTGTGGGATGGAGGCGCAATCAGACGATATGTAATTCGTTCTTGTTCGAGAAGGAAGTCGTTGGGTGTTCTCTTTCATGCTCGATGTTGAGATGGGGTGGTTTTATGCTTGGGTGCTCTATTATGCATGGGGCTGAGTGTGGGTTCACTGTTATGTAGTCCTTTGTGGAAAGAAAAATGGATTCTTATAGTATTCGGGATGTTCTGGCCTGTATTATAAATTGTATGTGTGGTAAATCTTGGAATATCTCAACCATCCTCGTCTGTCTCGATGAGGTAGCTCGTCATTAGCAAAACTGACCAGATCTTGTCATCATCGAAAAATCGGCAACATCTTGATGACGAGATATCTCATCATTAGCAAAATTGGTCAGAACTTCATGAACGATATATCTCGTCTAAACCAGGGTTAAAGGGGAAAGACCTACCCACCAAGTGGTTTAGACGAGTATGAACCCCCCTTCTATAGACACTGACGTAGCTCATGAAAATACAGTAATTGAAGGTGTCTTAAAAAATCCAGGGTTTAACTCTACAAGTGGTTTCAACGAGTTACCTCGTTCATCAAGATCTGACCAATTTTACAAATAACGAGATATCTCGCCATCAATATTGCTGATTTTTTTGATGATACGAGATCAATATCTGGTCAGTTTTGCTAATGACGAGATGCCTGATTGAGTTAACCACTAGGAGGGTTAAACTCTCCCATTTCAATCAATACAGGCGGAAGTTTCGAAGTTTTATTAAACATTTATATTTTGTTGCATTCTTTTCAAACTTAGATCTTTTATGGGACGGATGTTATATTTATTAAGAGAGACACTTCAACCCTTCAGGTGATTGTCTCCCAAAGTTATTTCGTTCATTACTAAAAAAAATTTAACCCTCCTGGTGGTTGTCTATAAGAGGTGTCTCGTCATTAACAAAACTGGCCAGAATTTGATGGACAAGGTAACTCGTCATCAAATGAAACTGACCAGGACATCTGGTAATTATCGAAATTGGTGATATCTTGATAGATTCGAGATATCTCGTCGAAACTACTTGGAAGTTTAAAACTTATATTATAATTTAAAATTTTATGTTTGTGAATGAAAATATAAGAACCAATTTTGCCAAAGTGATTATCTTTATTGTTGTATGATCCTCAAAAACTAAATACTCTACTATAGTGTGACTTAACACTCTTTTAATAGGACCAATTGCAAATAAATTACCCTATTTTTTAAATCTTAGCTTAAAACTAAATGTTTTTGCAATAATATTGTAATATGTATACCAATAAAATAAGATTTCAACACTTATAAATTCATGACAAAAATAATTGTGAATCGAACATTATATTTATATGTTGTGGTATAGGTGATGATTTCTATAAGTGTGTGAAACGTCATTATTATAGTGTGTATGTAATTAGTTAAAATCATTTTTATAAAAATATATGATCCATTATTGAAAAGTTGTTTAAAATAGAGTATTCAAATCCTTACATTTTATCCTAACGTTATGTTTGATACCCACAATACTTTTATATCAATTCATTTTTAATGCTAAAATTAGAAAATTAATTTTTTGGTGATTTTAAAAGTCTATTGTCCCGTTAAGTAGGGCTGTGGGAAGACCGAAGGATCAAGAGTTTAAAACTCAATCTGACCAAAGACCATCGTGTACGTAGGGTCTGGTGCACGTTAAAATATCGTGACCTCAAATGTCCTCACGTTGGTGTGCTGGAGAAATTTGGAAAGGGGGGTTGACCAGCTCAGGTGTTTCCCTCGTCATCTGACTGGTTCAAAAGTATGAGGTGTTGTCCTCGGATATTTCTCTTCGGGAAGGATCCCGGACCGTCAACAATAGTTCGTTTTGCTGTTCCAGTGCGGCATTAATTCAACTACCTACCTTAATCCCTGTAAGTAGTTGGTAATCAACTATTCAGAGCATTTTATGGAATGATTTACTCTGATTTTGGTGTTGTCTTGAATGGCCAAATTGGACTCTTCAAATGCTGGTCGCCTAATCTATACATACTATAAAGCAGAGTTGTCCTCTGTCTGTTCTCTACACAAATCTATACCGTTGGATCAATCCACATCAAATTTGGTACACTTATTCTTTGGAACCCTGCGGGTAACGTAGGCTACATATTAACCCCCGTTCTATTTGTCTTGGGTATGCAGAGGGGTATAACGTCCCGTCATCCTGGACAGAGTACTTGCTAGGGGTGCTCTCTTCCGGTCTGGCTGTGCAGATGACGTCAGAGTTAACATCTGCAGGAGTCGCTTCTTAGGATGACCTTGGAGTTTTTAGAATCTTAGAGTATGTTGCAGATGGGTGCGGTTTCGTTGAAAATCGCTCAGTATCATATCGTTTATGTATCCCGTCTGTAAATTCTTAAAGTGTAGCTTTATTATTGGAATGTAAATTTTTATGATAATATAAAATTATTGTCATAGAAAGTGGTCTTTTTTAATCGTCAATACTGTACAGGGGGCTAAAGACGATTCGAAATCCTCATAGGAATAATATTGCGTATTTATACGAACAATGTCAGACCAATTCACACTAAATTTGGTACATTCATCCTGCAGAATTCTGCAGGACACATAAGCTATATATTAACCCCGTTCGATTTGTCCTGGGTCTTCAGGGGGCTAAAAACAATTCGAAATTTCCATAGGAATAATATTCAGTAATATAACGATGAATTATAAGCAATTTAACCCGAGCAGCGCAGTTTAAGTCAGCTTGTCTTATATAAAATTAGAGATTTCCATTAATTACTACCCTTCGATGGAACATACGAGTTCGTACAGAATAATTTATTCAGGACACATTATATTAATTTCATTTAATTCAGAGGAACCTGACGAAACCGTTACATTATTTTAGTCTTACTGGTCCTTACTGGAACACTGCACATTTTTTTAAATGTTAAGCAATGAAAAGGATAACTAAAGAATTATTATTTATAATTTTAAATAATACATTTTTACAGTTAGTTTGTTTTAGTATCTCCCAAAATACTTCCCGTATTAAAAAATGAATAATTAGTACCTTAATCTTACTGACCCTGGCAGGAACCTGCACATTTTTTAAATGTTGCACAATGAAAAGAATAATTAAAAGGTGAATTATTTATAAAATTAAATAATAAATTTAGCTATTTGGTTTTAGCATCTCAAAATATATACCACGTATTTAAAAAAATGTGAATAATTAATGCTAGTGTAACAAGGAAAGTAAACGTAGAGTAAATTATATTTACAGATTTAAAATCTGCAGTAGCAATAGCGATTTCTAAGAATTTGCCACTCGCTAAGATTAAATAAAATTTAATAAATTAAATCCATCCTTTCTCTCAGCACTTGAACTTGTGATAGAACAAAAAATAATAAACTTAATTGGGTTATTACAAACCTTTATTGAACAGTTTATTTTACTTTTCGAATATTATTCAAAATAGATTTTTAAACCTTGGTGATCAAACATTGTTACGAGAAGATTTTCGTTTAATCCAATTATCTGATGGAATATACAAACGAACACATGTTTATATCATCTACGTGTCCAAATTCATTAGTGTTTCCCATTCTTACGTTAGGCCTTTACATAAAACGAGCTCATAAAACTAATTTTTATGCAGCAACATTCACATATAGAACTTCAATTTTACTTGTTAGAACGATGTCCAAAATAGATTTTCAAACTTTGAAGTTCTACGCAAAAGCAATTTTATTTAATATAATAGGTCGATGGAATATACGAATGAACGTTTGTTCATATGAACGCAAAGAATTAAAATGAATTCGTGTCCTCCATTAGTATATTAGAACATTTTATAGAACTTCAATTTCGTTCGTACCGAATGGTTTATTTTGCTTTTTAGAACGTTATTGAAAATGAATTTCCAAACCTTGGTGAATAGCAGAAGTAGCAGAAATTTTCGTTTACTCCAATTAGTCCATGTAATATAAAAATGAACATTTGTCCCATCATACATATGACTTCAAACAAATTCGTGTTTTCTATTCGTATGTTAGAAAGTTAAATACATTTTAGAATATTTTATGTACGCTTGTAAAGCAAATTATTTTATGTAAAATGTATAGTAAATCATGGAATACACTTGAATTAAAAGACAACGTCTATATTGCAATGCACTGGTTTATATTTGAAATGACATCCACTGATGCTTAGAAAAGCAATGATATTCAAATTAATTCATGCTTTCGTGCATTACGTCATCGATATGTTTCTTTATTGGGATTATTCAGGGGTCCAGTTGCATTTACAATTTACTTTTGTACTTCACTTGTGAGGAAACGGTTCAGTATTTTCTTCAAATTTACACATAATATTTATTAAAACTATGAATATATTTTCATGTTTTCGGGTCACCTTTGTCCTACTAGAAAGTTTGATTTCAATCCGATTGGGTACAAATCCTACCATACTACTAATAGTATCGAAATTACTCTAAATTCTATCCTTTATCTTATTTATCTTACTTTTATTATTATGCTTAACGACGTTAACTTTTCCTTTTATAGCAATCTTCACTAATTACAATTTGTTTATTATAATGTGGAAGTAAGCTATTATCAGACTTAAGTACTCCGTAATTGATACGTCCGTTCCATTCCTTATAAGATCAGGGATTCCCATGTAATGCATTCAGTTGATAGAAACAAGAATGTTCAAAAGGACGTTTTACAAAACTAACATTTATTTAGAGAAATCGGTACTGAACGTTTTATTTTACTTGTTGGAATGTTGTCCAAAAAGACTTTGAAACCTTCATGATCAAACGTTACTACACATGAACAAATATTTTTATTTAATCCAATTAGTTGATGAAACATACGAACGTACATTTGTTGATTTGATCATTTGAGTTCATGGATTCCATTCGTATCTTAGAACATTGCATTTAATGGAACTAATTTTTGTTGACAAATATTCGTATTTGAGGTTCATTTTCTTTGTTAGACCGTTATCAAATATAGATTTTGGAACCTTGGGGGATTGCTTTCGCCTTCTATTCTATTCAAGGACCCAAGTGTCCTTCAAAGTTCGTAAGTGGACTGTATTTCTAAATTTTGCATGTAGAAGCTACATTGGAATTAAAAATGAAATTAAAAGCAAAACATTTATTACGATTGCATATTTACATTGCAAAAACCGTTCAACTGACTATTCTATTCCGAATTTTCCGAATCAGAATTCCAATTCCGGTTGAAATTAGTATCAAGTTTGCACGAGAAAGTTGCGCAAATGATAAATACGAACATGAAAGTAAATTGGCATATCAAATCGCGAATTCGAATTCGCACGCTCCAACAATGATCAAACATTACTACACAGGACAGCACAGGTTTTCTTTCAATCCAATTACTTGTAAGACCATATGACCAATCATTCGTCCATATAAACATACAAGTTCGTGTCTTCATTTTGTATATTAGAACATTACATAAAACTTTGTTAGAAAACTTTATAAAACTAACTTTTATTTAGAAAAAGTCTTATTGAACTTTTTATTTTACTTGTTAAAAAGTTTTGCAACATAGATTTTGAAACCTTGGTGATCAAACTTTACTGCACAAGAGAGTACAGATTTTCATTTAATTCAATTAATTGAAGGACCATATGAACGAAAATTGGTCCATATGAACACAGAAATTATTATATTCCATTCGTGTGTTAGAATATTACATAAAATATATAGGTTAAAAAATTTTGAAACTATTTTTATTCGGAAAAATTCGTATTTAACGGCTTATTTTACTTGCTAGGGCATTGTCCGAAACATATTTGTCACTGGTGATCAAAGATTACAAAGCACGAGAGAACACATTTTTACTTTATTCTTGGAACTAATTCAGAGAAATTCATACAAGTAAATTCTAGCAAGTAAAATAAACCGTTCAACGGTTTATTTTACTTGCTAGAACGTATCCCAAAAGTATTAGATTAGTGAGCACTGGTGATCAGACGTTACAAATCACGGGAGCACACATTTTAATTTTATTCAATTAGAACTAATTCTTATTCAGTAAACATCTTATTAAACGGCTTATTTTACTTGTTAGAACGTAGCCAAAATAGATTTGCCAGCTCTGATGATCAAAAATTACAAAGCACATGAGATTTTATTCCCAATTAGAACTAATTCTTATTCAGAGAAATTCATATTGAACGGTTTATTTCACTTATTAGAATGTTGCCCAAAGCAGATCTGCGAACATCCAACATCACCATGCACTATCAGACTTTCCCATCCCACACACTGTTGTTGACAGAAGCAGACGCATAAAGGGACCTACATCCAATCTCCCTGTTTCTTTTACTGTCGAACTCCTACGCGCACAGATGCACCACCCAACAGCAAAAGAAAGGAAGCCAATAAATACTTCAGAAAGTAATCACAGCACTACAACAGCATGTCTCCAGACACGAGGAATGGAAAAGGGTACTTCCCCTTTATCTCCAATCACCCCGTAATTGCTGCAACCCTTCTCCGGGGGTACAAGCCTTCACTTCACTTCATCATTTAGGTGATATTCGGAAGACATATCTCCCACTCTGTGTTCTTTTTCTCCTGGCCCCTCAGCCCTGCACTTATCGTTTCCCCCTTTGCTTGGGAGTCAGAGATTGGTATTTGTCCACTGCAGGCGATGGTTATTGATAGAGGCGGTATGCGCAGCAATTGTCGTCCCATTAGCGATATCTCCCGGACGGGAGGGTGCAGGACATGTGTCCGGAAGAATCCGGCAAATTAATTCCGATTTCGTTATGTAATCTAGTTGGGGGGGGACAAGGCGCTTGTGTAATTGATTTTTGGCTGATCGCGTCCCAGACGACGATGGATTGGCTTCTAGATGCGATGGGAGCGTTTCAGATAATTTGTTTATGTTGGTGCTTGGCATTAATGCGTTGTAAATTGCCAAAGAAACCGTGTTTGAGATAGTTCGGAAATTTATCATTGTGATATCGATGGCATTTCCAATACTGATTAGTCTGGTGGTTTTTGTTTGAAAGTTTACTCCCCAGATATGCGTTAGTGTATTTGTTTATTCTCTGTCAGTGAAGCTCTTTGTGTGTATGTCTTACCTGACGTTGTTTTCTGTTTGGCACAGTTTGGCCATATCTAGCCTTTGCACGAAAAAAATTCCAACTAGCCAGCTGTATGTTGAGAGCGACTGTTATATATAGAAGGTTTTAGGCGGTTTCTTGTTCATAGTTTGGTTAGAACGACTCCTAGCACAGCAGGATGATGCTTTTGGACATACATCCCTAGTGAATAAGGTTTCAGTTTGTTCACTATATACATGACTATATGAATAAGGTTTCATTATATTCCCTTCATACATTTCTATGTGAATACAATTTCAAATATTCAATGTCAAGTTATAAACCTAAACTTTCATTCCTGAACCACAGTGTACCTCCTAGCACATCTGGGTGTCACTTCTGAACCTAAATCTCTAGTGAACACGATTTCATTTTGTTCACTTTATATATTCCCAGTCAATATTGTTTAATTTTGCTCTACACTTCATACATCCCTATGTAAATACGGTTTCATTCTTTCCACATTGAGCGACAAACCAAACATTTCATTCATGCACTAGTTTCATTCCACATGAAGCACATCTGGTTGGTGCTTCTGGATATACATCCCTTTGTGAATGCGGTTTCATTTTGTTCACTCTATACATTCCTATTTGAATACGGTTTCATTTGTTCACCCTTGAGCGACAATCTAATCCTTCCTTTCCTTCACCACAGTACACCCTCTAGAACATCCAGGAGGCGCTACTATATATGCATCCCTTTGTGACAACGGTTTCATTTCGTGTTTCCCTTCATCAATTGAAGTTTGTACAGGATGTTTAGAAACGGCCTGTATACATCACCGTAACCACTTCAAGCAGGTGGGAGATATTCCATCGCCCGGAAAGTTTTAATCTAAAAGTTTGATAGTGGCATCGATGTCAAACATTCCATTCAAATCAAAAGCACACCCGATTAAATGTCATTTCCTGATGAGTGCAAAACGGGCTCCTTTCCCTGGTAAGGTTTATCCAGCCCACATCTGCGAAAGCTAGGTGGTCGAACCAACGAAACAAAGAAGGCATCGGCAGCTGAAATTGGATCACTCCAACCAGATGTCGCTGTCGTTTTCCTGCAGCAATGGGGAAAAAGTTGTTTCATAGTCAAGTGATTCTCAAGTGAAGTGAAGAGAAAACTTGGGGCTAGACTCGGATTGAGGAAAACCAATCGAGAAAGCCCACGCCCCTGTGTTCGAAGATTGGCTCCAAACGCAGGAAATCAGCTTTTCTCATTCGATTGGAGGCAATTTTATTCAGGGTCCAGGAAAATGGTTCCAAAATCGAAAGACTGGCCCCAACCCCCTCTTTGAAAACGCACAGGGCGGTCGGCACGTGCAAGAACAATAGGAACATTTGGAAGTTGAGGATGTGAAGTTAGATAGGAAGGCTGTTTTTGTTTCCTATTCAGTTCATTTTGTTAGAATAAGTCATTGGTTTTTACAAAGTTACATCGTAAGAGAGGGACTTTCAGTGTAAAAAGGAACAAACCAGGCGGAAAGTGAAGATTTTGTTTCAAGTGACGAAATCCTCTCGCATGATATATTTTATGGCTACCTTAATGTATAGTTTATCGCCGGTTTTGCAACATTTAATCCAATTGGCGTTGGCCAATCAACTATCATATTTATTCTTAGCAATTTTTACTGTCGTCTAGCTGAAATCGCGTTCGAAAAGCAAACAAGTAACGCCATATACATACAAGAGAAGCGCAGAAACACTATGGCAACTTACAATTTGCTTGATGCAAAATGCCTGTCAGAGAACAAATTCAGTTTTGTATGGTATTGTCATCGAAACGTTAAAAAAAAGTTTTGCCTGATTCATTAACTTAAGCTGAACCATGCTTTCTGGAAGATTCATACATAATTCGAGGAAAAATAACTTATTACAAGTGAGGGCCACACTAGCCCATTTGGTAGAGTCACGGATTAGCAACGATAGGGTTGCGAGTTCCAAACGAAGACCGTTGCGTATGTGGTGGCTGGTGCACGATAAATATGTCATGGTCTCAAATGTCGTCACATTGGAGTGGTGTGGAAGTTTGGAGAGGAGTGCCAGCTCAGGTGTTAATCTAATCATGTATCCATGGTTCCAAAATTACGAGGTGTTGTCCTCGGTTGATTGATTGGGTTTTATGGCGCATGTTTTCCTCTTATCTTTCACTACGGGATTAATCCTGAACCGTTGCCAGTAGACAGTTATTTTGCTCCATTGCGACGCAAATTCAGCTACCTACCTTTCTCAATGGGCGAAGTTTTAAAATGTGTGCTTATTTTTATATTTGTTCTGTGTACTGCATTCAACCTATTTATAATACCTCAATTTTATATAATTTTTTTTATTTTAACGGAATTTGTAAATATTTAATACCTCATTTCTTCCAGTAGCATGTGGTTGGGTTTGGGGTTTTATGGCAAAAGGGCCATATTTGTCCAAACCTAGTAGCATGCGAAGGCTAGTTTATTTTCAAGGGAAAAATGTCATCAAACTGTATTGGAAAAATAATTTATTTCCCTTCTGAAACATCGAATATGAAGCAATTATTTCACATACCAATGCATTTAGTTATTAGTAAATATCTATTTTAAGTTAAATTTTATAAATTGCGTTCATTAAACTAAATACATAACATTATTGAATAAACATAACATTATTGAATAAACATAACATATAGCACTATATAACACATAAATATATATCATAATATATGTTTAGACACATAAACATATACCATCGTAATGTTTCATGGTTTTTCAACCAAATATTTTATTTAGCCTTTTCTTACAAATTAATGTCAATGGAAAAACTCAAAAATTGCTATTGATAATCATTAAAATAATGATGACACTATACATCTGCTTAGAAAAACACATTCTACGACAAAAATCGTTTTCTTTTCTGTACAGCATTTAAAGACTAACAAATCATTTTTAAGTTATAAATAAAACTAGAAGCATTTTGATAAGTGTTATGTATGTTTAAAACATATTAGTATATGACTATGCATTTATCATCATCAAGAAAGTAAAGATTTAGTCTCCAAAAAAAATATCATTTATGAATTTCTGCTCTAAGCCGATGAATAGTGAAAGATTTGACCATAAATACATTGAGCATTTAGTTGTTGCTCTATTCAATATACAATAAAAATAAAAGACTTTAAAACTCTTCGAATTTCGAGATGTTCAGTAGGAAATTTTAGTTTCAATTAGATCCTACCTTTGTATTCATAAAATGAAAAAAGAATGACTATTCACTTCGGTCAAGAACTTTCACTGTTTTGCCATGCCCACCACTTAAACTTGACACCAAATGCCCTCTATGTCCTAATAACCAAGATACTAGCACAGATTCCACAACCTCAATACACCAGGAGTTATTGATTTTTGAATTGGTCAAAAAAGTATATCGCGTCCACATCTAATCTGTATCTTACTATAAGTCATGCGTTAAAAAAATGAGGCGTTGCAATTTTTATTATTTTGTTATTTAACCCTCCAAGTGTTTCGATGAGATATCTCGTCCAAGATCTGGTCAATTTTGCTAAGGATGAGATATCTCGTCCAAGATCTGGTCAATTTTGCTAAGGATAAGATATATCGTCCAAGATCTTGTCAATTTTGCTAAGGATGAGATATCTCGTCCAAGATCTGGTCAATTTTGCTAAGGATAAGATATATCGTCGAAGATCTGGTCAATTTTGCTAAGGGTAAGATATCTCGTTGAGACAAAACTGTCCTATTGTTCCAAAGGGAATGAAGATCCGAGTAGGAAAAACAAACGGTCCCTTGCCCAGAACTGGTGACAGTTTGGAACAGGTTTTTGCACCAATGTTGCAGGCTACCCGCTATAGGGCAGCTTTCTACGCAAAGATGCCCTCAGGGTATATATTTAAATGTGTACGGGCTTTTACAGACCCAAGGTACTCTAGTGATATTTTATTTTTCCAGAGGCCTTAATGGTCATTTATTTACACGAGCGATATCCAATCGATATTTTTTGCTCTCACCTCAATCTATATTCTAATCACTCTTTTGAGTTGAATACGTCTTTAAAATCTTAGCAGTGGCATGCATACAGATTCTACAAAAAATTGTTGCAACTCTTCGTCTCATAATTTCAGAAGTAGAAGAAGCATCCATAAGATAAATGCAGCGTCCTATAGATAAAAGATGTCCGTACCTGAATAGACATTCGCACCGAGTGCACATGTGTACTGCGTGTGGGGATTGGGTCCGCAATATGTCGAAATTCTACGGTGCTTGGCGAGCTATGGGCCAGTCTAATATTGAATTGCGTTGATTGGAGGACTGCGTATGTATTATTTATTCGGAAGGTACCGAACTACGCTAAACTTAATATTGAACAACACCAATTTATATGAAACTGCACTTTAATCGTTCAAACTGAATCAATTGTTGAATATTCACAGTAAACAATCGTTCAAATTTTCTATGTCTGTTTCATTCATTCCACAATCCAACAGCAGGCCCGAGTCCCCACGTCAAAACTGAGGTTTTTGTCCTCGACATAATCTACCAATATTTTGCTCCTCTTTCATATTTTTTACTTGAAGTTGTCGGTCTTGTGCTTTTCACAGCTTGAAAAAATATAGCCATGAAATCCCAAAACATTCAACCAGCCATGAACGCGAAGATAAGCTACCAGAAGGGTTAACAGCGTTTTACCGAGACAAAAACGACCGTTATCTCAGAGACAGACGAGCCGTGTCACATTTTGATCGCGTTAGGTTAAGCAGTGGTTTTAATTCTATAAAGTCAGGTTCGCAACTATCTGGTTGAAGCGTTTCTCCGTCTTGCAAGGTTGAACCCCAATCTATATCGTTCCAGTGTCCGGTAGGTCAACGTTGTCGACCACGTTCCGCAAGCATAATTAGGAAGGCTTCGTCCGAATCAGAGGGAGGCACCTTTGTTGGACAAGCACAGCTGTGCGTAAGATTACACCCAAGTCTCAGCCGCCCGTGATGTAGGTGTGACACTGACGTATTGCGGAATGCATAAGCTTCGCGTGGGGGATGTGAGCTCGAAAATGCTTGTGCTGTGTATCTCCATATGCATGGACTCTTGTTATATGGATAGATCTTTTAATTCTGAGCTCATTTTTTATGTTGAGTTACATTTTAATCCTCTAGATATTTTCAACCTTTTTCATCTCATGGCATACATCAACTAATTACTAAAATTCTTCGACACAACAAAAGTATATTATATTGTTTTCAAATCGGACAAAATGTAGGTATAATTTTGATTGATTTACTCAAAAAACAATAGTAATTACCTAGTACAATATCGATTGATTTACTCAAAAAACAATAGTAATTACCTAGTAAAAAATTGATTGATTTAATTAAAAAACATTAGTAATTAACTAGTACAAAATGATTGATTTATTCAAAAACAATATCAATTACCTAGTACAAAATTGATTTGATTTACACAAAAAATAATAGTAATTACCTAGAACAAAATTGATTGATTTACTCAAAAACAATAGTAATTACCTAGTACAAAATTGATTTGATTTACTCAAAAATCAATGGTAATTACCTAGTAGAAAATTGATTGATTTACTCAAAAACAATAGTAATTACCTAGCACAAAATTGATCGACTTACTCAAAAAACAACCCTCTTTGGCTCCAAAGTGGGTTCAAATAGCTTAGTGAAACAATTTATTCTTAATTCTTTTAATAAAAAATAATACTCTACATTATTTATACGGGTATTGCTTGAAGTAGTGAACATGCGGGTAGAAAATTCAAAACTATTTCGTTGAAATGAAATACAACTTGTACAATTCAAACTGCTTTATTATTTGTAAGGCACATTAGTGCCTTCTTGCGACACAACAGTGTGCCGCGGCCCAACTGACGAGATATCTCGTGCTCGCGGTTGAAAACTTCTACTCTAGCGATACAAAGTTTTCTTGACTTGATCTGTCACTCCACTCTCCGAAATATCACACCACTCCAATATGAGGACGTTTGAGGCCACTTCAGACATAACGTGCACCAGCCCCCATGTACAAGAAGTATTTGTTTCAATCGAGTTTCTAACTAACTCCGATTGCTACTCCACGACTCTACCAACTGGGCTACCGTGGCCCAATTATGTTTACTAAAGACGAACACATTTCTATTCACTCGAATAATTTTTCACTATTGCCAAAAGAAATGCAAATTCATCAAAATCCTACCCCTTATAATTCCTAGATTTACGAACATTCCTAGATTTACGAACTGAAGCTATTTGAAATTTGAAATTTACCAACTACTTATTTACTTATTTAGATTTTACATGCAACTGGATTTAATCGTAAGTTATATAAATCACACATTATAATAAAAGCGAGTAATCCATGCAATTACAAGACATGATAATTTGAGAAATCCTAATTTTGCTAGGCAATACTAAACAAGAAGTTCAGCATTGGTATAATAGCAGGACTAAAAATAAAAATGCCTCGATGTAAAATTTACTCAATACTAAGACACTAAATTTGAATTCTAGCTCATGCATTGGGATGCGAATCTCTTTGTTATGTAAAATAAAGCCTGTGAAGATAGGGAAATCGAAGGTACAGAAAATGGCAGATAATTCTGTATAATTGTACATAAATAAGAGCTAATTCAGTATCTGTAATTGAATTTACTCGGTAAAAAGCTTATTTGCAATCAGTGAGTAAGATTAACTCTACTAATAATGGAACTCTAGTATAAGCGACGTTCGCAGACGAAATAAAATCTCATTTATACTGCGTATGAAGACAAGTAAAAAATATACTTTACTGTCGTTTCACTGCCTTACATTAATTTCTTGTTAGACAAATGCAAATATTGACGTGAGAGTGAGTCAATACTTATCCCCAATGCAGATGTATTTGTGCTTCTGCAGGGATCAGTCGTTTTCAAGAGAATCGCCCGAAGACTTTTATGTCTTACTAGCTGTACCGGGCCACGCGTTGCTGTGGCTCATCTGGTTAAATTGAAAAGAAAGAAAAAAGAAAGCACACATTTCTAATATTTTTTATTTCACAATGCTTGTGGGTATACAATGTTTTTTGTTGTTCCATTGTCTGTCAAGATATAGAGATTGTCTGGTTTGCCAACTCTAGAACACGCAACATATAATTGTCCATGTGAGAAGCAATCCGTATCTAGATCTAAACCGCACAATTCTAACGATTGGCCCTCAGCTTTGTTTATGGTGATTGCAAACGCCAATCGAATTGGGAATTGCAATCTCTTGAACTGAAATGGCATACCAGTTGGAGTCATAGGAATGCGAGGAATGAGGACATCTTCACCTTTGAAAGGTCCTGTCAAGATTATTGCCTCTACGATATTGCTCATGAATTTTTTTATTGCAAGCCGCGTGCCGTTGCAAAGCTTTGGCTCGTTGATATCTCTCAACATGATAATTGGCACACCGATTTTCAATTGCAGTACGTGCGGTGGCATCCCTGGCAGATCGAGTGAATTTAAAAATTCTGTTGGATAATTAACTGCTTCATCTGCTTCCACGACAGTGTCGACGGACTTGTATGTGACTGCCTCGCTTTGAATGTTAGACTGAATAATACTGTTAAGTTTGTAGACGTCTTTGTTCTTGGCGACAAGAATAGCTCGTCCACTCAGCCAATCGTGATTCTTATAATTGGTTTGAATATTGGGAAAAAATACTTTTTCAACCAATTCTTCTTTTGACGTCACTAAATTGCAGAAGTTATGAGGCAATGAAATTTGTCCTGAACTAGAGAACTGACTATTTGTCCTGAGGTCAGAGCAACCGGAACCTTTCCGTTCCGAATTTCCAGCGATGCTTTGGAAGGGGATTCAATTAATTGCAGGTCAAATGGCAATTTCAATGCGGAATGAGCAGTTCTTCCAGTCGTAGCTATTCCGGACGACGCAAGTGCTAAGGCAATGTGATTTTGGGATCTGATTGCGGCCAGAATCAATTTAATTAGGAATGTTTTACCAGTTCCTCCTGGCGTTACATTTTTATTTATATGGCTAAGTAGACTAAAACATGCGCGTATTCGAATGCAACGTTGTGGCAAAATTTCAAGGCAATCGACAGAAAAATTTTGGGAGATTTTGCGTTAGGAACAAACGAACATTACATTTTTATTTATATATAGATTATTTATATATTTTTATTTTTATAGCTAAGTAGACTAAAACATGCGCGTATTCGAATGCAACGTTGTGGCAAAATTTCAAGGCAATCTACAGAAAAATTTTGGGAGATTTTGCGTTAGGAACAAACGAACATTACATTTTTATTTATATATAGATTATTTATATATTTTTATTTATATAGCTAAAACATGCGGGTATTCGAATGCAACGTTGTGGCAAAATTTCAAGGCAATCGACAGAAAAATTTTGGGAGATTTTGCGTTAGGAACAAATCAACATTACATTTTTATTTATATATAGATTATTTATATATTTTTATTTATATAGCTAAGTAGACTAAAACATGCGCGTATTCGAATGCAACGTTGTGGCAAAATTTCAAGGCAATCGACAGAAAAATTTTGTTAGATTTTGCGTTAGGAACAAATGAACATTACATTTTTATTTATATATAGATTATTTATATATTTTTATTTATATATCTAAGTAGACTAAAACATGCGCGTATTCGAATGCAACGTTGTGGCAAAATTTCAAGGCAATCGACAGAAAAATTTTGGGAGATTTTGCGTTAGGAACAAATGAACATTACATTTTTATTTATATATAGATTATTTATATATTTTTATTTATATAGCTAAGTAGACTAAAACATGCGCGTATTCGAATGCAACGTTGTGGCAAAATTTCAAGGCAATCGACAGAAAAATTTTGGGAGATTTTGCGTTAGGAACAAACGAACATTACATTTTTATTTATATATAGATTATTTATATATTTTTATTTATATAGCTAAAACATGCGCGTATTCGAATGCAACGTTGTGGCAAAATTTCAAGGCAATCGACAGAAAACTTTTGGGAGATTTTGCGTTAGGAACAAACGAACATTACATTTTTATTTATATATAGATTATTTATATTTTTTTATTTACATAGCTAAGTAAACTAAAACATGCGCGTATTCGAATGAAACATTGTGGCAAAATTTCAAGGCAATCGGTGAAAAATTTTTGGAGATTCTGCGTTAGGAACAAACGAACAATACATTTTTATTTTTATAGATTATTATTATTTAATTGTCTATATAACAATTTTTATTTATATAGACATTTTTATTTATTAATGTCCAGGTTCCAAGTTGCTTGGTCGGATTCCATTGTGGCTGACATTAACCCTCCAAGTGATTTCGACGAGATATCTCGTCCATCAAGATTTGAAAAGAATGCTAATGACGAGATGTCTCGTTATCAAGATATTGGCGATTTTTTTTATGAGGACGAGATCAAGATCTGGTCGTGAAATTTTTACCACGTCTCCTGCTGATTTGACGCTTTAAGTATTTCGACGAGATATCTCGTCCAAGATCTGGTCAATTTTGCTAATGACTAGATCGAGACGAAACTAACCTATTTACTACAAGGAGGAATTAACATCCAAATAGGGAAAAGAAATTTACCCTTTCCCAGAACTGGACGCAGTTTGGAATGAGTTTTTGCATCAAGGCTGACCACTACAGAGCAGTTTTCGTTGCTATAAGTCCCCAGAAGGATTAGTTTCCATTCGAGGGTTAATTAAACCAGAACGTACACTATTTAGTCGATTACTTAAATTTATAAGAAAACTATAAATTAAGAGCTTTATTTTATTATGGAGTAAGAGTAACACAAATGTATCCAACACTATATTCAAGTTATTTTATGTACCACTAAATAATTATACTGGATATCATGAAAATATCCAGCCATATTTTAAAGCTTGGTAGAGGGGCCAAAACTAAGCACTTTTTGTCAAAGTATGTGTGTCCAGTAATGCCGCGTTTCAGTGCGCGTTCAGTGCTAGAAGGTGCTGTTTAAGTCAGTCGAAGCATCGTTTCTGTGGCTTAAAGCGTTATTCCAATTCAAATTCTCAACTGCAAGCTCCAAGTCCAAGTAGAGTGGAAAATCCGATGGGGAATGACACCTTCCGTCGCAGAAACGATGTTATCAATGGACATTAAACAGCGCCTTCTACCACCTGTTTTTGGATACACATTCCTTGACAATAATGTTTATTTTGGGTCCCTCTACCACCCTTTACTATTTAGTCAGATAGTTTCGAAACACTTTGAATATTATTTCCTTCTTGGTGGTTGTCTCGGCGAGGTATCTGGTCAGTAATTTTTGATTTTGATCTCGTCACCATCAAAATACGTCAATATCTTTATCATCCGGAATGCAATCGACATTTTCGATGACGAGATATCTCGTCAGTAGCGAAATTGGTCAGATCCTGATGAACGATGTATCTCGTCGAAACCACTCGTAGGGTTGAATATTAGATTTTATGAGACACATTCAATTACAGTATTTTCATGAGCTACGTCAGTGTCTATAGCAGGGGTGTCCATACTCTCAGGGTGCTTCCTTGTATCCATAGTGACTTTAGAGCTGAGTGGCTGCACCCATTGCTAAGAAGGGGTGTCCATACAATGCCTTATATAAAGATCTTAAATTTTTATATTACTAAGTGATTTTTAGTGATATTTTTCACGAATCAAAGACCCAGAAATAAAAACTTCCTTTACTTCAGAATCCCTCCTTATTCATGTAATCACTTTTTTGGTAGCATATACATTTCCGAGCAGCTATTTTCGAAGATAAAGTATATGAAGGTTAAAAATATCTAAAATTTTTCTTACGAGAACCTTGAACACTCAGTATGAATCACAAGCTCTTCCATCAAACCAGACATTGATGCATTAGTAGCAAAATTGTGACACAAACCCCTTAAAAAGAATGCATGCAACCATTTGCATTACAATTTTAATTACAATCCTCAACATTTTCTTTGTTCAAAATTACATGTTGTCTTTGATCGTACCTTCCGGATTGATCCCGGACCGTTGTCAAAAGCCCGTTGTGTTGCTCAGTGCGCCGTTTATTAACTACCTACCTACCTCAATATGTTCTTTAAAATATTGTACGCGACCAAATTTTGCTTTTTTAAACTATAATTCTTTCTCGAGGATTGATGTGTTTTTAATTCAATAAGTAATAAGCTTCCATGTAGTGTTTTGTTTGATCTCTAACCTAACTGTATTTTGGTCTTCACAATTAAGATTATTAATTAAGAGAATTTGCATATTTTATATTTTATATGTATATTGGTGTTCACAATTAAGAGAATTTGCATATTTTATCGAATTTCTCAAAAAGTACAGAACGAAAGGTAAAACTAATGCTCCCAAACAAAAATGCAAATCTTTTGTGTCTAATACATAAGCTTACCCGTGCGTGTAGGCGGCGCATTTAGAGGAACATGCTTTCTATAAGCGCACGTGAGAATTTCAAGGCTTCGTTCGCTCTGCGAATTTCGTAGTGGGTTTTTTAAACATTCGGTGAAATTCAAAAGCAAACAGTTAAAATGAGCAACCACCAACGTTTGAATGATGGAATGAAGTGGCGAATCGTCGGGATACTGGAAGCAGGGAAGTCTCAAGTTCAGATTGCTAGAGACTTGAATATAACGCCCAGCTTCGTGTCCAACTTATGGAAACAGATTAAGGATACCGGATCCGTAGAGAGAAAGCCTGGGCAAGGTCGTCCAAGAACCACGACAGCCAATGAAGATAGATATTTGTCCATTATAGCGATGCGTAACAGGAGTGCAACAGATTCTCAGCTCTCTCGTAACCTTCATGTGGCCACAGGAAGCCAAGTTTCAAGGGTTACTGTTCCCAGAAGGCTACATGAGAGAGGTCTGTTTGCAAGAAGACCTGCTGTTTGCGTCCCGCTCACATCTGCGCACAGAAGTGCCCTTTTAGCATGGTGCAGAGAACATCGACTTTGGACCAGGGATCAGTGGGGGACCGATCTTTTCACTGATGAGATCCGGTTCAAACTAACCACTGATTCTCGACGTGAGTTCATTTGGAGAGAACCAGGACCCGCTACCTGTTCCCCAACATCCAAGAAAGTGACTACTATGGCAGCGGAGGTTTGATGGTCTGGGCAGGCATCATGTTGGATGGGTGCACAGACCTCTATGTCTTTGACAGAGGTTCCGCGACTGCTGTGAGTTATAGGAATGAGATCTTAGAGCCCTATCTTTGCCTTTTCAGGGGTGCAGTTAGCTCTAATTTCATTTTTATTTACGGCAACGCTCGTCCACATAGAGCTCATCTGGTCAACGAATATCTGGAAAGTGAGGACCAGCCAGATCTCCAGACCTAAACCCTATAGAACATATATGGGACGCTCTTGCAATTGCAACTAGCCTTCTCCCTCCCAAAACCATTCAGGATCTGAAAACAGCGTTTGCTGGAGGAGTTGTACCGACTGCCACTGGGACTCATAAACTGCCTCATTTCCAGTTTGAATTCACGTTGTGAGAGCTGTATAACTGTAAGAGGTGGACCATACTCCCTCTTAACCCATTTTTTCGTATCGATATTGTAACATGTTTCAGACCTTCCTGGACTGATGAGTCTTACACATGATCATGTGTGTACCATAACTGTTGTATGGTTATATTTTTGTGTATTTCAACCTATGTACATAACTAATTTCATTAAAATATGTCCGGTAGTTCTAGAGAGAATCGCCCATAAGTTAAAATTCTCTAACATCAGTGTATTTGCATTTTGAATTTCTTTTGTTCTCTGCAATTGGATACTTTTCTGAAGAGAAACAATAATTAAATACATAAATAAAAGCTACAGCCTACTTATTACCTGATTAGCTATCTGAGAGTTGCAAATTCATGACTATCGAAGTAAAGATCGCCGTGTATGTGGGATATAGTGCACGTTAAATTTGTCATGGTCTTAAATTCCCTGATGTTGGCGCGGTGTGGAAGTTTGGAAAGTGTGGTGCCAGCTCAGCTGACTTTGTCATCTGACTGGTTCAAAATTACCAGATGTAGTCCTCTGATCTTTCCCTTCGGGTTTGATCCCGGACTGTCGCCAATAGCCGTCCTCTGTGTTGCTCCAGACGTAAATCAACTACCTACCTATCTGTTACAGAGATTAAACAATGGCACTGATGTGCCTTACAGATGGTGAAACAATTTAAATTGTGACGGTTTTTTTTCATTTCAACGGTTTGTTTTCAACCTTTTTACAAGTGTGTTCAAAATAAGTTTCATGTAATACCAGTATAAATAGTTTTGTGTATTACTTTTTTATTTCACAATATAAGAAAACATTATTTCAAATTATTTTACAAACCCTCGTTGGAACAAGAAGTGTAGGTTATTCTTATTTTTTTGTAAATCACACGAAAATAAATATATTGTTTTGTCATGTTGACAAAAGTATAACGTATTTTTGGTGAGCCTCAGTAATCAGTTTATTTGTTCCATGAGATGAAAAATGTTGAAAACCTCTGATCTAGACTAATATAATCTAGCAGCAGCTAGACTATTTTAGCAGTAAGGTGAGATATATATTGCATCAGACATAAAAATGTTCAACTGCAATCATTACAACTCGAAATATTTTTCAAGTTTTATGCAGCTGTCATATTCATTGTAATTCCGTTAAAATCTTGCGACGACGAAATAGATTAAGACATAGATGAAGGTCGACATTTTTTGTCTTTATGTTAAGCTTCGAAACTATTTTTCTCACATAACTTACTTTTCAATCTGTTCAAATACCCTCTTTTATCTGTTTGCTGACTGAGTCTAGCAAAAAGTTAAACGTAACTATTTGGCACAAAATCCTACTACCAATGATTCAAGAATTTCTGCGTCATTACTTGAGTACACGAAGAATAATTCAACGTTATTTACACAGTTGGATACTCAAATTCGAATTCAAAAGAAAACGGTGTTCAAATGAATTCCTATTCCCAGATATCGCGAATCGTAAATAAATTTTCATAGAAGAGCGTATGATTATTTTTACTAGGATATGTTAAAAGTAAATGCATATTTGCTTAAATTCAGTTTCCTTTGAGACAGTATACCCATGTGCTAACTTCAAAATATAACTAGAATTTGTAAAAAAAATACAAACTCATGAAATACAAATGAATTTGATTCGCCGTCTTATTAGTTAAGAGTGTTGAAATATTTTTTTGATTCCGCTGTTTAAGGTAGGTAGGTATTTTAATTAACGTCACACTGGAGCAAGGCAACGGGCTATTTCCGCTGTTTAAGATAATGGTGAAATATAAGTTAAGATTAGCTGTTGTGTTCAAGCGTAACTACTTGTAATTTCTCAGAGAATATATAGACGAGGTTTTAAATTAATTTTCAATTGCAATTATAAATTCCAAATCAAAATATAAAGATAATCTCTATGATCATAAGTTTTAAATAAAGTCGATTGTCTGAAAAACAACTTCATGGATATCGAATATACGGTAATGCATACTAACAGCTTAAATTTACTTTAGATGCAATATACAAAATATTAGTGTAATACAAATATAAATATCGGATGAGAAAAGTAATTGGAATAATCGAACCAAATAAGACTGGACCATCACCAGTTTAGTTGGTTGGTTACGTTAGGTTTTATGGTACAAAGGGCCATATTTGGCCAAGCTGTGCCAAACACAAGACAGACAACCATTACGTGTCAACCATGTCATTCAGACAACCATGTCAAATCACTCAACGCACCAAATATCATTTTCAACCGAACCTTTTCCGATTTCAATGAACAGTTCTGATGACTTGCCCCAGTAGCAAATGAATTGACACGCTCCGGAATTAGTTTAGATGATTGGTCTTGGTATAGATTTAGATGACATTCTCCAGTACTAGCGTAGGTGATAATACCCAGTACCAAATAGGATGACAGAGTCGAGAACCAAATTAGATGACAGGCCCTTGAGCCAGGTTATATGACAGGTCCCAATATCAGTTTTGATGACGGACCCTAGAAACAGTTTTGATGACTGACCCTAGAAAAAGTTTTGATGACGTATTCCAGTACCAAGTGAGATGACAGACTCCAGAATTAGGTTATATTATGGGCCCTGTATCGATTTAGATGGTGTTCTCCAGTACTAGTTTAGATAGTCCCTAGTACCAAGAACAGTCCACAGAAACAAATTAGAGGACATGCACTTAAACCAGGTTATATGACAGGCCTCCGTACCAGTTTCAATGACGGGCACTAGAAACAGTTTTGATGACTTCTCGTAGTACCAAGTGTGATGACAGGCTCCCGAATCAGGTTAGATGATGGGTCCCAGTATCGATTTAGATGATCCACCTCCAAATCAAAAAAGCAAAATAAATCAAAACTCCCGAATGGCAAGCATCGGCAATATCTTGATACGGATATATCTCGTAATTAGCAAAATTTTCCAGATCTGGACGAGATATCTTGTCGAAACCAACTTGAGGGTTAATGCTTTAAAGTGGACGAGTTTTATACCTCTCTTGCTTTGAGGTTGACTGAAATCCACCAGCCTCTCCCTATGTGTGCATGTCTGACAATACGCTAGTGGCATACTAATCTTCGCATATCACAAAACCCACCCAAAAAAAAAAAACAATTCCCACAAACCAAATATTTTCAAACTATTTATACTCCGAAAAGAAACCAGACTCGAGTAAATAACCGTTTCCCACCTCCAAATCACGAAAGCAAAATAAAGCAAAACTCCCAAACGCAAAAAACACGGACTACACAGAAACCCGAATTTTCAATGTTATCTCAAACACATAAAACTCGAATAAATAACAGCACGCGTGCTCTCCGTAGGTGGAGAGGAGACCTGCCTTCAATTTTTCTCCATGTATATATGCCACCTCCATAAATATATACCGAGGTAGTCGGAGAGCAAAAACGCAGGCCCAGAACCGAAAAAGAAAAGTATCGCAATCATAAAACATTCCACTCTAAAGTGGGTGTTGTCAAAATCCCTTTCGCTGATAGGTCAGGACACGGGCCCTATCCCCGCCAATAAGATCACGTATTTGAGACCTGTCTCGATACGAAACATAATAACATATTTAGTGTCCTAAAATCTAAGCGCCGCGGTATGGAAGTAGAAAAAACTTTCTTTATCGAAGAGCGGAGAAGGCAGGGTTGGTGTGAACGACAGCCATGTTTGGTCGCGCTGTTGTACGAATTCTCTTAACTTTACCCCACGATATGAAAAAATTGGAGAACATTTAATGAGGGTGTAGACTCTCCTAACCCTCCTTCCCCATCGCCCAGACCCCTCCTCCCCACCACCTTAACCCTCCAAGTGTTTTTGACGAGATATGTCGCCCATCAAGATCTGATCAATCTTGTCATGAAGATATTGTCGTTTTCTTATGATGATAATATCAAGATCTGCTCAGTTTTCTTCTAAGGACGAAATAGATCGTCCATCAAGATCTGGTCAGTTTTCTTCTAAGGACGAAATAGATCGTCCATCAAGATTTGGTCAGTTTTTCTAATGACGAGATACCTCGTTGACCCAATCAATAGGAGAGGTAAATAAATAAATTTCCATGTACATATGCGGGTGTTCGAAAGCATATTGTACCACGAACTCTTCCCAATAAGCGAGTGTTAAACCATCACAAATTTGAGCATTTGCTCTACCAGTTGCATGAAACCAGAGCATTTCATCCTCCATACAGATTGGCCTACACCGAAGCTACTATATGCAGTAGCACACGTATTTCTGTCCGGATTTCTCCCAACCTCGTGTAGAATGCTTTCCATTTTTGGAGAGTTACAACTTCCCAACGTGCCCACATCATGCCTGCTGACATGAAATGTTCTGCTTTCACTCAGCTGAAATTAAAATCTTCAAGATACTGCTCTTAACTTTTTTTGTCTCACTAACTCAATTATGGAAATCCCAAAGGAACTTTATTACTACGGGGCTATACCATATCTTCACAGCTGTTTATCAAAACCCGAACTATACAATATCAATGGATCACAGCCCTCTGGGCATCGATCTTCTAATGAAATAGACAGAACATGCGAGTGGAGTCTCTGTCGAAAGATCTCAGAAGTCAATTGGGCTTACAAACTGACTTGGGTCGATTGGTTATCGAAACTCTGACTAGTGTTTCTAATCACACTGAATAATCACTTTAATAAATCAATAATTTGTCCCACAATTGGGTATTCATGCTTTTTTCTATAATCACGTAGCAAATCTTCAAACTGAGCTACCGGAAGAGATAGCATGAAGATGCGCGCACATGCTCCATTTGTTTCATTAGAAAGTCGGAGTACAAGACAGGGCCTTACGTAGTTCTACGTTTAAACACAGCTGGTGAATCCTTTTTTGGCCCCCTATCCGCTTTTCAATGTGAACAAAAACAAACTACCAGAAAAACGAAACACCATTGGTTAAGAAACTGATTTCATTTATCGCCGTTTTGGTGATGTTTGGCGTTAATTTTTAATGTAAGTGACATGCTGAAATTCCATTCCAATAACATGTCAATAAAGGAAACAGTTCGCCGAAACCGCTAGAGCCCTCGATATTTAGCTTTACAGAAAAGTTCCGTTATAAAGTGATATAACGGCATTCCCAAAATTTCATGAGTAAAATATGCTTAAAGATTTTCAATCGCTTTTGGACTCCTGTAAAATTAACTTTTTTTTGAGCTGCGTCAGTTTTCACCAGATACTTATTCTGATGAGAGTTACGCAGGCGTTATTAGGATAAATTCTTTCTAAGAATAGTGTGAGGGATGTGTAATTAATATAGATGGAGTATAAATTAAAAGTATATCAGAATTCGTCGTGTGCATGGATTTATGAATTATTTATAAATCGTTGGTCATATCTTAATTTCTAAGATGTCTTCCTATATATTCTTATAAACCTTTTTCTTGTTCCCGAATGAACTATGCAAGAAAATTATATTCACATTTGTGTCTTGGCATGAGAACAGGGAAAAGATTTAATTTACCTTCAAAAGCTTATTGATTATAACGCAATATATCCTACTTAATTCATTCTTAGATAATTATGCTAAGAAAGCTCAGTTATAACAACTTATACCAAATTTTCACTGTCTTATGTCAAATATCGATAACCTACTGACAAATTGAAAAGTCAATATCATCAGATCGGTTGTGGGACGTAATTAAATTAAAGCTATATTAAATTTGATATACACTATTGACCCGTATTAAATGCAAATATTGCGTTGTTCAATTATAAACTGATAAATCCTATCTAACCCCTTTGTGCTGATCACAAATATAAACAGTAACAGAAAAAAATATAGTACCTCCCCTTAAGTTTGCCAAATATTTCAAATAGTGAATGATTCACAAACTACTTTTTACTGCAGGTGGCAGAATACTCTTTTGTGTTTGATTTCATGAGATGCATTTGAATTATGTTTATAAAATCATTTAATAATCATTCGATTATTTTGATGGGAGAGAAATAGAAATACAAAGCTTTTATGTGATAAATTTTAAATATTTACAACCATAAAAAATTTAAGAAAGTTAGTGAAACATAATATAAGCTTACGAATATTTTGTGACCCACTGAAAATTATATTTAATAGTACTCTGTTCCATGAAATTAAAATGTTTTGGTTCATTTCAGGTTTCGAATTATTTCCTTGTTTTTTTATGCTGCTTCGAAGATTTTTTTAATTTTAATGTTTTGTGTGGAGCAGAGATTTTGATCCACATCTTCAGGCGAGCTTTTACTTTGGATTTTTGAAGTACTATGAATGGATAAGCAGTTTTTTATTTGTTTGGAGTTGGCTGCTAAATATGCTATGATGTAATGGCGTATGGCAGTAAGAAGACCCTAAAGACTTGGCAAATGCATCTTTCCACCTTGGCGGGAAAAACCTAACGCCGTACGTCAAATAGCCGTACTGTTATCTAGAGATTAACTACATTATAGAATGAGTTATATGAATATAACCGAGCTTACTGTAGGGTTTAAAGGAATATGGTTTGATCTAACACTGTTGACTTTAAATGCCATCACCGATTGGCAATAAATATCATCGCCAATCGGCGATAATTTTAAGATATGGTAACCTGCTGTAAATTTGCTACTTCTTCTATTTGGCTTCAAGTGGGAGACATTCAGTACAACGGTCTATCCAAACCACCGTTTGGCAACGAAAATTTCAGTCGCTAATTCAGCGAGGGTCCGGTGGTGTTTTGTGAGTTTTACCAGGAATTTTTCTAAAACTATGAAAGATATTTTCAATGTAAACAAAACATACGTTATGCGAATATTTTACTTCGGCTAGCCAAATATTCTCTCATGATACATATCGGAAGGTAGGTAGGTGGGTAGTTAATTTAAGTTCACTGGAACAACATAACGGGCTATTGGCGACGGTCCAAGATCAATCCCTAAGGAAAAGATCATAGGACATTCTGAACCACGATATTCAGATGAACCTATCGAGTGGAAGAGATCTTGAATTGTAGTTTAACGCTGCTTTGTAGTTTGGCGTATAGCGTTAATTAGAGTTGACCAATCAACTATCATATATAAATTCGGAATTTATTATTTGGAATTTTTATTGGAGATGTGCTGAAAACGTATTTGGAAAACAAGACAGTCACGTCAAAATATGTGCAAGAAACAGGTTCCATCCCTGAAATATTATCGCCCACATTTAACATGACAGAAATGCGTGATGCAAGAAAATGAGCTAGTCCAATGACATAATCCACACTCTCCCTTACCACTACTGTGGTCAAAGATGGCGGTTGACGGCGCCATTTGGGCCACGCGTTCTCCTCAAAGCAGTGCGCTCGTAAAGTTTTACGTTTCGGTAAATAGGGCTACTGCTTTTAAAGACCCTGTCACGAAATCTTATAAACGGCGGCACCCACTTCCTCACGACCCCTCAGCGTCACATAAAATTGATAGTTCATATAAAAGTTATCAGCCTTCTTGAGGAACAAAAATCGCCGACGTTAAGACGCGTTTTTGAAGCCTCGGACGAGTGTTCTCCTGGCCGCTTTGTTGCTTTTGTTGCCTTCTTGTTGCTCGGTGTCAGTCACAGGATGCTCGAGTTGAGTTGGAATTTATTTGCGCGTTTAAAGTTTTTCCGTAGTGTTGCTTTCTCTTTCAGCGAAATTGACGTTTGGATTGTTATTGGAAGATACCGTGCCTTCTCCGGACCAGTGACACAATTCAAAAAAGTAAATTTTGTGGACGAGCCTAGATTGAAAATATTTAAGCATATTTTGGTTTTCAGTGTGAAATTTGTAAAATGCTTTTTTATTTCAATAGGTATTTTTGTATATTTCCATAGTTTGAGTGGTTCAGTAGTTTGTTCGAGTAGTTCCACAGCTTCTTCGAGTGGTCCCATACTTTTTTGAGTGATTCCATGGTTTGTTTGAGTGTTATGATGGTTTGTTCAAGTGGTTCCATGGTTTGTTCGAGTGGCTCTATAGTTTGATCAAGTGGCTCCATAGATTGCTCGAGTGGTTCTGTAGATTGTTTGAGTGATTTCATGTTTCGTTTGAGTGGTTCCATAGTTTGTTCGAGTGGTTCTATACTTTGTTCTATTGGCTACATAGTTTCTTTGATGGTTGCATCGCTTTGTTTGAGTGGTTCCATATTTTGCTCGTGTTAAATAGAAACATTCGTAAATCGAGAAATAGAACCTTCATTTAGAGGTGTGTCACTCACAATGTGATGGGACGACGTTGTTATTGGTGTTACAAAGAAAATATGTTGCACATATAGATAAATCATATAGATAATAACAACTAAATACTTGCACATATAGATAAATAACATATAGTTAATAACAACTAAATATGTGGCACATATAGATAAATAACGTAAGTAATAACAACTAACAAAAGAGTGTCATATCTTAAATAATGTTGTGGGAGCAACAGCATCATAAATTTTGTCAATCAAATGTCACAGATTTCAGAGAATTTAACTATTTCAGAATGCAACGCAATAAAATTTTAATGTTTAAATTATTTCACAATGCTTCAAAATTATTGAATTATATTTTACAATGTATCAATGCAATTATAATTTGATTCAAATTCTTTCACAATCATTCAATTGCATAAGGAAGCATACAATTATTTCACAGTGCATTCGAAAGCCATCAATTATTTGCAATCGATCATCAATTCAACGCAGTGAAATTAGAATTTGGTTTTAATTATTTCATTATGAATTGAAAGCCATTAAGTTGCTTTACAATGTAACGCAATACAATTAGAACCTAGCTTCGATTTTTCACAGTGCATTCAAAAACATGCAACGTTTTCACAATGAAAAGAAATGCAATTAGAATTTGGTTTTCATTATTTCACAATGCATTGTAAGACATTCAACTATTTCACAATTCAATGAAATTAGAATTAGGTTTAATATATTCCGCTAAGCATTAAAAACCATTTAATTATTTCACAATGCAACGAAATGCAGAAAGAATTTGGTTTCTCACATCTATACATTCAAAACCATGCGATTATAATTTAGTTTCAATTATTTCACAACCATTCAAATTCATCCAATATCATGAGAAATCATTCAATTATATGTTTTTAAATATTTTTAATATTCTGATTCGTCAAATGATAGCTATGTGAATATAAAGTACAACGCCGTTAGAGTATTTTGTTTAAAAACAATTGGGGAGGTTGAGAAATCAGGACAATCAGCGACCACTGAACTTCGTGCTGCATCGTAGTCGAGGAGTATTAACAGTCATAATTTTTCATGAAAATGATTGAAAAAAGGTTTTTGAATACCGGAAATAACGATAAATACGCATACAAAGTTTGGAATTATTTGATTGCATAGTTTTGGCAGTAAGAAAAATAAACAAAGCCGTTAATTTAGCGAGAAAAAAATTAAATTTCCCTAAACGTTTAAGATTATCTCTGAATAAGATAAGTGCACCTAACGTCGAAAACAGCAATATCTCAACAGGTAGTTAGTTATCCAACTCTCGGTATTTGCATAAACTACTGCATAAGCAGAAGGTACCCATATTTTGTACTGAGCGTCAGTCGGTAATCCATTTTCAAATAGGATTTTATTTTTGGACGTTCAGAAAATATTTTATGTGTTAATTTAAAAACGATAACTATTTAATTAAAAATAAATTCAAAAACCTTTTATTGCGTTATCATAAAATACGTTTATTTGTGAATCTTAAATGTATTTTGAAGTAGTCTTTTTATTAACACAACTGTCTGCTAAATTTAATTTTTTAAACAAGTGTAATTTTACCCTAGATACACATGCGCACCTAATGCAAAACGCATCGTTGTTATGAGAACGATGAATTGATAAGATCTGTATCTTTTCCGGTGGAGCTGGTTCAATTACTCCCCGTATGTATTTCTGTCTCCTCCGTAAGTAAAACTTTGTGTGTATATATCCATTACTTGGCAAAGTCTGTCATGTTTGGCGCAGAATGGCCAAATATGACCCTTGAGCCATCAACTCCAATAAACCAACCAACATGAACCTTTTCCAATGTACAAAAGCTGTTTAGTGTTATTAAAAGTAAATATAAACCATGAAAATCATGTATACATTTGTACTCAAGTGATAATTAACTATCATTTTTACATATAAAGGTTGTGAGTAGGTGACAAATTCTTTAGGTGGTCCAATAGCCTGTTGTATTATAGCTCCAGTGCGACGTTAATTAAATACCTTAAAAATACCTCTTTAGGTGGTCCATATGAGATACCATTTCTTCGAATCGTCAATTTTGGCACTTTTTTATACAACTCAAATTCATTTTAATTTTGATAAATTATTTATTCATATGTCACCATGGTAGGTAGTTGAATTAACATCGCACTGGAACACAATGGGCTATTGGCGACGGTCTGGGAACAATCCCAAAGGGAAAAGTCCGAGGAACATCTTGTAATTTTGAACTAGAATCAGATGACGAGGTCAACACTGGCACTCCACTTTCCGAATTTCCACACCTCGCCAACATGAGGCCACTTGAGACCACTACAAATTTGACGCGCATCAACCCAATACACGATTGTCTTTAGTTGGGTCGAGTTTCGAACTAGCAACCCACCGTTTGCCGATCCGTTACTCATCCAACCGAGCTACTATGACCCTTTATTCACTTATGAATCTCAGCTGATTGCGGGTCATGATTCAATCGCGTCATTTGTATGTTTTGAATGGCAACGAGTAGATCAGGTAATCATGTGATTTCTTTCACGAATCAAATCTTTTAATGCGAAGCCTATATTGAAATTTTTATGGCTAAATCCCTTTCTTATAAGTGATTCAAAATTACGAGGTGTCCTCGATCTTTCCCTTCAGGATTGATCCTGGATCGTAGCCAATAGCTCGCTGTGTTGCTCTAGTGCGATGTTAATTCAACTACCTACCTAACCATTCTTGTGAAACACCATCTTGAACCTCCTTATGAGAAGGATTAGGTGTTATTTATAGCATGGAAATTATAAAGTCCTGCATTCCTGTCAATTTTGAATGTTCCCCACTTTTTAGATTTTATAATTAATCTGTTCATTTCATTTATAAATCGGATAGATAAACGTAAACATCAAACGCATATTTAAGAAAACATCAAATTTCCGGATTATCTGTGCAAACTGCTTAGATGTTTCCTAAAAACTATCGATTTATAATTACAATGATAAATGGGGATCTGACAATCAACACTCATTTTTTATTGAACTCTAATGGAGGAAATTTGTCCGTTAATAAAATATTAGTCGTAAAAACCTTTTTCGTTTTTGATATCTGCGGTTTTTAATTACTCAACTAATGATTTGGTTGTATCATCATTCATAAAATCCTTTGATTAATTACTCTGTTTTTTGCAAGTTCGTTTCTAATTTTGTGTATCCAACAACTCAATAGATCGGTGATAGGTACTGAAAAATTATTCATAACTTTACTTTCGTACGTATAATTTAGATGTATCATTAAATGTTGCTAGGAGTTGTATCATTAATTCATGTTGATTATGTATGTTTTTAACTGGGTTAATCATTAAAAAATTATGCAATGCTTGCACATTAACTTTTTATTAATATTAACATGAAAGAGGAATTTGATGCGTATTGATTTTTTATTTGGTATTTTATTAATGTACAACTTAAAGATTTAAACTGTCTTTATAAATATTTATCAGTCTATGGTTACCTAAATAATGCTACAAATATCATTATGATCCTAACAAAATTAAAAAACTTCCAATAAAAGAAAGCAAATGATCTAAAAATTACAATTTAGCTAAAATGTTTGCAGGTAGGGGGTATTTTAATTAGCTTCGCACTAGTACATCACATCGGGCTATTTTCAACGGTCCGGGATCAAACCCCAATGTAAAGATCCGATGAATTTTGAACCACGGTCAATTTACGAGGTCACACCTGAGTTGTGACCCCACTCTCCAAACATCCACACCAAGCCAACGGGAGGACATTTGAGGCCACGACAAATTTAAAGTGCACCAGTCCCCTTTGTACACGACGGTCTTTGGTTGGGTTCGAACTCGCAACCCTCCGGTTGCTAATCCGTTACTCTTCCAACAGGGGTATCGCGGCTCCAAAAATATTTGGAAATGAAGGTAATGAAATAACAAAAAAGAAGAATCTAATCATCCTCGACATAAGAAATAGCCTAAAAAAATACAATTTGTTTGAGAGATTTGAAGTTCTCAAGGGACCATTGGAGACTGGCCACCGTCCATTTCGAGAAGTCCTTCTATGGCAATGCGCTTGGTTGTGTATGTTCAGTTTGTGATCGGATATGGTTTAAGAATGATTTGAAACGTCCAGACAAATTTATGATACTAATAAATACTACGATAGAGCTGACATTCTCAAGAGATCAATGTAACCTGCAAATCTTATATATCTTATTGTTCATATCATTGCCGTCTTTAATAAAATTTTGCAAATCGGCAGACATTCCATACCATGCATTGAATAAAAGAAATCAAACAAATAAGTGTATTCAATTAATTTCTTTATTCCAATCACAACCCACCTAGTCCATATCATTCAATCCAAGACGTTTTCCGGCAAAATAGGACGCTAGTGCAGGACGCACTAGATCTGGGATTTTTTTAATGCCATTTCAGCTCATCTCCAGTAAAAATTAGTTTTGTATCCTACAGTACGACATATAACTTCAACTTCCTTCAAATAAAAGTTCTAAAGAATAAATTCCGAATCAAAAGAGATAATTGAATGATCAACAACAATTAGATAAAATGCAAAACTTTGCCAAAACGGCGGTTAACTAAATTTTAAAATAACCACCATTTTAACGTAATCTTACACGTTATTGTACAATGTATCATACTGGAGCAATGTATCATAAAGGAATATTTGCATATAGAAGTAAAATTTTCGCAGACGTCTAGTTTATTTACTTACACTGAAATCCCTCTCATATAGTACAAGAAGACACTCAATTTAGGGTTACTTGACTCCTGATTAGGTATAAAAGCGCGTTAGCTCTTTCAGGCACACGAGTTTAAAGAAAAAGTTGCACAGAATTGCTTATTCACTTATTCAGCTTCAAAATTAATATAAAACATCAAATAACATGTTTTTATTGTAAAACGATTTATTCACACATAATAAATTTTTACGAAAAAAACCACTTACCGTTATGGACAAAAATTCCTTGCACCACACAATCCGCCAACTTTAATTACAGCAGTGTCAACAACTTACTAATACGTTTTGACGTGGGTGAATTTTTGTTTTCAGTTATTTACACATTTAACTGAAGTTATAGCATTGCCAATTCAATGAAAAACTTTAAATAAAATATTAAACTGTACGACTAAGAGTAATTTCAACTTTTTGAGGTGGGTTAAAAAATATCCCACCATGCATGAAAGCTAAGCGAAAGGTGGGACAGTTTTTAACCCACCCAACCCCAAAGAGTTAAATAGGTAGGTAGTTAATTAACGTCGCACTGGAGCAACACAACGGTTATTGGCGACGGTCCGAGATCAATCCCGAAAAAAGCGCGTTAGGATATGGCTGCCATAAGCAAACGCATGAGTGGTGAACAGTGTGGATGTTTTCTAAATGCCAACATCAATGATATCGCTTTCGGAACTGAAAGACAAACAGAACCAAACTCCACGCTAAAGACGAATGTGATTTGTTTACGTTACCACCAGTACACTAATTTAACTAATTGACGTATTAAAAAATCACGTGACTCAGCTGCCTTTTCACGTGGGTGGATAACTGCGGAAGAACATGGGTCGGAGGCTCTTCTGTCTCCAGATCTGTATATCTTGTTGACTGAATTATTTGAGTTCGGCTTAGGAGTTTGTTTTGATGGAATTAAACTTGGAAGTCGAGTAGGTTGGAGGTTGATGTTTGCAGTCTTGCATACCTGATTTTTCGGTAACTACCTCCATAAAAAATATCCTCCAGAATATCAGGCGTTGGTTAGATGTTAAAAATTGTCTGTTAGCATTTGGCTGGATTATGATCAGGCATTACTGCTAGAGGGAAGATAGACAAGGTATAGCTCTCAATTCAGCATTTTGGAGCTGATGACTGTAATTTTAAATAGCGCTTACGGGGAGAATTAATATTAAAAAGAGGTGTTTTTAAGGGGTGGTAAAAAGAAAAATTGATTAATACAAGAGGTTATATGCCTTCTCACTGTAGCTGTAAACATTATTTGGGACCCAGTTGGAAGAACAACGGATTAGCAACAGAAGGGTTTCAAATTCGAAACTTGGTCTAGCCAAAGACCGTCGAGTACACGGTGGCTGGGGTACATTAAATCTGTCGTGGCCTAAAATGTCCTCACGTTGGTGTGGTGTGGAAGTTTAGAGAGTGGGATGCCAGCTCAGGTGTTAACCTGATCATCTGTCCACGGTGATCATATGACAGTGGTTCGAAATTACGAGGCGTTGTCCTAGGATCTTTCCCTTCGGGATTCATCCCAGACCGTCACCAATACCCCGTTGCGTTGTTCCTGTGTCCGACGTTAATTGACTACCTACCCATAGTATTTATACTCTCAATTGGCGTAGAAAAAAGTGAAATGAAAATCATATTGGTGATTAAACTGAAGGGCTAAGCATGTAAAAATGTATTAGTTTTGTATCTGAACTATTTAAAGTTTCACTATATAAAAATTCCCATCCTTGTGCTTTGAAAATTCACAGTTGCAAGGAAAATAAAATCAGGCTCGGAATTTTCTGATCACGCCTCATAAAAATGAAATAGAAGTTCTATCCGCCGAAAAAAAATAGTACTCTGGGAATAAAATAAGTTTCTGAAGAACTTAGAAAGGAGGCCAGAGTCGTTTTGGACGAAAATTGAACGTGTCGACCTGTCGTACCTGTTTAACTGGGCATGAAGTAAAACGCTTCGGATAGCTGTCCCAGTTTCCTGTAGTAAGGGGTACTAGTATCCGATGTTAGGGATCGACTTATATAAAAGTGTTCTAAGTGACCGCTTATCTTTGCCAAACCGGAATCAGTTTTGTAAGCATTTATCTTGCAAGCTCGGTGAAAAAAGTTTTTGTAAATAGAAATAAATGCCATTTTTATCTTTAAGAGTTTGTGTGAAAAATGTAGTAAAACCTCGTGCTAACGAAGCCACGATACACAACTCATTCGACTTTATCGCTCTTTTTTAGTTGTCCCTCGACACCTGCGCTGGCACCCCTTTCTCCAAATTTCCAAATCATGCCAATATGAGGACTTTTGAAGTCACGACGCATTTAAAGTTCCTCCACATGCACGACGGTCTTAGGTCGGATCGAGTATCGAACTCGCAACCCTCCGGTTGCTAATCCGCTTCGGTCCTCGAAACTTTTAATGTTGTCCTCGAAACTTTCAATGTTGTCCTCGAAACTTTCAATGTTGTCCTCGAAACTTTCAACGGTGTCCTCGAAACCTTCGATTCGGGATAAATCCCGTTCACTTTACAGTTAGACAATATGACGCATAAGAATGTTCTAGATAGACACAAATGGTCCACCACTATTGAAAAAGATAATTGTGTTGTATACAAAACGCATTTATATAAGGTGACACTACTTTACATATAGTCTACTTATAAGTCACTAAGTCAATATGAGTTTTTTATGAGATCATATAAATGAGAAGTCAAGATATGAGATTTTTTTCTTTTCTAAACCAAAATGCAGTGATGTTTAGACTAGTGAAGCGTAGTCTTTTAAGACTAGTGAACTTTTCTACTAGTAGTAAACTACTTTTTTAGACTCACTAAGGCGTTTTCCTTCAACGTAAAGGTTAGATTTCGTCTTGAAACTTGGTAAGTATGGCATAGTGAATGGAATATTTCCCCTTCGTTTGATCAGAATAGTGTTTCGTCATCTAAAAGTGGTTCAAAATTAAGAAGTGGATATTCCCTTCAGGATTTATCTCGGACTGTCACCAATAGCTTGTTGTGTTGCACCAATGCGACGTAAATTCAACTACCTACCTCAGATCTATGTTTTTTTACTTAGTGTGTTTCACTTCTAAAGCTAAATTTAAATAGGAAGCGCAGGATGCAAACGAAACGCGCGGACCAAACAGAGCGCTTGCACCGCATGTGTCGCTTTGCTCCTTGGGTTTCCTACTTGAATGCAGCCTGTACCAACGGTATAAAGTTTACTTTTTATAAAACCTTTTTATACGTTAGTGCCAAGTTTAGCTCCAAATGTTTATTAGTAATCAGGTGTCAAACTAAACCCTTTTGATGGTCGACTGTACGAAGTATCTCATCATTAGCAAAACTGACCCGATCTTGGTGGACGAGATATCTCGTCATTAGAATAAAACGTACCAGATCTTGATGTCGTCCTCATGAAAAAAATTGGCATTATCTTGATGACGAGATAATCTCGTCATTGGCAAATTCGGCCAGATCTTGATGGACCAGATATCTCAAGGAGTCCATTTGAAGGGATAAATCTTCGCTTCTTCAGAAGAGATACATGCGTTTGAACCGTCAAATCAATCCATTCATAACCCACCTTAGCCATAGAGCGACAAACCAAACTATACTATAGCCAGATTGCAACCCTGCACTTGATCAACAGCATCCCATCCTTGAGCAAACACAGTTGATTGCACTACCAAGCTTTCCCGGAATCGGGATCAAACCATACACGCCTCTCCAGTTCCAGCTTGTAGTCACGTCAACTCGACGTCTTTCTCACATGACAACATTACCCCAACACCCGCCACTTCCCCCTGAAAAATATCCCCCATGGGGGAAAAAGGGGAGAAAATGGAGATCATATCTCGACTTCTGAAGCGCGTTGGGATACGAGACGGATCCATTCTCAAAAAGCTCCAGAAACCTACTTACTTCAAAGTGCTAGGCGAGGGGTGAGGAAGACAGGGAGGGGATAAGGTTAAGAATCGGAAAATTCCCCAGCCACGTGCCTGGATGAAACCGGGAATGCAGTTTTCGGGAGTCTCCTTTTCTTCTTATCCCGGACGTGACTGTTCTAACAGTCCGCCCCTTTTTTATCCTCTTTTTCCTGGAAATTCGGATGTGGTTTTGGTTTATGTTTTTTTTATTCGGGTGTTCCTGTTATTCTTTTTAGTCCGAATTTTAGAGATTGGGAGATTTCTAACTTAGTTTGGGTCGGCTGCTAGGTGACCGTTTTAGAGATATTTCATTAGCTACCGACTCTTATTAACAGTCAGTCTTGTTGCTATGGAAACAAATGGATGTTTGGAAGGGGTCCTTATTTCATTAGTCCAACAAGTTCCAAAGGCGCGAGTACAAGTTTTATAAACTAAATATATTTCAGGAACTAAATATATTTCTTACCATTGCTTGCACCATGTAATCCAACGAAACAATGTTCTTATAAAATTTCATTACAATTCCTTATAGTATATGGAAAAGCTGACCGTAACCATCAAAAATGTGAATTTAAAATTCATTGTCTATGCACACAGAAAACATGAAAGCCTGTAGATTCCTTTCAAATTATGGACACGAAGTACTCTAGTGATATTTTTTTCCCATGGAGTTTATTGTCTGTAGTAAACACGGGGTTGTGCTCTCTGGGTACCCAAGTGATATTCTTCTGCTTTCATTCCATTGTTTTCCGTTTTACATATTTTAATTGCAGTTGTCTTGTGTTTGGCACAGCTTGGCCAAGTAGCGCTCTTCATCCGTAAGACTTAAACATAATAAATAATTTTTTTCAAATTCTATACATTGTATTTATTTTGTTGTTTTATCGTGTATTAATCCTGCTTTTCCTACTCGCATTTTGCCCATGGGGTTTACTGTCTTTAGTAAACACAGGGGTTGAACTCCCTGGATACCTTTTTCTGCTTTAAATCCACTACTCTATTTCCAATCACTCGTTTTCCCTTTTACGACAGTTTTTACTTGGCGTTACCTTGTGTTTGGTGCAGCTTGGCCAAATATGGCCCTCGCGCCGGAAAACCTTAAAACAGCCAACCATCCTTTCAAATTATATAAATTGTATTTATTTCGCAGGTCCATCGTGTATCAATCCTGCTTTTCCTACTTTCATTCCCTGTGCTTATTTTACCCGTGAGCGTATATACATAGATTTTTCTTTGGAAAATATTTTTCAGATTGTTGGAATCCAGAATATTCATACAACACTAACCAGCTTAACCTACTGATATTTTAGAGAAGTGCAGTATTCTTTTTCAGATAAGGGTTGTATTGCTTTTTTAGAGAATTGTAGTATTGCTTTAGAGAAATGTAGTATTGATTTTAGACAATTGTAGTATTGCTCAAGAGCAGCGTTTCTCAAACTGTGCTCCGCAAAACAATTCCCAGTGCTCCGCGAAAAGGTAGGACATGTTTAAAATTAAAAATACTTTTATTAAACATATTTTAAAGTTTAAAATTAAAAATATCTTTTACGAAAAAATGGGGCAAAATATTTGAATATTATGACCTTTTGCACTCTCGGTGTGTAAGAAAAAATTCGAGTATAAATCATTTATCACCGATCAGGTGAAACATTGACTATATTAAAAAGCATTCAATGTGACATTTCTCGTCCGCCAGTCGACAAAACAAATTTACGTCAAAAGGCAACACCAAACAACATAGAACCAGACAACACGGAGCCAGACAGAGGCTGGACTCACTATCTCCGCGTTTGCAGAAACTATTAGAAGCTTCGACACCTTTCCAGAATTATCCGAAAATTTTTGAACTGGTGGTTTACTCACTTCTCAAATCAGTTGCATTTTAGTCGACATTCAGTCGAGAACCGACAAATTATAAAGTTCATTATATGTAATTTATTAGTTGCAAGATATTCAGTTGCAACTATCCGAAATTCAGCCAGATATAATCTCATTGTGCAAATCAAAACAGCCTCATTCTTCTCATTAAATTTAAATTAAGTAAAAATTTGTAACAAATGTAATAAGGCCAAATTAATAAAACAACAAATTGTGGATCTGCAATATTTGCCCTGAATTTATTTTCAAATGTTTTTTTTTTCATGTGTGTGTTTTCCGTCTGCAATGGGAAATGTGTGCAGAAAATAAAATTAAACGGTGAAATCTAATGTCCTGCAAGCTTAAATGACGAAACTACATTGTATCGTCAATGATATTTTGTCGTTCTATTTACTAAATACAGTATATAGCTGTGAGATAAAATTTAGTGCTCCGCGTTGAATTTCCAATTTCAAAGGTGCTCCGTGACTGAAAAAGTTTGAGAACCTCTGCTCTAGGGAAGTGTAGTTTTTCGATTTTTTGATGATGACGAGATCAAGATCTCTGTTTTGTTTTCTTATAATGATGAGATATCTCGTTCATCAAGATATGCTAATGGTTTTGCTTATGATAAGATATCTCGTCGGGACAACCACCGCGAAGGTTAAGTGATCATATTATAATATAATATAGTCTATTAGGTATTTATATACACAGCATGTTAATCTAAAATGACGAAATTTGAGATAATGCATTCTTGACTGTGAGCAGAATACAGCTGAAGTAAAATCCTACTATGCAAAATAGACGAAAGTACATCCCATCCATATTTTTACTGGAATTCCTTCATTGAGAGAATATGACTATAAATTATAACTACTTGGATTATATAGCTATTAATTTTATTTAACGCATATTTCCAAGCTGTAAAAATTCATATATGTCTCATTCCTTACTATCGATTTTTATTGAAAATATCATCCCTTAAATATTATTAACTATAATGTCAAATTATTCAAAATTTTTTACTGTTTTCAATCTTTCAAATAAATAAAAAGAATTTCAAGATACTGCATCTTAAGTCATTTTAAATATCCATATCACCATTTTTTACATGGAATGTTTTTCCATAAAATAAAAGCTATTCAAACATAAAGTATGCATATTTTATCCGAATTTTTGTGTAAAGTTAATGTTTTTATAAATTTTAATCCTCTTAGAAATATTTTTCACGATGCTGAAATTTCGAAAGATATTTTCAAATTTTTCCGAGATTTTCATTTTATGTTTCTAGATCTAGAAAAACAACAAACATCTGTTTGTTTGAACAAGAAACATTTTATTTAATTTTGACGTATATAAAGGGTTCCATAATCTGATGGATGAGAAAAAATGCAGGAAAGCAAAATTACAAAAACGAAAGTAATCTATATAATCAAGTAATTGAAAGGAAAGAAACAATTTTTTAAGTAATTCCACAGATACTAATTTTTCTAAATCTCTGTGAAACATTTCCTTCATAAATGAAAATTTTAGAAAAACCACTTTCTTTAAGCATTTATTTTAGTTTTCCGAAGTTGTATTTATCCTTAAAGTACCGTAATTTATGTTTTAATTTGTTATCAGTACATTATTTATCACGTTGGAAGTTTGTTATAAGAATATAGGGAACCTTGATTTAGTTTTACGTTTTGATTCTATGGCTAATTATTTAAACTAGTGGTCGCCCAGTGGTCGAAATTCGACCATAATTCATTTAATTTTTAAGTTTGAACGTTAATAAGGTTCTTTTGTCAAAGAGTATACCTCTATATTCATTGCATATAATTTTTGTGAATTTCGTTCTATTACGTAAGCTGCGAGCATGTACAAATACGTCATAGGAAAAATGCGGTATAGCTTGGTTAAGCCATATCTAAAAAACAATAACGCGTTATTTGACATTTTCTTGTGTTTTTTTATTGCTATACTGGCCACAGGTTTCGCCAAGGCTACACAGTTAATTTGCCTATCTTTTCCAAATTATGTAAAATTTAAATAAAAAATAAATCCAAAAAATGGAAAATGAAATAAGGAATACGTGCTTCGTATTTTTTTTTATATATTTTTTATTGAAACAAAAAAACCGGGTGATTAAAAAAATAAATGTTGTCTATTGAACTTGAAATAGTTCGACAATGAATTTAATGATTCAAAACTTCTGTGTAGACGATGTTTTTTGTAAAAACTCTTTCATCGTTTGCTAAATGCCCTTGACCGTTATATTCTGAAATATAAAATCTCAAACCATCGAATGATCGAACTCTACTTGCTGCGACGTACAATTGACCATGTGTAAAAACTGACTGCCTCAATAAAATTCCAATTTTTTCGAATGTTTATCCTTGAGATTTATTTATTGTCATCGCAAATGCAGGTATAATTAGAAATTGAGTTCTTTGAAAGTTAAATGGTAAAATAGTTGCGGAATATGTAAAATTTATACGTGGAATCAAAATTCTCTTATGGCGTGCGGTTCCAGTTAAAACTTCGCAATCAATAGTATTACGATGCATAAATTTGATGCACATTCTTGTTCCATTGACTAATGCTACCTTTGTATTTAAGTTTCTGATCAGCAAAACGATGCAATTAACTTTCAATACTAACTTATGTGGTGGCAAATTATGCCAAATCTCATACTCCTCCGTGCGCGCAATGTGCTTAAAAAGGGGTACAAAGTTTTTTCTTCACGTATTAATATATAGATATAAGATTTTAAGCAATTATATAATATTTCATGAATTTTCATAAATGAAAATTTTAGAAAACCACTTTCTTCGAGTATTTATTTAAGTTTCCGGAGTTGTATTTATATTTAAAGTACCGTAATTTCTGTTTTAATTTGTTATCAATATATTATTTACTACGTTGCAAGTTTATTATAAGAATATAATGAACTTCGATTTAAGTTTACGCTTTGATTCTATGGCTAATTATTTAAATATATGATTTAAAGCTATTATATAATATTTCACGAATTTTCATAAACGAAAATTCTAGAAAACCACGTTCTTCGAGTATTTATTTTAGTTTTCCGGAGTTGTATTCATAATTGAAGTACCGTAATTTATGTTTCAATTGGTTATCAATATATTATTTACTACGTTGCAAGTTTATTATAAGAATATAGGGAACCTCGGTTTCAGTTTAACGTTTTGATTCTAAGCCTATTTATTTGATACATGATTTTAAGCTGTTACATAATTTTTCAGCGAAATAAATGTAACATTTGAGAATATCAAAAGGAATTAAACCCACTACATATTTTGCTAATTCAAAACATTATTGATTTGTTTCAGAAGAATCTCTTAATAGTGCTGCGCATGTGACAGGTAGGTAGGTAGTTATTTTAATTAACGTCACACTGGAGCAACAAAACGGTCCACATTAATCCCGAAGGGAAAGAACCGAAGACTACAACTCGTAATTTTGAGCAACGATCACATGACGAGGACAACTATTGAGCTGGCACCTCACTCCCCAAACTTCCACATCATGCCAGGACAATTGATGTCACTACAGATTTAAAGTGCACTAGCCTTCATGTACACGACGATCTTTGGTTGATCGAGTTTCAAACTCGCCACCACTCACGTTGCTATTCCGTTACTCTCCAACCGGGATCGTAAATTTAAGGAAACGATATAGATTTTTATAGGAAATAAATAATCGATCTTGTATCTATCTCACTTCAATGATACTGGAGTAATAAATATGTAGCAATACCCTTAAAATATAATTGAAGTGTTCGATCCAACAACGGTAATGTTATGTATCACTAATTTTATAGGAGGACCAAAACCTCTTAATTATTATGACAATGTTACATGAGTAAGTGCCACATGATTTCGTATTCCATTCACCCTTTTGTAAATTTAGCTGAGCGTGTTAAAGCGATTGACGTCACTTGAAGAAAGTGTTCCCATTCCCCTCCTTCTAAGGTCGTGAACTAGATCGTAATATAAAGGAAATAATTAGATGTTCAAGCCATGACAAGCGCGAAGTTGATTCCGTAAACAAATAGAGTCCGGTAGGATGTTTCCACATAGACCGTTGCTTCACACCTGATACCATGATTTCATATTAGATTCTGACTCATAACACCATCTAGTACTTTCCTTGAGATTTAACTGTTGAATCGAGGTTTAATGGTACATGGTTTGTATTTTTCATTGAATGTTTAAGTGCAGAATCAGTACCTGATTTAAGTCCTATAATCACGATCACGATCAATCTGTATCTATTGCTCGGCTAAAAAAGACATAACCGGTAAATTCCAGTTTTGAATATTTCCTACCATATCTGTTTTGAGAATGCCAGTAAATTTCAAACCCTAATAACAGTTACATAGAACCATCAATCCAAAATTTTCTTCGATAATTTTTTGGTATTAAGAATGTCAGTAAATTTCAAACCCCAACGTCAATTACCATAATTCGATCAGTACAAAACTTCCCTCGGAAATTTACCTGCATTGAAGAATGCCGCTAAATTTCAAACTTTAAAAACAGTCACCTATTGTCATAAACCCGAAACTTTTTTCGATAATTAACCCGAATTGAGAATGCCAGTATATTTCAAACTCTGATGCTAGTTACACAGTGCGATTAGTACAAAACTTCCATCGGTAATTTACTTGTATACATAATGCCAGTAAATTTTAGACTCTAACGTCAGTTTCATAGTGTGATCAGTCTAAAATTCCCTTCGTTAATACACAGGTATTGAGAATGCCGGTATACTTCAAACCCTAATGTTAATCACATCATATGATCAGTCCAAAGTTTCCATCGGTAATTACGGGTATTCAGAATGCCGGTATAGTTCAAACCCTAATGTTAATTATGTAAAGCGATCAGTCCAAAATTTCTATCGGTAAATTACCGGAATTGAGAATGCTGGTAATTTCAAACCCCAACGTCAATTACATAGTGCAATCAGTACAAAACTTCCGTCGGTAATGTACCTATATTGTGAGAATGCCGGTAAGTTTTATGTCCTAACGTCTATTAAATAGAGTGAGCAGTCCATAGTTTCCATCGCTAATTTACTAGTATTGAGAATGCCGGTATGTTTCAAACTTAATACATAACCGATATATTACATAGTGCGCTCAATACAAAATTTTCGTCGGTAAATTTCAAATTTCAGCTTCAATTACATAGTGCCTAACAATAACACATTTTAGTCCTTCTTTACCACCATACAAATTCTACCACACCTATGTGGAGCTACAAAAGATATTTCCCTAACCAAAAGCCTTATTAAAACTTTTATTAACATATAAACATGGTTTATAAACTACAAAACTAAAAAAATTAACCATCAAAATATAAACATTCACCACGTCTTCGTTGAAGGATTATCTTACATCCAACCTTCCTTACCAACCTTAATACTCAAGATTATTTTGACATTGACCATACGGAGAAAAAAATCGAATTCTTATACCAATGTTGCCAACCTCGCCGACAGAATAAAATAATAAATATTTTCTACGCCAGCGTCTACTTATAATGAAAGGCAGAGACCGTATAATCCATCACATGCCGGGCCTAATCGTTAAAATACAGTCTTACGTATCCATCAAGATTTTTTTTGTTTTACTTTCTTCAGTTTTAGTGGTTTTTTTCCTTGAGGATATACTTCTAAAGCCTAGCACTTGCTGTGTAATCTTGGATGTAGTATGCAATCCATCTTGTTGAAAAGAAGAATATATATCTATGTATAGTGTTGGAATGCTGTATAGAAAAAATATGTATCTATGTATAGTGTTGGAATGCTGTAAAGAAAGAATATATATCTATATATAGTTGAGTTCTTTCTGCGTCGTGTGGGCGTTAAGGTTATGAACGCTTATATTTGTTTCAGCTATAACTATATGAAATATTGAGTACTAATCGTATCGTTAACAAGTCATTTTCGCTAGGTTTGCATAGTTTGCTACTAAACCAATCAATAATCAGAACTTACAAATTTAGTTAATTATTTAAAATTAATAATTAGAATGAACAGAAAATTTTACTTTGGACAAGCTTGAAGATTGGTTTGTCACTGTAAGGTCACGTTTTTGCTACACGAGGGCTATTTAGACCGAGACACGAGGGCAAATTTGACATGAACTCTTATTCAGACCACAATGTAAATTTGGCTAAGCCTGTTAGCCCTCATCTTGATTTATCTTCGGGTCGAAAACTGCCCTGTATTGACCAGGCTCTGAGGCATAGTCTGTTTCGAACTGTTACCAATTCTGGTCAAGGAAGAATTTCTTTTTCTTACTAGGATCTTCATTCCCCTTGGAATAATAGAGTAGTTTTGTCTCGAAGAGATATCACGTCCTTAGCAAAACTGACCAGATCTAGATGAACGAGATATCTCGTTATTAGGAAAATGGATCAGATCATATGCGATATATCTTGTCGAATCACAAGTAGGGTTAAGGCGATTGATGGACACACGGAGGTATAGCTCCTCCTTTTTGTGACTCTTTAACTGGTGAAATATATCAATGTAAAGAAAATAACAAGAGATTCAATGAAATATATCAATGTAAAGAAAATAACAAGAGATTCAATGAAATATATCAATGTAAAGAAAATGATACGATGTTCAATGAAATATATCAATGTAAAGAAACCACAAAAAGCTCGAGGTTTAACGATTCCGTAACCTGCCCCGTAAACAAATAAGTGTCCGGCAGTTTCCACATAGACCGTTATTCCAGACCCTGGCACCAATTTCATTATATTAGATGCAAACCCACTAGAGATTTAACTGTAGAAACCCATGTACGACACTACATACTAGACCATTCTTCCGTTAACACTTCATTCTGGAAAAATTTGCTCGTAGACCGATATTTAGGGTAAAGCTTCCGATATAAACTGAGATATCCTAGATTTTTTTTGCAAAAAAGGTTTTCTTATACAGTTGACAAAAAATGTAAGAAATGTGAGACTTCAGATATTATAATTTGGAAACTAGTTTTAACTAATGGCTATTAAGTTTTAGTTTTGTTAACATTTACATTACATGTTTCATTATTTAAATTTCGCTCTTTTGTTCGTATTATATTATTTATATATGTTCCTGTAAGACGATCCATACTGAACAGGTTTTGATAAATTTTAATGAGAATGTCTGTACATAAGTATAATAAGAACAAAATCCGTTATGCAAAGAATAAAAGTATAATAATTTCATGTTAATTCTTTTGAAAAGCTGAAAAATGGTTATTGAAGATATTAAAATATGCTAATTTCAAGGTTTTAATTTTATTTTTCGGAGAAGTAATCCAATTAAAAACTTACCAGTTTTTGTTTATTGATACCCTATGATTATTAGAAAACATCTAAACATTTTATTTCAAAATTAATCTTTCTTTTAATTTGATCATTGGGCAAATAAAATAATAATAATATAAATATTTTCAAAAACATTTAATTTAATTTTGCATACGCGTTTTATATGCTAGAACCAATAAAAGCAAGCTTCATACAATTAACTAATTACAAAGAAAGTATTTGAATCCTCCGAAAACATCCACTTTAGCAGGAGCTGAGCTGAAACCCATAATTAAATTTGAACTTCCAAATGATATTTGCGATAAGCATTTAAAATAGAATGAATAATGATACATGAAGTAAGCATTTAAAAGAGAATTGATAATGACACATGGTGTTAACATTTAAAATATAATTAATGACTGATGTAATAACAAATATTTTCTAATACTACTTTTGAAATAATTGCTTACATCATTTCTTCAGCGTTGCAAACACAAATAACAAAAAACAAAAGGAAATTTTCAGGAACACCAACATATATGTCAATGTTGAGCCCTCTAGGAACTAAGCACACACAGCAAGATCACATTTGCTCTGCCATAGAAAAAAGTTACGTGGAGTTACAATCCAAATAAATCAGAATCACAATATCAATTGACAAAATATCAAAGCATAATTCTCTGCAAATCTTAGTGATTAAAACACACGTTCTAAAAAGTAATTTCAATGATTGACTTTCATAAATAGAATGATATCGATACAAGAGCAAAAAGCTCATTAAGAATTTTCTAAGAATTCTGATTTAACCAAAGTAATCATTCGGGAAGATATTATTCTATTAGTAGCTACCTTCCGAACTCTACGGTACACCTCTTTATTGTGCATCTTCCTTTTATTTAAAGTAGTTTCTACTTCTATATATAATATTCAAGTAAATCCCAATTTCTTTATTGAAGCCTCAATATCGGAATATAATTACCCCAGAAACCAAAGATTAGCTATATTTAAGTTTTCTCCCAAAATGAGGTGGATGGGTTTTCTTTTTGATGAGGACAATTTTCCTAGAAGCAATCAGGAGTTCCGGGTATATCATTACTGTGTCCATACATTCAAAAGACGCAGTGTTTTCTTTTGATGTATAAGGGCAAATGATTATTACTCTTTGTTCCTTTATGAGATAGTTCCGTTCCTTGGGAACCAAAATAGATTTTCTGTCTTTCCGTTGAGTTGGATAGCTTATTTTGTTTTTCACCATTATGATTGTAAGAAAAGTAATCTGGAATGTATTGCTAATAATTTGAAGTGATATGAGTGGCTCTGCTTCAAATGGGGAAATCCCTATACCCAGACCCATTCACCAACTTAGGTATGCAACCGCATATATGTTACCGCTAAAGTACGGAAATCAGGTAATCTGCAGATTACCTAGGTAATGTGCAGATTAACTACGCCGATCCGTTAAAGTGCGGGAAATTGTTTCATTTCTCAAATTACCTAGGTAATCTGCACATTACCTACTTGGCACTCGTTAAAGTGAAAATAAGATCTTTTCTCCAGCAGCAACGTTTTTGGACGCTTAAATTAATACTCAGACAAACAACTCAGTAACACTAGGTACTAATAATTGTGAAACACGCTATACTTTTATCCCATAAATTATAACGAATTTCATATAATAATCAGTAGATGTAAATAAAATATACTGACAATTGTTGAAACATAATGTTATTTATTTATTTTTCGATATCTAAAGAATCATGTTAATAGAATCAATCAATCAATAGAAGAGTTGATATTTGATAGAATAGAGGAAGAAAAGGAAATTAGAGAAACAAACTTTTGCACTTTAACGATTCGAAAGCCGTTAATGCGCACATTACCTAAGTAAAGTGCAGAAAACTCTTATTTTGTAGATGATTCCGCACTTTAACGGTACAAATCTGCAGATTACCTAGGTAATATGCACATTAACGGCTTTCGAGCTTTAACAATAACATATCCATTCTCTTCTATCTATAATCTTCCCTGCATGACTTCTAACGAGTTTAGATCTTAACCAGTTTAGACCTTCTTAACCAATAGAATCTTTCATATGATTCTATGATTTATCATATGATTCTATCAATTAAGGGATGTGGTTACTTAGTCATGTTTTCATTGGGAGAAAGCAATACTGCACTATACTAGGCAAATTTCACAACCCTCATAGGGTTAAGATCATTACACATATGGAAAGAGTTCCAAGGATGTCACGCAGTGGGTCCCATCAACTTGTAGCAAACAGGACTAGCTTCTCACTGCCGTGTAAACCAAACCTAAGCATCACCAACTAAATGTGGTGGCTTGACATGTTTTCCTTCACAGAAACTGAAACGGTGCTGGTAGTTTGCGGAAATCCCCTTGCAAGATCAGAAGTAAACTATTCCGTTATGTGCCTTTCAGGCTGTTCTGACGTTCCCAGATATAGGTTTTCAGTCTTTTCGTGGGATTTGTGGACAGGTTTTGTTTTTACCAATCGGCATCTAATATCAACTTAGACATCACCCAAATGTGGTGACTTGAAGTGTTTACCTCTTTAGAATATGCCAGGACTCCGGTAGTTTGTCACGGTTTTAAAAATAAAGGAGTCTAAGTGCCCTCTCCTACTCCGCTATGTGTCCTTCAGGTCGTTCTGTACGAACCAGATGTATAATTTTTCCCGGGGTAAGGTAGAGCTTTTCTCTATGTTATTCTTATCCCAATACGTACAACTAGATGAAAAAAGCTCTGTTAGGAAAAAAGATGACCTTGAGAAAGTCCATTTCTATGAAGGTATTGCAATCTCTAAGAAAAGGGCGGGGCCCCGACCTACTAGTGGGTATGGTCCACTGCTCTAGCAACCTGCGAAATGCCCGCAGCGCATGTTCGTTTTCTGTCAGGTGCATTCCTCTCTGGGTGTATTTCTCTCTTCTGTATCAGTAACACTCTCATTGCATGCGTGTCTGTCTATTACTTACTATTGTAGGGTCTTGTGTAGGGCAAAATATGATCAGCATAGCCAAACATATACAGCATGGCCAAATATGGCCCTTACGCCATACAACCCCAAAGCCAACCAACCTGTCGGGTTGGTTTCCTCCCTGGGTGTATTTTTATCTTCTGTGTTAGTAAAAATTTCATAAACTGTATGCCAATTACTTGATATTGTAAGCCTGGAGCAGCATGGCCAAATATGCGCCATAAAAACACAACCCAAAACATGTTGGTCATACTTTTTGAAGCTTTTCTAAATAGCAATGCTTAGTCTACTTATATTTCACGTCTATGACGCAGCTCTTCAAATTTCCACATCATGCCAACGTGTGGACATTTGGGACCACGTCAGATTTAATGTGAAGCTATCCCCCGTTCACGATAGTTTCTGGTTGGACTGATTTTCAAACTCGCAACCAGGATCAATCCGAGGGCAGGATCACAGGACAACCCCTCGCAATTTTTAACCATGGTTAGATGACATAAATAGCCTCAAATCAGACATCAATTGTGAGTAACGACGCTGCCATTAGATACAAAAAATTATAATCCTTATCGCAAATGCTATGCGCGGGTCTACCATTATTAGAAAAGAAGCTCATGCCTGCATACTGCAGTAATTATCGACTTACTCTTACTAAGTGGCATTCTGCGAATTACAAAACCAACACCGAATAAGCAAAACAAAAGAACCTTCACCCTGAGCCTACCATTTATAGTATATCCTTCCCAGAAAAGGTAATAGAATTTTAAAACGAACACCACGTTCACCTGGAAAATTCTCAGCGGACTTTCGAAAACTCCGCACGCAAAAGAACTTGTATGTGGATCAGCAGGTACTGAAGAACTAAAATAGAACGCCTCTCCCTTTCCAGGAATTCCGGGAAATAGAACTGGAATGCGCGCAAGTGGCTTAACGTGGGGTGGGGGGAGGGGATTAGGAACACCCCGAGGGGCCTTCCGAAACACCGAGGAAAAAATTTGGAGTTGTTTAGCATTTCTCTCTGGAGGAAAAAACAGGAGTTGCTGACAATCCTTGTTCTTGAGTTCTTGTTTTCTCACGCAGGAGCTGTGGAGGTAGGGAGGATTCTTTCCTGGATGATCCCTGGTTAAGAACGTCAACCGATGATTTCATGTTCTTTATTGAATTAATCTTTTAGGTTGTGTTTTTATTTACCAGAAAAAAAAATAATTTTCTGGAAAAAAGTTTTTTTCATCAACGGATCACCATGAATGTTCTTCCATGACACCCTGTAGGTCGTCGAGGCTCAATGAATTCGCCTGCTGCCCTAACTACCTGCGAGTTGTAGTCATGGAGGAAATATAAAAATAAAGTTATCAATGGTAACAGTTTTATGGGCCCAGGATCATACCAAAACTATTTGCAGCGTGGCCATTAGACCTTCCTATGCATAGTAAAAACAAACAGTCATCATCTGATGGGTTCACAAGAATGGAGAAGAAGCCCATCCATTGATTCATCATATGATTGGTCCGCACTACACAGCAGTTGACCTTGACGATTTCACCACTCTTCTCGCCACTCTTTAGAAATGCGCATTCACACACATTGTCATAACATATATTAGAAAACGAGGCGATAAAATACCAAACAACTTTTCACAGAGCTGTCACGTGACTATTAGTCGACATGTTGGTCATACTTTTCGAAGTTCCTCTCAATGGCGATGCTGTCTACTTATATTTCGCATACAAGATCCTGTCCATGTAATGTAGTGTTTTGGGGTGTCATGGTTGGTTATTTTAGGGTTTATGGTGTAAGAATCATACTTGGCCAATCTGTGCCGAACACGAACAGACAATGTCAGGTAATGGACATACGAACACAAGGTAAGTTTTATTGATGGAAAAGAGAGAAATACCTTCATTGAAGGATCGATAGTTGTATTTTATCGCGCAGGGGCCATATTTAGCCAAGCTGGACCAAACAACCTGTAAATGGATATGTACAATAAAAGTTTTACTGACACAGAAAAGAGAAACACCCAAAAGTGAATAGAATCTGACAAGAATCGAGCCTGCTCCGACTACAACCATAGACGTGAAATATAAGTAGACAGAGCATTGCTATTGTACGAGGCTTCATAAGGTGTGACCAACATTTCGACTAATAGTCACGTGATTGCTCTGTGAGAAGTAGGCGTGGTTGGACAGAAGTAATGAAAAGAAGTTCTAAAGGGACAAAATCACCTCATAGGCGGTTCTATTATAAAATACAAATTGCCCTTGAATAAATATTTAAAATTTAACATTTTCCGAAATAGAGACGAAAATTGAAAATGAATATTCGTTTGCTTGGCGAACCAGGCAGTTCTGGACAATCTCCGAAAACCTATCCCCCACTGTTCCAAAACTGACCGCCAAACACAGGTTACCATAAATTCAAAATTCACTACTAAGCAAATAATATCACTATACACCCCAAAGCTTATAAACCGATTTCAGGCTTTCATTCAACGCAGAGTAATCCCTTCGTTCCGAGTGCTACGGAACTCCCTGCAGCATCTGCGTCAGACGATACTCCGAAAAATCGCAGACGATACACAGAAAGTTCCAAAACCATCCCCCATCCGTCATGTGGGGCAGAAGCAACTTCACCCGCATCCCGGTTTTTGTTTCTTCAGGAGCTCTACCCCTTCCCAAAGAGGATTCCATGCGCCTCGTGTCACTTCACTTCGATTCACTTCCTTTCTTAACCCCCTCGCAGACGATAAGCCCTCGTTTTCCATGCGAAATAAGCCCCATCGTCATATTAAGATAAGGAAGAAGAAACGGATCTTTCTTTCTCTATTCCATCCTCCCCCACTTATGGAACGTAGGAGAGGATTCGGAATCCGCCTAATCTGTGTATTATGGAATGCTGAAGAGGGGCTGTTTCGGAAATGACCACAATCCCTTCGAACGGCCCCCTTCCAATAGAATGTTGGATGGGTTCGATGTGGATAAGTGATTTCTGACTGGAAGTGCATGGACTTGCCTAAAGTGTTTATATTCAGGTTCAGGTAGTTACTTATAACGCAGGGGGACCCCTGTATATAAATATGCTGTATGATAGAGACTTACATGTATAGTTGAGTTAAAGGTAAACTTTTATACTCGATGGCAAATTTATATACGCATTATTAAATTTCTCGATAGTATAAACCCTCTGAGTTTCACGAGGTAGGTAGATATATTAATTAACGTCGCACTGGGAGCAATACAACGGGCTATTGCGAACGGTCCTGGATCAAACCCGTAGCGAAAGATCAGAGGACAGCACCACATAATTTTGAACCACTGTCAAATTACGAGATCACACCTGAACTGGCATACCACTCTCCAAACGTGAGGACATTTGAGGCCACGACAGATTTAACGCGAAACAGCCCCCTTTGTACATGACGATCTTTGGTTGGGTTCGAACTCGCAACCCTCCGGTTGCTAATCTGTTACTCTTCCAACCTGTCTACCATGACCCTGAGTTTCCCGAGATTTGCGAGTAGTGTAGTGTTGCTAAATAACCATATATTTCTATCATTTTGAAACATTCGTCCCTTAGAATGGATTCTTTTGAAATATTCTATTGTTTCTTAGAATATCCTTTGAATATATTTTATTGCTTCTTACCTTAGAATAGAATCATTTGGAATTATTTTATTGCTCATGTCCTTAAAATAGAATTCTTTAAAAAGGTTATATTCTTTTGAATTTGCGCTACTATGAACGACGCGCGAATAAACTGAAAAAGTATTAGGAATTTTCGCACGCAGATATATCTACACTTTCATAATACTCACCACTTAAGATTAGATTTTCCCCCTGAGCTGTGTTCCGCAAGATGTAAAATTCTATTGCGTTTAATAGGCAAATAGGTATTGTACGGCTCCGATGAGAGCCAAATGACGTCGCAGAAGTTCATTCCTACAAAGGCGGTAAGTTGAAAGGCTGCCGTACACAGCGTTATGTATAGCGATCGGCATAGGCGATTATCTTTTTCACCAACTCGTTATCACTGTTATCGATTTCAGCATCGACTGCTAAACTCGGAGCGAGAAATCGTATTGATAGCATCAATCACAGGAACGCATTGTGTAAGTTCAAACTCTACCCCTAATTGAATGAATAGACTCGTTCAAAACCACTCGACTCAAATGCCAACTCGTCGGATCAGGATAACTTTTGTGAGACTCAAGAACACGGAAACATCGCCAATTGGCAATACTTTTGGAATTTCATAACTCGTCTTAGGTGTGCTACACAGACTTCAATTTGCGCATGTGAAAGGAATCCAATATGGCGGCATATCCCGTTTGGCGACGGAGATTTAAGTCGCCGATTTGGCGACGACCCTTGCTCTTCAGTTTTACCCTAATTTTATTAGGATTTAACCATCATGGTGGTTGGTTGTCTTGACGAGATATCTCGTCATTAGCAAAGCTGACCAGATCTTGATAGACGAGATATCTCGGTATTAGAAGAAAATTGACCATATTTTGATCTCGTTATAAAAAAATCGGCGATATATTGGTTACGAAATATCTCGTCATTAGCAAATTTGGCCAAATCTTGATGGACGAGATATCTCATCAAAAGCAGTTGAAGGGCTTAATTTGTGTCTGGGAAATAAATCTTAAACATATTTCATTAAATGTATTAAAAATATTTCACTCTACGGTTAACGGATGAAGACATGCAACTAACGCATGAAGATATGCAACGGTTGAAGATACCATTCACTATATAAATCCCTAACCTATAATTCAACAGTTTAAAAAAATAAACTCGTTTGGGAGCTCAGGCCTGATAGACTGCCATCTCATTCCTCTACTTTCAAAAAAAAGTTCTTTTAATCCATTGATACCCTCTACTTCTTTACATAAAATTTCCATACAGGCTTCAGATATGTGCTTCTTTAACCTCTCTTCGGTAAACAAAGGAAAATGTGCGGTAAAAAAACTTCTGAATTGAAACAGACTCTCTTTATCTTTGAAGGCACGCAGGATGGGAATTTACGAAGCAAAACCAAGAGGAGGGTAGAGCGTTTTCGCATTTATTTTAAGGAGATCTTTATTCATGGTGCATGGGAAAGATACTCGGCTATTTCCCTCCCAAAATGACCTGCAAGGTCCCTACGACCTGCAAATGCTCTGAACCTTACGGAAATTTACTGTGGTGGTATACACACAGAGCTCGCATTCACATAAGTAAAGTTGCTTCAGAGACTCAATGGAATACAATGGAGTGAGTTTTTTAGCTAAAAAATTTTTTTTCTACGATATTTGGAAAGATTTTTGGTTTCCTTTAACTCTTTAAAGGGCCCTAAGCAAAAAAAAGTGCTCGTAGGTAGGTGAATTTATTTTGCACTAGAGCAACACAACCGGCTATTGGGGATAAGACCCGAAAGGAAAGATCAGATGATAGCACCTCGTATTTTGAAATACGGTCAGATGACGAAAACATTGTTAAAAAAACTTCATGGATAACCTCATTATTTTATACGAATTCATTATGCATTTTTTCAGTTACTTTTGAGATTCTCTAGGTATGCAATGTAATGAGTTTTATAGCTGAACATTTATATTTTTATTAGACTTTTAAAAGTGGTTTGGATAAGTTTAAGCTTTTGAGTGCTTCAAATATTGTTTTGGAAAGTAAAACTTTGTGCAGCAAGACATTAACTCATCTGAATGTGTTTTGCGCATTAAAGTTGCTTTTAATGCTCACAAGAAACACAATGGAATGAGTTTATTAACTAAAAATTCATCTTATACTTACGATATTTTTGTCTGTTTTAGCTTTATGAAAGGTCCCTAATCATAAAAAAGTTCTAGGAAGTGCAAAATATTGCACTTCAAGTTTTCTGAGATTCATTAGACATAAAATGTAGTGAGTTTTTACATAGACATTTATCATCTTTCGGAAATGATAAATGTTTATCTAAAAAACTTCACTGCATTGTATGTCTAATGAATCTCAGAAATAACTAAATACGAACAATCAATTTTTTTAAACTATGGGTGAAAATTTATCACCTTATACGATTCAATTTTGTGCTTTAAAGTTACTTCTGAAACTCCCTAGAAATACAATGGAGTGACTCTTAGAAAAAGTTATGTATTTTGTAGAATAATTTCGGGGGGGGGGGGGGGAGGAATGTTTTCGTCAGTTTTAAGTCTTTGCAGGACCCTAAACTAAAAAATGTAAAAACACTACATGGGTTAAGGCCTATCATCTTATATGAATATATTTTACGCTTTATGTAGGGAACAACTCTCTAAAACAAAATTTATTCCCTTTCAATAAAAGTTGTAAGGCTGTTCACGTCAACTTCACGCATAATGATTCTATCAAACGAAAGAACAAGGAGTCTAAAAGATCCACAACCATCCTCCGAGATTGCTATTTCAAATCTGGCTTTATTACACAGCACATACATGAACATCAACAAATGCAACATAGAAACAGAAAGCACATAAAAATAACAAACAAGTAAAAAAGCAACGCTCGCACTCGCGAAAGTACGAACTGAAACCAGCAGAGAAGGGGAGGAGCCAAGAAGTGAGAACTGAAACTACACTTGCCCCACTTCATTTGAAAGGCCTCTCAACAACTGGTGTTGAGAGATGGAAACCGCAAGACGACCCTGACGAATGAATCACAAAAGCAAACACTTAAAAGAATGAGTCATCCCGCGGCCCATTTCTAGCACTTTAAATGATTTAATGTTTTTAGTTTTTTAAATCTCTGGTAAGATTTCCCGTGCAAGAGTGTTGCTTTTCCCCAACACCATCATCGAACCGTGGTTCAAAATTACGTGGTGTTCTCGGATCTTCCACTTGGGGTTTGATCCCGGACCGTCGCCAATAGCCCGTTGCTTTGCTCCAGTGCGACGTTAATTAAAATACCTACCTACCTAACAACACTAATGACTTAAAAAACCACATAAATTATTTAAAAGCATGCTATGTATGATTCTATTGGTCAAGAAGGTTAAAACTTCTTAGAAGTCAAACAGGGATATTTCAGGTTGCAGAATTGATATATCCGTGCAAAATCCTCATACGGTTAAATGGCAGTCAACCCCTTCTGTATTGTCCTCCCACCAGAACACTTCTATTTATGAGAATTTTAAATGGGAGAATGCTTAGATTCCTTACCGAGGGGCCTTAGTATGCCAATACTATTTATAAGAAACAAAGCTGTTTATGTGGCAGTTTTAATGCATTTGCATTCACACAAGTGAAGTTACTTCTGAGACATAATAGCAATACAATAAAGTGAGATTTTTATCTTAGAGTTTATTTTCTACCTACGATATTTCTATTAAGGTTTTGGTTTGTTTTAACCTTGTGGAAGGCCAAAAGAACACTATGGGTAAGACCTACTAACAAACATGAACGTATTTTGCATTTAAAAACAAGCATTAGTATTTGTTGTTCTTTTAAAAAAATGAGTCACAGCCTACTCCTTGACTTAAAAATATCAAATGAGAGCATACATGTATTCTTCATTTAACGACCTATCCGTTTAATGACTTCTCGGACGTACGATCAACCCTCCAACTCAGGGAATCTCTTTTCTAAGGGCGTTTTCACACTCCCAAAATCGTAGACTGCCAAATTAGTGGGAAATGCTTTGTGAGTGACACCTCAACCAAACCATTGATCGGTGTTGTAACAATACCTTAAGGTGTATGTATACACTAGAAGATTTTTAAAATTTTGAATTTAAAAATCCAGTTTTTTTCGAAAAAGTAATTGCTTTGGCTTAAAGTAATTTCAGTGAGAAAAATTAAGATTAAGCTAATTATTAATTATCTAATTTAGATGTAATCAGCTAATTAGCATGTTTTTTAACAGTACTATCTCCAATTCTAAAGTGTTCAGAAAGGCAATTCCTGTTGGAAATTATTCCTAATATTTTTCTTCATGTTTTGACCCTCCATCAAGTTGCTAGAGTGAATAGGTAATTTTTACAAATGTTTTCACCCAATGAAGTATAAGAAATCAAGATTTTTCAGGAATTTTAACATTTAAAAAACAATTAAAAATTAATTTCTTAACAAAAACTCTGAGGTTCAGAGCATTCATTGTATTTTATAGATTATAATGATATCAAAAATAAATATAATAGATACATTTGAAGCAGTAAAAACAAAATCGATATTGGTGGTCAATTTTCGTGATTTCTAGTGTATAAGTTAACAAGACAGTTATTGATACCCTTAAGTCAATATTTTTACTATAAATTCATGGAAAAATAGTAAAAATTGTCCAATCAAATTGAAATTCTTTGTAACTGTTTTTCTGTATTACTCTACTTTAAACTGAATAAAGGGTTTCATACAAAAAAATTATCCATGGAAGGTATTTTCAATATATTGAGAATAAATAGTACAAAATCGGTTATCTATATCCTATGGATGAGTAATTGACACCACCGTTATTGACATCCCTTCATTCTTATTTAGTTTATTTTTGCAGTATGAATGGACTTATGCAAAGGAAACTATGGCTAATCTATCTTACAAAACATGCTTATGTTCTTTTCTTATCAAAAACAGAAGAAACCGTCCTCTCAACAAGTACCTTGTTTGTGTACTTCTTGATTACGGTTATATCACCTTTCTTGATATTTACACTTTAAAAAATTTTTAACACAGTTGACTTCTATGATTTCCAAGGAATTTTTCCCGCCCTTATTTGAAACTGAACGTTGACATGAAAGTTTATTTTCTAAATTAAAGATTAGGGTGTCAATAGCTGTCCGAGGTGTCAATAACTGTCTAGTTTACCCTACCTTAAAGAAAAGCCCCTTTTATGTTCAGCGTGAGAACCATTTATATTGCACTCACCCCGAAGATCTATAAGGAGGAAAAAATCTGATAAATTCCCTTTCTGACGAGTAACAACGAAATTCTGAAGCCCTAAGCTAAATGATAAGGATGCTACATACTCCACTCTTATTTATAAAGATGATCTAAGATAGCTTGAAGAATATAGTATATGTGCCACAAAAAAGGAACCCGTCTAGCTCTCGGTACTGTATGTGGAATATTAGGCGAAAAGTAGATCTGTCGACAATTACATGTGAGGAAATTCACAACGCCAAGTGTTCCAACGCGATGTCTTGTACTAAGTCTGGTTAATTTTGCTAAGGATAAGATACATCGTCAAGACTAAACTGTGCTAATAGTCCAAGGGGAAATGATCGAAGTACGAAAAAATTGTCCCTTTCTTAGTTTGGAACAGGTTTTTCTTCGAAAGCTGAACACTGCAGGGCAGTTTTCGAGTCGAAGATAAACCACCAAGGGAGTTAAGAGAAAGTTTATGCCTATAATCCCATACCAACAGACGAACAGAAGGAAAGCATTCGGGTTACTATACGGTACATTGATGTCACAGAGTTGCAAAGACTCTCAAAATATTCTGTGACGTGTACAGAGGTGCATTGAAGTCCAAGGAGATCATTTTCAACATCTTCTGCAAAACCATGCGGGGATACCGTACGTTTTTGAACTATATTTTCCGTGATATTCCACATACAGTAACGAAGCCGAAACACTCCTTTTTTATGGCCCACCATGTATTATCGATCACTGAGAGGCTTCTCCTGGCAAGCTAAATGTAGATGGAGGTTTCTGGGTTGGGACGTATTCCAGACATGACATCACTTGGTTTGTCTTTCCACACGTCGCCAATAGAAATTCCAAAGAATGAATTTCAAATTTTTATGGTAGTTAATTGGTTAACGCCAATTAGATTAAACGCCAAACGTCACCAAAACGGCGTTAAACTACATTTTAACACTCCAGGTGGTTGTCTTGGCGAAATATCTTGGCATAAGCGAAACTAACCAGATCTTGATGGACGATACATCGTCAGAAAAAGAAATCTGACCATATCTTGATTTCGTCATCATAAAAATTCGGCAATATCTTCCTCATGAGACAACTCGTCATTAGCAAAATTTGTCAGATTTTGATGGACGAGATATCTTGTCAAAATCACTTAGAGAGTTAATTTAACCCCAATATATGACCAATACGAGAGCATTTAGGTAACTGGAAGAAACATTTCCTATTCCCATCTGTTGCGAGTTCGAATCCAACCAAAAACCGCGTGTACAAAAGTGGCTGGTGAACGTTAAATCTGTCGTGACCTCGAATGTCCTCACGTTAGAGTGGTGAGGAAGTTTGGAGAGTGGAATGCCAGTTCAGGTGTGACCTCGTCATCTGACCGTGGTTTAAAACTACGTGGTGTTGTCCTGGGATCTTTCCTTTCGGGTTTGATCTCGGACCGTCGCCAATAGTCCTTCGTGTTGCTCCAGTGTGACGTTAATTAAAATACCTACCTATTACCATTTGGTAAGTTTCTTATACTGAAAGTGCCTCTCATAAGTAATTGAATGGAAATATTTATAATTCAGTTGCATATCCAACTGATCAGAAATGATAAGATAGTTTACTATTTTTTAGAGTTGCGGTTTACGCTTCTCTTTTGACTTCATGTACGCATTTACAAAGACTAAATCTCATTAAGGGCGACGTGTCTGCAATATATGGACATTCGAGTACAATGCAGGGAAACAAAGGTTTCATCGAAGCTACAAGGCAGATCATTCCCATTCTGATGGCAGACCATTCTGCGATTGAACCTAATCCATCTCACAATCTCCGATTCGATTTCCCACAATGAAGATAAATAAAAGAACAATTTCATACTACATCATCCCAGATTTCGTCTAAAATAACCATCTCCTTACCCCAGATAAAAAACATTGTTCGAGTGCTCAGACTAAATGACTTGAAACCTCTATAAATTCCTCCCATCAAAGACATAAAAAGGACCCGAAAACAAAGAAAGTCGCCATTCCTCATCAATTCCTATCAAACTTCTCCAGCCCCCTTTCCGAAGAAATAAATTGTTTGACTCAAAAGAATAGTCGATTCCAGATTGAAAATGGTAATAAGCCCAACAAAGAACAGAAAGAAACAGAATGGCTCGTGAAAGAGCTGGCCTGTGATTGGTGGTTCGGGTTGTCAATCATAGGTCGCTGTCCAATTGGTCGTGTCCGGTTAGCGGGAAGATGAATCTCTCCCGAATAGGACTATATTTTTATTTTATTGCACTTATTTCCACCGAATTTATTTCATTCTTTTCCATGTTCGGGTCTTTTAATAGTCCTTGAGTTTTTCAGTAATGGCTTTTTGAGACATTTTTACTTCTCTGTTTTATTTTGATGACTTCGTACTGATAGCGGGAAGGGAGAACTTTCCGGAGAGCGTCGTTGAGGAACTTCGTTTTATTCGCTTCTTGATTTCCGGGAGAGGGATGATTCTTTCCGGAGAAATGGCTTTTTCTCCCGGATGTGTTCCCGGGAAATAATTGTTTTCGGTGTAGCCGTTCGGATTGTTTCCGCGAACTTTGCATCGATTTATTCATCTTCAAATACAATAGCGGTATTTCCGTCCACAATTGGTACACAATGGGAGATTGAATGGACTTTATAATAAGCTCACTTAACCTAATTTAAGTACATAATAATCCCATAAACGATAAAATATCAGCTTATGCAATACTTATTTATACTCTAATTGCCTTTCAATGACAAAATATTTATATTATTACCTTGAACCTCAGTGGTATTATACGCAATTACAAATGGATTAGAGCTTCTTAGCTTGTATAGTGGTCATAGCGTATGTCTGCCACCAAGTACATCCCGGGTTTGAATTTCAGTTTGTAAGCGCATGGGTAGTTTTGGTTGGGGCGCTGTCTTTCCACTCTGATTAGCTGAAGTCACTGTATGTTAACTATGAATTTTACTATATGTTATGTCACACTATATTAACTATCCAAATTCATTGTCAATTTAAATAAAACCTGTTGGTATATCGCAACTTAATGTGATATATCTAGAACATTATCAAAAGTCTCCCTGAGTCCCATAATAATTGTCACATTTAACCCTCCTGATGGTTATCTCAACGAGTTATCTCGTCATTAGCGCAACTGAACATATCTTGTTGGACGAGATGTCTCGTCATTAACACAACTGAACAAATCTTGTTGGACGAGATATCTCGTCATTAGAAGGAAACACTATCACGATCATTGGAAGAAAATTAACTAGATCTTGATCTCGTCATTATAAAAAATCGATAATACCTTGATGACGAAATATCTCATTACAAAATTGGTCTTATCTTCATGGACGAGATATCTCATAGAAACCACTTGGAGGGTTAACGCTTGAATTTTGTTCCTAAATATTTGTTACATTTGAGTTAGTTGAATTTACATCGCACTGGAGTAACACAGCAGGTTATTGGCGACAGTCTGGGATTAATCATGCAGGGACACGAGGACAACACCTCGTAATTTGCACCACTTTCAGATGATGAGGTCAATACATGAGCTGGGCACCGAATCCTATCTTCCACTCTGAGGCCGAAAGAGACTGGACTAAATGACTCCAAATTTTTTATCCGATGTTATATTTTTATATATAATCGAAATTTGGCATCAAAATAGGATACTGTCAGTGGAAATTATGTAGCCGTTACACAATGTGACGTGAAGACGGTCTTTTACGAAAAGCATTTTGCACATAAGTTTATAAAAGACGCAATTCTGTTGAATTCCATTGTACTCAATGGTATCTTTGAATTTTCTCTATTATGAACGTGAAGAGGGATGGTTGGAACTTTAACGGTTGAACTATGTCTTATGGTGCAATACAAATTAACAGTGGACGCAATATGATTATATGTCCAATTTCAAACTCGTAATAACTCCTGGGCTACCTGGGGTGTTGAGCTAGTATTGTTTGAATTCGGGTAAAAGACATTTAGTAACAATTATGTAGTGGGTCCAGAGGATCAATGGCAGTTGGTGACAGAACTGGGTGGTCATTTTTGTGCTCTGCGCCACTAGTACACTTTTGTTTTAGTTTACAATACTTCTTTATGTGGCGTAAGTTCGATTCCATCATCCTCTGTATATTTTACTCATGATCATATCATAGATACAAGACAAAGCATTCATAGTCCTACGCTTAACCCTCCCAAGTGGTCTTGACAAGATATCTCGTCCATTAAGATCCGACCGATTTTGCTAATGACGCGATATCTCGACATTAGCAAATTTGGTCAGATCTTTATGGACGAGATACCTCGTCCTTAGCAAAATTGGCCCGATCTTTATGGACGAGATGCCTCGTCAATTGGAAAATTGGTCAGATCTTTATGGACGAGATGCCTCGTCATTGGCAAAATTGGCCAGATCTTTATGGACGAAGCAAAAAATGGTTAGATCTTTATGAACGAGATAGATATCTTGTCATTAGCACAATTGGTCGGATCTTTATGGACGAGTCAAAAATTGGTCAGACCTTTATGGACGAGAGAAATGCCTCGTCATTAGCAAAATTTGTCAGATTTCTATGGATGGGATGCATCGTCATTTTATCAAAATTAGTCATATCTTCAGGGACCTTGTCACATTAGCAAAATTGGTCAGATATTTATGAACGAGGTAAATTAGTCAGATCTTTATGAACGAGGTAAATTGGTCAGATCTTTATGAACGAGATACGTCATTATTACAAAATTGGTCAGATCTTTATGAACGAGATACGTCGTCATTAGCAAAATTGGTCCGATCTTTATGGACTAGGCAAAATTGGTAAGATCGTTGGATGGATGAGATACCTCGTCGCAACCACTTGAAGGGGTAAAACATTGTGGAGAAATCTACTGCAGCCCCATCGTGCGGTTGTTTCCGTAGCTCCTCCGTGACAAGCTTCCACCAAACCTTCCAGCACTCCAGACCACGACAGCCGTATCTACACAATCGTCTCCAGTGCGATGTTACACTCAGCTCTCCCCCACCCAATCAAAACTCCATTTTTTAAGACACCCTCTATCGCTGTACCCGAGTCTTATCTCCATAACAACGAGATTAAAACAGCGTTTCCAGAGGCATTCAATTCCCGTGACGACGTCCATCCATCACGTCCCATAATTGGCGCCGTCATCGGCCGTTTTGCACCGCTCCGATGGCTTATTACCGTGTCCGGAGAGCTCGGTCGGTGGAAGGAAATAGTGCGGACACGCCTTCCTGTATGCCTACGCCTACTCAAGTCCCCTTGGGAGAAATGGACGTTAATGTCTTTAAGGAGTTTGCTGGCGATAATACCGCGAATTAGGATAATACGCTGGACGGAAGATTGGACTGTTGAGAGGGTAAGGGGTATTTTGTGTTGAAGTTCTGACAGGTGCACCGAGGCCTAGAGGATCGACCCCCGTACCTCTTCGATTTTTTATAGTTGGTGCCTTCCCAAACGTATTGTTTCTTGGATCCTTCCTTTCGGGATCGATACCGGACACCAATAGCCCCTTGTGTTGCTCCAGTGCGAAGTTAATTGACTACCTGCCCATCTACCTACCAAACGGATTGGAAAAATTTCACCAATAACAGATAATATAAAGTGTGTAAACTGCCTGCGCTAAATTTAAAGGAGTGGTTGCCGTACAACAAATACAGCATAGACATTTTTCCCACACACGTTAGAGAAATAAATATGTATAGACTAGAGGACCTTTACACTCCTGCTTGCTGACCCACGATAACAAATCTCTAGTCACGATAGGCCGTAGTACGGGCTTGATAGTGGTATTTATATTTCGGAGCTACGGCAGAAAGAGGTCGCCAAGTCTTAAGTTCTCATCCTGTGCTAGGCAGTCTACCAGAATGAAAGTGTATCTCCCATATAATCCCAAATAATTTTTTGTCGCAAAGTGACACGAAAGCTTACGGATACCTTAACCATGCAATGCCACAGTATTGGATATCCATAGATTCTCTCTCCAAATAGGGTTCGGGACACGGTAGCCCGGTTGTAAGAGTAACGGATTAGCAAACGGGGCGTTGCGAGTTCGACACACGATGCAGCCAAGGGTCGTTCGTGTAAACGGGGCCTGGTGCACATTAATTCTGTGGTAGCCTCAAACGCCCTCACGATGGATTGGCGGGGTTTGGAGAGTGGGTTTCCAGCTCAGTTGAAATCGTCATTTTCCTTTTGTTTTAAATTACGAGGCGTTGTCCTTGGATCTTTTCCTCCGAGATTGATCCCGAACCATCACCAATAATCCGTGTTTTTCTCCAGTTCGACGTCAACCACGTACCATGCACGTTAGATTAGTAAATATGTATAGACTCGAGGGCATTTATACCTCTTGCCATCGCAATAATGAATCTCTAGTCACGAAAGGCGTCCTTCATAGCGGTATTTTATTTCTCTCGCCAAGGCGTAAAGGTACGGTCACACACCATATCTTGGGTTCTCGTGTGTTTGGCGGGTTACCAGAACGAAAAGTGCATCATCCACACAAACACCAAATAATTTTTTGTCGCCAACTAAGTGACAAAAGCTTGAGTTGGAAGGTAGTTGAAGTAACGTCACACTGGGAGCAACAATGGGTTATTACAAAAGCCTGGGAATCCCCTATCCATGAAATGCCATAGTATTGCTGGAGAGTAGGGTGTCAACTCAGATGTTGACCTCGTAATCTGACCCTGGTTCCAAATTGCGACGCGTTGTCATGGGACCTTTCCGTTCGGGAATGATCCCAGACCGTCGACAATAGCCGTTGTGTTGATCCAGTGTGACTTTAATTAACTACCTACCTGCCATCATAGTATTGCATATCCATCGACTCGATCTCGCAATAAAGGTTGCCAAGTTCGCAAAAGGTTACATTTGTGGGAACGAATTGGAGATAGTACCGTACATTTTATTTTAACTTAGATTTGGGATTTTAAGAAACACTAAAAGACTATCAGACTTAGACCGCATATCAAGAAAAAGAGTGGCGTAAGGAAAGCATTTTCAATTCAAGTTAATGTAGGTGGCAGTAGTTTTCTATGGCTGAGTGTGTTTCCTGGATGTATTTTGAGCGTAGCGTCAGTTGCCTTGTTTTCCGAATACGCTTCCTGCCTTTCAATAAAAAATCCAAACAATAATTTACGAATTAGTAGGTAGTACAATTAGCGTCGTACTGAAGAAACACAATGATCTATTAGCGGAGGTTTGGTATCAACTTCGAAGGAAAATATCCGAGGACAACTAATCGTAATTTTTAACCGCTGACATGACGAGGCAACATCTGAGCTGGCACCCCACTCTCCAAACCTCCACACTGTGCCAACGTGAGGACATTTGAGGCTACGACAGATTTAACCTGCAAAATCTCCCCATATACACGACGATCTTAGGTTGGATCGAGTTTCGAGAACTCGCATTCTTCTGGTTGCTAAATACGGCTACCGCACATCTGTTCGCACAAGAAATCCCTCTAGCTCTTTGAAGAACCTATGAAGACACAGACCTCAACCGTATTCCATTTCTTAACACGTTGATTATAATTTTGTGCAATAGTTTCCTGAGATTTTCTTGTAAGTTAAATCATATTTATTTAACGACATACTTTTCCATAATGGCAAAACCGCAAAGTTGTGAAACATTTCGTCGTATCCAGCAACACGCTTACTAAAGTTTACATCAATTGTTTTTTATTAATATCATTATCGTGTTGGATGCACAACGTTTTCGCTTCTACATTAACTTATTTGTGTTTCTTTTCCTTTCCTACTCATGTCTTTTCTCTAAGAAGCCATTTTCTAACAAATTAGGTCACAATTTGTTAGGTGAATCAAGTTGACAGTTACGGCCTTGAAAGTGTTATTTCGTCGCAACTGAGACAAAGAGACATTAACCAAGTCTTGTCTCTTTCCAGCTTGCCAATTTACTTAGGACTCAAGAGTGTATCGGCAATACAATCGCCAAACTCAAAGCCGATCTAGTACAGTCAACTAAAGATTTTTAATATCTATACTTTTATGAATGAATATTTTGTCTCTGTGGGCCAGATAAGAATGTCCAGAGAGCCATATCTTGTATGTGGTCAGGGCAAACAGGTTTGACGATACATCTAAATATGTCCAGAAGCCGTATTTAGTCTTTGGGTTCAGTTAAACTTCTTTGACTAGCCGTATCTGGTTTTCGGGTCGGTTAAACATTTCCGGATGGCTGTATCTAGTCTACGTGCTGGATTAACCAATTTGACGGGCCGAATAAACATTCGCGGAGAGCCGTATCTTATCTGTGGGCCGTTTAAATGGTCTGTGGACCAGTTAAATATGTTCGGAAGGACGTGTCTTGTTTTCGGGGTGGTTAAACATTTGTAGAGGGTCGTATCTGGTGTGTGATCTGGTTCACTATTTCCGGAGGTACGTACTGTACCGACTGGATAAACCTGTCCACAGGGCAGTATCTGGTTTCGGCCTGAGAGAAACCAAGTTCATTTATCTTAAAAGATTGAGTTTTTTGTGAACGCTTCATAACCCCAACCAGAATAGCAATTTCTCAAATAACTAATAAGGTCGGATACAGTTTGATCAGAGACTTACACTATATGGACAAAAGTATATTTGGACACTGCATGTTTTTCATAAAAAGTGCTTTATCATTCTATTTAGTAACGGGTAGGTCATCCTTTTGCTTGTATTACAGCTGCAACACGTCGAGGCATACTTTCCACAAGTTCTCTATAAGTCTGGGCAGGAATAGCTCGCCATGCCTCTTGTAAGGCTGTGAGAAGAGATTGTTGTGAAGATGGGCGTGCGTGGCGGTGTCGTACCCGTCGCTCCAGTTCGTCCCACAAGTGATCGATCGGATTGAGATCTGGGCTCTGAGCATGCCAGTCAAGCAAATTCACCTCATTTTCAGGAATCCAGTCCAGCACACGTTTTATAGTATGACATGGAGCTCGATCCTGTTGGAAGAAACAACCATCATCGCCATAGTGTAGGCAAGGCCGAATTATCCAGAAAGTCGAGGTACACGTCAGCGTTCATGGTACCAGGTACAAAAAGCAATGGGCCGAGCTCTAACCAGGAAAAACAACGTGATTCTCTGCAGTGTCCAAATACTTTTGTCCATATAGTATATATTCGGGGTCCAGAATAAAATGTTCTTAGAACATCCCAGAAACTTATTTTCGAACTTCCCTCATAACAAATTGTATCCTGTAGCGAGCGCAATCTATAATAGAATAGATTCCCCTTCCGAAATTAAACGAGCTCCAGAATCCACAGCTAAACGGTATTCAGTATCTGAAGTACTGCACAAAGGAGTTTATCGTTACAAATTGCTTTGTCAGAAATCGCATTGTTCGGATGTAAAACGCCTCGAATCCGAATCCTTCACTCGCAGTGAGTGATGTTTATTAATTACGGCGCCCGAATCCTTAACTGTGGGGTGGTACATATCTGGGAGGGAATCCTGGGTTAACTTGCCCTGTAATTGATGGGGTTTCGGTTAATTAGAAAATTAATATTTCGCCTCCGGGTGATTTAATTCGGAGCCGGTTTTAATTTTTCGATGCCCGGATTTTATTTGCCCCGCTCGCTGTTATTTCGTTCGATGCGATTGGCAAAGGAAGATGGGAGGGTGATTAGTGTGGACGTGGGTTCGAATTCGGGGTTTCAAATGAGCAAATACTCCAATTGAAAGTACAATAGACTCTTGGTTTGTATTGGGGGACGGGGCAAAAGTGCGATACATCGAGGCGCAGGGATGTAGCTAGTGTAGATTAAAACGTGTTTAGACGGAACAGGGAAACATTTTTTTGCATACAATTTCGTATTTTGTGTATCGAAATTATCTTGGTTGGATGTTTTGAGGTTTTATGGTGGAAAGGTCACATTTGGACATGTGCCAAACGCAGGAAAACTTCAAGTAAAAATTGTAGTGAAATGGATAAAAGGAATTGGGGAATAGGACAATGGGGTGAAAGTAGTGAAAGATCGCCTGGGTATCCAGGGAGCGCGACACCCGGGTTTATTAAAGACAGCAAACCCCATGGAAAAAGAAAATATTACTGGAGTATCACGTCTAAAATTATGTAAACTGAAAGATGAATACTGAATAAGTGGTTCTACTCATTAAACGAATACTAGAAATGGTATAGTACTTTAAATAGGTAGGTATTTTAACTAACGTCACACTGGAGCAACACTACAGGCTATTGGTGACGGTCTGGAATCAATCCCAAAAGGCAAGATCCGAGGACAACACCACGTAATTTTGAACCACGGTCAGATGACGGGGCAACACCTGAGCTGGCACCCTACTTTTCAAACTTCCACACCAGGTCAACGTGAGGACATTTGAGGCCACGACAGATTTAATGTGCATCAGACCCCTCTATATACGACGATCTATGGTTGGATGTAGAATACTTTAGAAAAGAGATTGTTTCTTATCTACTTTCGAGAAGTCAAAATCTTTTTACCATCTGACGGGTTCTTAAACATATCCGTTCATTGATTTCCTTGCATGATTTCTAACTATTTTTCTTCTTACCTATATTGCTAGTCAAAACTAGATTACACCAAATCTAATAACCCATCAAGCTCTTGGAATGTTAGAAGGTATTCTATTGGTCAGCACTTCTCAATTCGGAGAAGTCATGTAGGGAAAACTGTAAGTTCCATGATACTAAGATGGACCTTCATTGGATTAAGCCTTTATGTAGCAAGGTTTTTAACAATCACCAGCCAATTCTTTGCGTTGAAAACATTTCATTCTTTTAATTACTGCTATCGTTATTTTTTAATGCATTAAGGTTATTTAATTTTTATTTTGTTTAATATGCTATTTTTTTTTAATTCTGTTCATTGTCACCTTGGATGGCTTGTAGGATTTTTAACTGTTTTTATTGGGTGGTGTTAAATTTTGCGTCTGGTGAAACCAATCCACTATCGGACCTTAGCCATAAAAGCCAAACAACCCGTGTAGCAGTGAGCGTAGAGTTACAAACCAAGCCATTCTCTGATTGTGTGTGTGAATTTGGTACTCTACATTGAAATATTATTCATTTAAATATGGAGATTATTTTAAAACGCGCTTTAATCAATAATTTTAAATGCATCAACTTCTCGAAACTATTTGATGTTTCAAGCCGATAAGCAGAGGAAATTATACTACAAATTAATATTGCTTTTGTACCCAGATGTATAAAATACAAAAGGTAATTATATCTCTTACATCACATGATTGGCATGTCAGACTATCCAACATGCCTTCTATGTGGCCTTTCTGGCAACATTCCTGTCATGTCAGAAAGGATGTCTAGGTTGCTTTGAAGGCATCAATAGTTGCCTTGATTTTACTGATGTCGCAGTGAATAATATTGCTGTGAATTTCATATAATATTTTGATTTCAATAATATATTTGGGGTCATTGTGAGTATGCCTCAGTGAGTGATAGCAATCTGAGAGTTGTATGTGGCGCAAGTTCAATTCCAATCAGGTTCCATTCTTCCTTCGGTGTATATCTCCTCTGTGTCAGTAAAACTTTCTTTGTGCATATGTATTGACTTTGCAGTGCATTTGTCACAATATGGCCCTTGTACCATGAAACCCAACATATCAAGAATAGATTGGGCTGTCAGACAAAGACATAGCGATTACGCCGAGATCTGGCTTAGGATAAAAACACCACTTAATGAATTCGAGTTTTTAAAATGCCTCCAATTCCTGTATGGAACTTAAAAAGCAGTTTCCTTTCCCAGATATAAATCAACATTTGCTTCAAGGTTCAAACAAATATCTCGTTTTCCAAACATAGCATCATTGAACATCAAACTAAAATGAAACACATGTAAAAGCTCCATCTCACCAACAATCCCAAAATTTGAAATTTATTCACTGAAAGCTTTCGAAACACCAGTATAAAACCTAAAATAACACTACGAGTATTTATATCTTGTAGGTCGCTGTAATGAACCAGTGTATCAACCCAAAGAATGCATATTCCTTACTTGAATCCATTCCAACTACAAATCCCACCTCTCACAACCATCGCACTAACGATTTAACCCAAAAATATCCCGTATCAAATTCAAAATTCAATGGTAACCCTTTCTTTGGGTAAACACATACGTACTAGAATCCGCCATTACAGACATAAAGAAAGGAATACAGAAAGAAAGTAAAAAGAAACGGAAAACGCTGGAGACTGCAAATAAGGGAAAGCGGTCTTTCTCCTTTCATCCCATTGTGTGTTGCCATTCGGCAAGTCCCTATTATCATTATCAGAATCGCCTGCACTGGAGATGAGAGATGTACGATCGTAAGATAAAGAATTGGAGAGAATAGTGGAGGGGGAAATGTGTGGTTAGTGTAGGGAAAATTCGAGGCTGTGTTCCCTAGATAGGGAAAATGAGATATCTGACGTATCAGAATATTTCATATTTTATAAATTTGAAGAATATGAGTGTTTCTTTCGTGCATACACTGTTATTACAGAAAGAGTCACCAAAATATTACGAATCTATTTAATGGTTAGTGATAAAAGGGACATATTAAGACTATCTTACTTCAGAAAAACTGAAATATATGACCTAGTAAGTGCATTTCATGAGCTTAAATACTTTTACGAGTGTTTATTTCGTGTATACGCAGTTATTTGGTTACAGAAACATTTACCACACTATTACGAATCCATTTAATGGTAACTGAGAAATTGTAAGTTTTGTTTAAATAGAGAAAACTGAAATAGTGAATCTATTTAATGGAGTGGTAACTGGGAAATAGTAAGTCTTGTTTGAATAGAGAAAACTGTAATATCTGACCTATGAAAATATTTCATGATAGTTTAAATTTAATACGAGTGTTCTTTTCGTGTATACACTATATTTTTTTACAAAACCATTTACCAAAATATTACAAATCCATTTAGTAGAGTGTTAACTGGAAAATTTCGAGTCTTCCTTGATTGATTAGATATCCTTTGGTTAGTCAGATATCTAATTTCCTGAATATTTTACCTAAGAGGATATTTCATGCTAGATTAAATTTATGTGTGTGGTTTTCGTGTATATACTATTATTTTGTTACACAAACTTTTACCAAAATATTACGAATCCATTTAATAGAGCGATAACAGAGAAAGTTTCATTTTTCCTTGTGTGGCGAAAATTGAAATACCTGTTGTATGAGTAGATATCATGATAGTTTGCATTTAAATGAGTGGGGTGTTTTTCGTGATATTGTTATTTCGTTACAGAAACATTTACCAAAATCTTACGAATCCATTTAATGGAGTGATAATAGATAATATTTAACTCTTACTTAAGAAGAGAAAGCTGAAATATTTTACCTATGAGGACATTTCATAATACTAGTTTAAATTTAATATGAGTGTCCTTTTGTGTATATACTGTTATTTCGTTTCTGAAATATTTACTAAAATATTACGCATGCATTTAATGGTTAGTGATAAAATAGGAATGTGAGATTCTCCCTTGTGTAATATCTGACCTATGAAGACATTTGAGGAGTTAAGTCATTAATATAAGTGTTTCTTTGGTCCATATACTGTTATTTCGTTACAGAAGCATTTTTTAAAATATTACTAATTCGTTTAATGGTTAGTGGTAAAAGGGAAATTTTGTTTGTTCCCTACATGGGGGAAAATTAGATATCTGACCTACAAGGGGATATTTTATATGATAGTTTTAATTTAGAATAATTTTCTTCCGTGCATACTTGGTTAGACACATTTTCCAAAATATTACCAGTGCCTGTTATATAATTTAATAAGATTATGTGCAATACATTACTGAAATTATATCATATCAAAACAAAATTTAATAATTGCTAGATTGGATTCCAATTATTAATATCCAACTAATTATAGAATTTTTGAATTAAAGTAAAAAAAATATGCCATCCTTTTACCGAACACTAGAGAATGACTGTTAAGTAATGTGTATTTTTAAAAGCATGAACATAAATTCATGACAGTTTATTTATTGTTCTAAACTTATAGTTATACCTTCAAAGAGATACACAAAAACATATTGAATACTGTTTCTATAATAGAGTTCAAATCGTACAGTTTCATCATTTATTCCATCAAAACACAAATATTTAACTTTTATAAAACTAAATTTTTTTACAAATTTAGTTGAATAGTGTTTTATATCTATTTATTCATCATGTGAAGATATTGCGTGACACGGATCAACATTAAAATTATTTTTGAGTAAGTAAAATTAAGTGAGAAATTGTGTCAAAATTACTTCAAATTTAATCATATTTTAGGATATGCAGCTTAAATATCAGCACCCAGTAGTATGCAGTACACCTAAACACAATTAAGCCGAGATCAAATAGAAAGCTCAAGGCACAAACCGACGACCGCAGACCAATCAGAGGTACCGACGCGAGCGGTGAAAACGCTCTGATTGGTCTACGCGTGTTTCTTGGAACCTTGCGCTTCCTATTTGACCACGGCTTTAATATTACAACTTCCTATGAAGCATTATAACAAATCGCTTCATATTCAGTTAACGGTGATGACACTATACAGCCTCGGAAATCAGCAGAAATCGATTAAATAGTAAATGTAAATATGTTTCACAGGAAGGTACGTAATGCTTTTTTTACGAAACGTATACAAAAGCTGTAAAAACAACTCGAAACTAGATAACTTGCAATCTAAATAATATGCCAGTAGTCCCTAGTACAATTTGTTATAAAACGAAAACTTACCGTTATCATACATGTCAATGGATTCAAAATATCATTTACTCACCTGTAAAATAAAAGTGAATAGATAAATATTGAATGTGGATTACAAAGAAAACATCCAATTACTATACATTTTGTAAAATTAAGAAAACATTTTGTATGTAATAAATACAAAACATAAACACCATTTATTGAAAAACATGCTTGTTTTAGACCCAGGTTTGGAATCACTTCTTAAAATACACATCGAGGGTATATCAATTTACAGTTACATAAAAAGCCATCCTGACTAATTATGAAACAATAAGAATCGTTCAATTAGAAAAACAATTCTTTTCCTCTCATTTTTATCACGGTTCTTTTCATCCTATCCAAGATCGATTTTTTCTGCTGAATACTTAGATCGGCATCGCTGATAGAGCCTGGTCAGACATTACTCCCCTTGACGCTGACTCAGCATCTTGATATTTCTAAGGTGTATCATAAGTCAGACGTTTCCTGCCGAATGGCGTCTTTTGCCTCAACCTAACTCTTTATTTCTGTCTGCGTTCCATACTTTTACTTTGATTCGCCGATTTCATCTTGATAAAATAGAATGTGACAAAAAGAATCGAATATCTTGAAGTGAATGTTATGGAGTATCTGTTACTCAAAGACAAGTGTTGGAGGAAGGATTTAGGGATCGTGTTATCAGTATATGATTGAATTATTTTCAAATATGCGTTGGGACAGAAGATTTTTCAAATTGCCTATGTGCTTACTTGCCTAATTGTGCTAAATTGCCTAAAAGAAGCCTACGTGCAAATCAAACTTTGCACGTAGGCTTCTTTGTAGCACCAAACAATCTACGTAAATTTTATAACAATCGGATAAAAACTTCAAAAGTTTGTTTTGAAAGTCCACTGTTCTCTTAGACTCTTAAAATATACAATCAAAATCGGTTAATATAAGCACTGGAGTTTTCATGCGTTAATATATCACGAAGCTGTTTTAAGTAAGCCTGTTTTAAGTCGTTATTAAGTAATTCGGGCATTTATATCGGGCTTTTTAGTAAAAAAGTACGATAGTTCTATTGAAATTTATGAAATATTGAATATACGCCGTACACGCTAAAGTATGATACCACGTCATTCTATGTATAAGAACATTGAACGAAAGTCTAATTGATGATGACTTATTTCATTAAAAATGCCACTGTACTTGATCTCAAGGATCCAAATCGTTGTCAAGTAAAGATCATGCACACAAAGAAAGTTTTACTAATACAGAAAACAGGATACACACCCAGGGTAGTTACAGAAATCGAACCTGCGCTTCTACATTAAGTAGAGGAAAGAGTTTGTATACATATTTTTTTTAATTACACGTTATGTTGCTTTTATGTCTTGATACTGAACGATGAGTGCTTTTTTATTAGTATCAGTATTCTGATCAAAGCCACAGGTATTCAGCTGTTGTATAATCGTTTAGATGAGATCGTTCCAGATATACTCTTATGTAGAATACGAGGAACTCTTACTTACAGTAAAGGGGATGAAAGCGACATTATTAACAATTAAAGATGTTTATTTACAATGGATAGGAGGAAACTATTACAAGTGAAACATCATTATCGGATATTCATCAGGCATGGCCGTACTCCATCCTCTTCTCGAATCATTCTGTAGAACTGTCTGCGGAATCTGAGATCTTTCGACGATGGGGGTTGGTCTGTCTGGACATCGTAGTGTTTGTCCATTTCCTGGATCACAGGAAGTGGCAGGTGTTTTACTTGTTCTTTAAAACGTATCCCGCATATATGCTGTTGATACTTATTTTTAACCCTCTGCAGATTGTCTCGACGAGGTTTCTCGTCGTTAGGAAAATTGACCAGAGCTTTATGGACAAGACATTTCGTCATTGGGAGAAAAATTGACCAGAGCTTAATGGACAAGGCATCTCGTCATTAGGGGAAAATTGACCAGAGTTTAATGGACAAGATATCTCGTCATTAGAGGGAAATTGACCAGAGCTTAATGGACAAGACATCTCGTCATTAGAAGGAAATTGACCAGAGCTTAATAGACAAGATTTCTCATCATTAGAAGAAATTTGACCAGAGCCTAATGGACAAGACATTTCGACATTAGAAGGAAATTGAACAGAGCTTAATAGACAAGACATCTCGTCATCAAAAGAAAATCACCAGAGCTTAATGGACAAGACTCGCCATTAGAAAAAATTGACCAGAGCTTAATGGACAATACATCTCGTCATTAGAAGAAAATTAACCAGAGCTTAATGGACAAGACATCTCGTCATTAGAAGAAAACTGACAAGAGCTTAATGGACAAGACATCTCGTCATTAGAAGAAAACTGAAAACACTTGATCTGGTCATCATCAAAAAATCAGCAACATCTTGATGACGATATATATCGTCAATAACAGAATGGATCAGATCTTAGTAGCGAGATATCTCGTCAAAATCACTTGGAGGATTAAGGCCCAGCTAAATAGTTAGACGAATTTCACCCGTCCGAGAATCTTAAAAATTCCAGTAGGTTGTTTCGTAAGGTAGGTATTTAATTAACGTTACACTGGAACACCACAACTATTGGCGACAATCCGAGATCTACCCGGAAGAGAAAGATCCGAGGGAAACTCCACGTAATATTGAACCATGGTCAAATAACAAGGTCACGCCAGATGACTGGCACCCCACTCTCCAAACTTCCACACCGCACCAACGTGAAGACATTTGAGACCACGACAGATTTAGCGACACGACGGTCTTTGGTTGGATTCGAATTGGCAACCCTCCGGTTGCTAATCCGCTACTCTTCCAACCGGGCTACCGTAGCCCGTAAGCTGTGTCGGAAAACGGCCGCAAGGTTTTACGTGAATACATCTCGTTAGTCCATAGTATTTATTTAGGTGGTAGCAAATGAAAGAAAGACAAGGTAGTCAATTCAGAGTTTATCAAAAGCTGCCTAGTTGCTGTGCGTAGACTAAGTTCGATGTATTCCTGCTTTGCTTTTCGACGAGTATATGCCGACGTTGTGTAAATTTTAAAATGCTTCAAATGCGATCCATAATTTCACAACCAACAACTGTATTCGATTTCACTTCTTTAAAACGTATCCACAGATCATGACACTAACTTTCGGTTGAGACCGATTTCGAGTCGTAGCACTTCGCAGTCCCGAGTTATAGGGATTTGAGAATTTCTCACGGCGTAGCGGAATGTCCCCAAAACGATATCGAGTTAGTTCTGAAAAAAGAAATAATTAGAGCGAACTCGATGTCCATTTTTCCGTAACGCTCAACGGGGCCAGGGGTATGCCCACTGCGCTAGCAACCTTTGAGTTGTAGGCTGAGCAGGTTCGATTCCTGACAGGTGCAATCCTCCCTCAGGTGTATTTCTCTCTTTCGTGTCAACAAAACTTTCATTGTGTGTGTCTATTACTTGATATTGTATGTCGTGTCTGGCACAGCATGGCCAAATATGACCATTGCGCCATAAAACCCCAATACCAACCGACCATAACACTCAACCTTGACAACTGGTCACTTAGTACTTGTCTGGTCTTAAAGACGTATCTACGTCAAATCACTAGATCATGACTTTCATAGAGACCCTCTCTTGCTAGACCAAGACAGGACATGATAAAGAGGTGTGGTCTATTCAGTGTTGAGATATAGACTTCTTGTGTGAGTAAACATTAAAGTATTTGGTAGTTTTATTTCAGCATGTGTAACTCTACGTCCTTTTTTCAATAGAAAGACAAATTAAGCGTATGTATTGTACGGCATATTGCTTTAGATAGGTAAGTAGTTGAATTAAATTCTAACTGGAGCAACACAACGGGCTATTGGCGTCTGTCAGGGATCAATCTCGAAGGGCAAGTTCAATCTGAAGACAACACCTCGTAATTTTGAATCACGGTCAGATGAGAAGGTGGCACCTGAGCTGGCACCACACTCTCCAAACTTCCGCACCACGCTAACTTGAGGACATTTGAGGCAGATTTAACATGCACAAATCCCTACATACACGACGGTCTTTGGTTTTTGTTTTGAGACAGCTCTGCAGTTGAAAGTTTACGATACTTCCAATTATTGAAATGACCACTTCAAATTTGAGTCGCTAAAGTAAATTTCATTTGGAACTCCATCTGATTCATCCAGAGCCCGGTTGGAAGAGTAACAGAGTTTGAATCCAATCAAGGACCGTCGTGTACAAGGGGAGCTGGTGCATGTTAAATCTTTCGTGGTCTCAAATGTCCTCACGTTGGCGTTGTGTGGAAGTTCGGAGAGTGAGGTTCCAGCTCAGGTGTGACCTCATCATCTGACCGTGGTTGGAAATTACGCTTTGCTGTCTTCGGATCTTTCCCTTCTGGTTTGATCCCGGACCGTCGCCAATAGCCCGAATGTGTTGCTCCAGTGCGACGTGAATTAAAATACCTACCTACTTCATTCATCCCGATTATATCTTTTCCAAGATTACACTCAACTGAAAATTAACCTCGAAAACTATTCCCAAAATGTCATTAACGTAAACAAAAGAAACACCCAGACACAATACTTCTAATGAAATAAAAGCTCCATTAGGGACATAACGGAAATTCATTCCGCATTCTTAAGAAAAACACGAATTCTTTCCCAAGGCCCCCACACTGCAGACTTTGACATGCTAATCAAAACAAAACTAAAAACCCACATGCATTCCCGTACTTATCTTTTCCCACATGAACTGAATCTCTCCCTTCCTCCCACCTAGGTGGGAAGCAAGAAAAGAAACGGTATGCATAAAGCCGCGGTTGTATTTATTCTTTGATACGCATTATGAATTGCAAATTAATTGAGGCGAGTGTGATAAGCAGAGGTTTGGGAAGTGATGTAGTCGTGTCTGAGACCGGGTTTCCCAGTGATTACTCACGCGATTGAGTCACGTGATGCACGACTTCGCTGGCGTGCAGTAATAAATACGTTTCCCTGCGTTTATCTAAATAGGGAAGGCTATTTTTGAATCAGCCACTTGCCCTGGTGATATTGATAACTGCAGATTTTTAGGAAAATGGGGCAAATGAAGCTGATGCCGTCTGCCCAAAACTATTTTTCTACTTATGAAAAATTTACGAATATTATCAGGATAAAATATAGAATGATATAGAACATAAATCTAGAATGACATGGATAAAATCTAGAATGACAAGGATAAAATTTGGATTGGCAAGGATAAAATATGGAATGACAAGGATAAAATATAAATTAATAAGGACAAAATATAGAATGACAAGGTTAAAATATAGAATGACAAGGATAAAATACCGAATAAGAAAAAATATAGAACACTAAGGATAAAAATATAGAATAAGGATAAATATAGAATAATAACGATAAAATATAGAATGAATATATAATATAAATATAGAATTATAAGGATAAAATATAGAAGTATAGCGATAAAATATAGAAGTACAGCGATAAAAAATATAGAATTATAAGTATGAAATATCAAGAATAAATACTGATTTTTAGAGAATGAATATTGAATATAAATATAGAATGATAAGGATAAAATATAGAATGATAAGGATAAAATATAGAATGACAAGTATATAATATATAGAATAACAAGGATAAAATATAAATTAACAAGGATAAAATATAGAATAACAAGGATAAAATATAAATTAACAAGGATAAAATATAGAATGACAAGGATAAAATATAGAATGACAAGAATAAAATACCGAATAAGAATAAAATATAGAACAATAAGGATAAAAATATAGAATAAGGATAAATATAGAATAATAACGATAAAATATAGAATGAATATGTAATATAAATATAGAATTATAAGGATAAATATATAGAATATAGCGATAAAATATATAGAATATAGCGATAAAATATATAGAATATAGCGATAAAATATAGAAGTACAACGATAAAAAATATAAAATTATAAGTATGAAATATATAGAATGAATATTGATTTTTTAGAGAACGAATATTGATTTTTTATGAATATTGAATATAAATATAGAATTCTTACTAAATATCTTTCGCGTCGGAAATTTTCTTTCAAATAACATATGAGATTGATTTTCAGCTATAAGAAACAAACCAGACGAAAGACGAAGATTTTAATTCTTGTAATGCATATACTCTTGCATGATAGATATCGGAGTTACGTTTAGTGTCATTTTGGCGACATTTGGCGTTCAATCTAATAGGCGTGACCAATTATCTATCATTTATCGATTCGGAATTCATTTTTTAAATGCTATCGCCGACGTGCTGAAATTGTATTCAAATGCCAAGTGCGTCCGTCCAGAAAACGCACAGGAAGCATGTTCCGCAACAAAAACGGAATGTTACGAGTTCTAAACTTGATCCAACCAAAGACCGTCCTGTACTTGGGGGATGGTGCACGTTAAATCTCTCGTGGCCTCAAATATCCTCATGTTGGCGTAGTGTGGAAGTTTAGAGAGTGGAGTGCCAGCTCAAGTGTTGACATCGTCATCTGACCATGATTCAAAATTACAAGTTATTGTAGTCGCGGGTCTTTTATCTTCGGGATTAATCCCGGACCGTTGCCAATAGCCCCTTGTGTTGCTCTAGTGCGACGTGAATTCAACTACCTGCTATTCAATTACAGCCACAAAAACACTACCGTCGACTATATTTAGCTTCACGGAAAAAGCATCTCATTTTATATTCTTCTACATCGAACTTATTTAAATCTCAAGATATATACATTTTGTAAACCGGCATATCTCTGCTTGAGCAGATTTTTGGGAGACAGTCGATGATCATTGTTAACTGAATTTTATTTATCTGTTTATGCTTATTGTAGTCAGTTTATGCTTATTGCAATCGCAATCTGCTTAAATGATATCAAACACTATCGAAATGCTTATAGTTCTAATTTTTTAACTATTTAACATTCTTCTACATAGGACTAATTTAAATCATTCTGCAAACACATATCGCTAGCTTAGAGCAGATACCCATTAACTGACATTGTTTTGGTTACATTAAATGCTTATTGTGAGCTGTTTATTCCTATTGTGATCAGCTTATGCTCATTGTGATAATAACAGATCTCATAAGCCTGCAGTCATGACAAGAGTAGCAAGAGTGGTGTAAGGCAACCGGAGAGAATGATACATTGGCATTGAGTGTAATGTAGGTTCCACAAATGGAGAGGCAGAAAATTCTATAACAATTCTATATTACTTCAGCAACAAACAAGTGATGATATAATGCGTGGAGATGTTGGTTGTTCGGCGTTTGGAACGGCTCTCAGGGCTCCTTAGCCCAAGGGGCTCGTGAAAATTTCGAAAAAATGAAGAAGTGTTGGTGGATCAGGGCGTAATCAGGGATAAGCCTGACTCAGTCAACACAATATGGTGTTATACATACATATAACATCATATTGTAGTGTAAAAGATATTTGTTTTTCAGTTAAGGAGTTTCTGCTCTAAGCCGACGATATATATGTATGAGGTATTGCAAATTATTGTCGGATGTAAACAATAAGGCAAACTTCAGGGAATCAGTATATAAATTTGAATTGGCTGACAGAATCCAGAGATGCATAGACACATGCAGATTCCAGTCTCCTGACGGCTTCAAAGTTAGGGTATATGTCTAAGGGTTTGAAAACCACTGTTTCAAGGACTGCATCGGGCTACAATGTATCTGAATTCATATGTTTTTGTTGAATTCCTTTTCCACGCAAGAAAGTAAAACTTTGCTGCAGACAATTGTATCCTCGTTTCGAGAATCTAGAACGTGAAGGTTCTTCTTGGAGATCTCGAAATATAATGATTTTCTCATGTTTCTCTGTAGGCAATAGCGAAGGAACGAGTTTCATGTTTATATTGAATATGTTATACAGTAGTTTGGAAGTAGATTTATACGTTGCTCCTATATTGCTCAATACGCCCATTATTTGTGAATACCAGATGTTTCAAAACATCTTGTAGATACTTTAAGTAGACGTAGGGAGGACTTTGTCATTTTCTTTATTTATTCAATCCTATCGGAAAAATATCCATTTTCATATTCATCATACGAAAGTTCCCCTCATCTTGACTCTTGGATCATTCTCAAATTCAAAATTAAGGAATTTGTATAAGCACGTTCACCAGATCTCAATCCAATAGAGCAGGCTTGGGATGCTCACAGATGTCGCATTACAGATTACACAACACTACCAAAGACGCCACACACAGCAAAGATCTACTCTAGTGGTGAATAGGACTCAATGACACGGGAACTAATGGAAAGCTTTGTGGAAAGCATGTCTGCGCGTTATAAGGACAGTATATTTCCTATTAGATTGCTTTTAGAGGAGCAAAATCATTTTTTTGCCATATATTTCCCTGCAATTTTTGACCTGATATTTTTTCAGTAGCACCATGAGGCATTTTTATTTTATTCTTCGTAGATTATAGAATATTCATTTGTCATTTTTGAAGTACTATGATGCAGGTACTTGGCGGCACGGGATTAATCTTGGATTGCACCATCCTTAGTTTTTGGTTATGTGTGTATATGACAAAGAGAGGGAGGGAAAAGCAAACTCTCACGTCTTTTTCTCAAATTTATATCATACAACTTTAGTAGTTATTTGAAAGTGTTTTCTCTATTTGAGAAACAGCATTCTCGTCATGATGAGGTGGAGTCCTAAAAACAGCACATAAAGATAAAGAACCGTGCGCCTGATATCAGTTGTAGCGTATAGGTTCACCTCAAGATAGCAACCAAACGCATAGATTTAACCGTCCGGCTGATGAGCTACGGCCCTCCCAAAACTTTTTCCCGACCCACAGGCCCGATACTGCCCTCAGGATAGGCTGACACATCATGCCATCAGATATGGCCTTTTATATAAGTTTAACCGACCAGCTGACAAGATTCATCCATGCAAATTTTTTATAGCACCCGCTGACCAAAAATTAGATCGGTTTTTAAGCCCCTCTGAATAGATTTTACCGATCCATTGCCCACATACGTTCCCCAAAATGGTTTCATCCCCACTGGCACTCATAATAGATTTACCCAGCCTGCGACCAGATACGTCTATCTTCATAGGTTTATACGGCCCGCCGACCAGATATGGCCTCCCGAAAGCCCACTTGATGGGTTTAATTAGTCTTTCGTATAGCTTTACCCTGCTTTCGCCAGCAAGATAAAGATACTTAATAATCCGAGAACATACTCAATCATAAAAATAAATATTAAAAAATTAGCAAAAGTAAAACGTAGCGTTACTTCGCAATTAGATACCTCGAAATTTGTGCAAACAGATTACGTATTCGTGTTTTATTTATTTTATCCCTGTATCCCAAACACGAAATTATTTTTGAATAGGTGCCTCTTTTATACAACTTCTATCCAAAATCATTTGAAGAAAGCAGATCAATCACCATCCACCCGATGACATCATTCAAGAACACTAATCCCGACAATTAATTCGGAAAACGATTCAAATCGAATTCGAATCCACTTCCAACCGCCGAGACTGCCGGCTAATTATCCGCGCGTCTCTCATCTCTCTCCCGAAAGAAAAATAAAACCACCACATCCCTCTGTAGTTCCGTTTCGAACAATTTGTCTCGGATACACTTTCTTTTTCGAACTCGAATGGAACTTATCGTAGAATCCGCGACGAATTCTTTTCCCTCTCCTCTTCTAGTGTTTTTCCCCTTTCGAACGAGGTCCTTCAAAAATAATGATCCCGCAGACGATACTGCTTGTAGCAGACCCGCAGTCGAATCGACTCCGTGTTCTCTTCATTTCACTTCTTTTATTCCCCCGAACGGGTTAAAAAACAACAATAATAAAGGATGGAATTCTTCCAGTTTTGTTCTAAACATGCAAACCTCGAAGATTAGGTCCAATAATCCTCCGATAAATTCATTGGAGCGGCCGAGATTTTTCTTCTGGAATATTCTGTTTCTTTGTGTTCCAATCCGAGGGAAGTAGGTTAAGAGATTTATTATACTGACGGATGTTCCATGGGGTAGCAAACGATAGGGGATAGGGCGCTACCCTCCCTTTCTTTGTTGCGGGCCGGCGTTCCGGATAATAATATTCCAGGTTTTGGTATTCGAAAGAATTGTGGGTAAGAGTTACTTCCAATAGAATCGTCCCGTTTTTGATTTCTCGTTTTCTTTCCGGGGTAGAGTAAGAGAAAATAGAATCAGTTGGAGATGATATCTGGAATACGCAAACGATATAACGAGACGGCGTCTGCATCAGAGGGGTTGGGTTTTCGAAATATTGGTGCCCACTCTGAGAGAAAATTGGAATTGGAATTTCAGTGTGCTTTGCGCATCGATTTTAGTAATGATATATATATATATGTATATATATATATATATCATTATGAAAATTAGAATATATGGTCCTATATGCCTGAACTTTATATATAGCCAGATATTCGCAACGATAAATCTGTGGAAGACATTGTTATATGTGGCGGACATCTTTTTTTGTGTCCAGGATCATTTGGCCAAAACTAGTAGTCACGTGACCCACAGACTGCTTTCGTCTTTCGCAGGGAAAGGAACATTCCCGAACAACTTCTCCATCCGTGATTGGTCCACGGACGGGAGAAGACGCCCTTTAATTGAATCGTCATCTGATTGGTCTGCGCGACATAGTAGTATGTATTTTATTCCAATATTTACTAGAAATAAAACGTATGATACTTACAAGTTGCATGGATTATCTTAAAAGAAGTCAGTGAAATCAAGACTAAACCGATACACAAGGAACAGTTCTAGATCTGAAAAGTATCCAAAAATTTCAATCCGGTATGTAGGTAGTTCAATTAACGTTGCACTAGAACACAACGGGCTGTAGGTGATAGTCCGGGATCCATCGCGAAGGGAAAGATCCGGGAACAACACCTCGCAATTTTGAACAACAGTCAGATGATGAGGTCATACGTGAACTGGCATCACACTTCCACACCACGCCAACGTGAAAATATTTGAGGCTGAAACAGATTTAACGAGAAGCAGCCCCATATTCACTGCAGTTTTTGGTTGCATCGAGTTTAGAAGTCTCTGGTTGCTAATTCTAGATTCTACCAAATGGGCTATCCTTGTTCCTTTTATAGATAGACTGAATCTATTTATCTAGGATAGGTTTTATGTTAGTGACCATGTAACTCTCAAAAATTATCGTTATCGAATAAATTTTGTGGTACCTGTAGCTTCTGGTGTCAATTAATTTATAAAGTTTAGGTTAAAACATCGATTTTTCTATCGATTTTGTATATTCACTGTCACTAATTTAAACGTAAATGCGATTTCTACAGCCGTATGATCACTATCGCGATTCGAACCATCATTTCTCCTTCCAAAATCAAATCGTCGCTAAGCAACGCTAACTTCCCCAATTTCCGCAAATATGCCTTACATTCCACCAACCACCTACGAGCAGCTTACGGCCCCCGCCACAGGCGGCGCTGCGTGACGGCCGCAAAAATAAACTCATAGCAGTTAATTAACTCTGGGGCAACGGAAGAGAGGAGGGACTTAAGCCTAATCGCCACGCTTATGTTTCTATCTTTTAATGACAGGACTTAAAGTTGCAGAAACCGGTGTTGCCGGGAAACGAGGAGCCTCATAATTTTGTTGTCGTTGCCACTTTGCCGTTGTAAATTGCGTTAATCTGCCCCGAGTATTAGCCCGGCTTAACCCCTCCACCGACGGTAATCTTGAAGGGCGCATGAGTTTTCTTAAGATCTTGCCTCACCTTCCAGCGTATCGGGCTTGGGAAATAATTTCCAAAGCTTGGGTTTAATTGCTAGAAGACTAATAAATACAGATGTGCTGGGGATTGTATAAGCCGATGGATGCAAATTACGAGTTACTCGCTTTGCGAAGCGTGGAGGTTTTGAATTGTTCGCCTTTTGTTTTATGGCTGAAGTTCTCTCAAACGTATTGAGAATGCACGATTGAAAGCTATCCCGATGGTTCAGTGGGTTTGCTTCCTAAGCTAGTTTACCTACCCACAGAGCTAGCAACCTGAGGGTTGTAGGTGGCTCAGTTTCAATTTCTGTATCTTCTTTCAAATCTGTCTATTCTGTCTGAGTCACGGAGTGAAAAATCCGAGGACACCTCGTTGTCTTGAATCACGGTCCGATGACGAGGTCAACGCCTCAGCTGGTACCCCACTCTCCAAACCTGCACAAGACGCCAAAGTGAGGACATGACAGATTTAACATGCATCAATCCCAAGTACCTGAGCCTTTACCCCCTGCATATTCTTTCCTGTGCAAGATTGCCTTACCTCATTGAAAAATTCTCCGATCTCAGCATATGACGTTTCGTGTTTGGCATAACATGGCCAAATATGGCCCTTGCAACATAAATACAGATCACAGCAGATGGACCTATACTTAAGGTTCTCTTATGTAAATTGTAAGGAAATTCGATGCATTATAAATTTGCATCGAATTGATGTTAACCTTTACCTGTAATAATTCTAAAAAGTGCCCAAATCACAAAATGTCCTTAAAAGTACTTAATGTTGCTGATAAATTAGTGTGTATTAGGTACGTGACATATTCACATATTTTTGCTAATGTAGCTCTGTCAATTATTTACTTTGCTCTTCTTAAATCTTTGAAATGCTCCATTGAAATGTGAAACAGTAGACGTGATAAACCTCTGATCTAACAGTCACTTTTTATCTCAAATGAAACATTGAAAAATCCCTGAGGTATTGAAATAGAAACAGAACATTTTTAACGCGGACACTTATTTCGTATATTTCAATAATTTCCTTAAAATTTGAGATATCACGATTATGAATCGTGCGTGAGAATGTGAGGTGAAAATGACAGTTGAATTGATTGTCAGATAAACCTCAGCAAATTTCACTGAATTCGAAATTTCAATACCGCAAATCCTTCATGGGATAAATATCTGTTATTTAGAATTTTCAATTCAGAAAATATTTGCATATTCATAAGAGTTTTCCATCAAATTTGTGTGAAAAAGAAATAAATGGAAGCTTCGAAATTTGTTTTTAAACACGCATATGAAAATATCGAGGTAGGCATTATGGATTATTGCAATTTCTAGGTATGGTAATGAAATATATGTAGATTAATAATTTAAATAGACGAAAAGTGAAATATACTGACAACATTCTGAGTATAAAAATATAAATGTGGATCATAAAGCACGTATCTAATAACCACGTTTCATTATCAGATACAAATAAAATGGTCCACACACTACATAAAACGAATTTTACTCATGTGAAATTACATCACTCTTTTCAACTGCGCAACTTTCGAAATATCTATTTCTATAAATCATTTAGAAATTTCGTCCGCTTGTAACTATAAACACAAGGAGTGTCATTGTTTATCGTCAAACCAGTGTGAAAATGTGATAATTTTTCATAAGTAACAAATATTTATTTTTTAATAAAAATGTTTTACACTTTTAACACCTAAATTGCTAATTTAGTAATAAGAGGTTGATAATATATAATAGTTAAAATGTAAAATATACTGAAACATTTTAAATATTAATTATCGTGAATCATAAAAGACAAAAATTAATAACTCTCCATTTAAAAAAGTATTCAGTGACGGTTACAGATAAAACTCTACACAACACAAACCAAATTTTATTTCATTCGAAATTCCAAAACTAAAAATCCTTTATATTTGTAGAGGCCGCGGTAGCTCGATTGGAAGAGTAACGGGCTAGCAACCGAGGGTTTGCGAGTTCGAATCCAACCAAAGAGCGTCGTGTACAAAGGGGGCTGGTGCACGTTAAATCCATCGTGACCTCAAATGTCCTCACGTTGGCGTGGTGTGGAAGTTTGGAGAGTGGGGTGACAGCTCAGGTGTTTTCTCATCATCTGACCGTGTTTCAAAATTACGTGGTGTTGTCCTAGGACTTATCCCTTTGGGATTGATCCCGGACAGACGCAAATAGCCCATTGTGTTGCTCCAGTGTGACGTTAATTAAATACCTACCTACCTTTCTATCGGTAATATCACAAAAGAAACCATCTCTAAAAGTCATATAAAATTTTCATCTTTTGAAACTATCAGCTGAAAGGATGTTACTGTCAAGTGGCAAATCAGTCTGAACATATCTTATCATTTTCCTGTGACTGCTAAGTGTACTTTTCATCTTAAGAAATCTTTAGTTTTTCTATACAAATATTGTCACTTTTGGCATTAAAATAATGAAACAGTGAGGAGGTTTATAAATATTAGTTGCAATATTTAAAACGCAAAATATACTGAACACATTTTTAATATAAAAATATGGTTGAGAGTCCTAAAGGGGAAAATCTTTAAAACTACACATTCAAAAAGCATGTAGTACTGTAAACTATTTTCTTCTGTAATATCTCAAAGGAAACTCTCTCTAAAAGTCAGTTAGAATTTTCATCTTTTTTGTTCATTCCACGGGGATATCAGTATGTCTAAGCAAGCCAGTGTGACTATTTTTTGTTCATTCATCAATAACACTTTTTCTTTCAATGCAAATATTTGACAATTTTATCATTGAAATCAAAGTAATTTGCCATGAGAGAGGGTGATAATTTTTTAATCGAAATAGTTAAAATAAAATATCTGAAACATTCTAAATATAAAAGTATAATTGTGAATCATAAAGGCAATCATTGATATCACACCTTTAGAAAAACATTCACAGTGACGGTTACAGATAAAACTTTATACAACAAGAATAAATTTCATTGCATTCGAAATTCCAAAACTGCAAATCCTTTTCTTGTGTGACATGTCAAATGAAACTATCTCTAAAAGTCATTTGGAATTTTCATCCTTTAACTCAATTACACAAGGGATGACTGTATATGTCTCAGTAAATCAGTGTTAGTGTTCGTTCATGAATAACAAACACATATTTTATCAATATAAATACTTGCCAATTTTACCATTGAAATCAAAATAATTCGCAATCAAGGAAATTAATTAATTAATTTTAATACTTCATAAAAATATTTGAAGCATTCTAAATATAATTTTGAATCATAAGGGCAATCGTTAATATCACACATTTAAAAAAGCATTCACTGTGACGGTTACAGATAAAAGTTTATACAAGAACAAATTTCAGTTCATTCAAAATTCCAATACTGTACAAATCCTTTTCATCTATAATATCTCAAAGGAAACCATCTCCAAAAGTCATTTAGAATTTTCATCTTTTTGAAATTTTCATATACACAGGAGACGTCACTATATTTCCGAGCTCATAAACTAATGTGAAAAAGCGATAAATGCAAAGCATGAAAAAAGCGTTAGAAATAATCACAGTGCGTGTTAAAGTATCGAGATAAGCATTAAAATATATTTGCTCGTTTTCGTCCCGCTTTTGATCAAAGCTAATCGCAATCGTCACCGAGCTGCATTTCGCATAATTAGTGTCGTTTCCGCTCAGGAAATAGACTGCGGAAAAATCGAAATCGGAATCGCATCTTTCGGTTACACAGAAAGAGTCCATGGGTCTGATGACGGGGAAAGGCTCCTACAAGTTGCTGATAACTAGGCGAGTTGAGAAGTTGGATTTCTGTTTCTGCGTGCGATTTGATTGATTTATGGAATCGAGATTTGTTGATTTTTGTTCGATTTTTATCGGATGGGGATGATTTGCTTTGTTTCAAAGATTCGAATGGCTTGGTAAGAAGGATTTTCTGTCAAGTTAACTGTAGGTGGCATGAGTGTTTCTGCGGTGGAATGTGTTTCCAGTACGTATTCCGATTGTTACGTCACTTGACTTATTTTTCGAATGAGAGGGATTTCTATTGTGAATGACCTATTGGACGAAATGCAAAGATTTGTCAATTAATTATAACAGGAATCTTTTCATTTACTTCTTCGAAATGGTGACCAGGAAGCGATATGTACATAATACTATTATTTATACTATTATTATTATAACATAATACTATTATTTATACTATTATTATTATAACATAATACTATTATTTACATTTTAAAGAGTGATATATTGATATAAAACGGTGACATGATATGATAGTTTATAGATGAAAGCTAGCTTTGTTCAGAATATGACATCTCAGTGAATTCCCATTTACATCTTGGACAATAGTGACCCGGACGTGATTTAAACAAGCGACCATCCGATACGAATATTTACAGTTTAAAGAGCGATATACCGATATAAACTATGATAGTACAGACTTTTATAGACGAAAGTTTATAGACGAAAGCTACCTTTTGACAGTATATGACATCACGATACTTTCCAATTTACATCTTGGAAAATAGTGAGTCAGACGTGATTTATACACACAACCTTCTGATACAAATATTTACTTTTTAAAGGACGCTATATTCTAGATGAATGCTAACTTTTGTCAATATAGGACATCGTTATATATCGGAACAAGAACTACTCGGTTAATTAAATACAATTTGATATGCATGTGTTTATGACGCAAAGAACATTTAATAAAGATGATCATTTTTAGGAAAATATGAATATGAAATATATTTTCTAGATAACAGGCAAGTTCTTATACTGAGTAAAATTATATCTTCCTTCAGTACTAGATATTACTTTGATATTACTCTTTAGTACATAGCCTTAAGGAAAACTAAGGAACACGTATTTTCAATATTACTTTGCCTTTATATATATATGCATATATATACATATATATACATATATATATATACATATATATATACATATATATATATATACATATATATATATACATATATATATATATACATATATATATATACATATATATATATACATATATATATATACATATATATATATATATATATGTATATATATATACATATATATATACATGTATATATATATATGTATATACATATATATATGTATATACATATATATATACATGTATATATATATACATGTATATATACATATATATATATATATATATATATATGTATGTATGTATATATATGGATTTATATATATGGATCTATAAGATCCATATATATAAGTCCATATCCGTGTATACAAGTTGATACCTATTTATTTCTTACAAGTAAACAAATCTACGAATAAAATCAATTTTATCTTATGTAGGAATTAAAAATATGGCTTGGAGTCCGAGATTATTATAAGGAGAAAAGCATGTGCTTCATAAGAAACATTAAGTAAATAGAGCACTTTGCAGAACCGGTAGGAGAAATAACATCAAACAGAAATAAATATACTAAATATATATTAGACTATTTCTTTCACGGAATCTTCGAATATTTTATTTCACATATTACTAGAGCTATGACTGTGATGACCTAGAAACTGCTAGAAAATGCCCATTCAAATGAATTTATGACCCAAAATTACTAAAAATACATTTATGAATCAAACAATTAGTAAAAGTGCCCATTCAGATTTCTCTTTTTTCTTAAAAAATTTATTTATTTTTTATAAACTGAATGAAATTGTTGGTATATATTTTATATCAAATTAGGAAAATCCAATCTCTTAAGTGGTAGCCGTTTGCATAAGGACTATCGTTTGCTCTCTGTGTAAGCACAATTTAACATCGACGTACTAAGTAAAATTATATTATTTTGACCAGTTTCTTGGTTGAGTATTTCTTCGTGCTAAATTACCAGCAATTTTCAACAACCTGTAATATGATTTAAAAAATATTTGAAAAGATATTAAATTTACAAAATATAAGTGATTTATGTAGGTTGGTTGTTTAGACGTTTTATGGCACAAGGCCCATATTTGACCAAGCTGCGCCAAACACAAGATAACGTAAAGTAAAAAAATGTCACGAAAGGGAAAGGGATTGTGGAATAGAGCAATGGGATGAAAGAAAAGATTGCTTGTGTGTCCCGGGAAAACCAAAAATAGTAAACCCCATGAGAAAAAAAAAGATATCTAGGGTACCTCCAAGTCCGTATACACATACCTAAAGGAGATATGCCCTGAGGGCCATATTTATAGGAAAAATGTTGAAAACTACAAAAAGCTACATTACCTGTGCATAGATCTTGTCTTTAACCCTCTGGATACGGGGACCGGCCAAACTGGCCGAAAGTTTCGAGTCCCCTCGATACGAAAGGCTCGGATTCTTTCAGACCTCAAAATCCTGAAGAATCGCCGAAGCCCATTACGATTTCCATCCCCTCTTTTCTGTGCTATAAAGAGATCTGCGCGTGAATATCCTTATCTCCCCGTTGACAAAGATGTCAGGGTTATCGACGGGGAGCCTCGCAAATTGTTTATCCTCGAGCATCTAGTCTGTGAGACGTTGAGTAAATGAAAGGAGATACACTTAAAAAGTTACCGTCGCCCTTTCAGTTTACCCGGGAAGAATGTGTCCCTTCTAAGCATACCCACGACCCGACAATAGAAACCGACACATTAGGAATATATTACACAAAACCAAATGAAACTTAAAAGTAACTATTATAAAATTTATTTGCAAAATTCGAATGCTTTTGTGATACTGCAGAAAATTTTTCCGTTGTGTCATTATATTTTTTTATGAACAGATTACAAATACTAAAAAAATAACTAGAACATATTGAAAAAGAAAGCAAGTTACCACAATTTCAATAATTTGAGTGAATATATTTCGAACATCTTCATTCGTCACATGGTGAATGGTTTAAAATTGGCCATGTACGATTTATAGTCACAAGGAATGTTTTAAACAAAACCAACACTGATGAGCAAAAGCTTGTGAGTGACACCAATTGGTCAATGGACAAAGATGGAAACTTTTCTGGTAATTATAATCCCAATCAGCAAAACTGTTATTTAGTGTCTTTAAAGGGAGGATGATTTTTAATATCATTTTGGGGTGAACTCAGTACGAGCGAAGCTCTTACCTGATTTGAATAAAATAACATGCATCTTGTTCAGTTATTTTATTCAATGGGACGAAACATATTCCCTCTCCTTCTGGAGGAAAGCATTGTAAAGGCCGTTTCGGCCGGTTTCGGTAAGTTGCCTGTAAAGCTGTGGGTCGGCAAAGGACACGATATATCTGCCCCGACGTATGCAGAAGGTTGAATTCCATAATCGACTTACAAATACCACTGAATAAGACAGGAATTATTAATTGCAAATTCTGATAAATTATATTAGTATAATTTTTGTGTTCACGTCACTAATAGAAAAATAAAAGGAATCCAAAATAATCCCTTGGAGTCCGATACATTACATCTTCGGTATACCAAAAATGAGTTCTTGCAACTAAATACATTTTGAAATATTTAAGAACTCGTTAAACGAAGAATATGAAAATTCCAGATAAAAGCTGACGGCCCTTATCTCTATGAACAGTTAAATCGCCATTTCAAGTATTTTTATAGCTTTAAAACAGTATTTATGGGCTTTAGACCGTTCCCCCTTTAACTTTTATCACTACTTATGTTCTATTTATTTTGAATGTTCTCACGGATGGTCATTCGAACGTAATCTCCTTACCTCATTGTCCTGATAACTTTTCTAAGTAGGCGGTAATTTGTTCCACGAAAGCAGTTCTCCGCCGTTCTTTGGTACTTACTTATTCATTATTCTCGCACCTCAGGAGCACCTCAAGCGATAAAAAATCGTCTGCAGCTCGACTTTATGTCACCGAATTGCTCTCGCGATCGTTTGCCATTTGTCACTCGCGTATTCAATTATGAGTGCCAAAATGTAATAGAATCGAACTGGGAGAAAAGGAACGATAAAGAAGAGTCGAAATAAAAAAAAGCGTTCGGAAAATAAACAGAGGAAAAAAATATCGCCTGTTATCAGGGAGGAGGTAATTCATTCGAAAAAGGAACGGGACGGTAGCCACGGGACATTAAGCAGAATCGTATCTGTCGAGTTCGGTGTTTCCAAATTACGAGACGTTTTTCAGGAGACTCGATATCGGCTGACAGATAACGGAATGACAAATGACTTTTCTCCTTTTCTGTTCGAATGGAGATAGGGAAAACGATTCGTATTTATGACCCCCTACACATGTCTTCTCTCGTTCTCCCTTACCTGCAGACGACTTGTTGGAAGGAATCGTTAGCATTTCGACACTTGTGAGAGGAAGTCACCATTTTGAATCCAAAGCTTGCTCGAATCGCAGGGAAATTACAGTGATGTATTATATTTCAACTAATCATACGTTATTGAACGTCTCAAAGATCGGTCTAATGAAAAAGAAGATTGTAGCATTGATCAAAAAGCTGATATCAGTATCAATTTATTACAATTAAAACACAATTTTTTACAGCTATATTATGAAAGGGATTTTCTGTGTAAACAAACAAAATCCAGAAGAAAATTTAAGTTTTTACATCCGATACTGAACTGCTCTCTTGTGATATATATCGGGGTTACTTTAAAATGCAGTTTATCGCCGTTTTGGTGAGGTTTGGCGTTTATTCTAATTATCGTTGATCTTACCTGTAGACGACCTATTGGAAGGCTTCGTTTGCATATCGGCACTCGTGAGAGCAATCCGCATTTTGAATCTAAATTTTGCTCAAATCGCAGGAAAAGTGTAGTTATGCATTCTATTTCAACTAATAAATGCATATATATATATATATATATATATCATATGCTATTGAATCTCTCAAGGATAACGGCCGAGTTCAGCTTCCTTCGATGCATTTTATGCGCATTCGAAAATCCTACTCGAACTGGTTTTTTTCGACTTGAGCTATTCATTAACCCCCTGTGAATCGTTCGAGGTGGTTGGGGTTACCACAATGCGAAGATGATTGCTCATTCCCCCATAATTGCGAATCGACCAATAGGAAACCAGATTACATTGTCATCTTGGCTCCAAGAGAAATGTTTCTTGTGTTTTACGATCAGTGGAAAGAAAATTTGGGGAGATAACCCTTGAAATGAATGCTTGTGGGACCGGAAAAAGAAAAACATAGTTGGGTGGAAGGGAAGAAAAAGTGGCCCGATTTGAAGTATTCAGAGCCTAGTAGTCTCAATGCTGGTAACACCGAAACATTTTTGAAAAATTAGTCACATTTGAAACATAAAAACATGAAACTTTTACTCGCATAAAAATGAAAATAATACAATTGTAATAAATACAAAACTTAATCTGTCAACCAAAAATATTGTTAATCAAATTTGTCGACAAAAACAATGCACCCAATCAGTTGATTGAGAAAATCAGGAGCAATTATATTGTCCTTCTAATATTTTTTTGAACTAAGAGAGTTGTGAAAAACTTAATTTTCAATAACTATTCAATATAAATATAAATATTTGTCATAAAAATTCAAATGTCACGAACCGCTTTCCTGAATCTCCATTGAAAATACATGCATTTATCCGATGCTTCAGTAAGCTTTCTAGCATATCGCACGAATATTATAAATTTGCCGATCTCTAGGCGATATCTGAAATAAAATTATCTCAAGACTATCGAGATCGTAACTAACGAGGAACACATCCTCGAATAATCTAAACAATCGTCACGTTTGAACAACCTAAAGACCAAGCAAAATATGACAAATTTCAAAATTCTAACGTATCGCACAAATATAAAAAGTATACCGATCTATATATCCAATACTGAAATAAAATTCTAAATCTAAAAGATTTGATAAATCGTAACGGTGAACACATCTCCGAATAATGTGCAAAACATCAGCCATATTTAAACAACGTAAACACCAAGCAAAATCCGACGGATTCAAAAACTCTATGTATCACACGTGCATAAAATGTTTGCCGATCTACGCGATATCTGAAATACAACTCTCTAAAACCAAAAGACTCGCGAAATCATAACTAACGAGGAACACATCTCCGAATGTACAGAACATCAGCCGTTTGAACAACGTAAACATCAAGCAAAATACGGCAGATTCGAAAATTCTAACGTATCGCACAAATATAAGAAGTTTGCCGTATCTATATAAATAAAAATGGAGTGTTTGAACATTGAATATTTTCGACCCATTTCAAGTTTTCTATCCATTTTGCACCTTTCTGATGCAAAATCCGTCTCTTGCGTGTCTGTATATGTGCCCGCACCTTCATCCAAACGGTTGAATATATTTTCATGAAACTTTGCATACTATGAGTACTTACATTCATTTAGTGACTGAACTTAAATACGTAAGTCTGTTCGTTTTTCTGGATTTTCAATTTGAGGTTTTGCGTTCAATAACTGTATTCAAGGTAAGTAATAGTTTAATTAGTTTTAAAAACATTTTTAATCATTGTTTTATAATTTTGGGCTAATTGGGGCTTTTGTTTTTAAATGACATATAAGGCATTTACATGCATACTCTGAACTATTCTATGCATTCTGGAGCACACTCTAGAGACTTCGTTTTTACTAAAAAATTAAATTCTACAAAAATGTGAAATGTTAAATATGACATTTATTTGCATTTGCGAAATTTATTTAACAATTGTGTACTTTATTAGAACGTGGTATTTTTTTACATGTGATGAATAGGAATTACAATTTATTCACGAAAGCTAGTTAGTTAACCAATTCATTCCGAGTAACGTCGGGAAATTCTGCTAGTCTGAAATAAAATTCTCAGAATCCAAACGACGCGAAATTGTAATCGATTAAAAAAACATCTTCAAATAATGTACAAAACATCAGTCATTAACAGCGTAAGCACCAAGCAAAATTCGAAGGATTCGCCTGGTAAAGAGGAGACGAATTCGAATTCGAAGAAAAGCAAAAGCGTGGTGGTAGCAGAATACCAACGTTGACACAGCTCCTTCCATTTCGAATTTCAAGACGAATCGTTCGTAAATTCCTGTAGTTGAATTAGGCCCTAAGTAGTCTAATAGAAAAGAAGGTTATAGCACTGATTCAAAAAGCTGATATCTGTTTCGTCATCATCATAAATTCTTTAGTACCTAGGGGCACATAAAGCCTTAGATCTAGACCGACAAAGTTTCCTGTCCGATGCAGCATGTCTAGCATCATAGCAGCTCGCCCCATCCAGCCTCACTTCTCTCTTGTTCTATCATACGTCGCCAGGTCAAACGTTCACGCTTTCTCTTTCCATCAGGGGTCCAGGTCAATCTATATTGGGAATACTGTCCTGTTCATTCGTAAAATGTGTCCTGTAAACTTTATATCTGTTTCGATTTATTATAATTTAATAGCAAAATTTTATGGTTGTGTTATTAGAGGGATTTTCCATGCAACCAGACAATTCAGAGAAAAGTGAAGATTTTACTTCTGCTACTGAACTGCTGTCGGGGCCTCAAATGTCCTCACGTTGGCCTGGTGTGGAAGTTAGGAGAGTGGGTTGACAGCTCAGGTGTGACCTTGTTATCGGACCGTGGTTCACGTGGTGTTCTTGGACCTTTCCCTTTGGGGGATGATCCCGGACCGTCGCCAATACTCCTTTGTGTTGCTCCAGTGTGACGTTAATAAAATACTAACCTAGCTACTGAACTGCTCTTTTATGATACATATCAAGGTTACCCTAAATTGCAGTTTATCGCCGATTAGGTTATATTTGACGTTTATTTAAATTGTTTTCTTAAAAATATGATTTTGGATCGTATAGTGGCAACAATTTACCATAAACAATGATTTCCTCCATTTCCAACAAAGCACCTAAATACAGTTCTTTTAAAAATTAAAAAGAAAATTTATTACGTAGAAATTAAAGTATGGATGAATGCAAATTAACAGTTAAATAAAAGGGGTCCCCGACAAAATACAGAGAAATCAATTTTCACAAATAATGGTTCGAAACACAATATAAAAGTCCAAGGGAAAGGAGATCAGAACCGATGGCAAAACCTGAAGAACAGGTAGAATCACTCAACTTCGGTGAAAGATCTCAGGAAGAAACTCTGAGATTTCAGCATGCCAGGTGTCATGCATAAGATCCAATTGGTAAGAAGAAGGTGTTGTCACCTTTTGTAGCACATCGAATCTCCTAGCAGACACAACCCATGGAGGAGTGTGGTTCCCAGATTTATCGAGATGATTCCATCTTAGGTAATCCGCGAGGTTGCCGGGAAATTCTTTAAGGCAATGTATTCTTCGCTACTTCCTCTTCTTCAGATCGTATTCTCCAAAAAAAGTGCCCTGATTGTTGGCGTGTGCGACTATTTTTTTATCGTAATTTAATTTCTGTATAATCGCCAAATCAATCAAACCTCAACCAAAGATAAACCCCGTAAAAGATAAGTCCACCTATTCCAAGTGGTCAGTCATCAGAATCCCCCTCTCGTGAGTGGACAATAAACCTAGACGAAACACAGCCACTGGGTCAGAAATGATCAAAGACTGCCAAATACGACAGTACTAACGACCACTTACCTCTGAAAGGAAACGAGTTGGATCTGTTTACTTTTCCATCCACGGGGATTCAAGATTAAATTCCTTGTATACAGGGTGAGTCTAAATTGTTTTTACAAAATAAGAGGGGTGATAGGACCCATCCAGACGAGCAATAATTACCATGGAACATAGGGTCGCATTCCACTCTGAGAGGCAGAAAAGAGTAAAATTAGAATTTCAACATGAACTTACAACAGTGTTGGAAAAGCGAATGAACGATACCAAAAGTTGCACAATCTGATTGATTGATCAGAGAAAAGCTCACAGCAAGTGCTCAAAGAGGCGGCCACGCGTGTCGTTGCACAGTTCACACCGGCGAAGGAATGACTGGCGCACCCTCTCGAAGATTCCTGGTGTTGTGTTAATTTTGTCTGCGGCAACACCGATTCTCGCTACGAGATCTTCAGCCGAGTCCACAGGCGTCTGGTACACTAAAGATTTCATGTGCCCCAGAAGAAAAAGTCCAGTGCGTTGAGGTCCGGTGAGCGAGGAAGCCAAGCCACAGGTCCGCCACATCCGATCCATCTTGCTTAGGAGATATGCTACGTAGGCAGGTACAAAACGACGTCAGAGGCGATGACTTGTTCATGCTCGACGCGTTTCGACTTTATTCTTTTCTGCCCCTCAGAGTGGGGAATGGTAATTATTGCTCGTCTGGATAGGTACTATCACCCCTCTTATTTTGTAAAAACAATTTAGACTCAACCTGTATATATTTTCTCTCTCGGCTAACCAGTGACAAAAATTCCAAGCGCTCAAAGTTGGCGCAAAGGCAGTACACAACACAATATATATACACATATATGCACAAATAAATATTAAAGACAATATACACTTAATTCTTAAAAATTAACCCAACAAAATTAGTATTAACCAATCAAATATCGTTCATGTTCGAAATTCATTCTTTGGAATTTCTATTGATGATGGGAAGAAAAACAAGTCAATGACGTCACGCCCAAGGACATTTCAGGGAACGACAGATTTAACGTGCACCAGCCCTTACGTGTCAACAATGGATCGAGTCTCAAACTCGTAACCCTCCAGTCGCAAATCCGTGACTTTACCAACTGGACTGCCACGGCCACCACACGAAAAACAATGATTTTACTTCAATACCAAATGCTCTTGCTTGATTCATATTGGGGTTACCTTAAACAGCAGCTTAGCAATGTTTCGCTTTTAATCTAATTTGCGCAGAACAATCAACTATCAAATATCGATTCCGTATCCATTCATTGAAATTTTTATTGGCGAAATGCTGAAATCGTGTTCGTGAAACAAGCCAAGTGATGTCACGTTCCGATACATACAGGAAACACGTTCAGCCTCAGAAAAACTAGCGTCACTACATTTCGTTCGGTAGAAAATAGCATAGCAAAGGTTTTAGAAATACTAGTATTCTATTAAATCAGTATGACAATTCAAAATTTAAATAAACATCAATATTTAAATCAGTTTTAGTGTTTGTAAATGAAAAATTTATCTCTATTCCTTTTTGTATGTTTTTTTTAGATTGATTCTTCCGGGTAAATGATTGTGAAATATCATCAAAATATATTTTAAATACAACGAAATCTTCGAAACATCTAAAATCTGAATTAATAGGTGTACAATGTAATGCGATAACTTTTTTCTTCATTAATTTCCAAAGTAATGAAGAAAAAAGTTACCGCTAAAGGAATTAAAGTTAGGACTTTGCTGGGGATTCATTTAATTTGATTAAAAGTATCTTTTTCCGTTGTAAAAGGTTGAATCTTCCCCTTAGGGATTGATCCCGGACCGTCGGCAATAGACTTGTGTTGCTCCAGTGTGACTCTAATTAACTACCTACAAATGTAAAAGTGGAATTTTAGTGTAAACGAACAAGGGCATATGGAAAGTAAAGATTTTACTCTTTATATATTTTATAAAACAATAATTATTCAGTCAAAAGTAAAAATTTCATAAATGTTTGGCAAACGATTTTCATTAGAGTTTTAAGTTTCATAGTTTGAGGAAAAACAATTACTGATAATTTTTTGTCATGCGGTAACAAAAGCGATAGAAACAATAAAACAACAGGCGTTCTACAAAATATGTTACAGATTCTTGGAACTTATTAATGGAATATTAATTGTTGTTTTAATGAAATGTATTATTTACCGTTTACCTGTTCTTTTATTTCCAAGAATATGCACGCAAAAGCCTACATGTTTTCTTAACTTCTAGGAACCTGCTATCGTTATATACACTAGTAAGACGATCTTTAAAATTGTATGTTAACATATTTATAGCATCGTATTACTAAGAAAAGACTCAAAAGACCTTATGTTGTAATTTATAATATAAGTATCTTGCCCTCCTTTATTTCGTATCGTTGAAAATAAAATCATGAGTATCTCGAAAACATAAGTGCAAGTTTAGTAGTATATGTATTTTCTGCACTAGGAATATAAGAAATTTAATTGAAATTTTGTGTAAATATTACTATGCGCTTTTATAGTAAAATGGGGATACGATTATTGGAAATTTTTAGTATTTTATTTACCCCTTCTGGGGGTGGTTGTCTCGAAAAGGCATGTCATCAACACTGCGTCTTGACGAGGTATCTCATCATAGCAAAACTGACCAGATCATAACGGATGAGATATCTCGTCATTACAAGAAAATTAACCAGATCTTGATTTCGTCATCATAAAATACTGCAAAATATCTTGATAACGAGATATCTCGGCATTAGCAAAATTGGTCAGATCTTGATAAAGAGATCTCGGCATTAGCAAAATTGGTCAGATCTTGATAAAGAGATATCTCGGCATTAGAAAAATTGATCAGATATTGATAAAGAGATCTCGGCATTAGCAAAATTGGTCAGATCTTGATAAAGGGATATCTCGGCATTAGAAAAATTGGTCTGATCTTGATAAAGAGATATCTCGGCATTAGCAAAATTGGTCGAATCTTGATAAAGAGATCTCGGCATTAGCAAAATTGGTCAGATCTTGATAAAGGGATATCTCGGCACTAGCAAAATTGGTCAGATCTTGATAAAGAGATATCTCGGCATTAGCAAAATTGGTCGAATCTTGATAAAGAGATCTCGGCATTAGCAAAATTGGTCAGATCTTGATAAAGAGATATCTCGGCATTAGAAAAATTGGTCAGATCTTGATAAAGAGATATCTCGGCATTAGAAAAATTGGTCAGATCTTGATAAAGAGATCTCGGCATTAGCAAAATTGGTCAGATCTTGATAAAGAGATATCTCGGCATTAGAAAAATTGGTCAGATCTTGATAAAGAGATATCTCGGCATTAGAAAAATTGGTCAGATCTTGATAAAGAGATCTCGGCATTAGCAAAATTGGTCAGATCTTGATAGACGAGATATCCCTTCGAAAGCACAAAGGAGGAGGGTTAAAGTGAGTTTCTTAACATGAACCGTCTTTAAAATCTGAACAGTATTGGGAGCATGCATGAAAACTATAGCGTTACAAAAAAAAGCCTTAAAACTGTTTTGTCTTACGATTTTAGAACAAGAAACATCCATAAGATATAGCGTTGTGTAGATAAAGGATGTTGTTATATCACATTATCTTCGGACCCAGTGAGCAGGCTCAATGAGCGTGGGGAGAGTCCGAAACGTGTCGAAATTCTACGGTATTGGCGAGATTTGGGCCAATGCATCTGGATTGTTTGGAGTGAGGACATCGTAAGTAGTGTCATTCGAAATCTACCAAACTATGCTACAATCACATGCCCTTAATATGTAAAATTATCTTTCAATAATAATATCTAACTGCATTTTAAACGTTCAAACTGTAAATTAATTGTTGAACATTCGCAATAAACAAGCATTCAAAATTCCATGTCTGCTTCATTCATTCCACAATCCAACAGCAAACCGGAATATTCACGTCAAAACTACGGGTGTCCTCGACAATCTACCAATTTTTTGTTTATACCAGTATTCCTACATGCCCTATTTCTAAACACAATTTTGAATATATATCTAAATTAATCCGGGAAAGATTTTAGGTATGTCGAAAGGATTAAAATAAAAACCGAACCATTCCCACTTCAATTGATTAATGAGTTTATCTTTTAAGTATAAATAAAGTATTATCGTTTGTTTAAACATTTAAAAATTGGAGCGGAAAGTGCGTGCTTTTTCATAATACATAATTGCGCTCTGATTGCTTGACGGACAGCCAATGATTGCCATCAATCACGGCAAAAAATAATTAACTACATGAAGCCGGGACAATAACTCCAAGCTAAATGTGACTGTGCTAGAAATATTTTAATTTTCAATTACGTATTGTGGCTTACATTGAGCTAATGTCAAAAATAAGAAACTTTCCGAATTCAATTAATTTTTTGCACCTTACAACTGCTTTGAATTTCAAATTGATTTCCTTTATCAGTTAGATGCAAAAATATCCTCAACAAAAGAATGACTGTCTGTAAGCCCAGCATATAAATTAAAGGATCATAATATAAATAAGCGATAAAGTTTGGTAATCACTAAGAAAATTCAAGTTATGTATTGCTTTATTAGCAGAAAAAAAAATTTCCTAAACGCATTAATTCAATTTTAGCGGAAGGAAATAGTCAAATCTAAATAGAACTTTAATCCATCTGGTGATAAAATTCCAACTGTGCCAGGAAAAAAATTAAGTGATTTATCCCCTTTCTTTTGAACTGAATATTAACAAAAAACTAGTACACAAAGGGATTCTAAATCTAATTTACTTGATCATGTACCTATATTAAGAATTTTTTTGGTCTTTAATTATTTCGAATTGGGTTTTCGCTCGAGAACTAGACTATGAAATATCTATTCCAAAAAAAAATTGCGTAAAAAAGAATAGAGGCGTATTAAAAACATCATAAATAATTTATGGAAGCTAGATTACCGATTCTTTTCTACGCCATTTTCAATTTTCATTTGTCGTAACGATGATTTTTTGTCCTTATATTTAAAAAAAGAACACTGATTTTCACCAAAGGATTATTATACGTATATTTCTTATCACTAACTCCAATTATCCATGAGAGAATATTCCTATAAATCTAAGTACAGAAGGCGATAGAGTTTTGGTAATATGTTTCGTAACGTCTGGTGCATTTTGACATGTTGCTTGAGTGGAATTTCGGCATAATACTTCCATTAAAAATTATCGCCAAATATAATTAACACTCCTGGTGGTTGTAGAGGTATCATGTTATCATGGCATTAGCAATATCTTTATGAACGAGATATCAATTCATTAGAAGAAAACCGACCAAATCGTGTTCTCGTCATCATTTTAAAATTGGCAGTATCTTGAAGACGAGATATCTCGGCGAGTATTAGCGGAATGGGTCAGATCTTGATGGATGAGATATCTCACAGAAACCAGTTAAAGGGTTAAAACGTCTATAAGAGGGATTTTCAAAGCATACAAACCAGTTCGTTAATATTTCACTTCCGCTACCCAAATGCTCTCGCATCGGGGTTGCATTAAAATGTAGTGAATTGCCACCATGGAGACTTTTGCGCTTAACCCTAATAGTGGTTTATCTTCTACCTTGTACAGGCCAGCCTTTGATACAAGACATTTTCCTATTTGAATATTCATTCCTCTTGGAGCAATAAGGCAGTTTTGTCTCGACGAGATATTTCGCCATAAGGGAAACCAAACAGATCTTGATGAACGAATTATCTCATCATTGACGAATTTGATAAGATCCTCATGGACGAGGTATCTCGTCGAAACCACTTGTGGGATTAATCTAGTTGCGTTCACCAATAAAATGTAGTAAACCAATTCAGAATTCAGTCTTTGAAATTTTTATTGGAGATGTACTGAAATCGTATTGGAAAAACAAGTCAAGTGACGCCATGTAAGGAAAACGTACAAGAAACACGTTCAGCCGCAGAAACATGAAAACTCTATCTAGTACCATCAATTAAAAGAGGATGTTTCTCAAGCCAAATTATGTAGGAAACGGAAGTCTATTCTTCTGAGATAAATATGTTTACAAAAAACTTTTAGTCTTACAGTAATCAGTTTAGTCTTATCTAATCTTTCCGTGTTTCCTTTGATATTAGAAGCAAATAAATTAATCACTATAAATCTGGGGATTGGGTAATTGAATTAGAGTCAAACTTGAGCAATATAATGGCTATTGGTAATGACCGGAATCAATCTCGAGAACACCTCGTAACTTTGAACCACGGTTCACGACACAATATGAATTTGATCATTTTTATTAACTATCTGAGCGTCACGTGAATAGTGAATATTGTAATATTGATTATACCCTACAAGATCAAAACTATTTAGAAGACAAGCAGAGGAGACTTTAGGTTGCAGAGCGAATATATAACCTTTATAGTACAACTGTTAACTTTCATACTTCGATTGTGAACTTTTAAAAAACAAAAATGCAAGAACTGGAACTTATGCTGCATTATAATGACATCATTTGTTCAAAAAAGTACTCGCGAGTTTTGCAAAAAATTATCAAACCCCACTGTGATTAACTAAGTTTCATACTGCAAAGAATACAAATTTCTAGAATACGACTTTTCCAATATTTTTTCTCAAATCTGAAACAGATGAATCTGTGATGCCATCCGATGAAATCAAGTATTAATTACTCTTACGATGCTCCAGACAATACATTCCCTCCTACACCCTATCGAACGCTGGAATAAAAAATCATTAATTTTATTAATGACCCTTTAAAAACTCATAAATAAGTTCCATCTGGCAACGGTTTGAAACCCGCGAACAGACAGAAGAAAACGATATTTCTTCGCCTATTAAACTATAACTTCCGAAGATATCGTCCTCCCGCGAAACCGCAACCGTGACCGGCGAACCGTAGAATATAAATGGCATTCGAACAGCCCTCCCTTCCGTTCTGCCAGTTCGACAAACCCCCGTGATCTTCACGGGGCCATTTGTAAAGGATAACAAATGGCGAGGCACAGTCAATGAAAACTTCTTGTTACTTAACTTTAATCTTTTGCCACAGGAGGTTGGCAGGACGAAAAAATCATCCACCCTCTTCACATGGAGGAGCTTAAATTTCGCTTTACATAGTCTCGAAATGACCCCCCCCCCCTCGAAAGCTCAAAGACAAAAGCACAAAAAACCGCTGTATTAGGCCCGCACGCTGAGTTATTGCTGTATCAGGTTGCGAGACTGCCATTAATCAACATGCTTCTCCAGCGTTTACTTAATTAGAGAAATTCATTATGAAGTCCTTGATTAATCGGCCCGATGCTCGCCAGCCGTAACGCATGTGGGGAAAGAACGCACCACTGCGTCCGCGTCGGAGTAGGAAAAAAAAGGCGGCAGACACAATACGATCGTAGGGGCGTGCTCTAATTTTTAAGTCTAAAGATGGATGGTCAGTTGGTTTATGCGGTGGATTGTGTGTTTATTAAGCTTGCAGTTTGGCCTCGGTTGCCATTAGTAGGGTGTTGTTGGTTTGGCCTTTACATTGTTCTATTTTGATAAAGTAAGATGCATGGATTTAAGGCGTGTAGTTTTGTACGATGCAGGTTTAGTAAATGTAAAATTACTAGTCTAATCTCTCTTGGGTGATATTATAGCATGGATTTTACCAAGCGTTTGTTAGTTTGTAAATTTCCCTTACAATGTGAAAAATTACTAGTCCTTTTCTCCTTTGATAATGCTGTGGCTTAGATTTGCAAAGATAAGTTAGCAGTTTGACATCGAATGCCACTAACTTGGAGTTGTTGATCTGAGAATTTGCATTTCATTGTTCTATTTTGCAAAATTATGGTTCATACATAGTGATGCAATAATTTAAGGTATTTTGCATGTTCGAAAATTAAAAATAATTAGTTTAATCTCTCTTAGGTGATTCTAATGCGTGTGTTTTCACAAATAGGCATTATTGATTCAGAAATCTGACTTGCAATACGTTAAATTACTGCTGTCTAATCCTTGTTGAAAATGATACGGCTTAGATTTGCACAAAGATGAGACTTAGTTTGTAAATATGTGAACTTTTACAGCATAATCCTTCTTGGACTAAGTTGTGTCTTAGATTTCCACAAAGACGAACCGTCAGCAGTTTGTGTATTATAATACGTACAACTATTACAGTATAATCTTTCTTGTATTATGTGATGTGGATTTGATCAAAGATGCGCTGTTTGAATGGAAATATGCCTTATAATACATAAAATAAATACAATTTAATGCTTCCCTGACAATGCCATAGCTAATATTTTCACAAAGAGGAGTTCTCAATTTGGAAATTTGCGTCAAATGACAAAATCACTATAATCTAATTCATCTTGGTTAATGTTATGAAGTAGATTTGTATACACAATGATGCGTTGCGTTAGCTTGGAAGTTTGCTTTATAATACGCAATATTATTTTATAATCCCTCTCAGACAATACTGTGATTAGATTTTTCGCAAAGTTACATTGTCAGTTTGGAAATTTTCCTTTGTACTTTGTTCTAAAATAGAACACGGTAGATTTTTTGTGCAATAATTTGGGGGTATTCTTGGTAAAATTTCATTCAAAGCACTCTTATAATAGTTAAATTACAATTATATCCTCTCCTTTGAGAAGTACTCTTACACTATAGCATTGATTTCCAAACAGATGCGTTGTTCAATTGAAAATTTTCATTTATGCTTAAGAAAAACAGAAAATGGTACATTGGTTGTGAGTTAATTTGGGATATTCTAGGTGAAATTGCTTTCAAATACCTTTTATAATTGTAAAATTACAAGTCAAATCCTTTTGGACAAGTGCTATCTCATATTATGCCATATATTTCAGTGATTCGTTGTTGGTTTGGAATTTGTCTTCATATTACTTCAGTACAATGATACATAAGTTGGGCAATAGTTGGAGAAATGCGTGATATTTTCTATAAACCATCTTTATAATTGTAAATTTAAAAGTCTAATTCTCCTTGAACAAGCACTGTCTTATATTAAGCATTTCTGTGCCACCTATGCTAATGATGTACCCATATATATTTAACAGAATACGTCACTTTTAAATTGCCAATTTTTAAACTACTCATCACATCTGGTTTGATTAAAATCCAGCGAAAATGTCTGTTTACTTCCCCCGTTTTGATTCATCATCAGTTGTTGTTTCCAAACGACAAACACAAATGAGGCCTTTTTTTACCCCAATGTAAAAGAAATATTTGAATGTATCCAGAGTTGCATATTTATGTTGTCATGACAGCATATATCACCATTATGTATCTAAAAGTATGAAATTTAAAAATTACGTTTTTGATAATTATTTTCTTAATTATTATATTAACAAATGAATAACGATATAAATTAATTTTCTTTCGATTGTTTGAAATGTTATTATTCTAACTGTATATAACGTGATATTCATCCATTAAAAATATAATTTCAAAATTATTTTTCTGATAATTACCATTTTCTAATAATAATTATATTGATTAATAAAAAAATACATACATTAAATTTCTTTTAATTGTTGTCATTATAACAGCATATAACATCGTATGTATAAAAAAAATACAAATTTTCAAAATTCCTGCTTTGACAATTTTATAGTTTGTTAATAATTATATTAACAGATGTGTGAAAAACGGTATAAATGAATTTTTTTCTATTTTTCAATTATTGTAATTACGACAACATATAACGTCATGTGTATCCATAAAATATAAAATAGCCTGTAACGTTACTCCAGTGTGACGTTAATTAACTACCTACCTACCATAAAATATAAAACTTCAAAATTACCTTTTTGATAAGTATTATTTTGTTTATAACAATTGTGTAACAGATGAATAACGATATAAAATAATTTGGAATTTTAAATCAATTCCTCTCAATCAAGTTCTCAATTCCAATATTATTTCTATTGTTTCAAATATTATCATTATGACAACATATAACATCATATGTATCCAAAAAATATGAAATTTCAAAATTCTTGTTTCCACAATTATTATTTTGTTAGTAATAATTTTAATAAGAAATGAATTACGATATTAAATAATTTTCTTTCCATTGTTTCAAATATTATCATTTATGACAGTATATAATGTCTTATGTATACAAAAATACAAAATTTCAAAATTCTGTTTTGGCAAATTTTATGGATTGTTAATAATAATTATATTAACAGATGAATAACGATATAAATGAATTTTCTTTCGATTGCTTCAAATGTTCTCATCAGAGAGAACATTATCTAACTTGATGAAAATATCTCTATACTTGTTCCTTCATATGGGCTAATTTGTCGATTTCCTTTCTTTTATTTAACAAATGTCGATGTAAGATTAAATTAATTGACAAAATAGTAGATGAAGTCAACGGTGGTTATTTTTCAAATATTTGCGATTCATAACTTCTGCAATGATGTGCAATATTTATAAAAATTGTAGCAAAATTCCAATTTAAGCTATCATACCATAATAAAAATATCCATTAGACTTATCAAACTAGCGATTTAGCCTACAATTTTATAACCAAATTAAATATAATCTATTCAATAAAGATAATTTCATATATAACCTAATCACTGCATAACTTAGATACCGTCATTTTTTATCTATTTCTACAAAATTGCTCCCAACAGGATGTTTATACAGAAACATTACCTCATACTTAGATAAACTAAGTAATCCAAGAAAGATTAACGTCACTATAAATCACCTTAATTAGTATAATTAAATGAAAATAGCTCCATAACTAACTCTAATTAACAATCTTTCGCAAGACCGTTCGTTTGAAATCGCGCCAACGATTTTTTCCTCTCTCAGCTATTACCACGACAGATTGTTCTAAATATACTTCGATAGAATTCCTTTTTCAAGAACAAATTCGATCTCCACTTGAGCTTGTTGTAGATGTAGACGCATATTTTTTAATTGCGGCGGTAGAATATTCTGAATTGTCGGAAACATAAAACTACAGTTTACTACGGGCGCAGCTTTAATTTACTGAATTAAGTGTAACTTTCGGATGTTGCAGTTGTGAAAGTTTTCCGAAAAAGGTATTTAGAACACGCGTAATAAATTTCTCGATTTTTTCGATTGAAAATAATGTTCGACGGGCGTCGAATGGGGGCGTTTTGACGTTATCGTAGTGAGCATGTGGGACCATCAGATTTCCTCGTTAAGTATGAGTGCCCGTAAAAATAGGGTTTCCAGAGGACAGGGCATGGAAGCGCTTACCATTTATTTTTCATTTGGCACAGAATACAAGTTGGTTAATTTGCTTCGTATTTTGAAAATTCTTTTTTGTTTTTTACATTGTATTGGATAAAACCCATGACACGAAAATACCAACACTTGCCCCTTCGTTTTAAGGTTTGTAGTTATTCCACGCGTTTCGAGGATATTGATTATATGGATTGGTGTTCTGTTTGAAATTACTCACAAATTTCGTTCGGTTCATTATTATGTTCTGTGACTTGGACTTCCAGAGATAATATTAAACCTTCTCGAGAAAAACTACACCTTGATTTGTTTTTCTCGAGAAGCTATGGTGTTATCTCTGAAAATGGACTTTGTGAGAAAAACGACACATTGGGCCGTTTTTCTCGGGAAGGTATATGTCTGATCGTTGACTTTTTCAGAAAAATATATCAGTAGTTTTTCTCGAGAAGTATGATATCTCTGAAAGTCAACTTTTCAGAAAAACGATACATTAAATCGTTATCTGTGAAAGTTGACTTTGGGAAAAAACGACACATCGAGTCATTTATTTCTAAAGGTATATTATCTCTAGTAGTTGCCTTTTTTATAAAAGGACACACTGAGTAGGTTTTTTTTCGAGAAGATATGGTATAATCTATGGAAGTCGACTTTGGTATAAAAACGAGTTTATATACCAAAGTTGTTTTTCTCGAGAAGGTATGATACCTCTGAAAGTCGACTTTTCCAAGAAACGACACAGTGAATCGTTTTGTCGAGAATGTATGTCACTATCTCTGAAATTTAACGTTTTAGTTAAACAACACATTGAGTGGATTTCACGGTGTCAATAAGCTGGAAATAATTTTGTACAATTGATAGAGTGAAAGATTTTGACTTTTGACAAAGCATTTTATTAACTCACTGAGCTTCATGAGGTATCTAGGTAGTGAAGCATTACTTCTCAATATGCATTACTAAATAACCATATCTATTGATTGAAAGAATCCTAAAGCAGATTCTATTTACCAAGTTAATGCTCCTGGTGGTTGTCTCGACAAGGTATCTCGTCATTAGCAAAACTGACCAGATCTCAATGAAATAGATAGCTCGCTGTTAAAAGAAAACTGACCAGATATTGATCTTGTCATAATTGAAAAATATACAGAATATTGATGACGAGATATATCGCCATTAGCAAAATTGGTCAGATCTAGAGATGGACGAGATATCTCGTCGAAACCAATTGGAGTTTTAAAATTTGGTAAAATGTCATGGCATAGAAGACTGCAAGTCGCAGATATGATATATGTATCATGGGTAAAATAATGATCGAACCGTGATCCTTTGTCGTTGTTTACTTTCATTTGTTTTTGTGGGACAGGTAGACATTAATATAGTGAAAATCGATTTTTCTCTCTTATTGAAAACAACTACTACAAAAGAACATTATTCTATCTTACGAAGAATGTTCTGCAATTCTGGTTATTATTCAAAACAAACAATAACGCTGACACTATCAAAACCAACTTCATACATGTTTTTCACAAATTCACAGTACTATGCTTCGCACAATAACTGCTATTCTCATCAATTGGGATAGAGAACATACGTCTGGGTTCTTCATTCATAACACTTCCTGCTACTTATTTGAAATTTTTAATCTATTCCTAGACACTACGTTGCAATAAAAGCACTGTTCCTGTACTTCTATGAAAATACTCGAGGGATTTGGCTTTTGATACATCTTTATACCATGAAAAATGGATCACTGAGCGCTGCTCTTTGGTGCAAACGGAAATCGGAGTGGTCATGATAAACCCCCTGGTGGTTATCTTGACGAGGTATCTCGTCATTAACCCTCCAAGTGGTTTCGACGAGATATCTCGTCCATCAAGATCTGACCAATTTTGCTAATCATGAGATAGCTCTCCTTCAATATATTGCAGATGTTTTGATGACTACAAGATCTGGTCAATATTGCTAATGACGAGATACCTCGTGGAGAAAACCACAAGGAGGGTAAAGGTTTATAAATTTTATTATCCTATTTTATTGGTACTGAAATTTGGCGACGCCTGTTTAAACCCTCACATGTCCAAGTCGCATATGTGACTTTTTTATTGTGTTCTAAAACTCCAATAAGTAACGTAGAATCGATTATATTCTAGACTACTTATGAGTTAATTCCTATTTCCATTATATCGGGTCACTCGTTAAATAAGGCTTCGTTTTAAGATAATCTATCTGTATTAAGGTTTATTAACTTTATTATCCTATTTATTTGTTACAAAAATTCTTAATTTTTTGGTTCAATATCGCGCATGCGGTAATTCGCATCCGTTAGTTTTTATAGTCTGTTTTCTAACAATAAGAAACGTGGACTCAAATTCACTGTAGCCTAATTATGAGTTAGTTCCTATATCTATTAAATCGGAGTTGGCGTTCAATCAGGTATCTTTATAAGAGAATTCATTTGTACTAACCATCCAAGTGGTTTCAAAGATGCATCACATCCATTAAGATCTGACCAATTTTGCTAATGACAATACATCTCGGCATCTAGGTATTGACGATGTTTTGATGACAACATCAAGATCTGGTCAGTTTTGCTGATGACAGGATACCTCGTAAAGACAATCACCAGGAAGGTTAAGGATTCAATTTTATAATCCTATTTATTTGGTACAGAAAGTTGGCGACTTCTGTTCAACCATGCACATGATCTAATTTGCATCCGTTACTTTTTATATTCTGCTCTAAAATTCCAATAAGCAAAATGGAGTCAATTACACTCTAGCCTAATTATGGGTTGATTCTTATGTCCATTAAAGCGGGGTTCTTTCAATCACGTCTAGTTTTTTGTGAATTCATCTGTATTAACTCTCCAAGTGGTTTCGACGAGATATCTAGTCCATCAAGATATTGCCGATATTTTGATAACGACATCAATATCTGGTCAGTTTTGCTAATCACGAGAAACCTCATCGAGTCAACCACTAGGAGGATTAAGGTTTCTCGACCTTATTATCCTATTTATTTCGTACAGAATGTCGATTTTTGTTGAACCTCGCACATGCGCCAAGTTACATTAGTTGCTTTTTATGTTCTGTTCTAATATTCCAATTAGTCTTTCTCATCGGGGTTTTGAACCCAGATCCTCAGCAATTGCCCGTTGTGTTGCTCCAGTGAGACGTTAATTAACTACCTACCATCTAAAATTCCAATAAGCAAAGTGGGGTCAATTCCACTCTAGCCTAATTGTTGGTTAATTCTTATATCCATTAAATCGGGGTCCTCGTTAAATCAGGCCTCGTTTTAAGCGAAGCCATCTGCATTAAGTTTTCTCGACTTTATTATCCTATTTATTTCCTACAGAAAGTTGTCGATTTCTGTTCAACCCCGCACATGCGCTAAGTCGCATCCGTTACTTTTTATAGTCTGTTCTAAAATTCAAACGAGGATGGAAAGTCCGTTTCTTTTATTTTCACCCCAGAAAACGATTCCGCACCGTTGCCAGCGCGTGAACGAAAAAAACCCAAAGCATCGGGGAGGAATGAGCAGAATTCCTGGGGTATTTTTCTAGCGATATTGTTGCAGGTAGCGAGTCAAGCGAAAAAAAAACAAACAAAAGCCATCCAATTTCTTTGCAGCCATTTGCAGGATGAGAGAGGGAGGCATCGAGAAAGAGGAGGTGGCAACGGGGAGTGTTGATCTCCGGATTTCTTCCGATTCGTTTCTCTTGCTCACTTCCGGTCTGAAGAACCGCTCAATCGTTCGAATAGGGTGTTCGAAATACAAATAAACTCGGGACTGTCCCACCCAGCATTCGAAGATATAAAACGGATTAGGTCTTGATGGCGTCCCATATTCTTTGTCCGAGGAAGGGTTTGGTGTTCTCGACCCCCTCCCAACCAATCAAATTTAACTAACGCTCTTTTGTTGTATGGAGAGGGGGGTAGCTGTAATGAAAATAGTTTGGCTTTTAGCGTAATGAATGAACGCTTAAGGTGGGAAATTAAAGCGTGAGAGGAAATGGTATCGTTACCATTTGGGCGGTCGTAAAACTCAGTTAGGGGTCTGATGGGAAATAGAAGTGAGGATAGAAAAAATGTCGTTTGATATTGCAAACATACGTGAGGCCGACTTTCGTTTAAAGGAAAAGCGGAGGTAATATTTATAGGACTCGGAAGTTAAGATGCCAGCGTTTCCGATGCCTTTTTACTATCGTATTTGTACTACAAAGTGGATTCTTCCGACATAAAATTATAGTTCCCCAAAATCTACAAATTTGTCCTACAATAAATGAACCTTGAATAAAACTTTACTCTTCATTTACTCTTCTCTACTTTACTCTTTTTTATTTTGATAAATTTACTGATAACCCACGTCATAATATTTTCAACGAATAAAATCTTTCGCGCTTATGACGTATATATACGTGATTTCTCTCTTAGCAAATCAGAGCGCTACATTTAGGATCGAGAGAATATAGTCATATTTATGTTTAGTCAAATTAAGTTAACCCCAAGTAGAGAAATTTATTTGAGGTAATAGAAGCACCTATTTTAAAATGCTATAAATGTATCCAAATGGTATATAGTTCATTTACCTGTAAGTTAAGTCAGGAAAGCTATATGTTACTGGTTCAAAGACATGTTGTCGAATTGCCCACATCGATTTTTACTATTTTGCTTTTCCAAAACATAAATCCTCCAAGTGGTTTCGATAAGATATCTCTTCAATCAAGATTTGATCAATTCTTCTAATGACAAGATACTTCGTCGTCAAGGTATTCCCGATTTTTTTATGATTAACTTGAGACTAAATATGGTATCTTTGAACAGTGTAGCCATCACATGCTTTTTATTATTCTGCTCATCATTGGCCAGATCTTATTAGACGAAATATCTTGTCATTAGAAAAATTGCACAAATCTTGGACGAGATATCTAGTCGAAATAACTTGGAAGGTTAAAAGTTTTAATAGACACAATTTACAGAACCATCATAATCCCATTAGAAACTATAAATACATCTCTCGTATTGAAAATTTCCAAGTAGTTAACTATTTTATAGTGCGATTAGTTTTTCAATTAAAAATATCTGTTATTTTGTTGAAATTTAAGTGTGACAGTTATTACTTTAGAGTTAATTTTAAGGGTAACAGAAAATATTTTATAGTACTGTGGGGGTCACAAAGGTTGTAACTTTACTATAAAGTAGACACCTTACGCTTGTGACTATATTCTGTAATGAAGTGGGAGTGTATGTCAGAAGCTGGGATAGATACACTTGAATTTATTCCTAGCACTAGTTCCATAAGCATGTGTTGATCGTTTAGCTCTAAATTAGTATCTGGTCCCTTTTAACATATGAGATCACGATGTACCTGGGCATTGTATCTTGATATTTTCATTACTGGTTACACATGTATTAATTTTTCAAAAATACGTACTATATTTTAGGACATACTAAAAAACACATAACTGTATGTAAATGTATCAGGTATTTTTTTAATTTATAAATAATACATTTTTTAGTTATTCTTTTTACTATGTAACTTAATGGGGAAAAAATCACAGTTCACCTGTCAGGAGCACTTCAACTAACGGAAAGTTAAAAAGAAGTTTGGAGAGTGGGGGTGCCATCTCAGGTTTGACCTCGTCATCTGACCGTGTTTCAAAATTACGTGGTGTTGTCCTTCGGATACTTCCTTTGGGGATTTATTACGGAACGTCACCAATAGCCCGTTGTGTTCCTTTAGTGGGACGTTAATTAATTACAGTTACCATAAAAAGAAATTTGGAAATATTTAGCTGTTAGTTTAAATAAGACATTTTGGTCCCAATATGACAATCTTGAATTAGCGTGCAGCATAAAAGGCCAGGATGGTGTATAAAAATATGATCTCAGTAGAAAGATTTCCATCCCATCATTACGTTTATGAGAAAAGTTGAAGAAATTGCGTATTTTTCTTGCATAAAATCGTGAAATATATTGAAAATACATCTTCGGACAGGGTAGAATAAAACTGGTTTGCATCTTACCAATTACCTGGTGCAAAAAATTATACTTAGATTTAAAGCAATCAAAGGTGTAAAAAATGCAAAACTAGACATTAATTTTCATGTTTTTATATTGTATTTGCACTTTTTACGAAAGGTACCAGAACAATTTTTGTGTGCCTGATTTCGCGTATGTTATAAGATAATTTATTGTAGTGAAACGCTAGATTGATTTATTTTAATGGGTGACTGAAACAGAAATAGAGCTTATAAATCGCAAAAGTTTAAAAGTCATTTAAATTATTTTGTAAATTTTATGGGAATAACTATACATATGAGGTGACTGAAATCTTTTTTAATAAGCTATATTTGCAATTCCTACAAATGAATTAACATTTTTCTTCCTAAAACATTTACGTCAAAAAGTAATTATTTTACTCATCTACACATAGATAATTTCATACGGCTTATCAAAAAGTAAGAATGAGCAATTTAGAATTACACTATGCTACTTCTAAAAATACTTTTAAAAGCTTCTACTTCTAAAAGCTCACGCCATTTTGTTCCTCTGCAGTAATTTCCAAAACAAAAAAACAAACCCCAAATCGCTTTTCAAATACATATATAAAGCAATACTGATAAACTATTTTAGGATAAAATAATTCAGTAATGTTGATTAATTGTCGCAAACGGTACACCAAAAAATATCGTCCACGAAACAAAGCCAAATTATATGCAGGGACGACAGTTCTACCAACTTAAATTCGTTTTATCGGGCAACATAGGCTTTAATTTCACTTCCGCAAACGAAAATTCCACGCTGCCAGATTCGAATTCGCACTTCTTTCCATTAATTACAGGAAATTCCAATCAATAATTCCAGAAAACGATAGCTTTGCATTGCAATTACTGCAAGTGGTGAGGCGGACCTTTGAGTCTCAAAGATGAATATCTCACTCAGATAATTGATTAAAAATTGTCTCCATTTCTCACTCTGGTAAGACGCCATGACGGACTGATACGTGCCACGGGCTTTCACACCCGCGTTGTGTGTATTTAATTCGAAGTGGTGACTCCACCTTTTTTTCCTCCTCTCGCCTCGCTCGCTCTAATTGCTTTTCGCTATTGTCATTCTTTAACTGTGACTGGCACGGGTTCAATTTTGGGAAAATCGTAGCGTCGCTTACAGATATGGGAGGGATATTAAATAAAAGGCAAAGGGGTTGTTTGGGGAGTCGGTATTAGCCGGGATAAATGGATTTTTAAGGACTTGTATCACGATATAATACAAACGATATTGTGTTTGGGGATAATAATTTATGCTTCAGAAATTGAACCTATCAAGTTTAAACAAAATGAAATTTTGTTTAGACCCTCTGGCGATCCTGCACTCATTTTCCCATTTTCATTTTCCATTCCTGCAGTTTTCCATGCAATGTTCCAAATTAGCTTTACAATTTTTGATCAATGGAAGGGGACTTTCTGTAAAGCTAATATAGAGGTCGCTAGAGTTTTTAGAGTACATCATTCCTGTATAATTCCGGAAATGGACACACTTGGCATGTTATTCGAATGCAATTACAGCATGTCACAAATAGAAAGAATATTGCAGTATTACTTCTTAGAATTTCCTTTTTTAACTGTAAACATGTCCAATAAAAGTTTTGTAATTAGCTAATTTGTAAATACCTTCTCAATGAAATTTGGCTATAATTACTGTACACAAGCAAACTAGAGTAGGGGAAATAAATGCCAAACGTATCCAAAACGATGATAAATCAAATATTTTAAGATGATAGTTCTTAACTATGAGTATATTTCCTTATTAAAGCAGTTCCTTTAGTGCTTGCAATGAAACTCTTTCATATTGAAAGACCAGATATACAAAGCGGTTGTAGCAAGATGGCGGAGTCATATGGTTTTGAACTTGTCTACTCTTTAAATTAAGAGGCAGATTAAGCGTTCACTCTCTTGGAGGTTACCTGAACGAGGTATCTCGTCATTAGCAACACTGACCAGGCCTTGATGGACGAGATATCTCGTCACTAGAAGAAAACTGACCTGATCTTGATGTCATAATCATAAAAAATTGGCAATCTTGATGACGAGGTATCTCGTCATTAGCAAAAGTGGTCAGATCTGGATTGAAGAGATATCTCTTTGAAATCACTTGGAGGTTCAATAGAGGATTCTCGCAATCGGTTTTACTGCACAACACACATAATGACTATATAGGGATATTTGTGTGAATTAATTGAAATTATATCAATTCACATTTTGAAAAATTACATTAATTCACATTAATTGAAGGAATCCTGTAAAGAAATCTACTGGTCAATAAGTCAGAAACTGATTAGAAGTTATGCAGAGAAAATCTTTAACCCTCTAACGAAAGAGACGGAACATGTGGGCGGAGTCGCTATCGTAAGATCTGAGAAGCGTGGGTCACGCGGGATTGGGAGTCCACTTGGCCCTATTGGCTATCAAAGCGCTAACGAATGTTTTTCATCACACTCATGGAAGAAATACTAAACTAGAGTGAGTAACGATAACCATTTTATGTGCCCAGGATCATGTAACCAAACTAGTAGTTACGCGACTCTCAGACTACTTTCGGGCATTCACCATCTGATTGGTCCACGGGATGGAAAAAGACGCCCATCCAATGATCCATCATTTGATTGATCCACGCGACATTGTAGTAGACTGTCGATTTCATCAATTTCCTCGCCACTCCATAGAAATTCGCATTCACACACCTACCCTATCATAAGATTTTTTATCGCCAAACGAGGCGATAAGATACCAAATCGGCCAACCATTTCAATCTTTCACTGAGAAGTCATGTGACTATTAGTTGATAGTTTTTTAAGCACCTCTCAATAATAATGCTCAATCTACTAATATTTCACGTCTGTTGTCAGTCATACATTAGAATTCGTGCTTTCCTCTAACTCCACGAGTAGTTTTCATTACGCCCGGTGATCTTTAAACCACCGAGTGATCGGTAGAAATAACATGAAACTGTGTTCAGATACTCTGTCGAATGCATTAGAAGATCAATGGTGAAAACAACAGGTCAGGGTAGGTTTTAATAATTTAACCAAACTTTTTGTTAACCCAAATATGGTGGCACTACTGTTTCTGCCAAGGAACTTGCCACTTGTACGTATTCCTTACGTGACGTCACTTGGCTTGTTTTCCAAAATGATTACAGCACTTCGCCAATAAAAATTCCAAAGAATAAATTCAGAATTGACGACAGTTGATTAGTTAACACCAAATTAAGTTAAACGCCACATGTCGAAATGGCGGTAAACTACATTTCTAACCTCCAGGTGATTGGCACATCAAGTTAACACGCCATTAGCAAAATTGACCAGATCTTGATGGACGATATATCTCGTCATTAGTAAAAAACTGGCCAGATCTTGATCTCGTCATTATAAAATATCAGCAATATCCTGATGACAAGGTAATTCGTCATTAGCAAAATTGATCAAATCTTTATTGACAAGATGTCTCTTCGAAACCACTTACGGGGCAAAGGTAACCCTGGTAGGTAACCCCCCCCGAGAGCATTTGGATAACGGAAATAAAATCTTCATCTATATCATTCCCCTGGTTTATTTGTTTGCAGTAAAAATTTCTCTGATACATCATACAGGTGCCACATACATAAATAATCGACAACTAAAATTTAAGTCTTAGATCAGCTTCAACCTTTTTGATAAAACCGTGATACACTTCTAGAAAACCTAAGATTGTCGACGACAGAAGATACATATCAACTCACGTGCTTCCAAAGAGGTTACCAGACTTCGCACCACACCACCTGCGCATGGAACATTCCCAAAAAAAGAAGACAAAGAACTTCACATGATGAAAGCTGGTGGCCACAGGGGGTGGGTGAGATTGAAGTGGATTGCTCCGCCATTTTTATCCCGGAAGTTCTCCCCAGTCGACCATCGCCTGGGAGTTAGAAGATTGTGGCGGGCACCAATAGGATCCCGCTAGACCCCTAAGATTCCATGAAGGTTTTTCACCAGTGCAAACTCTAGGAGCCATAAATTCCACGCCCAAACTATTCCACCAAACGGTTATGGCTGAAGCAGTAATCGAAAGCATATTGTGTCTGATATTTTTTGTGGGGGAATTCTTTTTCTAAGGGTAATAACATTCTTAAGCCTTTTCGTGTGGGGGAGAAGTGATAGATTTTGAAGCGTTGGGTATCAAAGGTGGGGATGGAAAATTTGATTTCGGCTTTCGAACCCCCTGCTGAGTATTTTATCGAGGGGAGGGAGTTTTTCTTTGGGCGTTTTGGTTGCTTTTAGAGCTAAAGCGCTTGTCAGTCGAGTCAGCATTGCACGAGATTGGCGGAATGGCATTTTTTGGATGATCCCCTTTTTATTAGCGTTTATTTCTTTTGGTACTGGCTGTGGTAATAAATATGCAGATTTTATCGGATATTTATAAAAGCAGAAAGGAAAGTGTTTTTATTACAATCTCGAACTTTTTATCGTGAATAAAAAAATTAGTGTCGAGTATAGCTGTGCTAGTTCAAGTAGAGTTACTCCGCATTTCGTCATTTCAAGTTGGTGATTGCTATTTGCTTCTTTTATAAGTACCTGATACGTAACAACACTAAATAACTAGGATTCCTCCAGCAATTGTAGTTTGTGATTTAACAGCTTTCTAGCGTTAAAAGGCATTCTTTCTTATGCAACATTTTACAAACACCCTTTTTATAGGATACGATTGAAAGCGAAATAAAAACTAAAACTCGATAAATTATTAAAATCATGATTGTTTCTATGAGAAGGGAGACCAAGGTAGCACAGTTGATAGGCGAGTCGTGGATTAGCAACCAGAAGCTTGAGAGTTCGAAACTCTCCAAACAAAAGACCGTTATTTCTTGAGGCCTCAAGAAATATGGATGGTGGATGGACGGAATATGGATGGATGGATGGAAATATGGACGTTTCGATTGCCAGTTCAGGCGTTGACCACGTCATCTAACTGTAGTTCAAAATTACGAGATGTCCTCGTATCGTTTCCTTTAGTATTCATCCCGGACTGTCACAAGAGCCCACAGTATTGCTCCAATGCGTGCGACGTAAATTCAACTACATATCTTCTATAAAAGGTTCTTTCTGTCAAGTGAAATGCAGGTGGCCGTACTTTTTCCGTGGTAGAAAGTACAACCTGTACTTGTTCCGGGCATAGTGCCATTTGGCGGAAAAACTTTCAGCACATCGCCAATAAAAATTGCAAGGAATGGAATGAATTCCGAATTGATACATGATAGTTATAATTAGTCAACGTCTATTCGATTTAAACACCAAACGTCACCGAAATGGCTATAAACTACATTTCAAGGCAACCACGAGGTATGGATTATACGTCATGACATCAAATGGCCTCATGCTGGCATGATGTGGAAGTTTAGAGAGTGGAATGTCCGCATAAGTGTTGACCTCGTCATCTGACCATGGTTCAAAAAAAAGATGTCCTCGGATCTTTCCCTTTGCGATTGATCCTGGATCGTCGCCAATAGCTTGTTTTGTGGCTATAGTGAAATGTTAATTCAACTACCTACCTATCTACATTTCTCAACTTACTTCTTACGAACCCTAAATCATTAAAATATAATCTGCTCTTTACTGATAATTACTTACATGCACTTAAGAATTTCGTTTCTAAAATGATGTTTGATAGAAACCGTACCATGTTTGGTAACTACATTTCTGAACTTAATTCTTATGAACCCTAAATCACTTAAGTATAATCTGATCTTTACTGATAATTACTTAAGAACTTCGTTTCTAAAATGATGTTTGATAGAAACCGTACCATAGTTGGTAACTACATTTCTCAACTTACTTCTTACGAACCCTAAATCACTAAAGTATAATCTGCTCTTTACTGATAATTACTTAAGAACTTCGTTTCTAAAATGATGTTTGATAGAAACCGTACCATGGTTGGTAATTAAGTTTAAATTTATCTTCTCTATACGTTCAATACGTTTGTGGTGCCGCTTTGGTTGTAGGCGTCGCTTTGGTAACGTTTGGTGTTTAATCTAACTGGCGTTTGCAAATAAATTGCCGTATATAGATTCGGGGGTAGTTGAATTGACATCGCAGTTTAGCAACACATCGGACGATAGGCGACGGTCCTAGATAATTCCAGAAAGAAAAGATCCGAGGACAACACTTCGGAATTTTCAACCACGGTCAGATGACGAGGTCAACATCTGACACTCCAATCTAGTTTTCCACACCACGCCAACTTGAGCATATCTGACACCACAACACATTTGACGTGCACCGGACCATCAGACCCCACGTAGACGAAAGTTGGATTGAGTTTCGAACTCGCAAACCTCCGGATGTTAATCCTCTATTCTTCCAATCAGGCCACCTATATTCAGCTTCACGGAAAATGCCTCTCATATTGACTAGTACTGCAGTGTAAGTATGAATTGAAAAAATATGTTCATTCGCGAATAGTTAAAAATACGAATAAAAAACAGATAAATGGTAGATAAAACATTTATTTGTCGATGCCGTTTCATTCAATCTAGATAATTATTGGAAATTACTTCATTACTATGTATAAGAAATCATTTAATTTACTCTTGATTAGGAATGGAATTTTCGAAAGATAATAACCATTAATTGGTTTTCTAGTTCTTTGGAATTTTATTGAACACAAAAATAACACGAATGCTCTTTTATTTTTCGTTCATCGAGTATTATTTATTACCTTGGGTCCAATAACACGGACAGAAATCAGTCTATTCAATTATTCTATTAATACCAAATTCAGATTCAATTTATATGAGTACATATAATGTATTCTGTAGAGATTGAGTGAACACAAAACAATGAAAGCAGTTGGATCGATGAAGAAGCAAAACTAATTAAAAAGTCTATTCCAGATCTTCAAATATAGATTAATTACATAATTAAATGAATGCATTCTAGCAGTGGATATTTTAATTCAACACATCTCGTGCATATAGAATTAACTTTCTCTCACACAATGGGTAGGTAGGTATTTAATTAACGTCGCACCTTAGCAACACAACGGGCTATTGGCGACGGTCCGGGATCAAACCCGAAGTGAAAAATCAGCTCAGACAATGGGAATGTTGGTTTTCCAACTGCGCAGCAGTCTGAGAGCTGTAGGCAGCTCAGGTTCTATTCCTGTTACAATCCAGTGTATTTCTGGAGTAGTGTATTCCAGTGTATTTCTGGGGCCGTCGTGGCTCAGTGGGTACGTCCACTGCACTAGTAACCTTCGAGTTGTAGGTGGCGCAGGTTCGATTCCTGTCAGGAGCATTCCTTCCTGGGTGTATTTCTCTCTTCTGTGTCAGTAAAACTTTTATTGTGTGTGTCTCTATTACTTGATGTTGTATGTCTTGTGTCTGGCTTAGTATGGCCGAATATGGTCCTTGAGCTATATAGCCCCAAACCAACCAACCAGTCTAGTGTATTTCTCTCTTCAGTATCAGCAATACCATAGACGTGAAATATAAGCAGACTGAGCAATGCTATTGAGAGGTGCTTCAAAAGGTGTGGCCAACATATCGACTAGTAGTCACGTGACTGCTCTGAAAAAATCGACTTGTTCGCACGATTTTGCATTTCATCACCTCGTTTGACGATATAATATCTATCACCATAGCGACAAGACAGATGTGCGAGTTCGTGTTTCTAGAATGGTGACAAGAATGGTAAAATCGCCAAAATCTACGTTGTGTGGAAGTTTGGAGAGTGAGGTGCCAGCTCAGGTGTTGCCTCGTCATCTGACCGTGGTTCAAAATTACGTGGTGGTGTTTTTCCTTTGGGGTTTGATCGCGGACCGTCGCCTATAGTCTGGTGTGTTGCTCCAGTGCGGCGTTAATTAAAATACTTACCTACCTCATAATCTTTGTCGCATATATAAAAATGTTACTATTACTCTCTCTCTCTACTTTTATATATTCTCTGAGTAATACATTTCCTGGTGTATGTCCATTTATATGACGGAAAAAAACACTGCTTGGCGCAGGTGGGTCAGATATGGCCCTTGAGCCATAACAAACCAACCATAGAACAGGACTTATATTTATAGGCGAAGATTATCTATTGGAAACAATTTTCATTTATCTGTCCCGAAGATAACAATCGGAAGAATCTTTTTTACGATTTCGAGGATATTTCAATTGAAAGTAGAATATAGTGGAAACTCATTCAGACAAAAACTGTTTTGTTTCTAAAAAAACATTTTTAGCTTTCTTTCCTCATTCACTTTCTTGGCTCGTGACAGTTTCAGACGTTTTGCTGTGATTCGAGTTTTGTCAAGAATTGGTCTAGTCTCCGTATTGGCGTAATATCTGTTTCTAAATTTTGATTCTATAATTCTAAGGATAGGGAGAAAGGTAGTTAATTAAGGTCACAGTGGAGCAACACAGCGGGCTATTGGTGAAGGTCCGGGATTAATGCCGAAGGAAGTACACGTAATTATGAATCATGGTCATATGAAGAGTTCAGACTCTCTTTAACAGGCACTTCACTTTCCAAACTTTAACACTACGCTAACGTGAGAACAGTTGAGGCAATAATTAATTAATTGTGAACCAGCCCCCACGTAAACGACTATCTTTGCTTTGATCGAGTTTCGAACTCGCAACCCTCCTATTGCTATTATTCCCCTACTGTGGTCCTTGTAATAGAACAGACTAATTTTTAATTCTACTCGAATTAACAAACGTTGAAATTTGTAACGAGACGAGCAATCAGAATATGAAAGAACACCAAGAACGTAAAACGGACAAAGCTCAAATTATACTTCGATGGTGCAACGAAATTGACGAAGAAATACTGATGAGTACAGATAGATTTTATATAAAAGGTATTACTTAAACGAAAGATACACTGAAATACCTAACGCAATTAACTTAATCCTCCAACTGGCGTCGACGAGATATCTCGTCCATCAATTCATTTGTTAACCCTTTTGGTGGTTGTCTCGACACGGTATCTCGTCATTAGCTAAGCAGAATAGATCTGATGGACTATATAACTCGTCCTCAGAAAATAACTGATCTGATCTTGATCTCATCATCAAAAACGGCAATAACCTCATCATTCGAAATTCAATCGGCATACTTGTTGACGAGATATCTCGTCATTAGCGAAATTTGTCGGATCTCGATGGACGAGATATCTCGTTGAAAACACTTGGAAGGCTAATGACGAGATATCTCGTCATTAAAACGTCGATTTTTGTAAGATGACTAGATCAAGATTATGACGAGATATCTCGTCCATGAAGATCTGATCAATTTTTTTCTAATGATGAGATATCTCGTCGAGAAAACTGCTAGGAGGTTTAAAGCTGTGAAACGTAGCATAAGACAAGCCTGATTAAACCCCCATTAATGCTTCCTAAACAAATCTCTTCCTTACAACTATCTTTCAATCTATCACTCAAGATAAAAACACACCTTACTGTTCCATACTATAACACATTAAACACCTGCGAGAGGTTATGGGATTAACAAAAAATACACACTAAGTAATTGTTGCCGTCTCTGAACTGGAGTGAAAACTCCAGATGCGTTCCAAATTAAAGCGCGCACAGCAACAACAGTCCACGTCGAACCATTTAGAGAGCAAATAGCGCGAACCCTTCGTAAAAGCCGTTCGTTGGTAAAGATCTAAAGCAAACATTTGTTTAAAACCTACATTATGTTAAAACTTACATTTAAATGCATTGAAAAAATATATTTCTACCCCTTAGAATAGAAAAAGCGCGGTTTCCCTTTGCACTGAATGACGGTTGAGAGGGGCAGTGGTGTAGTGCAAGGAGGGAAAAGTTTTTTGAAGTTTTGATTCTTTGCGGTTGTTGGGGAGGCTGTTTCTATTCGGGCTCTGCTGTTTTATTCGTTACGGACTGGGTTTGAGAGGAGATTTTATGATGAGACGTCTCGTTCGGAGGAATTCTTTTGCGTTACGGGGTTCCGATTTTCGTTACGATTCCGAAATAAAGAGGTTTCGCTTTGTGTTTTTATAGACACCAGTCGACACGCGCACAGAATCTACCCTGACAGGTCTATTACTGGTCCCTATTGATGACTGTATTAACCCTCCAAGTGGTTTCGACGAGATATCTCGTCCATCAAGATCTGACCGTATTTGCCAATGACGAAACTTTTTAATAAATTAAATGGCCACCCTTAATTTTAATACTTTTTAATAAATTAATTGACCGCCATTAATAACCATCCATATCTTGCTTACTTAAAAGATGAAACCAGCAAGAATGTCTAACTCATTGATTGACAATCTGTAACTCATGGACAAAATATCAGCAACTCACTGTTACCATCGGTAACTTAATTCCAGAATATCCGTAACTCATTGATTGACAGTCTAAATTAATTCCAGCATGTCGGCAACTCATTCAGCGACCATTGGTAACCTAATCTCCAAGTAATTTCGACGAGGTGTCTTGTTCATCAAGATCTGACCAATTTTGCTAATGACGATATATCTCTTCATCAGGACACTGCCAATATTTTTTATGATGACGAGATCACGATCTGGTCAGTATTTTCCCCATGGACGATATATCGCGTCCATCAAGATAGGGTCAGTGAGACGTCACTAATGACGAGATAACTTGTCGAGACAACCACCAGGAGGGTTGATTCCAGAATATCAGTAACTCATTTATTTTCAGTCTCTAAAGTAATGCCAGAATTTCGGTAACTCATTCAGTGACCATATACAACTTAATGTACCAGAATGTCTAACTCATTGATTGATAGTCTGTAATTGAATGACAATCTATATCTTACTTAATAATAAGATAAGAGCAATAAATCTTTTAACCTTCCTGGTGGTTGTCTCGAAAAGATGTCTCATCATTAGTAAAATTGACCAGATCTTTATAGACGAGATATCTCGTCATTAGAAGAAAACTGACCAGATCTCATCATAAAAAATTTGCAATATCTTGATGACGAAATATCACTTCATTAGCAAATATTTTCGGATCTTGATAGAAGAGATATATCGTTGAAACTACTTGTAGGTTTAAAACATTCAATTCAAAGATGCAACTAAGCGGCATCTCCTTATTTACTACGACTTATACAATGCTCAATACGATCAAATTGTCAAGTTGAGTTCCGTACACCAACATTACAAACCAATGCTTTATAATGCCCAGTACCTATTAAGCACTTAGTAAACTATAGTAAATAATACTTCAGGTAATATAATTTGTTGGAATAACATCAAGAAAAAGTTCCTTATTGTCTAATCCTATTCTTCCAGTCCAAGTAATGATCAATAGATGTGTCTGGACAGAGGGTTAAGGATCTAAAGACCTCTGACGTTGCTAATCTCATTTACAGAATTAAGAAGATTATCGTCTTCCAAGTTCCTCCGATTAAAGGCCACAGCTGCGCTTTTGTTGTTTAAGTAAGCCGTATTAAATGTATGCCTATGAAGATGGATTTGTTTACTTCAATCCTAGGAATGAAAGAATTATAATAGCCGAAAGAGATAGAAACATTGTAGACATATAAACATTACCGGTCAACTATGTATTAGTAGTGTAAGTATGGAATAAAAATAGATGTATTGAAAAATTTCCAGATAAATTATACTGTAATCTGTTAATTAATGAACTATTAAAAAGGTAGATAGATTGTTGATTTACATCGCACTGGGGTAACGCAACGGGCTATTGGCAACGATACGGAATCAACCTCGAAGGGAAAGATAAGAGGACAAGGCCTTGTAAATTTGAACCACGGTCAGATGACGAGGTTAACACAGCTGGCACCCACTCTCCAAACTTCGATACCACGCCTACGTGAGGACATTCGAGGACATGACAAATTTAACGTGCATCAGTCTCCAAGTGCACGACGATCTTTGTATCGGGTTTCACTCTCGCAACCCTCAAGGGTACTAGTTGGGTACTCTTCCAATTGGGCCACTACGGCTCTAAACCATTACAAAATCGTAATTTCTTAAGAAAACAGACAACTCAAAAGGAGAATTTTTGTCATTTTTTTATTAATTCTCTGAGAGTGATGGGATTCCCGTATACTGTTGTATTTTTTTTTACCAGATTCGTGATGACCAAATCTATTGGTGGAGAGATTCTATTGGTCAAGAAAATCGAAACTGGCTAAAAGTTATGCAAATAAGAATGCAGGTTGCAAAAAATATGTATGCATGTGAACCCCTTAAATCGTTGACTCTCAACGACACAATATTTCCAAGTTTGAAATAATCATAGGGAAAAAAGAGCAATAAATTATTATCCAAGGATTCTACTCGAAGGAATATTTCTAGCCAATTATTACCAATAGAATATTTCTAAGGATTCTAATTCAAGGAAAGAGAGAGAGGAAGAATAGAATCTTTCTAAAAGTTGAAAGAGTCCATGGATTCTTTATGTAGATGTGGTATACTTAGTCATTAAGTGCGTTCTGGGATAAAATCACCGTACACTTCTACAATATCTCGTGAATCTCAGAGGGATAATAAAGCCATTAGGGATTCTATAAATTTCAAACGAAGAAAAGTAAATATGCAATGATATTTAAATAAACGCTCCGACTTAATTTGCTTTTTTTTAAGTTTCGTAGCATTTTCGGGAAAGTTGTTCAAATGGGATTACAAGAGGTACGTGTTATGAATATATAAAGTATTAATTTTATGATTTTAAAAAGATTCACGCTTATACAGCAATATTACTTTGAACATGTCTACCTAAGGTAAGTTAAATTTTATACGAAAATGTCTGATTATGAAACTGATGTCATCGGTTTAGATCACTATTGGGATTATCTTCGGAGTATAACGGTTTTAGAAACAACCATTTAAGGATTGAAGTTGACTTCAGAAGATTCAAGAAAGATACATTTCGCTTTAAGGGGATTTCCTTTTTTCGGTAAAATTACCGTCTCTTTATTTTAAACTAACGAAACTAAGCAATCGATAAATTTCAAACTTAATACGTCTATTTATTGTTGTTTCAGGTATTTAAATTTTTTTATCATTTTCATGCGGAATCACACCTGGGCCATAACACCTCGCGAAGCTCTGTGATCGATAGTTGATTGGATTTCACCAACTCCAAGTGATCTTAAACAAAAAGTGTGTGGTGTTAACTTCATGTATTTTTACCTATCATTTGACGAAACATATTTTTATAATATTTGCTTAAATGGTGACTTTCAAATCCACAATAATCAATTCAGCTCGAAAAGCTGACCGAGTTCTTTGCTTTAAAAATATAAAATGTAAAGTATCGCTTTCCTGGTTCATCAAACAATAAAGTATGTTCTCTCAACATTATGTAGGAATTTCAAATCTATCAATCCAATAGTTTTATAGATCGCATCACTCCGAAAATGCTATTCCGAAAATTTCGCGTTTAAAGTTTCATTACACTAGAGGAAGCATATTCAGTACCTGTAGTATTTTCCTGCTAATCTGCTACACCAGTTCCATAAGTGTGATTACGTTTTGATGACAAATTGCAGAAAATCCGCTCCATGGAATTAACATTTTTGTGAAGCGGTGCAAGCCCCATATTCTACAGCCTGGAAAGTCTGTTAATAGCTTATAATTGGGACAATTTTGGAAATTTCGACTTGAAATTTAGCACACATATTCTTAAGACTAAAGAACGAAATAACGTGAAAAATATGAAATACACTTTTGGCCAGAAAAATAGTTATCTTAAATAATAGTTGCTTCTTTTGTTCACGATCGTTCTTTGTTCACTATTTTTAAAGGTATTGGTCTTAAGGTAGGAAATTTAATTAACGTCACATTAGAGTAGCAAAATGGGCTATTGGTGACTGTCTGGGATCTATCCCAAAGGGAAAGGTATTGGTATACTTAATCAACGTCACACTGGTGCAACACAATGGGCCATTGGTGACGGTCCGGGATCAATACCAAAGGGAAAGGTATTGGTATACTTAATGAACGTCACACTGGTGTAGCACAATGGGCTATTTGTGACGGTCCGGGATCAATCCCAAAGGGAAAGGTATTGGTATTGGTATACTTAATTAACGTCACACTGGAGTAGCACAACGGACTATTGGTGACGGTCCGTTATCAATTCCAAAGGAAAAGATCCATGGACAACACCATGTAATTCTGAACCACGGTCAGATGAAGAGGCAACACCTGAGCTGGCACCTCATTCTCCAAACTTCCACACTACCCAACGTGAGGACATTTGAGGCCACGACGGATTTAACGTGCACCATCCCCTTTGCACAGGGCGTCTTTGGTTGGATTCGAACTCGCAAGCCTCCCGTTGCTAATTATTTACTCTCCCAACCGGGCTACCGAGGGCCGAAATCAAAATGTTAAGTATTCTTCTATTGAAAGTTAGTTTTCTATTTAGTTTTAATTATACCTTTGAAAGGTTGTTTGGAAATTGAATTAACGTCGCACTGGAGCAACTCATCGGGCTATTGATTTTTGAAAGGATAAGAAATTTAAATGCAACTAATTTAATATGGTTATATTGTTGAAATTCTGATCTCATAAATAAATAAATGCATTTGAATTAATGGTGTTACTGTATTTAATGCAAATAGATTTTAAATTAATGTTTATATATAAATATAATTCTATACACAATGCAGCTACTGAGATCCACGTCCATTTATAAGTCGTGGACGTAAAAAGTCCCCAAGAGAGAAATCAAAATGCTCTACAAAACATGCGTGAGGTATTTTTTGCTGTTAAAACAATAATGCTTATTAATTTCCTTTTCATACAAAATAATAATCATAGGGTGACATCACCCATACTGGCGATCATTACTTGAGCCTACTATTAATTTATTACATCGATAGTAGATACCGACTTCCGCACTTTTTATAAGGAGCAACCCTAAGGGCGTATAGCTCAGGACTGTTAAAATTTCAGGCACTACATTTTCTTTTACTCATACGATTGGATCAGTAAAAGCTTGATTGATTTTGCTTGATTACGTAACAATCCACTAAGTAAACATCCTATTTTATCCTTATACGCATACTCCTATATTGCCAATGCACGCCTTCAGTAGTATATGCTAACTAGTGTAGATAGCTTCGACAATACTGGTGAACGTGGTTCAAAATTACGTGGTGTTGCCCTCGGATCTTTCCCTTTGGAATTGATTCCGGAAGTCGCTAATAGCCCGTTGAGTTGCTCCAGTGTGACTTTAATTAAATACATACCTACCTTGACAATACTGGCTGGCATTGAATTGAGGGATTTTTCTGTAATTTGAGACTGGATGAAAAAACCTCAATTTGAAGCATAATTGGTAAGTTTCTGGAGTTTTTAATTTTTATAATGAATTTAACAAAGGATTCTGTTATAAATCTTCGTTGTATACGGTTGTAATGGTGTATAGTATCATCGTATATAATTAGTTCGTTTAAATTTATGTGCATAGTTAAATGACCCTTCCATTTATATAATTTATTTGCCATGGGTTGAAATAAACGGCGTAAAAGATAAAAATTCTTCCTAGTAGTGTAGTATTGCTTTTTTTCCCAGAACGGACTTAATGACTTTATAATCACTTGTATTAGGTGAAAAAAAAACATGAATTTTTTCAACTTTTAGAAAGTTTCTAATGGTCCTTTCCTTGGAAGGTTTTGAAAAGATTCCTTTGGTCCTTTCCTTAGATTAGAATCCTTTAGTAGGATTCTGTTGGTCATTTCCTTAGCATAAAATCCTTTAGAAATATTCTATTGTTTCCTTTCTTGGAAAAGAATCCTTTGGAAATATTCTATTTCTCCTTTCATTGGAATATAATGCTTTGGGAAAGTTCTATTAGTTCATCCTCAGATAGAATTATTTTGGAAGATTCTACTTCTCCTTTACGTGGATATGAATCCTTTGAAAGATTCCTTTGGTTCTTTTCTTAGATTGGAATATTTTAATTAGATTTTGTTGGGCATTACCTTAGCATAAAATCGTTATGAAACATTCTATTGCTCTTTTCTTTAGAATAGAATCATTTGGAAATGTTTGGAATGCTATTTTTCTTTCCTCAGAATAGAATCCTTTGGAAAGATTGTATTAGTCCATCCTTAGAATAAAATTCTTTCGATAGATACTACTGCTCTTTTCTTTGGAAATTAATCTTTTGGAAAGAATCAGTTAGTCCTTTTCTTACATTAGAATCCTTAAGTGATATTCTAATAGTCATTTCCTTCTTATAATATAGTCCTTTCAAAACATTCTATTGCTTCTTTTCTTAGATTATGATCCTTTGGAAAGATTATATTTCTCCTTTCCTTAGAACATAATCCTTTAAACAAAATCCTTAGTCAAAAAGGTCAAAGTTTGTTAGAAGACTGCAGGTAACAATGTGGAATTATGCGTATGAACTGTTCAGAGTATTAACTATTGCCTGTCGTTTTCAGCTTCTTTATTATCAACTGTTTAAGTAATTATTCAAAGAATGGAATCTCTCTTGTTCATTTTATTTTTGAACCCAGAGTTGAATAAAATATTTTAGGATTAAATTCCTGATCCGAAGAGAACAATTGATAGTTTAGTTCATAAGATGAGATTCCTTCAGAAAGATAACGAAGCGAAAATTATTCACTCCCCGAAACGTTCCATCAAGCGAAAAAAGTTTCAGCTCAGTGAAATATTGTTCCACCTTCAGAAACATAAATTATCATTATGAGATTAGATTCTAACTCATTATTTGAAACCATTATCAGTATTTCATTTTTAAACATACGAGTTCATCATTCATTCAGAACTAAGTTAATTTTCCCTACAGAAATAAATACCTACAACAGAAATTTAAAATATTTTTGCGAACATAGAGAACTGCATAATTTAATTAAGGCACTTACGGAATTTTTTACTTATTTTTTTCACTCCTCACAAATTTAATGTCAGCAGGTTTAAGAAATAAGCTTGATTTAATGCCAGTCATTGGTCTTTAAATATTAGTGATGAGTAAACATTGACATAGAAACAAATAGGGATTTCAACAATATTGAGTTTGACTATTCGATCAAAGATTTGAAAGTTGAAATATTATATATATACAGGGAGAGTTCAAATTAATAATACAAACTTCAGGAGGTGATTGAACACAACGAAACAAACACGTTTCCATAGAATGTATGGTCGCAAGTGCAGTGGTTGGCCGCTAGAGAGCGCAGTCAAACGCCTTTATAAAAGCCCATAGAATGTCTATTGGGTGAGTCTAAACTAATACGACAAACTTCAGGGGGTGATAGAACACAACGAAACAAACACTTTTCACCATAGAATGTAGGGTCGCTGGAGGGCGCTTTCCATTTCGGAACAAACACACTGTCCGACGCAAGTTGGAAAGAAGAGGCATGAAATATGGAAACAATGCTGTAATGTCAAATAAACATCAATAACTGCTTGACAAAACGAAATAATACAATTAGGTTTGTATAAATTAAAGTTAAGTACAAGGAACAACGGGTAAGAAAGAAATGACGTACAAAACATGAGAAACTTTTCACATGGAAATGAACCGACATGTACAAACATCAATCGGTAAGTACAACGAAAATGCACAATTACAAAAGCTGTTCAAAATGTCGACCACTACACCTGATGCAGGCCTCGCATCGCCGACGTAACGCTTTTATACAAGCGTTTGACTGCGCTCTCTAGCGGCCAACCGCTGCACTTGCGACCCTACATTCTATGGGGAAAAGTTTGTTTCGTTGTGTTCTATCACCCCTGAAGTTTGTCGTATTAGTTTAGACTCACCCAACAGACATTCTATGGGCTTTTAAACAAGCGTTTGACTGCGCTCTCTAGCGGCCAACCGCTGCACTTGCGACCCTACATTCTATGGGGAAAAGTGTTTGTTTCGTTGTGCTCTATCACCCCTTGAAGTTTGTATTATTAGTTTATACTCACCCTGTATATTCTAATTCCTTATACTTGTTATATTCGTGGCTCAGTGTGTATGTCCACTGAGCTAACAACCTTCGAGTTGTAGGCGGAACAGGTTCGAGTCCTGTCAAGTGCATTCCTCCATGGGTGGTTTTCTCTCTTCGGTGTCAGTAAAACTTTCATTTTGTATGCATGTCTATTACTTGATATTGTTTGTCGTGTCTGGCGCAACATGGCCAAATATGGCCCTTGCGCCATAAAACCCCAAAACCAACCCGATATGACTTCAGAGCAGCTTTGACTTTCCTGGACTCTTGAACAATGGAATCTTTCCAAAGGGATATTTTCTTAGGAAATGAGAAGCGTAACATTTCCAAAGAATAGTAGAAATAAAGATTTCCTAAGGATTCTTTTCTAAGAAAAGTAACAGTGAAATTTTATTTTCTTAGGACTATATTCTGAGATAGGTAAGTAGTTGAATTTATGTCGCACCGGGGAATACCACCATTTGGTATTGGGGACGACCTGGGATCAGTCCCAACGGGAAAGCTAGGAGAAAACCTAGTAGTTTTGAACCACGGTCAGATGACAAGGTCAACGCCTGAGCTGACATCCCACTCTCCAAACTGCCACACCACGCCAACATGAGGACTTTTAAGGTCACTATAGATTTAACGTGCACCAGACCCCATGAATACGACGGTTTGTGGTTAGATCGAATTTTGAACTTGCAACCCTCCAGGTGCTAATCTGCGACTCTAACAACTGGGCTACCTCAAACATAATATTCTAAGGAAGAGACCAATAAATATTTTCAAAGGTTTCCTTTCTAAAGAAAGAACTAAAAGAATCTATTCAAAGGGTTTTCTTTTCTAATCAAAGAACTAAAAGAATCTGTTCAAAGTGTTTTCTCTTCTAATGAAAGAACTAAAAGTATCTATTCAAAGGGTTTTCTTTTCTAATGATAGTACTAAAAGAATCTGTTCAAGGGTTTTCTTTTCTAATGAAAGAACTAAAAGAATCTATTCAAAGGGTTTTCTTTTCTAATTAAAGAACTAAAAGAATCTATTCAAAGGGTTTTCTTTTCTAATTAAAGAACTAAAAGAATCTATTCAAAGGGTTTTCTTTTCTAATTAAAGAACTAAAAGAATCTATTCAAAGGGTTTCTTTTCTATTTAAAGAATTAAAAGAATCTGTTCAAAGTGTTTTCTCTTCTAATGAAAGAACTAAAAGTATCTATTCAAAGGGTTTTCTTTTCTAATGATAGTACTAAAAGAATCTGTTCAAGGGTTTTCTTTTCTAATGAAAGAACTAAAAGAATCTATTCAAAGGGTTTTCTTTTCTAATTAAAGAACTAAAAGAATCTATTCAAAGGGTTTTCTTTTCTAATTAAAGAACTAAAAGAATCTATTCAAAGGGTTTTCTTTTCTAATTAAAGAACTAAAAGAATCTATTCAAAGGGTTTCTTTTCTATTTAAAGAATTAAAAGAATCTGTTCAAAAAATTCTAATCTAACGAAAGGACCAATGGAATATTACACATGTCGAAATAATCCATGGAATCCTACTTCCAATAAGTTTGGTTAGTTATTCATTAAATGTGTTGTGAGGTAAAAACAATGCTACACGAAAATTGGCGTTCAGATGTAAGTATCAAGATGAATAACATTTCCTAACGAAAAAATATTGAAAAAATTTCATGAGAGTTTAAAGATTCAAGTGTTAATTTTAATGATTAATAAATAGATTGGATCGGATATCGTTTCAATTCCAACCTTTTGGTTGCCTTACACAATAGGTTCGATATTTTCCATTATCAAGTATGGCCACATACATTGTAGGTAATGACCACTTTTTAATATATATTTGTTTAGTTTTCCCAATTCTTAGTAGTATCGAAGCTGTTCTCTACTTTTATTAAGATCGTCATACCATAGTCTTATACAAAAATCTAATGTTCTACCTCTAAAACGGCGCATTCCCGTTATCTTAAAAAGGCCGCTGGTGATGTTTCGACAACAGTAAATAAATTTTCTAAATAATTTGAATATCTAAATGGCATCGCTATATTTCATTTTAGTAAACTCTAACTTTATTTACAACATTTTCATCAGTTTACTATTGTTTATGCCACAAAAAGTACAATAAATCGATTGTCAAACTCAGGGAATAAAAGTAACGAAATAAATTTAGGAAATGAAAGAAAACGTGTTATTATTTTAACAGCACAATATTCACACAGATTTTAAGATTAATTTATTAATTTATATTATCTATACATAACTTATATAATTGATAGAGTAATAAGATATTTTTTCGGCAATTTCTCTGAATCACTTACTTAGCTGAACAATATGTGTGAACAACATTTATGTATGCGTTGGTTGAATATAAATTACATTTTTTAATTCCACATTTCCTGTGTATGAGATAAATTTCCAACTCTGATTCTGATTTATATCTTCGGTGTTTTTTGACTCTGATATACTCTGATTAAATGTGTAATTAAAGACAATCAAACAGCAACCCATCTCTAAACTGACATCCTTCTTTATACTAAAGAACACAAAACTATATAAAAGAATTATTTTCACAATCTTATTTTTTACACGCATAAAAATTCATGGTGACAAGAAATCGTTACAGTAACAGCTCATGCAGGTTTAACCCAGAGTGTTTCAATGAGATATCTCGCCCACAAAGATCTGTCCAACTGTCTTTATGACCAAATATCTCGTCATCAGGATTTTGCCGATATTTTTATGACGAGATAAAGATCTGGTCGGTTTTCTTCTATTGATGAGATATCTTGTCCGTCAAGATCTGGTCAGTTTTGCTACTGATAATCTACTAGACAACCATTCAGGAGGGTAAGGTTCTAATCGTCTCTGTTTTAAGTGACTGTATCAGTTACACATCTAATATATTCCATAGATGCAATGTATTTTCCTGCATACTTGTCGGAATACATGTCTTCACATTTTCTAGTGGACTCTTGGGAAAATAAGTTTGCAAACCAGGAAGTAAAAGCAGGGGAGCACTAGAACAGCCCCATCTCAATATAAGTCAACGTTGCATCCCATACCCTCTCCCCTAACCCACAAAGCTACAACGCCACGTCCCCTTTCCACTTTAAAAAACAAACACAAACATCCAACAGCACGGCAGACTTACCCCACTTTCAACTCAAACGAAAAAACACCCTCGCCGGCTTATTTTGCCATTCGCTTTCCCTCAATAGAGGTCTCACTCTCTCAATAGTCTTCGGTCACGCTACAACGCAATAAAAACCTCACCAAAAACATCTGCCTCACACAGAGCATTTCAATTCCCCCTATGTGTGCAGCCTCTATTAATATATAATTAATCTCTTTAAAAGGATAACGAAGTTTTCGACCTCAAGGGATTGACTCGATAGCGGCTTTTACAGCTGTCACCCGTTCATTTAGAAGACTTTATAAATATATATAATAAATATATAGGAGGTAGGGATGTTGGGTTTGGTAGAGGGGAATCTATTAGAGAAGACTGGATTTAGGATCTCGAAGCACGCAAATGAATGTTAATAACTTGTTCAGTATAAATTGAGCCATAGAGTACGGCGCTTGTTTCATGCGTGGTGTAATTGAATTAGATGTCACAAAGGATGATTGGAGAGCTACTAGAGTTATAGGAAGTGGTGTTTTTGAGTGATAAACGTGCGTCGGATCGTTTGTTGTGACAACGATATGCAATGAGTCAAACTGGAAATCGGGTAAGAGTTGTAAACTGGGAAAAACAAAGAATAGTTTTGAACATTATATACTAAATTCAAGGTATTTCATTGCACTTTTCAATTCTATATGTGTTCATTCTTTATTTATACTTAATTAATTTTATTAGAAGGATAAGTGGTGTCCCTAAGGGATTGACTTAATTGCGGCTTTACAGTTGTCGACCACAAAATTAAGAGACTATAAATACATAATGTATACAGGGTGTTTCGAATCTGGCCAAATGGTAAAGGGTGGTAGAGGGACCCAAAATAAGAAAAATTGTCAAAAATGCGTGTCTGGAAATGCAGTGTTTATGTAGTGAAGGACTGTTTAAGTCAGTCGATAACATCGTTTCTGTGGCGTAAAGGCATCATTCCCCACTCGGAATTTCAACGGCATGAACCAGTACACGAACGATGCCTTACAACTTATATGTTTAAGATAATCTGTAATATTTTATGAAAAAATTGCAGATTAATTTGTTATGATGCTTGCAGAAACATACAAACACAAAAACATTTATAAAATGGGAAAACGCTGTCACGTTCAGTCACTAAATTATTGCAAGTACTGACAGCATGCAAATTTCGTGAAAATATCTGTAGCTGTCTGTTCGTCTGCATATGTGGGTCCACACACATGCAGACGAACAGACAGACACACACCAAACGTGGAAACCACTGACTTTGCATTTGAAGAGCCCAAAACTCTGAAATGGAGCCAAAATATTCAATGTACAAATCCTCCATTTGCATTTATACGGAATAATGGAGTTCAAAAAGTATTTTAAGATCCATCTAACATATACATGCATTAAATAATAAAATATTTTTGAAAAATACATTTTGAATTAAAAAAATAAATGTTAAGAATATCCTTAAAACATCTAATTCAAACTACAAAAACAAAATAACTGAGATAGCGAATATAGGGTTAATAAAAGTTCGAAAAATATCAAACGATCAAAATATATTCGAATAAGAATCTATAAAAGTATACAGCTCACAAGAGAATCAAACAGTATTTACTTTAATACTAGAATTTCCCAGCTATTTTCAAAACAATAGACCTTTCTATTTAAATAGAAATAAGTGTTCTTAAATAACAGTGAAATTTGAATGGAATAACATCGAATTGAAAACATTTGCACCATTCCAATTTCATTGCCATTTTCATATCTGTACCTCTTTTTATCCCAAATGGCTGACAATAGGAATAAAAATTTCTGTTTACTTATCACAGCAAGAAGTAATTAATAGTTTTAGAAACATGTTTCATCTTCAGTTGTCACATCCTTCTGTTGCTGTCAATTTGAAAATCCTTGAAATTCGAGTCATTGTGAGGTAATTTTTGTAAGAGAAAGTATTATTCTGACAAATATTTTTGAACTTCAAATGATAAAATATAGATATTTTTCAAATACGTTAGTTATCATTAGTGAAATTTCGAAAGAATTTTTAAAAGATCTTACTTCAAGCGGCGAAACATGAAATATCTTCGATTAAGATTATATTTATAAAATTAATAGAATAGTTCGAAAAATATCTTTAAATAACGCATCCAACTTCAAATGATTCAAAAGTAAAATACCGTTGATGAAGATATTATTTAGAATTAATAAAAGTTTGAAACATATCTTTAAAATCTAACTTCAAATGGTAAAAATATAAAATACTGTCAATAAAGATATATATTAAATGTTTGAAACATATCTTTAAAATCTAACTTAAAACGACAAAAAATAAAATACTGTCGAATTATTTAGAATTGATAAAGATTTCAAACATATCTTTAAAACCTAACTTCAAATGATAAAAAAATAAAATGCCGTCAATAAAGATATAATTATTTAGAAAATTAATAAAAGTTGGAAGCATATCCTCAAAATCTAATTTCAAAAGATAAAAAATTAAATACTGAGAATTAATAAAACTCAAAAATATGCTGAAAACAAGCAACTTTACATAAAATAATTCAGAGTAAGACTACATTTATTCATAATTAATAAAGTTTCTAAGATTAGTTTTAAACCACCTTACTTTATATATGAAAATAAAACAGATTCGTATAAGAATAAACTTATTTATATTTGATAAAGTATTGGTCTCTAAAACAAGAAAGTGAAGAATATATTTACTTTAAACACTCGAATTTCTCCTTCCTATTTCCAGAACAATTAAATCCTCTATTTCAACACAAACAAGCACTCAGAAATAACACACCATTATCATCCAGACAAGGACGTGGGTCGTTTAAAAAATAATCACCTCAAATTGAAATGGAATAACATCGAATTGAAAACTTTTCCCGCTATCTCAATTTTATCGCCATTTTCTTATCTGTTCCCTCTTCTCAGACGAACAGGGAATAAAAATATCTAATTACAAGTCCTCACAGACAGCATTAATTAGTAATTTGAGAAACGTGCTCCTTCTCCGATTGGCTCTTCCTTCCGTTGCCAACTGTCAGCTCGGAAATCCTCGGAATGAGAGGGAATTAGGCGGCAGTATTTCATTACAACTTTTGGCATCTTGCATTTTGCTGGTGAAAAATGATCTTGTCTGAATTCTTCCTGGACGTGCAATTAAAGGGGAAATACAAACGGAATTATCTTTACTAGGGATGTTTTTATCCCGGAGATGATTCGATGGGGAACAATGGAGGGATAATTTCTGAGAGTGCATTTATCATTTCGGCTGTCGATATTTCGATTATCTTGTGTTGCGTTAAGCAGAAGTGTGGACACAAATTTCAGAACGGAAGACGAATTCTTCTCTTAATAGAGTGGTAGGAAAGATGCATCGAGTTCAATCTTAATGTTTGGTTGCGCGTTTTTTAAGATTGTTTACAACAGAGGTATTAAAATCGGTTTCCTCCTTTGAATAAAAGCAATTTAGTATAGAGTAGCCCTAAAGTACAGAGATGTCGAAACTTTTCATTTGATAAATTTGCATATTGTTGCATTTTGCCATGCATTTTATTGCAAAAACAAATTGACACCAGTAAAAGTAAACGAAATACTGCTATATATTTTGGGGGTAAATATATTTTTTATTTAGTGGTACGAATCCATTTATGTGAATATAGGTGTTACATTCACTTTAAATGAATTAAAATAAGGCATGGAATGTAAATTACACTTTTTCATCAATACGATATAAGAAACAAAGAAATTTAACATAGATGCTATGCGCGGGTCTTCTAGTTTAATACACTACCTGACATTGAAAATGCAACACCCAGAAGGAGTGCGCAGAACTGGATGAAATTTACAGGGTAGACGCAGCTCACCGAGATATGTAAATGATGCAAACTGCGCAGCTGTCCCCCGCACGGCGAGTGAAAAACCAAGGAAGGAACCTGCAAAAGTGGTCAGTTTCGCGCCGCTCTGTTTGCCAGGTAAATCAAGTTGCAATTTGTTTTTGTGTCTCAGAGGAAAGTCTAGTAGCGGAGAATGCCAGGACGCCGTCAATCAAGACAGTTCCAGCAAACAGACGACTTCACGAAGGGTATAGTGATTGGCCTCAGAAGGGCAGGTTGGTCCATACGTCAAATCTCAGCAGATACCCACCTACACGCGTCCACGGTGCAACGGTTGTGGCACAGATGGTTGGACCAAGGGAATGTGGCACGTTTGAGGGGTTCCGGTGCAGCCAGAATGACGTCAGCACGCGTGGACCGACGCATCTGCCGGCAAGCATCGGCGGCCCCGCAAACCACGTCTGTCGCCCTTTTGCAGCATGTGCAGGACACCCTTTATGCTCCCATATCGTCCAGGACCATTAGCCGCCGATTGATCGCTGGCGGCTTGCACTCATGGCGCCCGTTGAGACGATTACCATTGACCCAACAGCACAGACGTCTCCGTTTGCAATGGTGTCGGGATAGAGCCACGTGGACGACGGAATGGCCCAGGGTGGTGTTCTCAGACGAGTCACGCTTCTGTTTTAGCAATGACAGTCGCCGTGTACGAGTCTGGCGCCGACGTGGTGACACGGCCAATCCGGCCGCATCTGTGGAACGCCATACCGCGAGACAACGCGGTATAATGGTTTGGAGCGCCATCGCCTACGATAGCAGGTCACCTCTGGTCCGTATTCAGGGCACTATTACGGCCCAACGATACGTGGATGATGTGCTGCAGCCGGTGACACTACCTTTCCTTCAGGGGTCTGGCCAATGACATTTTCCAGCAGGATAACGCCCGGCCGCACACGGCACGCATCAGCCAACATGCCCTGCAAGGTACCCAGGTGCTTCCCTGGCCAGCTGTCTCCCCTGATCTCTCACCTATCGAACATTTCTGGGACGTCATTGAACGTCGCTTGCATGCGTTGCCACCGGCACGTTCAGAAGACGAACTCCGGCAAATGGTTGACAGGGAATGGACAGCCATCCCTCAGGACACCTTCCGTACGCTCATTGCGTCTGTACCTAGACGTGTTGCTGCCTGTATCGTCCTCGCGGTGGTCCTACAACTTACTGATCAGACGTTCTTGCTGCTCAGTGGCAAGGTGTATAATGTTGCAATCAAGATCACTTATTGCTCGTTGCTATCTCTCTCTGTTTGCCAAATTTCATCACTTTCTGCCAAATTCTACTTGGTGTTGTATTTTCAATGTCAGGTAGTGTATATTACTCTTTGTGACGATAAAGAATTCTTTCAACTTAGCACTTGAATTTCCTTCTAAAACAGTTGCTACATTTATAAAAATTGGCGACTAACTGATGAAACATTATGAACCCAATATTACTGAGCACCAATACATCATGCTGCATGCGGTTACTCATTTAAATCTGACTAATTAGTCCATGTAAATAGTTTATCGTCGGATATAGTTAATGGAAAAAGTCGACAAGATGACGAAGAATTAAATTTTAAGGAAAATCAGTTGAATTTCAGTATTAGATTCTTAAGCAGAACTAATATATCTTCCTCTGGCATTTTGTTTAAGTTTCCATTGAAAAACTCTCTTATAAGAGGTATTTTCCATCAAATGTGGGTGGGGTTTCTGTGATAGAACGTGCTTCATGTACGTAGTACGAAGGTGATGTCACTTGGCTTGTTTTCCGAATACGAATTCATCACATCGTCAGTAAAAATTACAAATGAATTCCGAACTTGAGTACGATAGTTGATTGGTCAACGCCAAACGGTGCCAAAACAAAGACGATTAACTTCTATTTTAGGCAACTTCGATGTGTATCATACCAGAGCATATGGTTAGAGGAAGAAAAATATACGCATACCATCTGATGCGTTTAACACTGAAAATATCTCTTATGCTCAATTCAAAACGGTAAGTAGTTAGGGTTAAGAGATTTATTGATCCAACTGTGTTGCCCTAAATTATCGAAATTCAATCATTTCGATTGCTATGGTCAGCATCACCATACATCCCGTAAGTGAAAACACAACCCCTCCCAACGAACACTCACTCAAAAATCCATTCCTCACAACCCTTCTCCACCCCTACCCTATCCAGGGGCTTTCGAACGCCCCTTAATGGGTGCCTGATTGATGAACAACACCCCGCCTCTCCTTTGACGCCCTAGATTAGAAGCCAAAACGACGGACTGACACCAGAAAAGAAAAAGAAAAACTAAAAAAAACCTTCGAACTTAAAAAGTTCAAGCAAACGATAAGGCCACATTGATCGGGTTTAAGTGTCCGGACCTGAAGAAGTTGTTTCGCCTACGGGTGCAGTTAATTACGGACCTAATCGTCGAGGGCGATTCACCCTCTGATAGTCCTGTCCTGAATCATAATGAAGCGGCATCTCCCGCACTCCATTTGCATTCGGGTGTTAATGCTGCTTATTTTTCGGGTTTCGCGAACGCGCCCTTCTGCTCGTGGGGAATTCTAAGCGGCCATGGAAGAAAGAACCTCTCCGAGATGAATTGTTATTTAAATATACGCTGGATCATTTTCTTTGGGGTTTTCATGGGGATCTATGGAAATTGTGGTGTCGGCAGCTTGAATAATTTATTCGTGTTTGCGCGGTGTCAATACTAGGATGGGGGTTGGGGGTTATTTATTTTGCCACTTGGAGATTTTTCGAGTGTTTTGATTTTGAATAAATGGCATTTAAATATTTTTGCATGCACGTGGTGGTATTTAAACGGTTGGGATGTAGTTTGTGATGCTAATGGGGTGGTTTTCTAAACTATTTGATGGTAGAAGGGAAGGTTTGGTTTTAAGGTTGGTAGGCTTCACAATATCACAGTTCTGAATAAAACGTTACAAAATCATGTACAAAATAGAAAGAAATGAATTAAGTTAGGGAGTTCGGAACATCTTATTAAAATAACCACGTCAATCAAACTAAACGGATGTACTCAATTTAAACAACGAAATGGAAAAATTTTGAAATTAGCATATTAACAGTAACGGAATTTACAAAAACCTAGACTTTTAAGGGGGAATAGTGCAGAGAATGCATCATACAATTTCGGATTAAGAATTGGACAGCCAAATCTTTTAATAAGAATTGCATAATATTAATACAAATTCACCTCTTATTTACTCCATCTGCAAAACTTTCACAGCTCATTTCAAAAGTTAGTGTACATTTCCCATAAATGCATCTCAATGCAAACTGATTGACAAAATATGGCCTTGCGCCATGAAACCCAATCAAACCGATCAACCCGATAGAAAGTTTGCTAGCCGATTGGTTAGCGTTCTGGTTCTGAGTTCAACAGACTTTGGGTTCCAATCCTGGTCTGAGCATGTGCGTTCGTACTGGTTCAGAAAGCACATTATATACAAGCTATAGGTAGCGGTTTAATAAGCCCTCGCGTAGTTGTGGATGGCCCTCGTGAAGTTTAGTCGCCCCAATGCGACCAACCATACTATTTTATTGTACCGGCTTTTTATGTGTTCATTTTTATGGTCCTTTTGGCTTTATATGTTCGGGTTAATCCGCAGATGCTATTCCTGCGTGAATCTTCTAAAACTATACGTGGGCCCGTGTATGCCGGAATTTCTTTGTAAAACTCGTATTTTTTTAACTAAATAAATAGTTGCATTTGCGCCCTTTGGGGTGAAGGTATGCGCTCTCTGCCCGGTTGGTGGGATGCCCGTTGGGATCCTGGTGCTGGGATTCATCCGTTACCTACCTCCTATTATAACACTCTAAACCTACTGGGGAGGCGTGGGTTCATAAGCCTTCACGTAGCAAAAAGTTATAGTAGAGTGATAAGCAAGCCCTATATAATGCGACGAATGCTCATCACTGGAGAAGTCTGTTCGCTGTTACTCTATAGACAGAAAAACAAAGTGTGCGATGATTCACGTTTAAAAAAAATGTAATCTATTTTTAATGTTTTAATATTTCTTTACGAGGTTCTAAGCTGAAAGTAGCCTAAAACGTCCTGAAGACATTGTTTCACTACTATTGTAAACTATCGCCTGAAAAACAAAATCCAACGTTGCGCAAATAATAATGATGCGTTTGAATTAGCTGCAGCTTTAAATTCATAACAATGTTTACTGTTGAAATCCCGATGAAAAAGTTCTGAAAAAATTGTTTCATTTCTAATGTGCACTTTAACGGTGGAAAAAACTAAATGCACGTATTAAATCCCGTTACAAGCTACAAGCTAGTCCAAAGGTTCAAATTTGAAATCTGGAAAAACAATTCTGTAGAAATTGTTTCACTGCTAATGCACACTATCGGCAGGAAAGCAAAATTCACCTATACGCATTTTATAAACGTAATTTATCTGGAAAGCAAATGCTCTTCGAAGCAAATTAAAATTTTCTATAGAAATAGTTTTACTACTAATGCACATTATAGGCTCGTGCCTTTCTAAACAAGTTTGAAATACTGCTGCTTCATTTCCCTAAGCCTTTTCGTCATACAGCCCTCACTTTTTCAATGTTGCTAGAAGCAAATAGGACAAACAAACGGTATCAATCATGCATTGCACTACAACGCATCCGGAAGTACCTTTGAACAACTTAATTTAGTTTTCTGTTTCACTCTATTGATGATCAGTCTACTAGAGGAAGGATCTATCGAATTCAGTCAATTCAAAATTTTTGGAGACTATTGTAGTGAACTTAGACACCCGTTCAAAAATTGATTTGAAATAAAGTAGTATATGGTACTATGTATATTGCAGTGAAAAGAATATCAACCATAAAATACTTTTTCGTAGAATGAAGTTACATTGCCTTTCCACGCTTTGCTATAAATTTTATTAACTATGTGAATTATAAAGGCGAAATTTATTTCTATGTGAAATTTATATCTATCATTCTATGTGGATTTTAATAATTTTGTTTGACTAAAGTTGCATGGTTTTTAACGCTACGCTACAAAATTTATTACTTTATAGATTATTCTGTGTATTTTTATTACAATGTGAATTATTATGTGGAACTTCATTACTATGCGAAATTTTTTAACTGTGAATTATTGTTATGTGAATTATGTGAAAATCTGTTGCTCTGTGGATTATTTTGTAAAATGTTATTGTTGTGTGAATTATACTATATGAATCTGATACTATTGTTTGACTAAAGTTGCATTGTCTTTCTACACTCTGCTACAAATTTATTACCATGTGAAATATTATGTGAACTTCTAATTACAATGTGAATTATAATATGAAACTATTACTATATGAATTATATTTTGTGAAATTTTATTACTATGTGAATTATTTGAAAATATAATAATCTGTGGATTATTATGCGAAATTTCAATACTACGAGAAACATTATATGATATATTGCTATGTGAATTATGTGAAAATTTATAGTTAGGTGAAATGTTATTGCTATATGAGTTATATAAAATTTTGTTTCTACGTGAACTATTATGTGAAATTTTATTACTATGTGACTTATGATGTGAAATTTTATTACTATGTGACTTATGATGTGAAATTTTATTACTATGTGACTTATGATGTGAAATTTTAATATGTGAATAATTAGGTGAAACTTTATTACTTTGTGTACATTTATGAATTGTATTTTAATGTCTTCAGCATGTTGAAAACGTCAAAATGTTGTATAAAGTAGATTTTGCTCACTTTCATTTATATTGCATAAGTTCAGTGAAGAAATATTTTATGCGAGTAATCAATAAATGTTTGAATAACTAAAGAAATTTTTCAAAGCGTAATATTAATGCTTCGATTATTTTATAAACTCAAGCATATATCTTATCTTTATGTGAGAAAGTGGTTATAACTTTTATACATTTTTCTCGAAACAAGTCAGGAAAATAAATGCATAGTTATCGCTAACTATCTCTTTGCTGTGCAAGACAAAAAACAGATCCTTCTACTTTTTATTTGTTCTTTTACAGTGTTTCTTCGATTTTCTTTAAACTGAACCTTTCTAGAGATAATCAGAAATAATCTGTTTTGCCCATAAAAGACCTGAAAAAATTCTGCTTCCGTAACTCATTTCTTAAAGGTGCAAAAGCCCATAAATTTACTTTTTTGAAGGTAGGGAATTTATATCAACTATCTTTTTGTTCCTATAGGTACTTGCTAATGGTTTTCATAAAAAGGATGCTGGTGGTAGTGTTGAACGTGAAAGTAATAACTGCCCATACATTTGTATCATAAGAACCATTTATGAAATATTGAAATTTATTGGCTTCATCTTTAGCAATTCAATTGAAATGTATAAACTGTTCGACGAGATTAAATTATACTTTCCTTTCGATCTGATCTCCTTAATATTTGAGAGATTTATTCACGAAAATTTCATCTGTAATTTAAAATCGAATTGGAAGTAGATGCACATGCTTTTATACTTTGGTTGTGTCTGTTCAATAAGCAACTTCAGTCCGACTGTACAAGCGATACACTTCCAATTAAAATCTGCATTGCTTAAATGTAAGTTAAACGTACTTGCTTGCTTTGTATGTCTTTGCCTACAATGACTTCCTACACTGCTTTACATGAAAAATGCAACACCATGAAGGAAACTTCCAATAGCCTTGAAATCCGCACGATGCGTGAATCATGGATGCATACAAATCAAAATAATGCAAATTATTAGCACTGACGCGTATATGTAAATCATGTGCTCTAGTAACATCCCTATGAAGAGTATAGAAAGAGAGAACAGAGTCTATTTTAAATATCGTAATTTTGTTTTCTCACTGGTCCTTTGGCGTCTATCACGCGAGCACTTTCTGAGTTTGACAGAGGAAGAATCGGAGATTATCGAGGCTGTGGATTATAATTCCCAAACATTAGTTCTCGTGTTGGACGAAATCAAACCAAAGTGAAACGAATATGGAAAGGGTGGGTACAGGAGAGAAGAACTGACCAACGTGAACGATTCCAGCAGCCTCGTCACACCCCCGAACGACAGGACAGACAACTTGTGATTAAAGCAATTTTAGATATTACTGCAACATGAAGAATCATAGCTCAAGAATTAAGTTGTGTGTTACAGAACAACCTGAGTCAGTACACACAATTCATCGTTGTCTACAACAGCGAGGAATTTTACCAAGGCGTCCATTGTTGGCACTACTTTTGACCTTACAGAGCAAGTGCCTGCGGTTGCTATGGTGCGTAGAATACATGGATAAACGATTAGTATGACATCGTATTTTGAGACGAATCATGATTCTGTCACCACGATAGTCGTATCCTAGTCTGACGGCACCGTGGCGACAGACAGCATGACTTGCATTATGCATCGCAATAAAAGTTCGTCACCTGGCGTTATGGTATCGGTGCATTAAATTCTACTCTCACACCCACGTAGTATGCATTACTGGAGTACTCAATAGGCACTGCTACATCTTTGAAGTTTTGGGGCCTGTTTCCCTCCATTATCTTTAGGGTTTGCCTGGAGCCATTTTTTATCTGGACAAGGATTGCCCGCAACATACAATGATTCCTCCATGTCCACTACGTTTCTCTTCTTCAATGGCTTACCAGTTTACCAGATTTGTTTCCCATTGAACACTTCTGGTCGATGATCGCATAACGATAAATATGGCTTTAATATCTTCTGTACATCATGGTGTTGCATTTTCCATGGCTAGCAATGTATTATTTTTTTAAAAAGTACATTCAAGTAATAGTTATTCTCCCACTGATTGAAAATAATTAAGGTGTCTTACTTCCTTTCATGGGCTATTTATATTATTTACGACTTCACTATCACCTTCAGCGATTACGAATTTCAATATAATCTGTTACATGCATGAAATACATATATCCAATTACGATTTAATACCTTCCTGAAGAAGCTAAATGTGATTTCTTTCTTCAACTAATTGAGTAATTAACTACATTTTACTACATTGCGTGTATAAAACCATATATTCATTGACTTAACACAGGGGTTAATACTATCGTAAAAGAAGCCCAAAGCAATTTCGTGACGAGAAAAAAGTTTTTCAATTCTTCCAAGCTCCATCTAACTATTAAACATCTTCAATGTCGGAAACTTTCGAGAAGTTCCATCCAAAAAGAATTAAATATTCACCCACCAACCTCAGAAAATCACCCAACTCCAAAAACTACTTCATCTTCAAACTGAAAGTTGGTCCACACTGAAGAAACTACTTCATTCTCTCTCCTGACCCGAGGGATTAAGGAATGGAAAGATAACGAAGATAACCGCAGAAAGATTTTTAAGTCAGCGATACTGTGGAGATAATAAAGACTTTCTGGACAATTCACGTACGTTTAATGATCGGCGGTAGTTCTGATTGAAACATCTCAAAACCAGGGAAGACGCCATTACTTCTATTTCCCCCAATATTTGATCATTTTCCGGCAAAGAACTATTTCTTAAATGAATCTAGTCCTACGCCGCGGTTTAATTTGTAATCTTTTCTTTCCAGTTTTTTCCCCGTTTTATTTCTTAGCCTTTTTACTTAATACACTTACTGTTTTATTATTTTGGGAGTTTTGTATGAGAGATGAATTTCTTTTAGTTTATTTATTCCTCTTCTTCATAAAGGAGTTCATTGTTTGTTTTTCTGTACAAACTGTCTTTGGTTCGATGAGTTTTTTTCCTTCGTGTGGATTCTTTGTTGGTTCTTAATGGAAGGAGTAAGCTAGATTCATGAGTGGTGGTTTATTTTTCCCACGTTTTTTTTCTTAACACTGGTTGAAGTTGTGGTAAAAATTCTCCGGGATTATTTTTTTTGCTCCTAAGGCTTGTTGGCTAAGTGTAATGAAGTCAGTCTCCTGTTTGGTTATGAAAGAGCTTTGAAATTCACATAATGGAATTGTTTTCTTTTTGATGTTCACATTTAAAGCTGTTCAGATTATATGATAGATATACGTAACCCACCTGGTGATTGTCTCGACAAGGAATCTCATCTCATTAGCAAAACTAACCAGATCTTGATGGACTAGATACCTTCCCCCGTCATTAAAATAAAACCAGATCTAGATCTCGTCATCATCAAATAATCTGCAATATCTTGATGAGTTTGTTTGGTTTGGGGTTTCATGGCGCAAGGCCATATTTGGCCATGCTGCGCCAAACACAATATAATATCAAGCAAATGGCATAAGACGTACAATATGAAGAAATTGACACACAGAGTGAAAGCTTTTACTGACACAGAAGAGAGAAATACACCCAGAGAGGAATGCGCCTGGCAGGAATCGAACCTGCGCCGCCTACAATTCGAAGGTTGCTAGCGCAGTGGACATGCCCATTGAGCCACGACGGCCTGTGACATCTTAGCGCCTAAGAGTCTAGGATGGCGGGCTGCAGACCCGGAAGTTTCCTGTTAAGAGTCCTTCACTACTGCACTTGCGCATGTGAAGAGGTTGAAAAACAGTTAGCTCACGGACTCCGTCTAGTTGAGACGTCTTCGTATCAATTCGGATAAACTTTAATATGAAATTAAGCATTTTGTTTCGCGCGTCCATTATCAACCCATGTTTTGTCTGTGTAAAAATAAATGTTATTTTTTTAATGTCCAACAAAAGTTTGGATTAATTCGTCACAGGCCCCAACATCTAGATGAGACGAGATATCTCGTCATAATCAAAATTGGTCAGATCTCGATGGACGATATATCTCATAGCAATCTCTTGCTAGGTTAAATACCTCTATAATGGTATCAAATATCTGCCTGTATTGCATATCTAAGGGTAGATGTATATGAGCATGCTAGTAGAGATATATTATGATAGGTATAGGTACGGTCTATTCAGAGAGACATAACTTTAATAATGGAGCACAGGAACATTGCATTTAATAGCTGTTTCACTGACCATGAATAGGACTGATGTACGTACTGTCCTTTGTGGTGCTCGTTGTTTTTTGTATGGATTCTTAGTTGAAGCTTAATGGATGGTGTAAGCTAAATTCATGAGAGATGGTTTATTTTCCCCAAGTTTTTCAACACATTGCTTGAGGTTATCGTAAAAATTCATCGGGGTTAATTTTTTTTGCTCCTAAGTCTCGATTTCAAAGTGTAATGCAATCAATCTCCTGTTTGATTATGAAACTGGTTTGAAATTCATAACATATTTCTATTCTTAAATTCGTTTATGTTTAGTTACTCTTCAGAGAATGTGAATGACATATACTTAAATACCTCTATAATGGTATACATCTTTATGTACATAAAGATGTATACCATTATAGAGGTATGTATATTGATTCGTCTACTTAGAGATGGAGCTTACCAACGAGAGCAGGGATGATGACTTTTATGTTGTTTGTTTCACTAACTCTCAGTGTGTTGGTGGTACTGATTGTCTTGTGTTTGCGTCGTTGATTTTTTGCTGAACTTTAATGGATGGAATCAACTAGAGTTATGAGTGTGGTGTTTTAATTCATATATACTGACGCGTTTTTTCTTCATATTTAGAATGGGAAACAAATTCGTCTAGATAAATTTCTGTGCTTCTTATACTTGTGGGCTAAGTGTAATGAAATCAGTCTTCTGTTTGATTATGAACGAACGGGGTTTGAAATTTGCAATAATGACAGTTTTCTTCAATATAGATACTCTACTCACGTTTAAAGTTACGGTTGAGAGGGTAGATTTTGCTACCTAATAAATATATATGTATCGTAACATGACGTGATGAGTTGGTTAGTGTATAAAGCTTCTAATAGATAGTATCACATGATCAGTGAGTTGGTTTATAAACGTATCTTTCTTAGTGAGTCACATGATCAGTGGGTTAGTTTATAAAAATATTACCAGAGTATCACATAATCAGTGGGATGGTTTTTAAACGTATTTATCTTAGTAACACATGATCAGTGGGTTAGTTCAGAGATGTGTCTATCAAAGTATCACGTGAACAATGGGTTAGTTTATAAAAGTATTTATCGTAGATCAGTGGGTAGTAGTATGGATCAGTAGTATGACCAGTGGTGAGTTTATAAAACTACTTACCATAGTATCACATGATCCGTGGGTTAGTTTAAAAATATTTATCATAGTATCACGTGATCAATGGGTTAGTTTATAAACGTATATAGCATAGTATAATATGACCAGTGGGTTAGTTTACAAAAATATTTACCATAATATATTATGATCAATGTGTTAGTTTATAAAATTATTTACCATAGTATCACATGATCGTGGGTTAGTTTATAAAAGTATTTCTCATAGCACCACATGATCAATGAATTTGTTAATAAACGCATCTATCATGGTATCAAGTGATCAATGGGTTAGTTCATAAACGTGTTATCAAAGTATCACGTGATAAATGAGTTAGTTTATAAACTATTTATCATAGTATCACATGATCAGTGGGTTAGTTTAAAAATATTTATCATAGTTTCACGTGATCAATGAGTTAGTTTATGAGCGTTTTTATCACAGTATAATATGACCTGTAGGTTAATGTATAAAAACATTTACCATAATATATTATGATCAATGGGTTAGTTTATAAAAATATTTCTAAGTATCTCATGATAAGTGGGTTAGTTTTTAAAAGTCAGGGAATTCGACACAGTTTTGTCATCACTAGAAGGTATATATCTGGATCAGAAATGGGAACCCTAGGGGGTATTCTGTTTCAACCTTCAAGTGAACTGAACTCGTCCTGAAAGGAAGCGGGCTGAAGTCTCATCTTGTCTCCCCACTACACTAGCATCATGAACGAGTGTATTTTGTAAGGAAAATATTGATATGGCTTCCCTGGAATGTAATACACAAATCTATCTTAGATATTGGATTTTTTTAGAATGCTGAAGCCTTCAGCATGCGGGATATCTATGAGAGGCATTTTCCGTCAAGCTAAATGTAGGTAGCGGTAATATTTGCCTGACGATACGTGTTTCTTGTACGTAATCTGACCATGACGTCATTTGGCTTGTCTTTTGAAAACGATTTTAGCACATCGCTAATAAAAATACCAAAAAATGAATTCAAAATTGATATATGATAGTTTATAGGTGAATACCAAATAGATTTAACACCAAATGTCGCCTAAAAAGAGATAAACCACATTTTGAGGCAACCCCGATATGTTTCATGCAAGAGCAACTGAATAGTAGATGCAAAATCTTCGCAGGCCGTCTGGTTTGTTTGCTTACGCAGAAAATCCCTGTTATTAAGAACGTCAAGTCAGTTAGTTGACTTGTTTTGCGAATGCGATTTTACGATATGCAAAACCAATCAGATCTAGATGGACGAAATAACTTGTTATTAGCAAAAATAACCAGATTTAGATGGACGAGATATCTACACTTTATCGGGAATCTCTTGAACGCTACTACTTGTAGTATATTTATTCATCCTTGGAGTAATAGGACAGTTTTGTCTCGACAATGTATCTCGTCATTAGGAAAATTGACCAGATCTAAATGAACGAGATATCTAGTCAGTAGCATAATTGACCATATCTTGATCGAGATATCTCGTTGAAACTCTTGGAAGGGTTAAGCTTTAGAACCCAATGTGTGTGTTGACGTTGTATACAATTATAGATTTATAGATGTTATTATTTCAAGGGTAAGCTATAGGTCAATATTTGTATTACGCTTCCAAAGGGTCACATGTAATAATATGAACTTTTCGACACAAAAAGGGTGACAAATTTTGATTCACAACGGATCAGAATATTAATTCAGAACAAGTATATTTCCCTTTTTTCAACCCCATTCGAAATTGTCACTCACGGAAGTTCCAGTCGGTTGAATTCCAGACTTGGAAAAGCCCCGTGCGATTTTTTTTCCTCCCCTTTTCGAACACTTTCATCCACTGATTTTCGTTTTTTTTTTATTGTTTACTTATTTATTTTTCTTTTTTTATTTCAAATTGCGAGTCCTGCTTTCTAGTAACTCACCTTTTGGCCCGAAGCCAAATTCTTGTCTAATGATGCTCGCATTTATCGACTTTAGGGCACGGTTTTTTTCCCGCGCTTTATCTCTCCCCTTCCCCAACCTCACCTCAATCGGAATCCCCCTTCCTGGGCTATTTTTATTTCGATCACATCACTTCAGTTCACTCTCTCCGCTTTGCACTTTTTTTCTGCTGAGACTGGAACTGTCCTAAATTTTTCCATTTTTTTTTCCAGTTCTTACACTCGCTTACGGAAGATACGTATATCTATATATGTGTGTGGATAGATATATAATATAAATATATATATATGTACCCCTCTATTTTTTTATTATCGTTTTCACCATTTGTCAGGAAGGGGTGCAGGCGAACACTTGTTTTGTCGCTCAATCCAAACAAGTAGGTCTGATAAATGGCACGTCCCATTTTTTCTTTTTTTTTTTACTTATTATTTTTATTTTACTTATTCTTTATTCCATTTCGATTGAAAGCTTACTTTTTTGCACTGAGCGTTCGGCTCACGAATCCTGCATTTAATATCGTCTGGATGCGAAGCGACGACTGAGCCTTCCTTTAAGTCAACATTTCATTTCGCGAAATGGCAACGTTTTATCATGGTCGTATATAGACGGAAAACAATACAAAGCCGGAGATATATAGCCGCCATATTTTATTTATTCGATTGCACTTAAAGGAAGTAATTCTTCTCAGTAATGTCTTAGGTTTGACTCGGAAACAATAGGAATGCTTTTTCTCCAAAAATAACGATAGGTAATACATTACGAAAAATATAATCTTGCCTGCATCTTTATATAAATTTCTAAATACAAACATAAATTTCAATTTAACTGGTCACTAGATGTTTTTATTATCTGTAGGTGAACACTACATATAAGTAGTGCTCAAGAGAGGATATAAAATAAATGTTTTGCTACAAAAATAAATTTCTGGTTATTTATCATTTGAGATATGATCTGTTCATCATTGTCGAAAAATTGAAGTATTAAAGGCTTTTATGGTCCTTTTCTATAAATCTAAATCCCATTTTCAACTCAATAAGGATCTTGGAAATATCTTAATATTGACAGTGGACTTTCAAAACAAAGTTTTGAAGTTATCCGATCGTTACGAAATTTCCACAAACTGTTCGTTTTCTACGTAAGCACTTATATATACTTACTTAAATTATTTGACTTAAATGATGGAAACTTAAATGATTCGGAACTTAATACATAAAACCTGGTTAAAAATTTTCATAAATTAGCAAAATTCATGTCCCATACGCATAATTTACCAACCATTTTCAAAATATTAATTCGCATTATATTTTTTATGCATATAAAATTAACTGCATTTGTTAAGTGTATCTCTCGTAAAGCACAAATTAAAAACATTTATACTAAAATACTTAATACACCATCATTTTAAGACAAAATTTCAACATTTGTTCGGAAGTATACTGAATTTCTCATTTGCACTTAGATACATACAATGAATTGCAAGAATTATCTAAAAACAATTTCAATGAAATTCAATTAAAACCTCATAGCATGAAACATTTTGAAACCAGAACAATGTCAAAAAATCTCAATCTAAGAGAAACGCGTTTTTATAGTAGACTTACCATATTTATCTACCATGTTTTATGCTGCATGTCACTTATCTACCATGTAAATGAAAAATTATTTGTCTATAAACAGAACTTGTTATCCATTGATATTCAACGGTAAAATTTAAGAAATCGGTTTTGGCCGTTTTGTATGGCCATTGTTCACTTAAAGGCTTATAACTGAGTCAATTTTGTGAATTTTGACTTGAATTTGGCACACACAATCTTATGACCAAAAATATAAAATTACGTGAAAAATTCAAATTTGATTTTGTTTTTCCAAAACCTCTATATATAAAGTTTGGTCCAAAATATTAGAGAGAACAAATGTGGCTAAAAATGTTGAGACATTAGCAAAAATTGATAGGATTTCAAGCGCATTAACTTTCCATGGATTGTTCAATCAAAATTTTGATTTTAATTAAATTAAATTAGACTTAATTATTTTTAATTAAAAATTAAAATCTTAATTTTGTAAATGAAGTAAAGGCTAAGCAACCATTTTAAGCCAAAATTTCAAAATTTTCATGTCTTAGATAGATAAGAGTTCAAGTATTATAAAAAAAAACTTAAAGTAAATCAATTAAAATCAAATGTTCAGGGAACATCCTAAAATCAGAAGAATGTCAAAAAATCTCAAAGGCAAAAAATGAGTTTTTGTACGCGACTGACGATACTTATGTACATTGTCTTCGTTGTTCATATAAATATATCTCCATCCAAAACTATTTCTTTTTTGATATACACATTTCATATTATTTCATTTTAATGCTAAAATTAAAAAAATTAATTTTTCGGTCGATTTTGTTTTTGAAATTTCTCTGTCCACTTAACGCAATATTTAAGTTCCTACACATACTTGAAAACATTTGCACACGCTCGTCGTAGGGTTAGAGCTATAAGTTTTAATCTCTGCTTCAATAACCTATTATGAAATATATAAATCTAATTTTGAAAATTGTTCCTACATTTTATTGAGTATTTTAAATAAGAAAACAAGTTCCCATAAATATTTTCACCCAATTTTATACGTAATTAGGGATTAAATAATAGGGTTTTTTGTTGGGAATAATATTCCAAAATCAGAGATATGAATTTCTTAATACTAAATTAAATTTTTCATTTTAAGAGAATCGTCTTAAAACCTAGACGATATACATTATACAATACTAATATAAAACATTCATTTTCTATTGTACTAAGAATGCACGAGATTTAAATACATACATAATTATAACATATTTTTAAAAATCATTGTTTTTGGTATTAACTAGAACAATAAGTACGAACTATTAAAATATAGTCTGTTTTTTGAAAAGAAGCTTAAAAGTGGGAATTATAATTGAAATTACATTGGAATTACTTTCTCTAAAATTTTGCTCATAAAAGACAGATTACATATCTTTAAATGATGATCATTGTCTACAATTAAGGTTTTTCCAATCATTTCTAAATAAAATTAGTTATTTTACGAAATTCTCATTGCTTTTTTTCTCACAGCGAATTGGCCACTTTTATTTTGAAATTTTAATATTATATTCGTTGTCTATTATCTAAGCATTGCAGGAAAGCGTTTTCTTTAAGTAACTTATATCCTAAAGGTTTCATTTCAGTGCTTTATTTATTCATTTCTGTGTAATCAACTACCGTCGTCAAACTGTTTTGGTCCATATTGCCCATGAACTAAGCGTAACTCTTCGTGGCTGATTTGTATCAAAATACTCATTTAAATAAATTTCTTTCCAATTAAAGTAGGGCCACGGTAGCCCGGTTGGAAGAGTAACGGACGCAACTGGAGGGTTGCGAGTTGGAATCCAACCAAAGACCGTCGTGTACAAAGTGGGCTGGTGCTCGTTAAATCTGTCGGGGACCAAATGTCCTCACGTTGGCCTGGTGTGGGAGTTTGGAGAGAGGGGTGCCAGCTCAGGTGTGACCTCGTCATCTGACCATGGTTCAACATTACGTGGTGTTGTCCTCGATCCTTCCCTTCGGGTTTGATCCCGGATCTACGCTAATAGCCCGTTGTGTTTCTCCAGTGCGATGTTATTTAAATACCTATCTCTCAATTAAATTAATCACTTTTATCGCACTTTTATAATTAATTACACTCTCATTTCTTAAGCTTCGTCTGAAATAATAAAATTTTAATGAAATTACCGTAGATTTTATATATTTAAAGTAATTAGGAATATCAATTCCATTCCGTCAGGGAATTACGAATTTAAGACTTGACCGACTTAGACAATTTGGTGGGACGCGATTTATGTTTACGTAAACTACGTCTTATAATACAGTAGATTTTATATCTTTAAAGTAATTAGGAATATCAATTCCATTCCTTCAGGGAATTACGAATTTAAGACGTGACCGACTTAGACAATTTGGTGTGACGCGATTTATGTTTACGTAAACTACGTCTTATAATACAGTAGATTTTATATCTTTAAAGTAATTAGGAATATCAATTCCATTCCTTCAGGGAATTACGAATTTAAGACTTGACCGACTTAGACAATTTGGTGTGACGCGATTTATGTTTACGTAAACTACGTCTTATAATACAGATAGGTGAGGGACGTGACTTACTTGTGTGACCAATTTCAACTCGCTCTGAGTCTGCAGGAGTAGCAACGACGTTAGTATCGTTTGTTAGAACATGGATGGCATTTAGTGACAGTTGTATGTGGTTGAGTTCAACGGTTGTAGTGACAGTACGTAAAGTAAGCGGTAAGTTGAGTAACCGATAAGTAATGATATTTATCCAGGGGATAAATGTCATCTACGCAGCCTCATTCCAGGTAATTGACACTGGTCCAGAGCTCATCCAGCACTGTGGAATTTAGACATATTACGGAACCCCTCCCCACGCTCAGTGTGTTTGCGCACTCAGTCCGAAGGTCATGTCAGGTACGGACATCAATTGTCTACATGACGTTATATTAATTATCTGGATGTTTCTTTTATGTCTGAAATCATAAGACGAAACAGTAGTAACCCTCGACTTTTCATGCATGCCCTCAGTACTGTTGCGATTTTAAACACGTATTCACGTCAAAAGGGATAGAACATTAATCTTGTTATGGAATTAATGTTAACATGAGGACTAGTGAGAAATGAAGGAATAAAAAATTAATTAGATTACCGAAGCTAACAACGTGTCTTAGTCGCAATCTTATCATAGACAGAAGACAGAGCATTCGTAAACTTATGGTAGCGGGCAAATCCACAAATAAATTTTTCGAAATTGTTGGTTTCAACTTCTCTCAACCTTAGCGTCACGAGATTTCCGAATATTGTAGTATTGCTTTTACCTCACAACACAAATAATGACTAAATAACCCCATCTATTGGTTGAAAGAATCTTAGGAATAATTCTTTTGGTCAAGAAGGTTAAAACTGGTAACAAGTCAGGAAGGGAAGGCTGCAGGTTTTCGAACGCATATATGCGTGTGAGCCTATCAGAGGGTTAAGAATCGCAATTGTAATAAAATAGAATTTATTGTATTAGTAACAGCTCTTCGTTTCCACAAGTATTTCAAACAATAAATAAACAAAAAATAATCGACCAATTAATTTGAAAGTGACAATTTGATGACAATATTCTTCAGAACGTTAACAATATCATTGTTAATAAAATAGAATCTATTGTATTAGTAATTTAACTCTTCGTTTCCCCAAGGGCATTAGAAAGTGTTTCAAATCATAAATAAGCATTAAAAAAGGGAAAAAAATAATAATCTATCAATTATATTTAAAATAACAATTTGAAGACGATATTTTCTAAATAATTTAATGTGCTTTAAGAGAACACTTATATACATTTATTATATCAATTTAGTATTTATACTGCATACACTTTTATTAAAAGTGGCTTGCATTTAAAACTATACTTGAAATACAAGAAAAGCTAAATTGTTTTAACCATGCATCCCATTAGTTTCATTGTTAAATAGCACTCACACCCTTCCTTATATATTAGAAGAATTCAAAAACAAATAATTACCCTCGAAGCATTAAGAATAATTGAAAATCATGTTTATGCAAAAGATGAGTGAAAATTAGTTTAATGCTAGTAAAATATTTTATTTCTATTTCCGTATGTCTTGGGTAATTTAGAACAATATTTATTATTCGTTTTTCATCAAAGAATTACGAGTTTTTCTTGCGTTTTCTCCCAAAGTATTCAAAATGCTCTTTTCTTTTAGCCCGGCCTTTAATGATGAAATACCTCAAATACTTCAGGTCCGTCGATATTAAAAAACGTTAATTAGTGATCATATCTGTCCTTATTATTTCAGATATTAGATTATTTTTTGCCATTAGTTCCGTGCTCTGAGTTCTGAGAGAATTAAATTTAAACAAAAAACTTTAAAAAATAAGAGAATTCCAAATATTTAAATTAAAGAACGGAAAAAAATATTAAATTGTCAGCCATTTCCTTCAAAAAGGCGCAACAATATTTCAAAGAGACGATCAAAAACAAAAGAAGCGTCTTTAAAAGTTAATGACACAAAAAGATTAGGAAATAAAGGTGGAAAAGAAATTAAAAACACGCCTTGGAAGGCAAGATTATTTGTTTCCAAACGCGCTTCGCTTTGGGTTCGAGCGTGACTCAAGTTTCTGCGCCGGAAACATATTAACTTTTATGGAAATAACTTCGAATCGTCATTTACTGATGCACTTAGAATAGAATAATTCGAAAAAAGGTAATTTCAAGTGCTTCATTCTAATTGAAAGTGGAAAAAAATCGAGTTATCTCCTTAAAGTGGTCAATAAAATTCAAGAGAAGCATTCGGCAGTTTAAAGCAAAAACAAGATAGAGCTTTCAATAAAAAATTCTGTTTTTGATGAATTTTACTTTGGTACAGAAACGCATTCCAAATTGTCACCATTTCTGGTCAAGGTATAATTGGTTTTCCTACTTGGATTTTCCTTCCCCTTGAATTAAATAGCGTATAGTTTTGTCTCGACGAGTTATCTCGTCATCTGCAAGATTGACCAGATCTGGATGGAGAGATATATCGTCATTACCAAAATTAACCAGATCTATTTGTACGAGATATTTCGTCGAAACACTTGAAGGGTTGATGAATTTTCCAAAAGCTTTTAATCTTTATGTTATCGTGGCGCTATAGGCTCGTGGTCAAATACGGTAGCAGTTTGCGAGCTGAAGAAGGCCCAAGCTTGGTTCCAGCAACTAAGCATGGGTAACGGAGTATTAAATTGAAGATAGTGTGAGCATTTTAAGGGAAATAGTACACTAAAATTGATTTTAAAAAAAGCTACATTTTGTTTTAATAAGCTTTTCTAAAAAAACCAAATCCTTGAGCTTAATGGGCTCGTGGCAAAACGGGTTTCATCACTGCGCTAGCAGCCTGTGAACTGTAGACGAAGGATCTATCTTTGCCCTGCATTCATTTTTCTTCTGTGTTACAAAACTTATCGTCATTGCCGTTTATAAGTGGCGTTCTAAACGTGAACTTGCATGTCATCACTAACGAAAAGCGAAGGAAGCCCTTCTGAATCTCGTGATCTGACTATTTCAAAATTACGAGGTGTTGTCCTCGGATTCCCTTCTGGATTGATCTCGGACAGTTGCCAAGAGTCACCAATTCAACTACCTTTCTAACTTCTGGATCAATTTCCATCAAAATATATGAAGGCTGTTGATTCAAAAAAATTTCGATGTTCGTAGTTAATTAACGTTGATAGAAGCCACGCAACGGGCAATTGGCGACGATCCCGAAAGGAAAGATCCGAGAACAACACCTCTTAACCACTGTCAGATGACGAGCTCACACTTCAGCTGAACCCTACTTTCCAAACTTGCATACCACGCCAACAAAAATGTTTCGAATATTAATTTTATTGAGTCTTGGGGATTGTCCAGAAGTATTACCATAAAACATACATTTATCTAATTGAAGTTTAAAGAAATTGGCTAGAAATATTTCTTTCTGAATGTGTGTAAATTCTCTTACTATTCTTTCTGTAGTGTTTTTTGCTGTAATTTACCCTACCAATGCTTTCAGACTGAAAATGACACTATTTTGTGAACCTATCCATCATAAAAATGACTGACAAAATAAAAATTTCCAAAGACTAAAAAAGAAACAGAAGTACCTTTACTTAGCTATTTAAACATAATTTTTACTGGAACAAAAATGTAAACATGAAACTGTTTTTTTAATTCAGGAATGAAAAAAAATTACCAGTCCAACTTCGAAAGAAAATGAAACAAAGTGACATCTAATGTACTGAAGAATATTTTATTCAGGCTTACGACAAAAAACACTTACACACACAAAACTAATTTTATTTCATACATGAAAATGTTTGACTGTGGGAAATTAAATACTGCTTTTTGTACAATTTTCCTTCTTTAATCGCTTGAAAAAATATTTTTTCTACTGCTCTCATGTATGATTATTATAATTATCACACGGCACAGGAATTAAAAAAGATTAAAGGGTTGAATCTAAAAGTATTAAAATATACAAAGGAATAGAGGAATTATTTTTTCAATTTTATATCTTCCACTCTCTTTGTAAATACCATTCTTATTTAGCGTATCAAAGAAAAACGAATTTTGATCCAAGCACTATGCTGAAAGGTGAACAAATTGACAACTCACATTCACAGTAATTTTATAAAACGAATTTTAGGCAAATTGAATTCCAATTTATAATTCAAATATTTAACTCAAACCAAATTACCCACCTAACTCCAAACGAATACATGTGATATGTAAGGTAAAATTTGTGCAAACGAAACATCTTACTGAAATTACAGTTATTGAAGTTTAATCCTAAGACGTTCACACACACACATATATCTGTTTCGCAACCTGCAGTCTTTCCTGCATTATTTCTAAGCATAGAGGAAATACAAAAGTAGAATGAGTAATAGTTTGGTCACATGATTCTGAGCACATTTTTATGTGCCCAGAATCATGTGACCAAACCTAATATTAGCGTGACCTTTAGACTATTTTTGTCTCCCGGAATACACAAAAATTCAACATCGGATTTAAAATTTTAGGTCACGGGATGGGAGAAGATAACCATGCAATGATTCATCATTTAATTGGTCCACGCGACATAGCAAAATTTGGTAATTTCACCATTTTTGTCGCCACTCTAGAAATGCGAATTCACGCATATATCCTGTTATAAGATGTCATCTCGCCAAACGAGGTGATAAGACGCCAAATCTGTCAACCAAGTAAATTTTCAACAGAGAAGTCACTTGATTACTAGTCAACATGTTGGTCGCTTCTGGAAGCTCCTCAAATGCAATGCGCTATCTACTTAGATTTCATGTCTATTTTTCTAACAGTCTTGACCTTCTTGATCGATATAACCTTTAGTAGTATTCTTTAAACCAACAGATGTGGTATTGTATTATTATAACCTATCTCCCTTGGCATAAATAAAAGTACAAAACGTCCATGAGACTTGAGGATCCTCAAAACCATCTCAGAATGAACGAATAAGCTGGCCTGAGGGACAGACAATAGAGATGGTGTGTTCGTGTGAGGCCTGTGTTGAATTGCATTTAGAGCACAGGTGAAACCGTCTGCAATACAATTTGATCTCTTTTGGATTCAATTGTACTACACCGGGAAGCCTAGAGAGAGCAGTCGTCTTTCCCATTTTAAGCAGGAAGAGATTCAACAATGGAGAGATATCAGCCTGTAGTAACAGGGAACAGCATGGCCATTCCTGATCACATACTGCATTGTTTTGGTGCGTCATAGAGGGGACATTCAGGATTATCCAAAACAAGTTGTATTGTTTTTACTTATCTCACTAAGCGGAAGCAAAATTCACCAACTCTATTAACCCTTAAGATCTCAAGCCCTCAACAACTAGCTCAGGATTGCGAATAAGCAAGCCTGTGGGTCAGCCAAGACACGAGATGGAAGTTCTGTGGCGAGGTCTGAGCTGAATTGCATTTAGAGCACAGAGAAAAAACACTTGCAACCCAATTTGATAGTTATGACTTCACATGTCTATTGAGAAGATTATATATAGGCAGTCTGGTCTTTTCTGCTTCCCATTTTAATCAGCGAGAACCAATGTGGTTATACAACCATGATGTGAATTGTGAGGTAAACGTAATACTACATTACTCGAATATATCTTGACTCTCAGATGACTTCGATTTGTATAAAAAAATAGGGATCTAGATAAAATTAGAAATGTGGTATTGTGGTTATTTTGTTTATCATTTTAAAGTCATATTTTGCTTCATGCGTTTGTACTATGGAGTACAACACAGAATGTTTCAAAACTTCCAGGTCATATTTTGAAAGGAAAGTATAGAAAACAAAATTAAACCGTATTGTCGAGTCATGTCTTAGACACCATCTTAATTTAAAAGATGGCACTGTCAGCCCATAGTAGTTTACAAATTTGAGTATCATTTCACTAATTCTAAGATGATTAATATGTACTTAGCATGGCTAACGGATACGAAAGAATCGTTGGGAGATTTTATCTGTAATTATACAACAGAATTTACATTTAAATGCAATGAAATATCTTCCAGGAATGTATGTTCTTAGCTAAGATTATATTGAACAAGAAGGTTGTTATTAGAGGCCATGCAAGGAAGTCTGCAAGTTGTAGAACGGATCTATGCAAGTGAGGAACCCGAATGGTTCCTTTTGTATTCTTTCCCACCCTTAAAGCTTCTACAAAAAATTTGGAAACGTCCTGTCATTAATACTCCAAGCTATTCCAACTAGATATCTCCTCCATCAAGATCTGACCAACTTTGCTAATGACGAGACGTCTCGTCATCACGATTTGACCAACTTTGCTAATGACGAGACGTCTCGTCATCAAGATCTGACCAACTTTGCTAATGACGAGACGTCTCGTCATCAAGATCTGGCCAACTTTGCTAATAACGAGACGTCTCGTCATCAAGATTTGACCAACTTTGCTAATGACGAGACGTCTCGTCATCAAGATCTGACCAAATTTGCTAATGATGAGACGTCTCGTCATCAAGATATTGCCGATTTTTTGAGAATGGAGATATCAAGATCTGGTCAGTTTTTCTCATGGTGAAATATCTTGTCATCCTAATGACGAGATATCTTGCCCATCAAGATCTAGTCAGTTTTCTGGAGATCCTTTGTTCTTTACGATTTTTGAAGCTTGTACAAGAAGTTTAGAAACACCAATGTAATTTAAAGACAAAAGAAATCAACGTCTTCAAAACGTGAGTGATTTAAATTCTCACAATTCCCAGGGAAAGTCACATTTCCACCCAATAAAATCGTTTCCAGGAATTTATAACCCTAGCTAATATTATATTGGTCAAGAAGGTCAAAACTTATTAGAGGTTATGGAAGAAAGAGTCAGCAGGTTGTGGAACGGATATATACATGTGACACCCCCAGAGATTTCCTTTGTTCTTTACCATCATTGAAGTTTTTATAAGAAGTTTAGAAACACTACTGCAATTTAGACAACCAAGTCTTCAAAACGTGAGTGATTTAAATACACACAATTCCCATGGAAAGTCACATTTACGCCCAATAAAATCTCGTCCAGGAATTGGTATTCTCTCAAAAAAAATCTCTTGAAGACAAATCGTCACTCAATAGTATTCCCCGTAAGACCCTTCAATCCTCCTCTCAGGCCCGCGATCGAGATTTTTCAACATTGAGTGCTCTTCACTTCGCATCCTCGAAGAAGGCAAATAATTCAAACGATATCGGATGAGCCGGGCGGGGAAAAGAAATAAGGTGTCGTTTGCTGAGTGCAAGAGAAACAAGTAATAACAGCCCGAGCAACGAGACGGGCCCCGGGTAAAAATGATGCATTGCTCCAATATACCCGGATTTCGGTGTCTGATGTCGCATGACATTATGTCCTCTTTTGGGAATGGAGGAGTAGCGCGAGAATGCCCCAATAACACCTCGACTTTTTCTAAGGACAGGAGCCTCGCTTATGAGTGGTTCCTTTTTGTGCTTTGAGTGACGTAGTGCTTCCTTTGCAACCCCTTCGCAGGCGATTTCTTCCGATGAAGGGTTGTTTCATTTTGAATGAGATTGACCTTGATGGGAGATGAAGGACTTGGCCTCTTCAATCCCCCTCCTTATGTCGAGGGATGTTTGTTTTGAATCATTTCATGTAAAAAATTTATAAGGAATAACCTCTTTGACAGATTATTTCTTTTGGAAGCGATTCATATGGAAGCTAAGTGATTTAAACTCCTCAATTTTATTTTCAGAAGCGGATGTTTAGTGTCAATTTTTTCTCTATCAGGAATAACCTCTTTGAAAGGCTGTTACATTTTAATAGGTTGATTTTGACAAAAGTTGTTAATTTAGCCTCCTAAACCAAGTTTCTCATAAACGGATGTTTTTTCAATCATTCCTATAAAACACTTATCGGGAATAACTTCTTTGAAAGGCTATTTGGTTTATTTAGGCTGACCTTGAAAAAGTCGTTGATTTAACCTCCTAAACCATGCTTTCATAAACGGATGTTTATTTTCAATCATTTCCTTTTTTAAGACTTATAAGAAATAACTTCTTTTAAAGGTTATTTTATTTTTAATAGGTTCACCTTTTTGATGGCATTTCCTCTTTAATCTCTCTATTTAAAGTATTTCTTATATTCAATCATTTTCTACATAATTACTGTAAGTAATAACCAATTCCAAAGGTTATTTTATTTTTAACAAGTTGACCTCAACGGTTGGTTGAGGTTTTACTGTGCAAGGACCATATCTGGTCATGCTACACCAGACACGACACATAATATCAAGTAATAGACATAAACACACAATGAAAGTTTTGCTGACACAGAAGAGAGAAGTACATGGAGGGAGAAATTGACCTCAACGAAAGTTGAATGATTTAACCCCTCCATCTTTTCAGAAGCTGCTATTTATTGTCAATCCGTTCTCTTTGAGAGGCTGTTGCATTTTCAACAGGTTGACCTTGATAAAAGTTGGTGATTTTGACTCCTAAATTATTCCTTCACAAACGGATGCTTATTTTCTCAATCATTTCCTATAAAACCAACAAGGAATAACTTCTTTTAAATGCTATTTTGTTTTTAATAGGTTGACCTTGACGTAAGTTCGTCTTCAATACCTTTATTGGAAGAAATTCTCATTTTCAATCATTTCCTACACAATTTTTATAAATAATAACCAATTACTAAGGTTATTTCGTTTTTAAAAAGTTGACCTCGACGATAGTTCCTTTTCAATCCCTCTATTGGAAGGAACTCTTATTTTCAATCATTTTCTACATACTTTTTGTAAGTAATAACCCAAATCCAAAGGTTATTTCATTTCCAGCAAGTTGACCTCAACGGAAGTTGAGTGATTCAAACCTTCCACCTTATTGCAAGTGGATATTTAGTTCCGATCAATTTCTATAAAACTTTATAAAGTACAACATCAAAGAGGAAGTCTGATTTTGAATTAGATTAGACATGGCCTCTACAATTCCTCTATTTGAAGGTACGATTCTTGTCAATCATTTTACACGAAAAACCATTAAAATTAATTCAAATTGAATAGATTAATCTCGAAGAAAGTTTAAGGACTCAACCAACTCAAATAATCTTATGTTAATGAGTGTTAGTTTTATAATTTTCTATAAAGGTTTACCGGGAATGACTATTTTAAAAGAGCCGAGTAACTTTGAATGGGATTGTTAGCTTTTTAGTTTATTTCAGATTTTTATAAATATTTCAATTTTCCTTGGGATATTGCTTTCCTAATAATTTTCGCACGTCCGTGAGATTTACTGTTTTATAATTTAAAGATGGATTTTAGAGCATTACAACCTATACTAAGTAAAGTGACTATGTTTGCTTTTCATTAAAAGTGAAATCTTACTTTTGTAAACATTTACTTTCCTGCAGAGTTAGAATTGTTACTTAATATACGTTTTCCACGTAATTCTTTATCATATCTAATAGTAAGAATTCAAGTTTTCTAATCAAATTTGATTTCAAAAGTCGAATTCTCATCACTTTCCACTTAAATATTTATAGTCTAAAACATCTTTTCATGTTGAACCTCGAAAAATCTATCATGAAGTTTATGATATCAAACAGAATAGCTCTTTGTTATTGAGTTTACATTTACTTATTTCTTAGCAAAATATTACAAATCTTCAGTTAGAATCTAAAATTAAAATTTCTAAACATTTTCTGGTGAATAGGGTACTTATATGTATCCAAATATTTATTTTAAACTCGATATTTAAGAGAATTTGGAAGAACTGAATGAAATTCACATTTCTGTGTGTGTAAGGGACATTTTAAAAATTGAATACCTAGTACTTTTCTTGTAGAAAACGTGCATGTCAAACCTTTCCAGATTGGGAAGGTACGCAAATGATATATATTACTGAACAATCTTTTTTAATACGCTAATCTAACAAGTCAATTACGAATGTGTATTCACTCTTTATTGAAAATTTCATAAAACGTTCCTAGCGTTATACTATAATTCTAAATTTTTACAGAATATTTTTTCATCGCAAAGGTTAATACAATGTTTTAACTCCTGAGTTTGTTTACATGCAAAATTTCACCTTGCAATTAGTCTTCTTTGCATGACTTCTAACAAGTTTTGACCTTCTTCAACTAATAGAATCTTTCCAAATGATTCGATTCTAAGGAAAAAACAGACAGAATCTTTCCAAGCGATTTTATTCTAAGGATCTAAGCAATATAATCGTTCCAAAGAAAGGTTATATTCTAAGGAAAGGAGCGATTCTACAGAGTGGCCCAAAAAAATCATTCCAAATTATTATACTCCAATGAAAAGAGCAATAGAATCGTTCTAAAGAAATATTCTAAGGAAAGGACAAATAGAATTGGTCCAAAGGATTCTATTTCCAATAAAATCGTTAAAAATGATATAAGGAAATAATCGAGATAGAATCTCTCCAAGGGATTCTATTCTACTGAATGAGCCAATAGAGGGAATGTTCCAAAGATTCTATTCCAAGAAAAATAGCAATAGAATCATGCCAAAGGATATTATTCCAAGGAAACGATAAGTAGGATTGTTCCAAGACTTTCTATTCTACAGAATGCGTCATTAGAATCGTTCCATAGGTCTCTATTCCCAGGAAAGAACCAATGGAATAGTTAAAAAGGATTCTATTCCAAGAAAAAGACAAATAGAATCTTTCCAAAGAAAGATTATATTCTAAGGAAAGGACCAATAGAATCTGTTGATTATTTTCCTACGAGATATCGTGCTGACAACCCGACCATTCTAGGGTGTTATCGCACCTGCATGTTTAAATTCAAAGGGTTGCTTAGCCACACAACCACCCTGTTTTTGTTCTGTGGCATCTACCTGCCGAGCACTAACCTCGCAGCATCGTCCTGTTTATTTATTGTTAACAAACCTGTTTGTTAACAATAAACCCTGAGTTCTATTCTGTTAACTCCTCAAGCATATAACGGGATGTATTGACGTATCCAAACAGAATCTTTCAAAATGGTGAAAGAATTCATGTATACTTTAGAAAGATGTGGTTATTTAGTCAATAAGTGTGTTATAAAAGCAACACAACACTACTCTGAAATCTCTTGACTCTCAGAGGATTTAATAGTTAACATATTCCGCATTATGTATTGAAAAACAATCATCAAACTAGGTTATTTTACAATCATATGTAAATATACCCGTTAATATAGAATCGAATTAGTAGCAAATTGAAAAATTAAGGATATTGTAGTATTTAAATTAACAATTTGATCAGTCCAACACGAAAATTTCTTAAATACTTTTATAATCGAATAAGGATTTCCATTGAATTTTTTGTATGAAATAATAAATCTTACGGAAATATTTGAACGGTATTTTTAACAATTGATATTTATTCAAATTTTAAGTGATATGATACTTTAAAAGAATTACAGAGTTAAAATGGAATCATTTACCCCGGATTCTATTAAATTAATTTAAACTATTTCCTCCTCCAGTATTAATATATTTGAAACCTATACTTCATTTCTTCAATATAGTTCACATTTAGAATTTGTAGAAGTTTAAATCTAAAAATATAAGATAGCATTTAACCTAACTGCATGGCATGTAGAAATATTTATATTTCAGTATATTTAATATTTAACTGTTCTTTGATAAAAATATTTTGAATTTCTCAACATAACAATCATATTTGACATGCAAATGGGATTCAATAATTATCCGCATTGCATCTACAAGCTTTATTTCAATGAAAATAGACACTTTACACTAACCGTCATTTTTCAACTTAGTCCTCTCTCTTGCTTTAACTCACTTGTTAAGTAGTTGCACAAGTTTTGATGTTCCTAACACTCTGATGAGTTCCGACGCATACTTCAACTTAGCAAGCTGCAGTCTATTCTAAGGAAAGAATCGACAGAATTTTCCCAAGCAATTATATTCTAAGGAAATTAGCAATAGAATCTTTGCAAAGAATTCTATACTAAGGAAAGGAGCAGTACAATCGTTACGAAGAAAGATCCTCTTCTGATGAAAGAACTGATAGAATCTTTCCAAGCGATTCTATTATAAGGAAATGAGCAATCGAATGTTCAAGAGTTTCAATTCTACAGAATGGTCCAATATCATTTCTAAAAATTCTGTTACATGGAAAGGACTAATAGAATCGTTCGAAATGAGTTTATTCCAAGGAAAGTACCAATACAGAAAGACATCTATTGGTTTCTGGAATCAAAGAAAAGATTTTATTGGTCGGGAATGTTAGAACGTGTGAGATATACATCCAACTCTGCAATTATATGTTCTAAATTAAATTATAATATAATTGGTGTGCATACAAATTAAGTAACATTTAAAGTTAAGGCAAGTTAACATTTAAATAAAAACTAGTATGTTTTTACAAACTAACGTTGCAAAAAACAGAATGAGAAATTAACTTTATTTTAGTTACCATTGCAACAGAAGTATTCGAAATACGAAACGTTTAAAAAAATTTCTGAATTTTTAAATTTTGTGCTAAACCTCCAAGGTGGTTTCGACAAGATATCTCGTCCATCAAGATCTGTCAATTTTTCTAAAATGAGATATCTCGTCAACAAGATATTGCTGATATTTTGATGATGGCAATATCAAGATCTGCGTTAAGAACCAGGTACCTCGTTAGGACAACACCAGGAGGTTATTAGGTACTAGTTGTTATTTTCTTTTACCATTACTCATACAATTATGCGTTTAAACACGATGAAACATTGACTCGTATCATCATAACACAGACATTTTGGTCATCTGCATTTAACCGTCTTGGTGGTTTGTCGCGACGAAGAGTCTCGTTATAAACAAATTTTATTAGATCTTGATGAATGAGATATTGGAAAAAACTATCCAGGTCTTGATCTCGTCATCATAAATAAAATTACCAATAGCTTGATGACTAGATATCTCGTCATTAGCTAAATTATTCAGATCTTGATAGACTAGATACTACGTTGATGCCATTTGGAGGGTTAAAGAATTATATTTTAATCGAAAGAAAATATGTAGATGTTCGAAGGTGCCCCATTTAAAAAATACTCCCTCTACCCTATTATGTTGATCTTCTTTATTCGGTTCATCCTAAAAGCAACACTACTTTTGTATCCGAACTCTTAACATACAATACTACATGAGCAACGAGAAAAGCCAAGGTCCCAACAGATCACACTGCATAATTCTTTCACCTCGAGCTGCGATCCCAATTACACAGGATCAGCCACTGGCAATAATAAACGCCCTCAACTACGCTCTTTCCTATTTAATTTTGGCAACACATCTGTGGCCGTTAATAGGATCTCCATCCGAAGCAACCCAGAGGAGGGAGGGACGAGAACAATACTAGAAAGAACATTGATCGGAAGGTATGGAGAAGACAGACAGACACATGTGAAAAAGAAGAACCCCACGAAGAAGGGGGATATTGGAACGATAAATCGTCTGCAGTCAAAGGTGTCGACGTCGCCCCAAACGGTACCTTTTTTGTTCCCCCTATCGTTTGCACCCACGTATGTAGAAATATACGATTACTTTAGTCCCCGCATCTGGCAACAGCAGCCGTTTGCCTGATGTTATTGCTGGATACACAGCGATTGAAAAGGTAGGCCATTGTACTGGTGCGAATTGTTCTATTCTTTTATATTTCCTCATTTCACTTCACTGCAATGCCGTTGTGTGGGTCGTTTGGGTAGGAGGTAATCTTTTGGAAGGGTGTTTCGCACAATGGTTAGATTCTTCCGATGGTACTAAGAAATTAAAAGTAATAGGTATCGCCAATGGTGATATATGAATGAAACAAATATATGACCGCAATCCGATCGAGATAAAGTACACTGGCATGCAAAGCGTAACTCCCCAAGTGGTTTCGACGAGATATCTCATCCAACAAGATCCAACAAATTTTGCTAAGGACGAGATATATCGTTGTCAAGATACTGCCGATACTTTTACGATGGCGGTATAAAGATCTGGTCCGGTTTTTTCAATGACGAGATATATCATCCATCAAGATCTGGTCAGTTTTGTAATGACGAGAAACTTCGTCGAAATAACTTCCAGGAGGGTTAAGGAATAGTAAATATTTCAGCTGCTACTTTGCTGGGAAGTAACCTTTGAATGAGAAAATAATATCAAAGGTACGTGGAAAGATTATGCAAAGAGTAAAAAATGTATTTAAACTGAAGAGGTTCACCCGTCGTGGCTCAGTGAGTGTGTCCACTGCGCTAGCAACCTTCGAGTTGTTGGTGGCGCAGGTTCATTCCTCCCTGGGAGTATTTCTCTGTTCTGTGTCAGTAAACTTTCATTGTGTGTACATGTCTATTTCTTGATATTGTGTGTCTCGTGTCTGGCGCATCATGGCCAAATATGGTCCTTGCGCCATAAAAACCTCAAACCAACTAACCATGAGACCTAAGGCTTACTGTGAACACTAAAATAAAGATAGGCAGTCCTCAGTAGGCTGCATGACAACCTCGAACACTCATACAGGCCTTGGACAACATAATATTTAATGAGGTTGAGGAGGAGTCAATGAATTTTGTGACAGTAGAATCCATTCCTCTGTCAGAGCCTCTGATGTTTTAAAATACAACCAAAATTTGTATATGCATCTTCTTTATACTAAACATCCTCGGTTATGAAAATTGCCCCAGGCTGTTTCGCTTAATTTTTGAGATTGCAACCACTAAAAATAGTAGTGTTCTTTAAGATTCGCGAGTCAGGTTGGTTTAGTGAATAATATATAATACGAGAACCATAATTGAGTAAATAAAAACGTTTAAAAATATTAACCCTCCAGGTGGTTTTGACGAGATATCGCGTCCAATAGTCGGTCAATTTTGCTAATGAATATATATGTCGTCCACGAAAATCTGGTCAGTTTTTCCTAATGACGAGATGGTTCGTCCAGCAAGATCTGGCCTGTTTCGCTGAGATATCTGCTCAGATGACGAGATACCACAAAACGGTTAATATTCAAAACAAAAATGTGTAAACGGGACACCTATCGTGGGACAGAGAGAAAGAGTACTTTGTGCTGAACAAAAAAGCGCAAGTTTTGGACACGTTTTGTTCCTACCAAGCAGGTTTTTCGACCCTCACCATATCGCTCTTCTCGATGTATCGCACTCTTTCCTTATCACCACAAGAAGTGCGATATATCGATGTTTGCTGTATATAACATTGTACATAAAATTAAATACTCAAAGTGTATCATCTTTCATCGTCCTTTGAAATCATCATATACACTAGCTATTAGATGGCACAACATTAACATGATCGATTACTATAATTTGGAAAGCATAAAACTACTACTGCAGACACATTAGGATACTAGATAATTCAAGTGTAATATTCAAGTGGCTATTAAAACTCTCGCACAAGATTAAATGCAAGCAATTTCCTCGAAACATATGGCTACGTGATTACTATGGCAACGGGTAATTGGAGAAATTTAATTACGAATTATTAAGCTGAAATGTATCACGTATTCAATATTGGATTTGTTGTGTATACATTTGATATACGGGTTAGAGTATCATTTATATGATTACTGTCGTTCAAAAATGTATCCTATTTAAATTATAGACTTACTGTCGTGCTAGTCACAGAAGAGTCAGAAGAGAGAAATACACCCAGGGAGGAATGCACCTGAAAGGAATCGAACCTGCGCCTCCTACAACTCGAAGGTTGCTAGCGCAGTGGACATACCCATTGAGCCACGACAGCCACGATTACTTTACGGAAACTTCCATTATTTCTTTCAGGGTTGACAGGTACCATTTCTTTTTTTCTTTCTGCTTCAATGCAACAGTGGCAAAGAATGAAAATTCCTTAACTTATGATATTAGTGTATCAACCGGCAGTTATGTTGCCTTATTTTCCAAATTAATGATTCTTGCATTATTCCAAATGGTTAAAACCGTAGTCCTTGATTCAACAGGCTCTAGAATCGAATCTTGGATTGTTGAATCACTTTAATATGTAGGCCCATAGTGATTAGTCCTGTTTGAGTTAATTAGAGAAGAACCAAAACCATATCAAAGCTTGAGTTAACTGATAGGTCTACGTACATCCCATTTTAATCCATTATATAGTAAAATAGTCTTAAACATCTAAGGGCGTATATTTGTACACTGCTGGCCACCGTAAATGCAACACCCTGAAGGAAGCATGCAAATAATATGAAATTTACAACATGCATTAGTGGAGGTGAGATATGCAAATGATTAGAATTTCAGCGCAGACGCACTCACGTGCGCCTGTGGCGCCACTTCAAAGCGCTATTTAAGGCTTGGAGATTTCGACGATTTCAAGTACGGCAATTGTGTTTTTCTTGTGGTTTTTTCAAAAAAACGATCAATTATGCCTCGTAGAAAACAGCGATCATCTTTTGATCAAGTATCCGAGTTCGACAGAGGAAGGATAGTGGCCTACCGAGATTGTGGATTATCTTTCAGGGAAATCGGTAGTCGTGTTGGACGAAACCAAACAACTGTAATGCGGATATGTGATCGTTGGATGCAGGAGGGTACGACGGACCGAAGTGTTCGATCGCATCCACCTCAGTGCACCACTTCACGTGATGACAGGCATATTGTGCGTATGGCAGTGACGGATCGCTCAGCCACATCACGAACCATAGCACAGCACATTCAGTCTGTACCGCATCATCCAGTGTCTGCGCGTACCATTCGACGCCGTTTACAGCAGAGTGGTCTGTCCGCAAGACGTCCATTGCTTCGTCTACCCTTGACGCAGAACCACAGACGTTTCCGCCGCCAATGGTGCGATGAAAGAAGGATGTGGACGGCAGAATGGAATGAAATTGTCTTTACTGACGAGTCACGCTTCTGTCTGCAACACCACGATGGTCGGATTCGAGTCTGAAGACACCGTGGAGAGAGGATGCTGAACAGCTGCGTTATGCACTGCCACACTGGTCCTGCACCGGGTATTATGGTATGGGGCGGTATTGGATATCACTTTCGCACTCCTCTAGTACGCATTGCCTGTACTTTAAACAGCCAGCGCTACATATCCGAGGTGTTGGAGCCAGTTGTCCTTCCTTACCTTCAGGGCTTGCCCACAGCCATATTTCAACAGGATAATGCGCGACCACACGTGGCACGCATTGTCCAAGGGTTCTTCGTCAATCACCAGATTGAATTGCTTCCCTGGCCAGCTCGCTTTCCGGATCTTTCGCCGATAGAAAACATGTGGTCCATGGTTGCTCAACGATTGACCCAGAATACATCCCCAGCTGCCACACCAGATCAACTTTGGCAACGTGTGGAAGCTGCTTGGTCTGCTGTACCCCAAGAACACATCCAAAGTCTCTTTGAATCAATGCCGAGGCGTGTGGCAGCGGTGATCTCCAACAATGGCGGCTACTCTGGCTACTGATTTTGGCAGGAACCACACTTCACAGAAGTCTATAAATTTAATCATTTGATACTTGGTCAACATGTTATCTACAAAATAAATTTTGTTGTGATATCTCTTGTCTTTCTTGGTGTTGCAATTTGGGTGGCCAGCAGTGTATAAGACAACATTAAATTAGAGCAGTATTAAAATTTAAAATAAGGGCGGGAACAGTTGTAAATAAAATCGGTAAATATTATACATCCGAGTTTAAACATGAATGTGTTCTATTTTGCATTACTTTTTAAAATTAACCTAAAAGTCCGCAAATCTTGGGGGATGACCGAGCATAATAATTTCTAACCACGCAATAAATTAGGAAGTATTTCCCTATTTCATCTAAATGTTGTATACACTAATAGTAATACATCGCATCGCCATATAAGCACGTCCTTGGTTGCGTCTGCAAGTGCAAATATAAAGCTATAGACGTATGTGGGGAGTTGTTTCCGCTGTGAGAGTGGCAAGTTATCACGACCCAAGCAATTTTGAATGCTGGTTAGTAGTTGGGGCTCGTGGGATATGCTACAGTATTTCGGAGAGAAAGGAGAAATTTGGATTTTCACGAACTACCATTTCAAGGTTGTACTACGCCCAATTGGAATACCCTTGATGCATACCTGACACATAGCTGTGCGCCTCACATGGGCTCGGAAACACAACCACTGGACACTTGATGACTGGGAACAAGTAGCCTAGTCTGACGAATGGCGTTTCCAATTGTAACATGCAGGTGGAAGGATCGGTGTGCTGAGAAAAACCCAACGAACCTATGAATTATGTATGTTAACAGGGAGATTGTACAGCTTGATGGTGTCTAGCAATGGTATGGGATTTGTTTAGCTACGATTCAATGGGACCCCTGGTACATCTATGAACGAGCCTGGTACTACTTCTGATACTACTATATCTAACAGTTGAAAAGTATATGAGCATCCTTTCTGACGAGTTACACCTGTTCATATCCTGCTTTCCTTCTGATACGTTTGGCCTCTTCAAATACTACACTTCTTATAGGTCGAGACATGCCAAATTATGGTTAGAAGAACACTAATCTGAGTTTGAGGTCGTACCAATCCCACCCATTCTCAACGTTATAAAACACAAATGGGATGTCTTCGAGAATACAGAAATCCCACATCTCGTAATGCAACAGAATTGTGGACAGCTTTGTGGACGTATGGCACTCAATTCCTACAGAACACTTCCGCAAAGTCGTGGAGTCGACGCCCTGTCGTATTTTTGCAGTTCTACACTCCCCGCGGCTTACCAAATTATCCTAGTGTATCTTTTTTGGCACTCGAATATAGTACATGAAGATTAGATTGCGTTTCTAATTACATTTCCGATTTGTTTTTGTTAAAAGAGTGATTGATAATGAGACTCACTAGAAACAAATATCAGTGTTCAGGCTATTTACGGAAGAAATCCATCTAAGCAAGAAATCCATTAAAGATTTCGGTTTGATTTGAACAAATTCATAGGGAAGCTAAAACTCTTTAAACGCGTGCAACAATTAATCATCCATGATGATATCAGAATTATTAAGAATGATGAATTTCATAATGATATAAAAGCAATATAAGACCATCGTTAATATTCATTGTTATTACGAAGAAAGCTTAATGGTAGTTCGTCTGGAATAGTTAATAACTATTGATGGTAACATACCCATTTTCATTGCATTTAAAGCATTACTGTTATTACATTAATATTCACTATATGTTACCGCGTATATAGTTAGTTTCTAGCGTGTATGATATTATGTATCGTCAGCTTACAAATGAAACATGCTAAGACGATATTTTCGAGATACGAGTTTCGTAGCTTTTCTAGATAGAAACACATTTAGTGAGTATAGCCATAGTGAGTAGTATTTTCCCCACTTCGTTTTCTCAGAACTGTATTTTTTGACTTAGTGTGTTTCTCTTTTAAGCCGACGAGGCGATAATATTATTAACCTTCCTGTTGATTGTCTCGACGAGGTATCTCGTCATTAGCAAAACTGACCAGATCTTGATCGATGTGGTATCTCGTCATTAGCAAAACTGACCAGATCTTGATCGATGTGGTATCTCGTCATTAGCAAAACTGACCAGATCTTGGTGGATGTGGTATCTCGTCATTACAAAAGCTGACCACATCTTGATGGATGTGGTATCTCGTCATTAGCAAAACTGACCAGATCTTGATGGATGTGGTATCTCGTCATTAGCAAAACTGACCAGATCTTGATGGATGTCGTATCTCGTCATTAGAAAAGCTGACCAGATCTTGATCTCATCAACAAAAAAAGTCGGCAATATCTTGTTGACGAGATATCTCGTCATTAGCGAAATTGGTCAGATCTTGATGGATGAGATATCTCGTCCAAACCTCTTGGAGGGTTAACGCGTCTGTCCAAAACAAGAACTAAAGGACTTATAATAAAGTGCACGTAGAGTATAAGAACTAGGGCAAACGGCACGATTTCAAGCAGACATGTGTCATGAAAAAATAAACTTAGATCATCAGCCTTAAAAAATTAAATTTAATAACCAACTATAAGCAATCATAACCACATGGACATGTATGAATGGATGTATATATGTATGAAATGCGAGTTTCGACACTGTCATCAATATATATAAAAAACTGTTCGATAAAATAAAATAGAAATATATATAATAAATTTAGTACTTTTGTTGTATATATTAAACAACTTCAGCGCAGGAACTCAGTCAGTGGATCAAGTTTATTTTTAAAAAAGCAGTGTTTAGATCTCTCTCTCTCTCTCTCACTGAGAACAGTGATTAGATCACTTGGAGTACATGGTTATATCGCGTTTCATTTACGAAACAGAAAATGTCCTCGCAAAAAGCATATCAGTACGTATCAAAGCAATAAAAGATCAGATCAGCACCATACAAAAAAGCATTCACCTATTTTCCCATCTATAACAAACAGAATAAAAGGATCAAAACGATAATAATCTCAGATCCCCATTTTTGAACATTAAGAAAAGCGCCCCAAAGATCAAAAAAGATCACAGAACTTTCCAGAACGATCAAAAGAACAAAACCAAAACCTCATCTCGAGCCACGATACCCACGGAACAGTTAAGGACAAAAATTACTCGAATTGTTCCATTGGAGGATGTAATCTCCTTTCTCTTCACAGGGAGAGTAAAATTCTGAAAACTTCAGGGGGAGGGAATAGTTTTTTCATCCCTTAAAAAACAAACAAAAACAATCACGTGAGCGGTCACTTTCCCATTCTTTCGCCTTAAATATTTAGATAGACAACGGCGGAGCAGCGACATCTGGTGACCACCTCTTAGGATCAATTGAGATTTATCAGTTTGCTCTTGAGCTTCCCCATCCTTATTTTCCGAAGTTGTTTGCTTCACTGTTGTTGCTCCTCTTGAGGAGCTGGAACAAAGGATGCGATTAGCTGTGTTCGGAGTCGTAATTGAGGGAGGGATGTGCAGAGGCTTTTCCCGCAAATGGTTATTCTTTATTTGATGTGTATCATACGAACACCCGATGTTACAAATAGCGGTGATTTGTTAAATATGTAACTGAGCAAATAGATGTTATTGTAGTTAGATCGTAAGGGAAAAAACCTATGAAGATCAGGGTTGGTTTGATGGAAAAAGTTGGTTGAGGGTTCGGTCTCTTAACCCTCCAAGTGTTTTCGACGAGATGTCTCGTCCATCAAGATCGAGTCAGTTTTGATAATGATGACATACCTCGTCGAGTTAACCAAAAGGGTAAAGATCAATTGAGATATATCAGTCAGTTTATCAGTTTGCTCTTGAGCTTCCTTATCCTCGTTTTCCGAAGTTTGCTTAGCTGCTCCTCTTGAGGAGCTGTAACAAAGGATGCGATTAGCTGTTTTCGGAGTCGTAATTGAGGGAGGGATGTGTAGAGGCTTTCCCCGCAAATGGTTATTCTTTATTTGATGTGTATCATACGCACGCCCGATGTTACAAATATCGGTGATTTGTTAAATATGTAACTGAGCAAATAGGATGGCATTGTAGTTAAATAGTGGGACATAAAAAAAAGGTGCGATGGTTAGGCTCGTCTTGATGAAAGAAATTGGTTGAGGGTTTGGAATCTTAACCCTCTAAGTGGTTTCGACGAGATATCTCGTCCATCAAGATCTAACCAATTTCACTTACGAGATATCTCGTCATCAGGATATTACCGATATTTTTATGATGACGAGATCAAGACATGACAGTTTCTTTTGCAAAGGACGAGATACGTCGTCTATCAAGATTGGGTCAGTTTTGATAATTATGAGATGCCTCATCGAGAAAACCACCAGGAAGGTTAAGATCAATTGGGATTTATATCAGTGATCTTGAGCGCCTCATCCTTATTTTCTGTTATTTGCTTTACTGTTGTTACTCCTCTTGAAGTGCTGGAACAAAGGATACGATTAGCTGCGTTGAAAGTCGTAATTGATGAAGGAATGTGTTGAGACTTTTCCCGCAAATGGTTATTCCCTATCTGATGTGCATGTACACACTCCCGATGTATTGATATTTGTGGTTTGTTAAATAAATAATTGAGCGACTAGATGTTATTGTAGTAAGCTGGTCAGGAACCTAAACAAAGGTAAGAAGATCAGGGTTGCTGAGTTGAATGCTGGTAGAAGTTGGTAGAGAGTTAGTCTCTTAGGATCACTTGAGTTTTATCAGTTTGCTCTTGATCTTCCTAATTTTTATTTTCCGAAATTTTTTGCTTAGCTGTTGTTGCTTCTATTAAGGATCTGGTACAAAGTATGCGATTAGCCTTGTTTGAAGTCGTAATTGAGGAAGGAATGTGTAGGGCTTTTTTCCCGCAAATGGTTATTCCTTATTTGTTGTGTATAATACGTCCGTCCGATGTTACAAATAGCGGTGATTTGTTAAGTATGTAACTGAGCAAATAGATGTTATTATAGTTTGATAGTAAGGAATAAAAGGTAGGAAGGTCAGGATTGGTTTGATGATAGCTGGTGTAAAAGGTTGGGTGAGGATTCGGCCTCTTAAAATCAATTGAGATTTATCAGTCAGACTATCAGTTTTACTCTGAAGCTTCACCATCCTAGTTTTCTAATGTTATTTCCAGTGATAAGGGCTCATTCTTTAAAGACAGTGTAAAATTATTTCCTATTGCTGAGGCCACCTTCCTAACAAATGGGCTATAAACTCGTACCACTACTGAAGGTAAAAAGAGAAATGGATAACCTGTATTCTGGTCTAGGATAAAAATGGAACTTTCTATTAGGGGAAAGGACTAAGACATACTCCACGTGACCACTCCAGGGTTAATACAGTTCTAACTTTTTCATGCTAATAACTATAATAAAACCTCTGAGAAGTTTGTAAACATAATTCCGCCTTAGGACTTGCAGTTTTTCTAATTTCTAACCAGTTTTGACTTTCCTGACCAAAAGAATCTTTATTAAGGACTATAGTCTAAGGAAAGAGAAATATAATCTTTCCGACGGACTATTCTAAGCAAATGATCAACAGAATCTTACTAAAGGATTCTTTTCTAATAAAAGCACCAATTTGAATATTTCCAAAGAATTCATTTCCAAGGAAAGGAGCAATATAATCTTTCCAAGGAATTCTATTCTTTGTAAAAGAGAAATACAATATTTCTAAAGTTTGAAATAATTCAGACATGGATTCTTTCACACAAAGACGTGGCAATTTAGTCATTGTGTTGTTAGGTAAAGTCATTATGTAGGGTAAGTTGGAGAATTAGTCGTTCAACGACGTGGTTAACATTCAACTAGTAGAGATAGATCAATAGCTTCAGTCTTTTGGTATAGGATAAAAATATAATTTCTTTCTTTTCGGTGATTGAAGTAGGACACACCCCACGCTACCACTCCTGTGTTTAATAGAGCTCTCACAATTTTTCATGTTAGTGACAACTATAATTTAATACTCTGAAGGGTTCATACACCTTGGGACCTCCAGTTTTCTCTACATGACTTCAAACCAGTTTTGGTTTCCGTGAGCAACAGAGTCCTTGCAAAGAATTCTATTCTAAGAAAAGATAAATATTTTCTTTCCGAAGGATTCTATTCTAAGGAAACGAACAACACAATATCATTTAAAAGGATTCCATTTTAAGAAAAGGACTAAGCATAATCACTTCTAAGTAAAGGAGAAGTATAATCTTACTAAAGGTTGAAAGAATTCATGGATTCTTTCAAACAAATGTGGTTATTTAGTCGTGTTTTTGGTTAAAAGTAATAGTACTACACTACTTGTAAATCGTGTGATGTTCAGAGGTTAACAGTCACATAGTAGTGGTAGCATCAATAAAATCCAGCCACTGTGACGTATAGGACGCAAGTGCTATATGATGAAAACCGTCACCACTTCAAAAATAAACTTGCAATATAGAAGGATATATAAAAGTAGAACAAATCTCAACCAGGATGTATATTTCAAAACATGATGTAATTTTTGCTAGACTGATGCTGCAATGTTTTTTCACTCTGAATGTTATAGAACAGTAATTTCTAATGTCTCAAATT